>OZ007588.1:16305025-17505025 GCA_963931845.1 Maratus michaelseni | reverse complement strand
GATATACACCGGAACCTGAATATAGCTATATTTTCAAATTCACAAAATTATGGCTAATTTTCATAAATATAAAAAAACTGTTCACAATTTCACAAAAACAAGACCCTGTGAGAAAAATCCGGACAGATACCTAATAATATAAAAAAATCATGATATTTTGAAAACAAATATCACCAAACCCTGGTTCAGCCTTTTTTTTTTTTTTTTTTTTTTTTTTTGGACATTTCCAGTTTCAAATTTTCTGTGACAATCTGCAGCAAACCAAAATGTATCTATCAACTATGCTGAACCAAGCTTACTATCATAAGAAATCAAAGTAACCCGTGAAATAAGAATCTTGTACTTTCAAAGGAAAGGCAAGAACATAAAATTTACTTTGTCTTTTTTTTTTAAGCCCAGAATTCTTTTTAAGTTAAGATTATTCTGCTAGCTACAAAATAATCTACAGCATCCACTGCCATGCTGCACTGTTTCTACTACTGGGCTTGATCAAAATCCTATTAGTGCTTATTTTATCACCTATTCCAAGAGCTAACTTTGATTAAATCTCTGATAAAAAAATATATAACTCTTGCTGTCATAGTCTAATTTATTGTGATCTTTTGACTGTCTCGGTGGTACATAATAAAAAACTATTGCATATAAAAACATGAAAACCGGTAGTTTTTAGCAATCATTTTTTAAATTAATCTAAATTAAGTTTTTTTCCTCAATATTTTCAATATGTCATATAATGGTTATTCCTGCCTTAAATAATAAAAAAAATCATAAAAAAGAAAAAGCTTGAAAACAACAGAACAATATAAAAATACAAGTGAAGGTCATCACATGTGAAAAAGTGTTTTATTTTGCAAGTTTTTTTTTATGCACTGAAAAAAAAAATCCCTAGAATTATTGAAATATGCATAAATTTTCCTTTATGCTGATTAAGAATATCTAATTAAAATTGTACATCTCATTTTGTCACAATTATTCTCAAATTTTTCTCACAATTAGGATATTCATAGTATAACTAATAAAATATATGAGAATGAGAATAATTCATGGCTTAAATTATTGTCACTATCAATATTTTAATTATTTTAGGTAAAATATTAAATTTCAAAGTATCACATTTATTGAGACAATATAATGTTTAGAAGTGTTAGTAAAAAAAAAAGTTTTAGAGTACTAATGCATTGAAATTATAATTCACATTATTTGTTACAGTCTTAACTTTTTAAACTACTTGATATATTACTCGTAGTAATTAGTTATTAGTATTACAAATATGAAATAAATGATATTGCACGTTGAATAAGGGTTGTTATGATTTAACCCAACCCAAAAAACCCAGGTGGGTTTTTTGAAAATTTCAACTTTAAATTACATTGGTAATATATTTTTAAATGTCAGTACATCAGTCGTAAAGTTTATCACCCCCCACTCCACACCAAGGGAAAAAAATGTCTTAATTCTCCCAATGACAATTTTTAAAACAAATAATTGTAACTTAATTTTCTATAAGTATGTGTAACTATCACAAACACTAATTTTTTTCCCATTAAAATAGATACTTTGATATATAATCCTACAATTGAAACTCTTAACAAAATACCACAAAAATGTGAGAATCCTAATTTAATGATGTAGACATGTAGAATTATTTGATTTATTCTATTAATTAATTATAATAAAAAATACTTACTTTACAGCAAATATTTTTTTTTCCAGTTCTGCAAATTTTGTTATATCCAGTTTCAATTGCAAAAAATTTTGATTAATTAAGTATAAACTACCACCCAACTTAATTCAATAACAACATAAACTAAAGGAAAACCAAAATTTCCTATTTACCTTGGGCTGAGGAAATGTTACTTACTGTGCCTAAGAAAGAATATAGCAACACATTTTGGAATGCAAACAACTCAAAAAGAAAAAAAAAATCTTGCAATCCATCATTAATCAATATGTTTCAGAATGAATTTTTTCTAGAGAAAATATTTATTGCATATAGGCAATCACTTCAATTAAAAGGAATAAAGATACTTTATCCTTAACAAAATATTAGTTTAAAAGTTCTGATTCAGCACTGGTATTAGTATAGTACTTTAATGATAATTTCATTGTTAAAACTATTGCTAATAATCAATTTATCTAAAAGCAAAGCATAATTTTGATTATTGTCATTGATTTATATATTTTTGTGATCAATTAGTTACTTTAAATTGTATTTAGTAGTAAGTACATTTTTTTAAAAACATTCTGAACCACCTCTTTTCACATAAAAAAACCCTGATAAAACCCAGATAAAACCCAAAGGGTTGGGTTTTTTTCTGAAAAAAAAACCGGGCATTTAACAACCCTGCATTGAATGTTTTAAATGCTAAATAAAATGGTTTCAAAATAAAGCTGTACAATTGACATTTGAGGCACCTGATCTGCCGATTTACTAATTTCATTACTACTAATATAAATTTAATTAATATTACACTTTTTTAATGTGCAGATTTGAATAATGAAACATTTAAGATAGAAAGTGATAAAATTTTAAAACTTGTGCGACTTAAAAAATTGTCTTTATTCAAATGGAGAGGGCTTGATCACCATGAGCTTCTCCTGTTCCTATGCTCTCAAACATTGTTTCCTGACTGGTTTGATTGATTGCCAGATTATTAAATATGCAAGTTATGTTTTTTTTTTTTAATAAAAAAAACCTTAATTTCATTGCAACATTAAAAATTTTATTAATTACATGAAATTAATTAAAAGCAGCTATATATATATATATATAATACATTCTGGTAAGTATAATTTAAAAATCCAAATTAGAGTAGCTGTTCAATTAAATTTAAAGATTTTAAGCACTATTACAGAAATTGCACTTTTAGAAATATCCACATGGGGATGTCCATTACTAGAAATCAACTAATCAAGCATTTCAGCAATAGACACAGGTCCTAAAACTTTACAAATAAATAAAATATTGCAAATTACTGTTAGTATATAAAATTCGAAGTTTTCTATCACTATCAAAGTAAAAGCATATAATTTTTGCAAGAAAATAAAAAAGATATAAATAATTGCAGCCAGCTCTTAGCATGTCCATTAAGATTTTCACTGCAAAACAGTGGAACTGTGAAACATTTTCTGCCAGCTGATTGGTTTGGTTAATAGTGTCAACAGTTACATAGATTATAAAACATGCAAGGGGAAGTTGCGAAAAAAATAAAATAAAAAGCTAAATTTTTATTGGTTATTTTTTTTTAATAAACCAAAAACTTTGAAGGGTTGCCCATTACTGGTACATCTACTCTATTATATCTATATTTATCTTTGTTTTTAAAGGTCATTAGCAGAACAACACGATATAATCAGCTAAAGGCAAGGCATTTTATTCATATATTAATTAATGGTTTTACACCAAAACATTTAACAAAATGATAAGCATCATTCTAACATGTTATATTACAACAAAGAAATCTCTGAAAATGAAGAATTATGTATTTTTGGCTTAAATTCTTTGAAAAGTGAACAACACTCCTTAGGTATTTTTAATTAATTGTAAATATTGTTTAGAAACAAGACAAAACAAAATAGCAACTCAAAGTATTCTATGAAATGCTGGGTTTTTTCACGTAAATTTCACTGATTTTTTTAATTTTAAAAGAGAAACTTTAAATAACAGATTATTTAATCAACAATAACATTAAACAAAATTATACCTTTTATGCTGAAGTAGAATGCTGATTCCATTCTTCACTATTTATTCCAAACCCTCCATTTTCACAGGCTACATTGAATCAGGATGTATTCAGAATAGAATTAGGTGTATAATTGAGCAAGTATTATCAATGATACGACATGAAATACTATCAGACCATATAGCAAAGACAATACTCATTCAATTAATATGCTGCGAGTTGCTGGTGCTGATGCTTGCAATGGTGGTAGGCAGGAATTGTCACTAAAAAGGAAAAAGAAAACAATATAAAAGTTTGAAAGAACACAATATTTCATAAAATAGTTTATTAGAACTATAATCCATGCTTATTTTTAAAGTGACGCTCAGATACTATAATATTAATCATCCAAATTATTTTTTTAATTTAAAAATTGCTTTAAAAAGGTACACAAAAAATGCAGCATTTATAAAATATGTAAAAAATTACTTTAAAAAGGTGCACACTACTAAATAATCACGTTTGATTTTTTTTTTTTTTTTGTAAAAAAAAATATAGCATTTATAAAATGCTGAATTTTCATATTTGACAGATACATGAATTTCTACAGGGTCAAATATTTACGTATGTATTAAACTGAGAACCAGCAATCTTAGTAAGAAATGCAATAAAGGTCAAACAAAACTAGTCACTCACTAAAAGTATACAATAATGAACCGCGATTAGCCATTTTTTTCCCCTTATGCACCTATCATTTCAACCGATGTATAAGTTTAGGAAATGCATTTTTCCAACAGAAAACCTTATAAGTAGAATTATAAACTACTATCATAAATAATAAATATTTTAAAACTTACTTTTTTAGAATTGCTACATTTTCAAAGCAAAAACAGAGGAACGAGACAACAAGGAACGCTAAAAAACAACGCTACCTACTAAGGAAATCAGGGAAATGAATGAGAATGGGATATCGCCAACTTAATGCGTTCAAAGGGTTACTTGTATTGTAGAAAAATAAATTATGCCAAGCCAATCTATGCTGCCAAGATGCCAGAGGTTGCCTGAAAATGTCATGTGACCCTCTGTCCACACGCATGCGCATTATGTGGAATGTCGCTCATTTTAGGGTCCCCAGGCGTTTTCGGAAAGCGGTATCAGGGAGATAGAGAGAAGGGGAACAAAGATCATGGAGATAGAGAGAAGGAGAACAAAGATAATCGGCCGTATTCTCCCCTCACGCGGAATCGGAATATCGTACTGAATTCGATGATTCCAGGTGTTATTTCGAAGATCGCGATTCTCCCCTCAAAATCCGGAATTCAGGCATTTCGGAAATGTGGAATATCCTTTACTTTCTTTCGGCTGCTCAGAGGCAGCCGGAATATCGTTTTGGAAGGTGGAATCTCTGTTTGCTAATAATGGTGGACGTAAGCAGTTATTGTTGATGTTTTTTGTGTAACATTTGTAGAGTTCATTTCTTATTTTATATGTTTTTTTTTTTTTATTAATTTCTGTTGGATAATTAAAATGTGAATATTTTTATTTTCCGTTCTTTTCAAATTGGTAAGTAATAAATATTATTATCTCCTGAAATGAAGTAAAATATTATTATATATTGTAATAAGTTCAAAATTTTTCTATGACAGATTCTGTCTCCTTTTCACTCCGTATATTTGTTTGTTTAGAGACATGTATTAAAAGTATCTCTATTTTTTAGAATCTAAATATTGATATGCCCCCCGAATTGTTTAAAAGACTTGGTAATATTTGATTGGATCTGTTTAAAATATGCATCTTTAGATATTTTGAAGATTTTTTTTAAACTAAATTTCATATTTTTGAATAACCTTTGTACATAACTAAAAAACCTGTGCTGTACATATCTATACATATTTGTGTGATATTTTATATGCTTGTGTGTATTAGAACTTTTTAAAACCTATTATTGTAATGTAATCTAATAAAGTTAAATAATTGCCTTATGTTTTCACATTTCACTGCTTAATAAGTCTTGTATCCTACATTATCACATGCAAATTTTCGTGTGATATTTTAAAAATGAATTTAAATGCTACAGTAGCAGTAGCATTGCACCATTTAAAGTGTATTTGTTTAAAAAATATATGATCCAATCTCTGGAATTATTTATAAAATTAATAGCAAGTGTCAATTAAAGAGGGGTGAAAATTTGATTTTTTACATTGAATTAAAATATCCACATGATATGGCAGCTTTGTGAATTTTAATCTAAAAATATTATACAGCCTTGCAAAAAGAATTCTGCATTTATCAGTATACTATCAAAATAACTTTTGGCTAGTATACATGTTGCTATGATTTAAAAAATATATATTTGGCTATTTTTTTTAAGTGATAACTAAAATTTGAAATTTTTTGTCAGTACTATTTTCATATTTTTAAGAACTATATTTCTCTTTCAAAGTAAAATGAGTTTAACTTCATGAATAGATGTCTTAATGTCAATGTTTATTGCAATTTTATTTTTCAAATATTTATTTGTTAAATACTAATTGCTAATAAATCAGAAATTGGTTCAAATTTGTCATAAAATATTTAATTGACCACTGGTGCCAATTTTATCACTCTCATAATTTTTTGGAGATGTTATTTTCTTGAGATGTAACCAGTACAGTTACCTGTTCAACATATAAAATAACTAACCCTAATCAAATATGTTGCCCCCCCCCTTTTTTGGGGGGGGGCAAAATTACTTTTATATGCACTACATAATATAAAAATGCCATTTTATTGAAGGTTTTTAATTGCAGAAGGACATTCTACTATATTTTTTCAATTTAAATTAATCTTCATTGACTTACTCATACTGGCTAAACATACTTATTTTATTTTATATTTAACTTCGTCTTTATTTATTTCTTATATTATGCAGGAAAAAAAAAAAAAACCTCTAAATAAACAGTTGCAATGTCATACTAAATAATTAATGCTATTTTGATTCTAAATTCAAAATCTTGAGTTTCTTTATTTCTAACAATTTACTTGAAAACAGCCTGTGTATGGGCTAAAAAATACTTGCTGCCTTTTCTGAAAACAACTTTCACAGTTCTCAAGTTGCATCAATATAATATAATATCCAAGTGGAATAAGCTCAGTCGCTTATTTGTTTATATTTTCAAATTTTTATGTTCATGTTGCACGTTAACGAATACAGGTAGAAAATAACATAATTATTAAAAAATCACATGTTATTGTTGTATAATAATTTCTTCAAATAAGACTTTTTTTTTTTTTTTTAAGCAAATCTTTGGTAGTGCAGTTAATCTTTTTATCATTTTACAATAGTAATTTAGCGTTTATTGGAATCTTGTGTTTTTTAAAAAGCAGAAAAAGATTTTTTAGATGTTGAAACCCTAGTATAACAGTTGTGTGTAATATTTGTTAGCTCAAATATAATTTGTAAGTTGCATTTTCAATTTTTTGTCCACTGTGAAGTATACGTGCATGAGTATCAGATCCAACAGCAAGGCTTACGAGTTAAATATCACACCCCCAAGCCCAAACTTTACCTAATGTGAATACTACACAAATATAAAATTTTTCTTTTGAATGATTTGTAAAAACTTATTGGAGTCAGCAGTCTTTGGTTTGGCAAAAACAAAGTTCATAATTATTAATAAAAACTTCCAGTTGGTGAATTTCACTTGTATAAAAAAAAATCATGCTGGCAAATGAGACCCAATGAAAATAAGGATAAGTTTAAAGTCCCTATAATAATAAATATTTTTTGAACATTGAAAGGAAACTTATTTATCTTAAAAGTTTATTTTCTTTTACTTCATTTTATCTATTCAATGTATTTCAGAGTTAAAAAAGTTTTATTTAAATTCTGATTTAGATGTGTTTATCTTCCAAGATATAGATTTATCTTACAGCATAAGTCATCTGTTTAAATGTATTTATCTAATAAAATAAAAATTTTAAATTTTTTTTTCAAAAGCATATATTTATTATTACTGTTTTTTTAAAACTTCCATTATCAAAAATTATAGAATGCTCTCTGTGGAAGATTCTTCGATTTTAAGTGTATATTTATAAATTTTTAGGCAAATACTGATATATATTGATAAAGTGATCAAAAGTCTTATGATAGAAGTAGGGAAACTGCTGTAGACCCTAGTTTTCTCATAGTTTGTTGTGTAAAATGCTGTTTTGAGAGAATATTTAGCGAATAATGTTCTTTAAAAAAAAAAAAAAAACTAGTTTCTAGGGTGCATCGATTTTATTTCTGATATTACTTCTAGAAACAAATACAATATCATTCCATAAAAAGTTCAGAAGGAGATTAGTAGATCTGGTGGATCCTGTGGTGCTTGAATCCTGAATAGATGTTTGATTGCTCTCAGAAGATCACAAGTGTGTAGTTTTATTGTATAATAAGTGACTATCATTAGTGATCTTTTGCAAGCAAGTAGAATTTGATGCCTTTGGACTAAATGCTACTTTTGGAAGGATTGTTGATACATCTTTGCCTCGAAGAAGTACAACTTTATCTTTGCCTCGAAGAAGTACAACTTTATCTTTGCCTCGAAGAAGTACAACTTTTAAATCTGCAATATGATAAGAGTCCCACTGCTATGCCAAAAGAGAGGACAGTGACATAAGTTTAATGAAGTAGCATCAAAAATAATATTGTTGCTCCCTACAAACTAGTTTTTTTTATTACATTATACTTGCTAAATTAGGTTTTCTAAAAAATAGCATGTTACACTACAAACTCTGAGAACACAACAAAAAAAGTAATTACAAAAATTATTTAACATATTTTTAAATGACTATCATGCAATAATGGACAACATTCTTTCTTTTCGTTCGAGGCTATAAAAAGCTAACTGTTTGGGAAAACATTGAAAAATTGTTCCATTTGAAAACATGCTCTTGAATAATACTTATTTTTTATTCTGCTACTGAAATGATAGCAATGTATGCAATAGATCTGTATAATATAAGAAAAATAAATATTAATTTAATTTCTGATTAATTTACTGTTAATTATTGAATGTATTAGAAATATAACGTTAAAATAAATTATTGAATCCATTGGACACTACACTGTTAACTAGTTATTTTTAAAAAAACACAAATTGCACAAATTGTGCCTATTAGTTGCTAAAATCAGTGTAAAAATTGTTTTAAACTCATAAAAGAGCTAAAATCCTACATGTTTCGGCTTTAAACTTAAAGCCATCATCGGGGAAGAGGAACAACACAAACGACTACTTATCTTTAAATTTTCGACACGAGAAAATTGAAATCAATTCCAATCTGTTGATTTCAATTTTCTCGTGTCGAAAATTTAAAGATCAGTAGTCGTTTGTGTTGTTCCTCTTCCCCGATGATGGCTTTAAGTTTAAAGCCGAAACATGTAGGATTTTAGCTCTTTTATGAGTTTAAAACAATTTTTACACTGATTTTAGCAACTAATAGGCACAATTTGTGCAATTTGTGTTTTTTTAAAATAAAATAAATTATAACTATTGTCTATAAAAATGAATAAAATTTCAAATGTTCAAATTGAGGTATGTTTATAAATTATGTAAATTAAAACTTATTTACTAAAATATATTCTTATAATCACAATTTCTATATTAGTTTTTAATATTTAGAAAAATTTTCATATAATTTTTGCAAAACATGCTTTTATGAAATTTTTCATTATTTAATAACTAAATAATGAAAGAATATGCGTTTGTTTTCATTAATTTGGTTTTTGAGCTTATAAGCATGGCAGAAAATAATCTGATTAAGAGAAATAGTAAAAAATCCTTCGTTAATTCAAACTGTTCATTCTTATATTTACTCTAAAGGTATGTAAGAATAATTAATAGGTATAGTTAATTTGTTATTTGTTTGTTTAACTAATGAAATGACTTATTGCAATTTTTATTATTCTATAATTAGTAACTATAATGTTGTTAATTAATTATAAAAATATAAATTATGCTTCTTAATCAGTGATAAAAATTGGAAAATGAAAGGTAGGTGTCAAATATTCATTTTTAGCATTATATACTCCTTTACAGAAAAGCACAAATATTTTGCTTTTGTTTAAAATTGAAGTTCTTAATCTACCAGATTAAAATTATTTTAAGCAACTGTAAAGCTGATATAAAGCATTTTTAAGTATTACTGTATTTATAATTGAAAAATGCACTTAATCATGTAAAACAAAATTAAAACTGGATAACTTCCTACCAAGTCAGTAACAAAATTTTATCCCTTAACTGATGACACCTAAGAATTTAGTAAAAAGAAAAAAAAAACTTATAATTTCATTACAGTCGAATCTTGTTAATATGAAATCAAAAGGACCACTTTTTTTGTGTGTGTGTTAATCATTAAAATAATAGTACCATCTTATCCGTTGGTATTTATTAGTGCTAAGTGATTTAATGTCAACAACAATGTTCGACTTTGTACATAGATTGTATATGCATGTGTGTGCAAAGCTGGGCATCCATTCACAAAATTGGTGTCATCTGCTTTTGCAAATTCTTTACACATGGTGCATGTCATCAAATTTTGCTCTTGTGTAAACAAGGGATTTTCTTTTTTTCCTTTCATAAATGTGTTGGAATATAATGGAAAAGTACCCAAAATACTATCTTTGAATCACTGAACCAAGACAGATCATTTAATTGACATGTTACAGGTATTCTGAAAAATTAAGATGTAATAGTTTGCCACTTTGTACATTAAAGAAAAGTCAAAGAAATATATACCTACAGAAATAAAAGTTGATTAACATTACAAAAAAAAAAACTATTTGTCTTTATATAAATTAGATTGAATTATGTTTTTGGTTTCTCATTTATGATAATTATAAGTATGTGCAGAACTTATTTTAATGAAATATCTTTATCACAAAAATATTATTTATTATGAAATTTTAGCAATCATAGCCATCGTCAATGAATGTGTTATTTAATAATTCAACAAGTAAAAAAAAAAAAAAAAATACTTTGTGTGTGATTTTATTGGTTTAAAGAAAAGAAGAATTATAAATTAAATGAAAACAATTAAGAAAAAAAATCAAAATTACAGAAAATTCAACATTTCGTTTTCTAACAGCATTTGTATTATAGAAATAGATTTAAATCTTAGCTCGAGTTTTCTTTTTCAACTCTGAATGATAAAAATTTTAAATTATCATTGTTGTTTTGAGTTTATCAGAACTTACGATATATAGCTAATTTAATCCTTAAATCTTGATCTGAAACAAAAAAACGGGGGGGGGGGGAGGAAATCTCTGATCAGTTGAAATTTTTTTCTCTTTATGAATTCTAACACTGAAGATTTAAGAAATGCCCTAATGTTGATATGTATTATTTGATGGCATTCTAATATTGTTCAATATCATTATTGTTTTAAATTATTAGGAGATTTAAGATATTTTAAGTAAGAGAAAAAATGTACAGCTCAAGCAACACTTTCAAATCTTATATTTACTATTTAAGAATACACAATTTTACTTTTAAAATTTTACCAAGTTACAAAATTGCAGTTATTAATACTTTACTAAAATATTAATTACTGATATACAATAATAGTGATATTTTAAACATTGCTGTAATGTTGTAATACGTGTGACATATAATGTGAAATTTTAGATATCAATGTAGTATCTGAGGTTTTTGACAACATGGTTCACACCATGGTATAAACCGTCAAAAACTGACACATGTCAAAAACCTGCCAACCCTGATTCTTTATGAAAGGAAGAAAAAACTTAACTGAAGTACATATAATATTAATTATTATTTATGTGAATAAATATCAGTTTTTATTAAAGTCTTATGTGAATTAGTTAATTTTATTTAGTTAAATCAATATGCAAAAGAAAATTTTAAAAAGCTTGGATGATAAAAACAAAAACCTTTCTCATTTAAAGTAGTCAATTTTCAACCCAAACAATAAGTGAATACATTGACAAAAGAATTTTAATTGTATTGAATATCACCTATGAAATGCCATGACAGAGAATTTAGTCATTTGTTTATTAATTAGTGTTTTGTACGTGCAGCCTAAGCTCCAATATCTTTTGTGTAAAAACATTTGGTGCATTAGAATGTTGTTTGTGAATTTTTAGCACATGAAAATTTGCCCTACCTGAAGTAGGTTATGAAACGCATACACACACGTAATTTATGTACAAATGTATATGCATACATATATATAATTTTATTGTTCAATTTAACTGAATAATAATCCACAGCAAAATTAAACAAGGTGCTTATTAAACACTGGTTGGTACAGCAAAGAAAGGAGGGGGGGGGGGGGAATTGGAGCCTTGAAGCCTATCTTGGAGCACCTAAAAATTGATAAGATGCAAACTAAACATTGTATTAAAGTGATGCATGATGTGTAAAAGTCAACATAAAAACATTAACCGCTAAAGATATTTTAGAATGCATCTTCTTCAAGAACTTAAAACTGCTCAATAAAATTTATTTTCACTACTTGTGCTTTTCATTATATAATTTTTTACACATTCATACTCAAAATATTTTATTAATCTGTAAAAAATGGATTTATTCATTTTATAATCAATAATGTTTCAATAAGCCTTCTTATTTGAAGATCCTTCCTGCGCCACTATATTAAAGATAATTAAAATTGCATTAACAAGAATAAAATGTGGAATGACTATTTGAAAAACTATACTTTAAAAAAAATGAAGAATACATGTAAACTAGAATAGGAACAATTTTAATATAACACAAAATGTACTTAATACTAGAATGCTAGCATTATCTGCATCTGCGTGTTATTTCAATAAGAAGTGTACATCAAAATGACATACACAAATATTCTAAGGCTACGTACAAAAGTATGTCAATAGTACAGTAGAGTACGCAGGATTCTGTTTTTTTTCTTTTTTTTATAGGGTGGGAGGAGGGGGTTACTGAGCTTGGGTAATATGTGGGGTTGTGAAAATGGCTTAAATTGTGAGTCCCCCTGCAGTAGCATAATTAGCAAGAAGTTTTAAAGTGGCAAGATAAAATAATGATTTAGCTAAATAGTATTAACATAAATCCACAAATTTGTATAATAAATATATAAGTAGCTATTTTTAACTGATGCATTTGTAAAGTAAATAATATAGCTAGTGAGTAAATTTACACTAATAATATATATATATATATATATATATATATATATATATACTATCAGTATAAATTTATTCTTTAGATAAATTATAAAATAGAAAAATAAATTAAACTTATGTAAAGATTCAAAAACTGCATTGAGAAATTCACTTTATTTAATATAATTTATTATTTATTTGTAATATATGTTCTCCATAAATCGTGAAATATACTGGTTTAAATTTTGGATCCAATATCATGAATTATTTGTTGATCGAAGTACAAAATTAATAAAAATGATAACAAATGAATATATAATAATTATGCCTTTAAAACTCAGATATAAACAGTTCAATAATAAGAAATTAGATTAGGTGTTAGATTAATCATCCGATTTAAATATTTCATATTTAACGTAAGAATAAATACACCAAGAAAAAAAAAACGGACATTCCCCCCTCCCCCTTTTAATCTTTTTCAGAAATATCCCCTGCAGTATTGAAAAACATTTTATTTTCCTTTAGGTATTCATTCCTTTACTCAAATTTATTAAATACTATGATTTAATCAAAATAACATTTAACTATGAACATCGTCACTAGTTAATGAAAAAATAAATAAACGTGCAGTTGCATATGTTTACGTTCATTCTGATTGGTTTTTCACACTTCTTATGAATTTGAAACGTCACTTCCTTTGGAATGTTGGGGAAGAAATATCGATGATTCCGAATCTGGAATCGGACTAGGGGAGAATCGCTCTTTCCCACCGAACCGGAATCCAGGCCTGATTTCGGATGAACTGAATTCCGGTTTCGTTCCACTTCGGTGGAATGGGAGAATACGGCCGAATGTTTCTACTTATGGAACTAAAAGCGGTACCTAGTATGGCGGCGTTTCTGTTTTTTTGGGCCTTTGGGGAGTGTAGCGCCCTCTATTTCCGGTTTCCACTGACAACTCTTTACCATTCTCGAAACCAAAATGCAGGAAGCGCTGACGACAATTTGTCATGTTTGACGGGTCACATGACCGGCCTTTGGGAGCACCAGCGCCACTAACTGGGTACTAATTACCCTTCCATGTTCTGATCTTGAAAGCCTATCTTCACTGTGCTCCTTCTTATTTCTATCTCCATGACAAAGATAATAATGTTTCTACTTATGGAACTAAAAACGGTACCTAGTATGGCGGCGTTTCTGGTCTTTTGGGCCTTTAGGAAGTGTAGCGCCCTCTATCTCTTTACCATGCTCGAAACCAAAATGCAGGAAGAGAAGACGACAATTTGTCATGTTTGACAGGTCACATGACCGGCCTTTGGGAGCGCCAGCGCCACAAACTGTGTACTAATTCCCGGTCCATGTTGTGATCTTGAAAGCCTATTTTCACTGTTCTCCTTCTTATTTCTATCTTAAAGGCGGTATGTTGATGTTGTTTAAAAGGGATGAAAAGGCAGTTTGAATGGCGAGAGTGAGGCAGCTTTAGTAAAATGATATTGGTAGATGCCAGAAGAAACAATATCAGTGGCGGTGTAAAGTTTTTTATGAGTGCAATGATGGTGTTAAACGTTTTTTTAGTGTTTGTTTATTTCGGCTGTTGAAGTTGCGGTGTTTCTTTCTTCTGTTGGTGATGTACGTTCATTTCAAGGATTAATAGCGTGTGTGGACTGTTCTTCAACTCATTTTCTTCACATCAATGCCATAGTGACTAATAAAATAAAAGGCCTGTTTTAATTTGTGTCATCACGTTCAATTAATTATCATGTAAGTTAAAATGAACTTTTCTACAAGTATACTTTGAAGGCTTCATTTAAGTTACTTCATGCTATATAATTTTGCCACCCTTTGTTTAAGTTGCCATATGCCATAATATTTTATTTAATTAAATTGTCTGTCATATTTTTCAGCTTTATTTTATTTTGTGATATGTTTAATAAACGTTAGCTTTATTTAAACCTAAAAACTGTTTCATGAATGTGTCTTATCTACATTTAACATTTTTGTCACTACCTTGCCAAATTTCAATCATTAAATTTCCACGTACTCTGCTTGTCAATTTAATTACATTTTTTAGACCGGTCCCTGTATCCGAACCGGCGATCACGGTTATGGGCCCGGGCTCATTTAAAGCCATATTAACCCTTTAAGGGCCGTAACCTTTGGCAAGGATTAGCTGACAAGTGTTAGTAGATGGCGGCAGTTAGACCCACTAGTGAATTTTAGTGGGGGGGGGGGGCGCATTTACATAAAAATTTCATAAATTTCAGTATGACAGTTAAAATTAAGATATTTATTTTTATGAAATTGTGTTGAAAATTTAATTTTTTTTTTTGGTACCTTTTTGTACATTTTTTTTAAAAAAAAAAAAAAAATTCTTCCTTGGCAATGGCTAATATACAGGTGAGCATAAACAAGTTAATTTCCATAATTATGGAAACTGGTCAGCTGACATCAAGTTCCTTCTATTGGACAAAAATGCCTGGGGCATTGTTAACGGAACAGAGGCTGTGCCTGATACAAGTGATACAGCAGCATACAAGGACTATCAATCCAGAGTTCATTCAGCACTGTCCATAATCTACCTGAATGTCGAGCCTGACTTCCGTCGAATAATTGAAAACATTGATGATCCTAAAGATGCATGGGCAAAACTTCGATCCCATTTCCAACATGATAATAGAGCCCGTCACATGCAGTTATTTTCAGAGTTGTTGGCATGCAAAATAGCACCAGAGGAGCCTATAGATATGTACGCTGCTCGCCTCAACCGAATCGCTGACCAACTGAAGGCAATGAATGAGCCAATTAAAGAAATTTATCTGTCGTTCCAACTTCTCAGATGGCTCCCTCAAAAATATGACAGTCTAGTCCAGAACATACTTCGTTGGCCAGATTCAAAATTTGTGTTTTCTGACATCTCTACTGAACTAGTCGCCGAAGAGTCTCGTCTTAAACTGAGGTCAGAGGACAAAAATCAACTTGCCATCCAGTCCCACTTTTCAAGAAGTCGCCCACCAAATAAAACGAGTTACCGACGAAAATTTAAAGGCAGATGCCACAAGTGCGGAAAAATTGGACACAGCAAAAATCAGTGCAAGGCCCCTTCTCCAGTCACGTCTGGTCCCGAGTCCCCAGCTGGCACCAGTTCCAGAGAGTCTTCTACAACCAGAGCTAGTCCTGTCCAACATCAGAATAGAAATGGAGCTCCTAGATCCAGACTGAGTCGAAAACATCAAAGTACATCCCATAGACAGGTAAACTTCCTCATTCAATCTAACCTTAGTAAAGTTAAGGGGGAAGACGATGCTTGGGTGTTCGACACCGGTGCCTCGCACCACTTTTGCAAAGATCGAGGACTTTATGTGTCTTTTCAGCCTCTTCATAACCACGAACTTGTCGTTGCTGTCGATGGAGCAACTTTTTCGATTGAAGGAACTGGCACCGTTAATCTTGATTTAAATGGATCAACTTTGTGTCTAGGGGATGTAATATATTGTCCTACTTTAAGACTTAATCTTATTTCTGGCTCTCGCCTTGATGATAGAGGCGCAACATTCAAAGGAGGGAAAGGGAGAGTTAAGGCCTACACAACTGATAAAACACTATTTAGGGCTATCCTTAAAAATGGGATTTATTACATCCACCCTGATGCTAATTCTAAAAGTAAAAGTAAACCTAGCGACAACGTAAAATTTAAACAGGTCCGTTTTGAGGCCTCGACAGTACAAAAAGATGATTTCAGATTATGGCATCGTAGGCTAGGTAACCTCAGTCCCACACTAATAGAACATACACAGACGTGTAATGGCGTAAAAGGCTTACCACACATTAAAGACCGAGACTTTCATTGCGAAACATGCAAATTGAATAAACATAGACGCACATCTTTTAAACCACTAAATCAAATCCGGTCCAAGAAGCCACTTGAACTGTTACACACAGATTTGTGGGGACCTACTACAGTAACTGGGAGAGGTGGAGAGAAATACTTTTTAACAATAACGGATGATTTTTCCCGTAAGGCATCAGTTTATCCATTATGTAGTAAATCACAAGTCTTTAAAGTTTTCACAAACCATGTCAAAAGGGCCGAACGTTTTCTAAACACGAAACTTAAACATGTACGTAGTGACAATGGGCGGGAGTTTTCAAATGAAGCTTTTAAAAGATATTTTGAGGAAAATGGAATCAAACACGAGTTCACGAACACATATACTCCAGGACAAAATGGCGTCTCGGAACGGCTCAATCAAACCATTGTAGACGGGGCACGTTCTATACTACATGAGAGTAAACTAAGTCTGAAGTTTTGGCCAGAAGCCATTTTGTATTTTACTTACACTCTGAACCGTGTTTGTCACAAATCACATAAGAAAACACCATTTGAATATTATTGTGGAAACAAACCGTCCATAAGACACTTACGTCCTTTTGGCACAGTTGCATATGTGGGAGTACCCAGACAACTCCGAAGTACAAAATTTGAGCCTAAGGCTAGAAAAGGGATTTTAGTAGGATATACAATGTCTACAAAAGGGTTTAGAATTTGGTTGCCAGACACAAATAAGATCATCGAAACAATTAACGTAAGATTCAGTGAAGAAGCAACCGTACCCAAAGACACCTACGTTGGAACTGAACAAGGCCCTATTTATTCTTTAGGCACAGACCCTTTTGCTAGTTTAGAGCAGCACAACGGAAGCGATCTGGGACCCACTTACACACTATCATCTGAACCTCCCGAAATTAACCCGCTAACAGAAATTCAACCTGACAAATTCCATAAGTCTGTAATTCCACCAACAGAACCAAGCACCTCAGGTTTTTCTGCTTCCGCCGCCGGACACCCATCTACGGATGAGAGTGAGGAGGAGGGCGAGGAGCTTTCAAGAACTTTGAGAGAAGTTACCTGGTTTAGAAAACCTGTAACAAGGCCTGATGGAAGGCGTACAGACATTTATTATTATGAATTTGGAGGGACACAGAGGTTAAGGTCAATTAGAGAGGTCCGTGACTACTGTCTAAAAAATGGAATTAAATTCAATCCAACTCTCTTTTGTTTTAGAGGAGCAGACAAACATGAAGGTATTGTACATGGACACTCACGGTGCTCAAGCGCTAGTTCTAGTCCAGGCAGTACACCACCACATTTCTCCATCTTAGAATCCAACAACTCCGATGCATGACTAGACCAGGCTGTACCCAATACATACAAACAGGCTTTAAAATCACCTCAATGGGAGCTCTGGAAACAAGCAATGGGGGATGAGTTGGCAGTAATCAACAATAGAAAAGTATGGGTCTTAACTAACCTTCCACCCAATAAAGAACCTCTCGGTTGTAGGTGGGTTTTCACCATTAAGCGTAATGATAAAGGGCACATAGCAAGATACAAAGCAAGACTCGTAGCACAGGGCTACAAACAAATAAAGGGCGAGACTTACGATGAAACTTTTTCACCGGTACTCAATTTTAGTTTAATTCGCTTTTTCTTTGCAGCTTTAGTGTCCTGTCACAGGTGGACTCACTTACAATGTGACGTGAAGGGAGCATACTTATACGTCCCATTAACTGATGAAATCTATATGAAACAGCCCCCTGGTTTTGAAATAAAAGGAAAAGAACACCTGGTCTGTAAACTTCAAAGAGCATTATATGGGTTACATCAGAGCGGGAGAGTGTGGTTCTACGAATTGCATAAAATTTTAATTTCTCTTTGTTTTAAAAAGTTAGATTGGTGCAATTGTGTTTATACATTTTCTGATTACATTGTTTTATTATTATATGTTGACGATTTTGTCATTTTAAGCAGACATCAAAAATACATTGACAAGGTTTTAACTCTTTTAACTAAGCATTTCGATATAAAAATCTTGGGCAAAACCCGTAAGTTGCTTGGAGTGGAGTTTGAGGAGGATGAGGAAGGTGCAGTCTCTATACATCAAAGCAATACATTAAGGAAATTTGCACACGTTTTGAAGAGTATAACTTTCCCATTTCTTCACTCCCGATTAGTAAAGGTGTCGTCTATTCGAAATTACAGTGCCCTCAAACAGATGCAGAAATTAAAGAAATGCTTAACTACCCATATAGAAGTGTGTTAGGGTGCCTATCTTTTTTAACAAGCAGAACACGCCCTGATATTGCTTATACAGTAAACATATTCAGCCAGTTCCAAAGGAATCCGGGGATAGCTCACTGGGTCGGCCTCTTTTAAAACTTCTGGGTTACGTTAACTATACAAAGCACTATAAATTAAATCTACCTTGTCATAAAATTAACCTGATCACATATACAGATGCGGATATTGCAGCCAATCGTGATGACAGGACATCTATGGGTGGTCAATGGACTTTACCCATATCACGTCATCTGTGAGTAAAGAGATGAAAAACACCAATAGGCGTGAAGAACAATTTAACACAGCTTCCCCTTCGTCCAATAAACAGTCTTTTTCCAGAGGAAATTACCCTCAGAGGTGGGGTTGTTGCCACTCGTGGGTAAGGTCCATTACTTATGCTAGACAAAGCTCCGATAACATGGAGAGCTTTTAAACAAAAATCAATATGCTTGTCTACTATGGAATCTGAGTTCGTGGCCTTAACAGAAGCAACTAAAGAGCTTCTTTGGTTCAGCCGTATTATCACAGAATGTTATAATAAACACATATTTTCAGGTCCACAAACTAAACTAGTAGACAATATGGCAGCAATAGATTTCATTAAATCCCCCATAGAAAACTATAGGACAAAACATATAGATGTTAAACTTTTCTTTGTACGCGATTTATTAAACCAAGAGATATTTTTAGTAAAACACGTTAATAGCAAATCCAATCTCTCTGACATTTTTACAAAACCACTTACAAAAGCTGCTCTACTAAAGTTCATTGAGGCTATATTTATTTTTGGGTCTTAAAAATTAAAATATACAAAAAAAAAAAAAACTCTCCTCTCTTTTTGAATTGTTGAAAAAAAAATTTCTTTTCTTCAAGCGTTAAAAGCTTGTTTAAAATTTTTCTAGTTAAACATTCAAAGTTTAACTTTATCTCTTTTGAATTTTTGAATAACGAAACTTGCATGTTTCATGTGTCTTTTTATATTAATGTTCGAACCTTGTGATTATACATATAAAACTTTTCTGTAATAGCATCGTGTTTATACCTTGTTTTAATTTTTATTTCAGAAGGATCCTTCATAATCAAATTTTTGATGCTATATTTTTGAGTACCCTCATTTCCAATGGCATGGACAATTTAACTTCCGTTGGAACGTGATCAGACCTCATGTTGGTTCATCCTCCGGGGTTACGAGCAGCCTCAAGAAGCGTCTCGCACGCAGAGGTGACAATGTAATTGCCAGAGTGACCTGCAGGGGGTAGCGGCCTTCGTGAGTGCTCTGGTCACTGGAAGGCCTGTCGCGTGCATTTTTTTTTTCTTTCTGTAACTCCCTCGTTTTTATTAATGGAACTGCCACTTTTGACCCGTTCGTGCTATTGGAAATCGAGTTGTAACAAGTATTTTTCAATCCTATTATGCAAATGTTTATCAAATAGCTTTATAAATATTGCATAAAAATTATTTTTTTTTTGTGTGCACACATATATATATATATATTTTAAGTGAGCTCACTGAAATTTGAATATTTGAAATACATATGTGTATTTATTTCTTGTCTAAGAAAAATTAGGTGTTGATAAATGTAGCCATATGTTAGTATGGTGAGGTATAAGTTATGATACAAGCAAGAAACAAGAACTTTCTTTGTGTGTTTGAAAAGAAATTCCTTTTTAAAAGGTTCAGCTGTTTTTTGTGAAAGTCACGTAAGTGTGTACGTTTCATGTAAGTGTGTTCCCTCAAAGTAGTGAGGATCAATGTTGTATTTTTATTTTATATAAGTGTTTATATTAATATACCTATATATTTACTTGTTATAATTGTGTAATTATTGTTGAATTGTGTTTATATTGTTGAGTGTGAATATATTAAACAAATTTTTACCGATTAACTATGAATGTTTCTAACTGTTATATTATCAGGGGGGGGGGGGGGCAAATGTTAGCCCTATGTATATATTTTTGGACCTTGAAACTTCTACATAATGTCACCTTTTCGTACTTGCCTAATTTTCCATTCAATCCTGTATTAATTTTCTTCAGTCGATATCGTTTTCCATCTCTAGTATGGTTCAAATCTTTCTTTTCGTTTTTCAGCTCGCTGATAATGTTTACTGTTCGTTTCGATATCGTTCACCACATCGACCATCGTTTCCTCAGCCTTTTTCCGATTCAGTTGCAACCGCCAGCTTCGATATCGTTTCAATCCTAATAGTATAGGGGAGCATGCGCCCAGAGGCCATGACACAGTCTTCAAAGGCACTCTAGATTACTTTGCCGATGGGCAGTTTGAGAACTTCTCAACTTAGCACATCAGAAAGGGGGCGTTTTCGGAAAGCGGTATGTTAGATGTTGTTTAAAAGGGATGAAAAGGACGAGCGACTAAATTCTCGAACGCGGCGCGGAGCTGATTGGTTGAGCGGAAAGATACGTGACGTCACGTATTTAGCAGTCTTCTACGTTCTACGCCAAATCAGGTACAGGGTTGCAATGCTGTAATTGCGCCGCGAGATTCGGTCGGTTGTTTTCGTTAGTCTTTAGTTACTTTTATATCTCGTGTGTCCTTTCTTGTTATACGTTATAATATGGCTGAATTGTGATTCATCATGATGGATTCTGCTGATGCTGATCATAATGATAGGAAAGATTCTTTCAAGTGCGACATATGTGAGAAAGTATTTAATAAATCATATTATTTATATAAACATTATAGGAGACTCCATAAAATCGAGCCAACTGTTAAGAAGACTCTTTTATGTCCTGTACCGGATTGTGAAGAAAAAACTCTTAATAATGAGCAACTGAGAAATCACATTCAGAGTCACGGAATTCCCATTGAAAGCGAGAATTTGTTCTTTCCATCAATGCAAGATTTTGAAAAATGGAAAGATGAGACTGAAACAAATAATAATGCATCATATCTTCTGAAACAGACATGCAACATGGCTGATGGATCAATAAAAAGTTATTTCTGGTGCAATAGGTCAGGCAGCAAATTTGCCTCAAAATCAAAATTGAAACGTGCACCACGTGCTAAAGGTTCACGTAGAATAAATGCACACTGCCCCTCCACACTCGAAGTAATTCAAGGAACAGGGGACATTAAAGTAATTTATCATAAAACCCATGTGGGACATGATTTGGAATTAAAATATGTTCCGATAAATAATGCAACCAAGGAAGCATTTGCCTGTAAGTATATTTTATACCTATATGTATTTAGTCTCATATGAAATTGAGTGAGATTATAAAGCAAACTTGTATAACTTTTAATGAGAACTTTAGTGCTAAGCACCACGATTTCCGAACAGTTTACATTGCCTTTTTAATTGCAGAAATTGTGTGTAACCATTCAGAAATAATGGTAGTCAAAGTTTTTATATACTTGCATTATGCCTAGTGATGAATTACTTTTTGTCTTGAATGTTTAATATTATTTAACTTTAATTTGCCTCTTTATATTATATTCGTGGTATTCCAGAGGTTGATCCAGTCAAAATTTGGTGTCAATTTAGGGCCTCTTCGCAAAATTCCTCCTAATAAAAAATGCCTCTTCACAAAATTCTTTTTAATAAAATAGTTCCCTTCACAAATTTTCATTCCATAAAAATATTCTCTTCATTAATTATTTTGTCAGGTTCTAAAACGTGTAATTTGCAAAGTAAACAAATTCACCAGAAAGGAAAACTTTTGCTGAAGAAGTTATTAATAAATGCTTGATTCGAATTTGTGTAACTGGATTTTATCTTTTGTAACATACATTGTGATTTTTCACAAAAATTTTATACATTTCACAAAAATAACTTTTATTTTTCATAAAATGGGCCCCAAGAAAAAATACCTTCATTGACCCTTATATTCCTTTTTAACCTTTAACTATTATTTTAGCAGTCTCACAGACTGCGCCTTTTTAAATTTTCACAATTTGACTTGTAATTCTCAGTTTAACTATTGGTTTAAATTTTGCTCCTAGTGCTACTATCACTGAACACTTCTAAATAGATGAATTTTAATTATAATAGTCCTGTATGATACTATTATGAATGTGCCAGTATAATTAATATTTTATAAAGGTCCTTTATTTTTTTTATAAGTAGTAAAAATCATTTGTTATTATCAGGGGTGGGGAAATACATTATTTTAATTGCCACAAAAATACCCAATTTTTTTTAATCAATAGAAAAAGGTACTTTTAAAAAATATGAAACATTTTGCATTATTTAAGGAATTGTTACAGCAAGGCCATTACAGCTAACCATTTTTTATAGACAGATTTTACGTATCAAAATGACAAATGAGTAAAGATGTGTTAAATAATCAGTTTTAATTTCATATTGGTTAATTGAACTATTTATATATCAATTCTTTTTTTTATATATATATTTTTAAATAATGCTACTGTTTTAAAACAGTCAACTTTACAAAAATTGTCTTTAAAAAGTTCACAATAAAGGAAATAAAATTTTAAAAATTGAAGTTAATTTTTAAAAATATGATTAGATTATATGCACAAGATGCATGTTTAGGTATATATATATAAACACACACACATAGAAATGTTGCCACTAAGCACACTTCATGTTCGCATCAGTGATTCTTTCTTAAACACAACTACTCTGTATTTACTCGGTATTCGGCCAAAGCACTACTCGGTACACCACTAGAATTTAAGGACACAATTGTTATTTTAATGAATGAAATAACTAATAAATCAGTAAAACATAATGAAAAATACACGCAAATGTCGAGTTAAAAACCACTTAATGACATAACAAACACATATAATGTTTCTGACATCAAGTAAATGGGACTGCATTTTTGGCATTTAATCTTACAGTTTGGCGATAGTTTTTTGTTATGAAAAGTGGTCGACGGGATAATAGAGAAGTATCATTTTTTTAAGCTTTCGGAACATTTGGCTTAGATGCTTTACACTCACGCTAAAAAAATAAAAAATTAATCGGTTAAAAAAAAGAAAAAAGTCGCCAAATTTAGGGGATTTTTTCCTTTAATGGCAACTTAGCCATTGTATTAAGTTATTCGTTTGCCGCAGTCTTGGAAATCGCGCCAACCAAACAGTCGCCAATCTTTTGTTTACATTTTAGCGTGAGTGTAACACATCTGTTCCGAACATTTTTCCAATGGTTATTGTAATTTGTTAAATTATAATTTTTTTTGTTGTTTGTTTGTTTAGCTGTGTTTACTATTCTTGTAGCAATGCTGTTTTCTTTTGTTTGAGTAGCTATGCTAATACAGTGCAAAAATTTTAAGATCTTGTTTGAACTCATCATATAGTTTCAGTAAAGGAAAATAATTGTGAATAAAAATAATAATGGTTTTAATCTATCTTTTAACTTTACTGAATATTTATTTTACATGTTATATACCTAAATCTTTTTTTACGTTTTATAATTTTCATTGATGATATTTATTTTTACATTTGTATTGCAAATAACTTAGCTTTTTCAGTGTACTTAACCTTCATGCCTGAAATATTGCTTTTTTTTTTTGGGGGGGGGGGGGGGGGGTTCTTTTCCCTTATCCAGGCCTAAAATTCACCAGCATGCTTTTTTCTGTAGTTTTGGATATTGCACTTCTACTTTACCATTTTTAGACGATATTACTTTATATGTGAAAAACATTTATTGTGATACTATGAACTATATCATTGTTATAAAACTGAAATATGACCATTCTTAAGATACCACTCTACTGATTCAGACTAGAAAAAAAAATTATATTATGCAAATTGTTATAAAACTGAATTGCAATCCATCTTAGTCTCCATTAAATCAGATTTGTAAAAAAAAAAAAAAAAAAAAGCATTTATTGTGATTTATATCACAGAGTTTCCCCCAGACAGTTTCAGAAGGGTGCTGCACCCTGCCTGCCCTTTGGTTTACAAAATAGCACCCTTCTTGCCCCTCATAAAAAGAATTAGCACCCTTCTTGCCCCCTCCAGTAAAGTAATTAGCACCCTTCTTGCCCCCTCCAGTAAAGTAATTAGCACCCTTCTTGTCCTCAGTAAAAAAAAGTTCCCTTTCTCCTTTTTGCATTAAAAAAATTTGCTTTCATAGTAAAAACTGACTCAATGTTGTCTTAAAAAGAGTGTTTTGACTTTGAAATATCAAAAGTGGCTTTAAAAATCAAAAGAATACATCTAACAATTAAGAAAAGTGCCCTTAAGAATAAAAAAGTGCCCTTTTCTCACCAGCAGCACCCTGCCCCTTTTTAAACCTGGGGGAAACCCTGATATCATATCACATTAGATTATATTGCATTGTTATAAAAGTACATTGAAACCCATGTTTTGTTTTTCGTATGATATATTTGTATTTTGAGAAATTAAGAAGGTACACTAAAATTTTTGTTGACTTTGCAAATTTCTAGTATGCACTAATTTGCATTTTTACAAATTTGCCACCAAGTTAATAAATTTTTAATTATCTTAAGAAAAAATTGTATTTTAATATTAAAAAATCCAAATTAAGTTTAAAATGTTTTTGTTTTTTTAATTTTGAGAGTATAACACTTTCATATTTATTGTAAATTAAGCCTAAAACTCTTATTCATTTAATCCCATACTATAAAATATCTTATAAAAATAAAACAATGCAAATTTTAATTAACTTTAAACAAAAATACTTACCTCAGAAGTTTTTTTTTCCATCCTATTAATAAGGAAAGAAGATTGATTAATAAAAAAAAGCTGTTAAAACTACAAGTTTAAGAGAGCAAAAGCATGTGCTCTTTCATAAACAACAAATATGGCTGATTTCAGGATTTTGAATGTTGCTAATCAAAAAAGGAAAAAAGTGCATTATAAGAAATTAGTGCCATTAGGGTTAACAAAGTCAAAACAGTACAAAAAATAGTTTGCCTAGGTCCCCAGATTTACTTTAAAAAAGATAGGGTCAGTTAGTAAATGTCATAATAAAATAACAAAAGCTTGATCAGAAGTGGATGCATTTATGAACTTATGCAGTATACATTATTATGGAATGTGTTAAGATAACCAATTTCACATTTAAACCTTAAACATCCAAAATTTTTCAGTGAGTCATTGATGTGCTGCTATTCTCTTCTTACAAATTCGTGATTTATTTGAAATAGGAAAACAGCAAGTACAACATGTATCTTTCCTGCAACACTCACTTTTTAGTGAAGAAATTTAACAAGTTGAAGAATTAATTTATATAATAACTTTATAATATCTGTTGTTATAAAATTCTTACACATTAAATATTATAGTATTATGAAACATGAATAGTATATTTTAATGAAACTTCATTTTGGGACAGTCAAAAATATGGATGATTTATTTATTTTTTTGGCTAAGCTTTGGAAAACAAAACAAATATGTTTTGATTTAAAAAACAAGATGGCAGACAGCAGGCTAATCCCAAAGATGGTCTGCAACACTGAGTAAAAGTGCCGAGTATTTTACAAAAGAAAAATTGTTCTTTTTTAGGTCATGAAACCTAGGTGTAAATTTAAAATGACCCAGGTAGTAGACATCATAGAAAGCTTTAAGGGGAGTCACCAGTTTTAAACCTTTTGAAATATTGATTTTTTGTTTTTCATATTAAAAAAAATATATACAATTTTGAATGAAACGAACAAACCATGTATTTAAATTAGAATATCAGTTTGACACTGATAATGGGTATTTTAATGCAGACTCCAATTACTTTTTAAACTTTGCATGTGTTTTTCTGAAAATTACTGTTGTTGTGTGCACCCTAACAATAAAAAGTTTGCACATGGATAATTTCTTTTGCATTGACATGTTTCTAATTTGAACATTTTCATGCAGTTTGTTTCATTTTGATTTAGTTGTATATAAATATATTTTTTAAATGAGAAAAAATCAATCTTTTGAAGATTTAAAACTGATGACTCATTAAATATACTTCCATTTAAGATTGTTTTATTTATGTTATTTGTAAATTGTATGTTTAATACCTAAACACTTTTCATGAAAAATTTAATTGTTTCTCTTTTCTTCTTTTAGCAAAAATTGCAGATGGTATTCCCTTAGAGCGATGTCTTGATGATGTAAAGTCATCTGTCACAGAAACTTTCAATAAAATACACTGCATCACGAAGAAAGATTTAAGAAATATAGGAATATCCTATAATTTATTTAACAAAGAACGTTTGCATTCAAATGATGCAACAAGTGTAGATTTAAGGGTGAAAGAAATGAATGAGATGGGGGAGAACTCACCAGTGCTAATATATAAACCACAAGGTGGACATTTTGCAAATTTGCAGCATAATGACTTCTGTTTAGTGTTAATGACTTCAGCACAAAAGGAAATGTTGTTAAAGTTTGGAAATGAAAAAATTTGTATTGACTCTACGCATGGTACAAATCCATACGATTTCCAGTTAACAACAATACTTGTTATTGATGACTTTGGTGCAGGATTTCCTGTAGGATTTTGCGTATCGAACACTACAAATACAAGACAAATGGAGATATTTTTTAAAGCCATTGTTGAAAAGACTCGTACTTTCACTCCAGAAGTATTCATGTCTGATGACGCATCTGCATATTTCAATGCATGGAGAACCATCATGGGAGAACCCAAAAAACAGTTACTGTGCACATGGCATGTTGTTAAAAACTGGAAACAAGCCCTCCTAAAAATTAAAAACCAACAAAAGAGGGACGAAGTATACAAATTTTTGCGATTGTTGTTAGAAGAATTAGATAGTGGAAAGTTCTATAAATTATTAGAAAGGTTTGTTAATGATTTAAAATCTGATGAAGATACAAAAGATTTCCACAAATATTTTACAGTACACTATGCTAACCGTTGCCATCTTTGGGCATACTGTCACAGAAAAAATTGCGGCATTAATACAAACATGTACCTTGAAGCCTTTCATAAAGTACTAAAGTATAAATATATGGGAGGTAGAAAGTGTCAGAGACTGGATACATGTATATCTTTACTTTTAAAAGTTGTTCGAGACTTGAATTTTGCAAGATTTCAAAAACTTGTAAATGGCGCTAACTGTGGCAAAATTGCCGATATCAATAGCAGACATCGGCAAAGTCTAAATATAAGAAGTGAAACAATTTCTGAAAGTGATCCAAACGAGTGGAAAGTCCAGTCAGAAGAAAATAAAAATCTCAAATATGTTGTTCGCAAAGAAGAAAGTCTCTGTGAAGGATGCAATCTAATTTGCAGTTACTGCAAAATATGCATACATTCATACATATGTTCTTGCATAGACTCGCAAACAAAACTTAATATGTGCAAGCATATTCATGCAGTATATAGGTACACTTCTTCAAATGAAGAAGTTTTACCAAAAGTAAGTGAGAAAGAAGTAATTGCTCAAATTCAAGAAAGTGACAGTTTTCAGAATTTTGTTGAAGTAAACAAACAATCTACAGATAGTATTATGAAATTAAAAGTTTCCCAAATGACCCATCTATTGGATAATAATAATTTAAATAATGAAACAAAACAAAAAATAATGAAGCACATTGATGCCATTATCGAATTGGCCAGCAACAAAAATAGTATTGAACACAATACAGAAAAAGAGCCTGCAAATAAAAGTACAGCAAAGGTTTTTCTCAACTAAAAGAAAACGACCTGTAATTCGAAATTCAATTAAGAATCCTAGTACCAATTACAAAATTGCAATCAAAGAGTCAATTGAAAATGATAATGATATACTAAATGTCCATGATTCATTTGATCATACATATTAAGAATATTTTATATTTTTCTCTTGTCATTGTGCTTTTTTACATTAAAAAAAAAAAAAAAAAAAAAAAAAAAACCCTGTACATTCAAATCCCTGTAATCTTTAAAAATTTTAACCCACAATATAAAATTCAGTAGCTGCAATATTAAAAAAAAAATACAGAAAGTTTTTTTCATTTGATTCTGTTACAGTGGTGGCACCAACAAAAAATATTTATAATTATGTTTTCACTGAGGTTTTAAATTAATTCTATTTCCAAGGTATTTTTTTATCCATTTAATTATTTTGCATTTCAAAAATTTGTAAATTTCATAATGTTAAAATGATTGGCAGCAACATCTAAGAGCATTTTCAATGAAGTTTCCCATTACTTTTTTATAGATTAAAATTATTTGTAAATTTCATATGTTAAAATGATTTATGATATTACTCTGTCTGACAGCTGTTACTGCAAAAAGTGTCGAGCGAGCGAAGCAGAATGGGATTGCACCACCAACTAAAATTATTTGTGTTTCAAAGATTTTTTTTCTTCTATTTATTATTATTGCAATTCAAAAATTTATACATTTCATAATGTTAAATGATTTATACCCAAAGGCAACACTATCTAAGTGTATTTTTATTTGCATTTTCAACAAAGTTTTCCATTGCTTTTTTATACATTTAAAAGATTCCTAAATTTCACATGTTAAAATGATTTATGATATTATTCATTCTGACAAGAGTTGCTGTAAAGTGTCGAGCGATCAAAGCAGGATGCGATCGTGTCACCAAATATTTGTGTTTCAAAGATGTTTTTTTTTTTCAGTGTATTATATTGCATTTCAAAAATTTGTAAATGTTAAATGATTTATGCCCAATGGCAGCACTATCTAAGTGCATTTTTATTTGCATTTTCAACAAAGTTTTCCATTGCCTTTTTTTATACATTTAAAAGATTTGTAAATTTCATGTGTTAAACGATTTTTGATAGTTTGTAATACATTTTCTGGATACAGTTACTGAAAAAAAAGTATTGAGCAAGCGAAGCAGGCTGATATTTTAAATTAATTTTATTTCAAAGGTTTTTTTTTTTTTCAAAATTATTTTGCATTTCAACAATTTGTAAATTTCACAATGTTAAAATGATTTATGCCCATTAGCAGAACCATCTAAGTACAATTTTATTTGCATTTTCAACAAAGTTTTCCATTACTTTTTTATACAATAAGTTATTTGTAAATTTCACATGTTAAAATGATTTATGACATTCAGTCTGACAAAAGTTGCTGTAAAAAGTGTTGCAAGCAAAGCAGGATGGGATTGTGTCACCAAATATTTGTGCTTCATTTTTTTTTCCAGTTTATTATTGCATTTCATAAATTTGTAAATGTGCATAGAGTTACTGCAAAAAGTATTTAGCAAGCGAAGCAGGCTCTGATGATTCAACTTAATTAATTTTAATTTCACAAAGATATATTTTTTTCAAATAATTATTTTGCATTTAAAAAATTTGTAAATTTCATAATGTTAAAATGATTTATTCCCATTGGCAGAACCATCTAAGTACATTTTTATTTGCATTTTCAACAAAGTTTTCCATTACTTTTTTATGCATTGAAATTATTTGTAAATTTCACATGTTAAAATGATTTATGATATTATTCATTCTGACAAGAGTTGCTGTAAAGTAAAGTGTCGAGCAATCAAAGCAGGATGCGATTGTGTCACCAAATATTTGTGTTTCAAAGATTTTTTTTTCAGTGTGTTATATTGCATTTCAAAAATTTGTAAATGTTAAATGATTTATGCCCAATGGCAGCACTATGTAAGTGCATTTTTCCATTGCGTTTTCCATTGCCTTTTTTTATACATTTAAAAGATTTGTAAATTTCATGTGTTAAACGATTTTTGATAGTTGGTAATACTTTTTCTGGATAGAGTTACTGAAAAAAAAAAGTATTGAGCAAGCGAAGCAGCCTGATGTTTTAAATTAATTTTATTTCAAAATTATTTTGCATTTCAACAATTTGTAAATTTCACAATGTTAAAATGATTTGTACCCATTGGCAGAACCATCTAAGTACATTTTTATTTGCATTTTCAACAAAGTTTTCCATTACTTTTTTATACAATTAAGTTATTTGTAAATTTCACATGTTAAAATGATTTATGACATTCATTCTGACAAAAATTGCTGTAAAAATTGTCGCGAGCAAAGCAGGATGGGATTGTGTCACCAAATATTTGTGCTTCTATAAAAAAAAAAATTTTTCCCAGTTTATTGTATTGCATTTCATAAATTTGTAAATGTGCATAGAGTTACTGCAAAAAGTATTTAGCAAGCGAAGCAGGCTCTGATGATTTAAATTAATTAATTTTATTTCAAAGATTTTTTTTTTTCAAATAATTATTTTGCATTTAAAAAATGTGTGAATTTCATAATGTTAAAATGATTTGTGCCAATGATTTATTTCCATTGGCAGAACCATCTAAGTACATTTTTATTTGCATTTTCAACAAAGTTTTCCATTACTTTTTTATGCATTGAAATTATTTGTAAATTTCACATGTTAAAATGATTTATGATATTATTCATTGTGACAACAGTTGCTGTAAAAACTGTCGAGATAGAAAAGCAGGATGGGATTGTGTCACCAAATATTTGTGCTTCAATTTTTTTTTTCAAGTTTATTATATTGCATTTCATAAATTTATAAATGTTAAAAGGATTTATGCCCAATGGCGGTACTATCTAAGTGCATTTTTATTTGCATTTTCAACTAAGGTTTCCATTGCTTTTTTTATATATTTAAAAGATCTGTAAATTTTAACGATTTTTGATAGTAGATATACTCTTTCTTGATAGAGTTACTGCAAGCGAAGCAGGCTCTCAGATTTTAAATTTATTTTATTTCAAAGGTATTTTTTTTCAAATAATTATTTTGCATTTAAAAAATTTGTAAATTTTACAATGTTAAAATGATAAAGGTAGCAGCTGTGCTATACGATGATAAATTTTAACAAATATGTTTTAATGCTGAAGTAATATTTCTTCTTCCGAAGTTCATTTAATCTTTTGTTTCATTAATATGGAAGTATGTTTTTCCGAAGTGACATGTGGACTCGTCATCATTTTGTTCTTTCTCTACAAATCTAAATGTTATGTCGACTTGTCTTCTTTTGGTTTCTTCAAGTATAAATAAAGAGGAAGTCCTACTTCAATATATTTTTTTACATCGTTTCAGCAGTGCAATATATCGTTGTGTGAATTAGAATGAATCTCTTTAATTATGCTGAACTTTGTGATTATAAATGAACATTGATGTATATTTGTATTGAAATAAGTAACTTACCAGCATGTGGGTATGACTTGGTCTTTGTTTTGAAAAGTTTAAATTATTGCCTGCTCTCATATATTTTTGCCACCTTGTTTTTTGTTGCCATACCATATGTCATTATATTTTTATTTAATTAAATTGTCTGTTATATTTATTCATCTTTATTTTATTTTGTGATATGTTAATAAACGTTAGTTTAATTTAAAACCTAAAACTGCTTTATCAATTTGTTATATCTACATCCAACACTTTTGTCACTACCTTGCCAATATCAGCCATTGGGCTACCACGTACTCTGCTACTTAATTTAATTCTGTTTTAGACCGGTCCCAGTATATGGATCGAACACTCTTCTTTTATACTTAGATTCATCAAATTGACTTTCTGTAAGTCAGGATGGTAAGTTAAAACCCTTAACTGCTGTTAGTGGTCTCACTGCTGCTTTTTTCAATTTTCAGAGTTTAGCTATAAAGACCAGTTGAATTAAGTTTTGTTTAGAGACATAGTACTATTGCTAGAGACTTTTGAATAGATGAATTTTAATTATAAAAGTCCCATACAAAAGAATTTTAGTACAGGAGCTGTATCTTATGAGTTAATTGCGCCTTTTATTGATCTTTCGATTGGTATGTGACAGTTTTGGTCACAACAGTTAATGGTTAATATTTCCATTAAAATATAAAGAAAATTCTCCACTTCTAGTATTCACTGAGCCTCTCACATTACTTACTCTGTCCCAGACTTCCTGAAATAGCTCTTACTTAGTCAAATATATGTAATAATGATGTAATAATAATTAGGCTGGTGAGATTATTGAAGAGTCTTTTGTAAAAAACTACTATTTTAATCTCTGGAGTAAAACACAGTTATATATACAGACTAATTACAGGGTTAAGGAGAATAGGGGATGATTCTGCCGCAGTTACCGGCATTTTATGCGTCCTTCCGATATCAGACCGGAGCTATAGGCCGTCTGCCTAAAGACAACCGGACAAGTCAATCGCCAAAGTAAATCTGACGATAATCTTAATATTCCGTTCCCAGGCCAGAGAGGCGAAACCCTTTAGTCATGAACTTTATTGTGTATCGTTATTGCTGACCTAATGAGTTTCCGTGGGAACTGGGGCTGTACCTCTTCTAGCTGCGGTCGACATGTTATGGGAACTGCAAAACCACATGCATCCCATTCACATATACAGTCGAACCTCGTTAACACGAAATTGAAGGGACTGCGAATTTATTTCGTGTTAACCGTCATAATAGTTGGGCCATCTATGTTTGATATAAAAACTAAATAAATTAACCTACAAATATTTTCCTGCTCATAAAATCAGAAATTAATAAGAAATAGAATATTTCATTAACAAATTAGTCATCATTTTTTAGGCAATAATAAATTTATTTACTTTCTAATCATTTTTTTAAAGTTCGTTATTGACTTTTGCTTCAATTTTTGTACAGTAGTTCTTTTAGAAATGTACGGACCTCATCTAATTTGTTCAAAGTTCTGGAAGCATCCTGTTGTTCCAGAAGGAAACATTGTGCAGTTTTCAATGCTGTGGTAGATTCATTTAATGACACTAAACTTTTCCGTTCGGTGTCAATTTCTTCATCCTCGTCCGATACTTCAATGTTGTTTTCTTTTTTTTTTCAGCAATTATTTCTTCATATGTCGTCACATCCGAAGTTAATACATCTTCATCTATGGAAATGTACTCAGAAAAAACAATGTCTAAGAAAGAATTACCCGTTATTTGGCTACATATCTTTTTGTAGACAATTCTATGACGCTCTTTAAATCTCCGTTCAGTCATCCGTTAGAAGATATGAAGTCGCTCTCTCCGAGAGCAGCAGCAAAGGTCTTAGCTTTCTCTTGCAAAACTGCAAAAGTTAAAACATTGTTCTAGATTCTTGCTTCTTTTATCCACCGCAAAAGAGAAATTTCAATTTATTAATTTTTTCTTCTTCACATTCGTTTTCTAGCTGGTTTGAATTGACTCACAGCATAAGCGGCTTCAGTTTTTTCACGATTCTTTAAAATTGTAGAGAGGACCAAATGTAGAAGAATTGCAGTTATCCCATACTTCACTGCATTTTCTGATTTTTTCAGCACTTTACTGCTAATTTAGTTTAACATTTTTTGCTTGGTTTCTAAAGATACAGCTTGTTGTTTTTGACTCATCTTTCACAGAATTCTACACAGCAACTGCGAACAGAGTTTCAATTATGTTAGTCAGGTAATGAAGTAAGGATTGTTAGTTTTTTCACTCACAGATAGGGGAATTCAGAAAACGGTTTATGTCACTGTCAATACAGTTAACCGGGTAATGGAACAATCGCTTTAAAAAAAAAATTCCTTCACCCAATCTTTCATTGTAGAGAACTTTAATGTGGGAACACTTACGCACATCAGAGATCAAAGAAAAGTAGGGATTAGTCAGGAATTCAGTATTTCACGATTTTCATTGAAACCCTTTTCCATTTTATATCTTTTACAAACCATGAGAAAATTCCATCTTTAATAGGAGTATGTGACATATAAGTTTGAAATATCGGAAATATTGCGTAAGGATTTTTTTTTTTTACTTTGGAGCAAAAAAAAATCGCCTTAAGCGGGATTTTCCGAAATTCTATTTCGTGTTAAGGCTCCCGTTGAGCAAGCGCTCGGGAATACGGTGCTAATGTTAATCCAATGGGGCATTATTTTGCTAATATCTCGCTTGCATTTGAATATTTTTAAACGATTTTTTTTGCACTGGATAGCAGAGATCAATCTCTATTTCCTCTGTTGATTACTTTTTCGATTTTTTTTGCGTAATTTTTTTTACGAAGATACTTTCACTTTCGGAACCGGTTCCGAAAGTGAAAGTATCTTCCTAAAAAAAAAAATACGCAATGAAAATCGAAAAAGTAATCAACGGCGGAAATAGAGATTGATCTCTGCTATCCAGTGCAAAAAAAAATCGTTTAAAAATATTCAAATGCAAGCGAGATATTAGCAAAATAATGCCCCATTGGATTAACATTAGCACCGTATTCCCGAGCGCTTGCTCAACGGGAGCCTTAAGCGAATTAATTAACAGTGATTTTCAGACTCATTTGACGGGACCTCAGTATTATTTCGTGTTAAGCGATTTCGTGTTAACGAGGTTTGACTGTATATATATATATATATATATATATATATATATATATATATATATATATATATATATATATATTAAAAACAGGTATTCATTTGATAATGTCTGTAAATTTAAATTTATTTATTGTCCATACTACCAATCTACATTCAGACATTATCTAAAAACGTGGTTAAAATTTTTCATTAAAAACGTCCCTCATTTCAAAAATGTAAAACAGTTTCAAATAAAAACCTTCACCATTGCACAAAAGCGCTTTTGTGCAATGGTGAAGGTTTTTATTTGAAACTGTTTTACATTTTTGAAATGAGGGACGTTTTTAATGAAAATTTTTAACCATGTTTTTAGATTGGTAGTATGTACAATAAATAATATATATATTTGTGAAGTACTTGTGTTTTTACTACTGGTCAACAAATTTGTAGAAAATTCATATTTAATTTAACTTATAACACCAACATATGCACAGCACATTTTACAACTTGCTGAACATCTATTTTAAGTATACACAGAAGCAAACCAACAATATGAATAATCTTGAATTTGCTGCAATATGTTGTAAAGGTTGTTTACTGCTGAACAATACAAACTGGATTCCATTTTGTAAAAAAGAAGACTCAATTTATTGTAGCAGGCTAAAACATTGAAACTAGCTTTCTTCTACTAATGTGGTAAAATCGCATAACCTGCAAAAAACATTAAAAATTTTGCGAAAAATTAAAAAAGTTACTGTACAATTTCTGATTAAACATTATGGAAAAGAGGAGAAAATTTATTATATTAGGAGGAGGAACAGATGCTTTACACTCATGCAGAGATTTTTGGCGACTTTTTTGTTGGTGCGATTTTTAAGGCCGCGCCAAACCAATAACTTAAAACAATAGCTAGGTTGCCATTAAAGGAAAAAATCTCCTAAATTTGGCAACTTTTTTCCTTTTTATAAACGATTAAAAAAAAAAAAAAAAAAAAAAAACTGTGCTTGAGTGTATGACATCATAGCCTGTGAGAAAATTTAAAACCAAATTTCTTTACAAAAGTCAAAAAATCACCACAAAGAGAAAACAAATATGCTGTATGAATTCCAAATAATCTTCATTGAAAACAAGTTTTAATCAGCCCAATATGTTAAATATTGGTCATTGCTATTTTTCTAAATGTTTTATGTGATTTTGAGTTATTTTTTCATTTGTGGCAATTTTTTGACAACTTTAATGGAAAAAAACTCGGCATTAAATTTTGCTACTGCCATGATTAAATTAAAGTTGGAAGAATACCAAATCGGTTCCTGTAGCAACATAAACAACGATGCTGAAAACTTTAAATTCATCTAGCTTTACTGGAGAAATAGAAACTATACATAGTCTCTCAGCTACATGATTGCTAGTCCGTTGCATGAATAATTAAATAAATAATTACAAATTTACAATAGAGAAATAATATTAACAAAAATAGAAAAATAATTACAAATTTATATCAAAAAGAAAAAAAAAATCAGCACCTTTTTTGTATGTCATTGCAACCGTTTTGAAAGTGGAAGGAGACTGTAATTTCATCAACCCCCCCCCCCCCCCCTTATTGCAGTGTCACTGTATTGATGAGCAAAGGATTTTCCCGATTATAAATATATATTAAACGAGCAAGGGATTTTCCTGATTATGAATGATCTAGTACTCGACTGGGAAGATTTTCACGAGACTTGCCCCCTATGCTAAATCGAGCATGAGAAAAAGATCTAGCTATGTTCCGAATACAAGAAAATTAATTTTTACAGGGTAAAACAAACTCAGTGCTGAAAATGTTTTTTGTTATAAATGGAAAAATACTCAAATGATTCACATGAAACGTGTTGCCTATACTAATTCGAGCACGAGAAATCTATCTAGCTAGGTTTCGAATTCGGGAAAGGTCATTTTTATCTATTAAAACAAACTCAGCACTAAGAGTGCTTGGCTAGGGCACAACTACGCGGGGGGTTGGTGAGCATAGCGAGCAGGGTGGGCAAGCTCCCCTAGTATTTAAAAAAAAGTTTTTTTAAGCATTCGGCTTGGCCGAATATTTCAATAATCGGCCAAGCCGAATATTCGACAGACCAAATAAGTTTGATATTCGGTAATATGGCCAGATACCGAATATTCGGTGCATCCCTAGCATAGTCGTAAAAAACCAGCTTATAACTTGAGTTCTGCTGAATGGATTTTAATGGAATTTGCACTGTTAGTTAGATAATTATTGAGAGGAAGTTTTAGTATAACATATTCTACATTGCTTAGTTATAATAGAGTTAGAAAGAAAGTTCTACAGTAATCAGTTGATTAGCCATTTTTAAAAAATTCTGCTGAATTAATTTCAATGGAACTTGCATTGTTAATTTTTCAGGGATATTGTTAGTATATATCATTCTTGAGCAAATCCTACTGTAAATGATTAAATAAATTAGTTGGTCTTTAACAGCCCAAATTTTGTGTAGTACATTAGAAAATTATCAGTGCAATGGCGTTCATATTTTACAGCAATGCCGAAGGACAATGTAAATAAAAGTTCATATTGCTTTAAAATACAAGATCAAATTGACCGGTATATTTTGTTTGATTTAACATTCATATTTCTGGTGAATGTATTGGTGCCTCAGCAAAAGTAGAAACAAGAACGAAAAATCATGAGTCAAGCATAGATTATGAAACACTTTCCAACACAGCCAGAAAACTGTAACGAAAGTTCACCATTAAATAAGGTGAAAGAAGATATTTTAACAGTTTTCGCGAATCTACCTTAAAATTTTTACATAAAACTGTATGCAATATCCTTTTAAAAGAACTTTAATGTTGGTTAAGAACTACTGGCATGCTTTTCGGAAATTGGGTCTGACTGGATTCATAAGTCACGCAAAAAATAAACGGCTCGTACCGGCACCGGGTCAATATTTTAGCTTTTTTAACAGGCTGAGTACGGCCAATACTGAAAGCTTTGATAAGGTTTCGGCTTCAATTTTTAGCTGTTATTACGGGCTGGACCAGGTTGGACCCGTGCATAGAAATTTCTGTCCGTACGACCAGAAAAATTTAGTGTTTTGGGAAGAAAAATAAAAACAACCACATGGCTTAATAGAAAAATTAGAAGTACCACACAAAAATAGTATTGTATAGTCATAAAATGGCACAGTGAGTGTGTCATTAAATGTGCAGTCATATAATCAGAAATATTGTATTGTAATTATTATTTTCCTTTAGAAAAAATGAAGTAAAATATTTGTGACATGGAGATTGTTTAAAAAAATATGAAACAAACTGTAAGAGATGGCAGAGCACACTTTACGACTAACAATTTTTCCAGGGTCGCAGTCCATTTATTCAAACAAAAAATAAAATTTATCTACTTCAAGCAAAACTCTCATATTTATGCAGACATTTAACAAGAATGGTGATAGTTTAACGAAATATACAACAGTCTTACCTTTCTTTTGCAAAATACGAAATCACGAAAAATGCTGGAAATGCATAGTAATTCGGTCAGTGACATCATATAGAATTTCAACTTCATTTATTTCAAAATATGGACCGCCTCGTTCAACGCTGTTTGGACTCGGATGATAATAACTTCCATCAATTCTTGAGATATTGTTACATTTGGCATAAAGCAAGATAAGTCTGTTGAAAATGTTGTTAAAATAGCTTCATTATTGTTAAAATCTTGATCAAGAATTCGTGTTTGGCTTGGAGTGATACATTTCCTGTTTTTGATTGAACAAATGGATTGCTACCCTGGTTTGCTAGACTTTTTTTTATGTATGTGTATTCTTCCACCTTTTAAAGCTTGTCTCATCTTTTTTTAAACAATTTGATTAAATGTGACTAAATTAAGTGTAACTTAATTAAATAGTTTTATGTTATTTTCTTGATGCATTTTACGTAATGTAACTTAAAGGTAGTAAACATTATGATTAAATGAATCATGTCTAACATAGTTGCTGATTGTTACATACGGAAAAAGTAATATGATCTAATTTATAAAATGAATGATTCGATTAACCAGTGATTCTAATAAACTGTGACCTACTGGACTAGCTAACAAAAACTCCCCCCCCCCCCTACCCCCCTAGAGCCAAATTCTGGCTGCACCACTATGTTTCTAGGTAAAAAAAAACGGTAAAATCTGTTAAAATAACATGTCTATGACAAAATCCTGTCTTAAACGGAAAAGTCTTGATTAGAGTTCAGTGAATATAATAATCTGTGCAAAAAGAATATAATACATTTACAGCAGACGATGTACCTGCTAAGAAGGGAACCTGTATGTAAGGGATTTTTCGGTGTTCAGGACGCAAAGCCAGACAACCATGTTAGAAAATTCTTAGTTCTTGTTTCCTTAGTGTTTAATTATTTTATGTCACTTACAAAGAATAAATTTACTTTTTTTTAAATCGTCAGAAGTAAAAGATATTTAATTAAATTTCTAAATCTAAGGAGGGGCAATTGCCCTATCCTGCCTCCCATGCCGGCGCATATGGTAGTTAAAAAAAAAATGATTTCCAAAATATTATAATTTTAAAATTCTGAAAAGATAAAGTAAATAATAAATATCCCTGTAATATCTGTTAAACCAAATTAAATTTACATCAGAGTACTGTTAATATAGAATAACACAAATATTTAGCTTCTATTACACAGCCCTGGAATAATGAAATTTAGGCCTGATTCGGCCCGAGACTTTTGAAATAAATATATCTTTATATAACTTAGAGTGAATTATGTTTTTAGTTTTTCACACATAATAATTATCAGAATGTGCAAAATTTTATTTTTCAAAAAAATTATTTATTATAAAATGTTTGCAATAATTTTTATTTTCCAGCATCTATGAATTTATTATTTAATAATGCCATGACTGTAAACAAGCAATATATATGTATATTATATAGCATGCAATTTTATTGTAAGACAAGAAATACTTAAATTATTAAAAAAAAATCACAATTAAGAAGAAAATTTTAAAATTAGATAGAAATTCTACATTTCATAGGCAACTTTCTCTATTTAATCTTAACTTAAATTTTCTATTCCAACTCAGAATGATAAAAAAATTAAATTATAATTATTTTGAAAATCTTAATAGTCACTTTAATAAACTTTATTATAGAAAGCAATATGAATTGTATTTATTATAATCAAAACATTGTTGGTTTTGTGTTTATAAGAGTTTGAGCAATATAAAAAAAAATCATATTTTATTATACTTTTTTTTTTTAATGAAAAACAAATGTTAACATAGTATATTGTTAACATGGTTTGAGCAATATAAAAAAAATCATATTTTATTATATACTTATTTTTTTCTCTGATCTTTTTATTATATTACTATTATCGTATTATTTTATTTCTATTCCTTCTCTGAAAAAAATAAATAAACAAGCTGTGTGTGTGTGAGGATTGATTAAGTTTTAACTATTGATATTTGTGGCTCTTTTCCCCCCACAAAGTATATATAAGGCGTCAAAATACAGGCTCTATTGTATTTCATTTACGAATACTGTACTATCCCTACTTTATTAATATGTTTAGATGGAAAATATCTGTTTTCTGAATAACCATAAATAAACAATTTTTAATTATAAACTTTCAAACGCATTTCATAAGAGTTTAAAACGCGTTACTACGTAAACATAAGTAATTCAAACCACATAAGCACAATCTTTTTAAAAAGAAGAAATAATACTTATTCACGTATTATTTCTTCTTTTCTGATAATGCATAAAACTATTCATATAGAATAAAAATGCTTTTATTAAATTTTTATCATCTTTAATTTCATTGGTTTTTATTATATAAAAATATGAAAGAATTTTAAAAAAAATGACTTGGATTACAGAAAACAAAAACATCTCTCGTTTACAGCAGTTGAATTCAGCAGTCGATTTTGAAATTCAAGCAAACGATAAACGAATACATTAAAAAATTTATTTCTAAGTGTAGTTTATGTTGCCAAAGAGGCGCTTTATTGCCAATTATAGCATAAGTCTAGATATTTCGCCAAGACGGCTTTATATCTATTTCAACCAATGAGAATCGCGCCGCGTTCGAGAATTTAGTCGCTCGTATGAAAAGGCAGTTTGAATGCGTAATTTTTTATTCCAACTATCTTCTACGTTCCGAACTGCAGCTAGCGATCTGATTGGCTGTTGCTCTTGGCAGTGTTATGAGGTATCTTGGCGATAATCATACTTGGCGAAAAAGAAAAATACTTGACTTCTAGCGTCCGAGTTGTTTACATTTACGAGACGAGTTGCTATAAGGATATTTTTTTAATTATTAACGTTCTGTTTTTGATTATTTAAATAATTTCACTCTGTAATTAAGAAAGAAATATTTCCTGTTATATGTTAAACAGGAGGATTTATCATATAGTTCGCAGTTATATTTGTTTTTATAGTCTTAAGTTATGTAGCTGCCATGTGATTCCAGAAATCTAATGAAGATTGATCCTGTCTAAGATGCATGCAGTACAATTGTGGATTAATTCATTTTATGAATTAATTGGCCAGCTGGTGTCACTTTTGAAAGCAGGAAGTGTAATTTCTTCTTCTGCTTTATAAGTGTACGCCTGCTAGCCATATTTTCTTTGAACTTTGGCTGTATTAAAGCATAAAGCAATTTCAGGTTTGGTAAGCATTGAATTTTTTCTTTCCATTTATCTAACTTTTGATGAATATTTCTAAGCTCTTGTATTATTTCCTAATGTGTTAATAACGCCCAACAGCGATTTAACTTTCTTGTTTACATTTAAACTTTCAATGCTTACATCCATCCGAATATTATATGTAATTTCGATCTGTATTAGTAATGGATGGATTTCAAAATGACTATCTGTTAAATACTTTACTCATAATCTAACTGAATCTGAATATTAAACATTTGACATGTCTAATTAAAAAAACCAGTTTTTGTGTATGAGTTAAAAAATTATGACAAATAATATTAAAATGCAAGTATTAATTCTACAATATTTACATATTTTAATGTTTATAATAATGTTACAAAAGTTTTGATATCCGTAGTTGACAATAAAACTAAAGCAACCATGCAATTTTCCTTAGTCGAAATTCATTTTTGCAAGCAATCCTATTTATGTTTCCATGAAAAGTTATATTTCCATGTATTATACATTTTTATTCTTCAACACTAATTAAATATTGCTTAAACTTTAATCTTTTTAAAATGAACAGTGAAAATTCAATAAACTTTTACACTACACTCAGTAGAGCAGAAATCTGATTTATAAAAAAAAATCTCTTGATACTATCAGAGGTCGATGGTTTTTTTTCTTGGGGCCTATTTTGTGAAAAGTAAAGGTTATTTTTGTAAAATTTATTATATTTTTGTGAAAAATAACATTTTGTAACAAAAGTTGAAATCCGGTTACTGAAATTCAAAAAAAAAAAAAAAAAAAAAGCATTTGACAAAAGCTTTTTAAAACCTTTTTGCTGAGATTTTCTTCTCTGGTGAACTTGTTTGTTTACAAATTCACATTTTAAAAGTCACAAAATACTAAATAATTGTAATAGATAGTAAGTTTTTATGGAATTTTGTGAAAGGGCCTATTTTATTAAAAGGAATTTTGTGAAAGGGTATATTTTATCAAATTTATTTTTGTGAAGGGACCTGTTTTATTAAATAGATTTTTGTGAAGGGACTCTAAATAGGCCCCAAATTTTGCCTGGATCGACCATTGATACTATATTTTAATCCTTGGATTCTGCATAAGTTTTAAAGATATTGATTGTGTCACAAGGAGAAATGTGTGTGTGTTGACTGTTGAGGGCTCCAAAGTAAGACTTTGCCCCGAGTGCAGTTTTCTCTTCACACAGTCCTGGCAGAAAAACTTTAAAATATATCCTTTTTATAAGTTATTAGAACTGATTGATTATTAAATAAATATGAATTATAATTTCATTTGTTAAATATGTACAAATTATTTAGTTTTAATCAGTTTAAAAATAGCAGTATATGAGGTAAATGTATATTTGTCTACTTTCCCATCGGCCCTCTTCTGTATTAAAAAAAAAAATTACCAAGTAATGTGATTTAACTTCAATAATAGAAAAGCATGACATCATATTGGATTTCAAATATAGCACGAGCCTGCAATGTACGGAGTTTTGTACATTCCCGCACATAAGTCGACAGTTAGGAAAAAATTAAGTTACTTTGACACAATCATAGAAAAAAACTTTTGCTTTATAAAAGAGACTGCATTTTTTCTAGTGCATGTAACAGAAAAATATACAATTTCCCTGACAGTACAAAACAAAAAAAAAAATTAACCAAATGGCGTAGCATTTAGCAAAACTCTATTTTGTATGGCATCTATACATATTATGAAAAAAAAAATTCCTTGGAAAAATGTCTTGCGTTAAATATCTAATTGAAAAATCAGCAATAATTGTCTTATTCATCTAATCATCCATAATTGAGTTCATAGGCAATGCCAGCAACAAAATCGATAAAATGTGAGAACATGTTTAACTATTTTGTTAGAATACTGATTTAGCTGTATTTTATGCTCCTATGTATAACTGCAGCTGATATATGGCAAAATGACCTAAAACTTCTGAATGCCCCCCCCCCCCTACATTTAACCTCCTTGGTGGTTGAATTTCTGAAATTCACATTTAGCTATTTTTTTTAGTTAGATTTGTTATGCTGAATTTCACGCTCTTTTTTAAACCTAAAACTGCTGCTGAGATATGGCGAAATGACCTAAAACTTTTGACCCCACCCCCATTTAACTCCCGGGTTGAAGTTTCAAAAATCCTTTCTTATTACTTGCTTAGGTCATAACAGCAAATTTCGCAATACTGACTTTAGTCGTTTCATTTCTGCGTTGATGAATCAGTCAGTCAGTAACTGAAGTAGTCCCTTACAAAGTATTTTTTAAATGAAAAAATCCCTGACGGCTCAGCCTACAGGCACAGGTAGATTTCGAAGACGCAGACCGTGGGGCGCCTGTTTGTCGGGAATTGTGGAAGAAATGACCTTTTTGCGATGATGCGGCAGTTGGAACCGCCTACTTCGAAACCTAACTTGTTTGCAAGCGGAGCCAGCAGGGATTTTTTTTTTTCTATAAGAGTTGGTCTTATAAAAAACTTGTCAATATAAAAGTTTTAGATAATATTAAGAGGATTTATAATAAATTTAAGCGGATTTGAAATCTTGGGAATTGACGAAGTTATGAATTGTTTTCTTCTAAACTCGTCTTAAGGCAATTTTAAATTATATCAAAAATCTGTCATACATAAATTTTCGGCCCTTCTCCTAGAAGTAATAATAACTTTAAACGGATTTGATACGTATCATAATTAAGAAATTATGGGTTTTTTTCTGTTTTCACAAAAGCCCCCCCCCCCCTCCCCCTTGGTTCGATTTTGCCCATTAACGAACTTGACCGAGATTTTATGTATCAGTTTCGAAAAGATGCAAGAGTTGGAACCGCCTACTTCGAAAAATAACTTGTTTGCAGGCGGAGCCGGCAGGGATTTTTTTGTTTTTAAATTTTTTTTTGCTATAACGGTTGGTCCTATAAAAAACTTGTCAATATAAAAGTTTTAGATAATATTAAGAGGATTAATAATAAATTTACGTGGATTTGATATCTTGTGAATTGACGAAGCTGTGATTTTTTTCTTCTTCTAAAACCCCCCCCTTTGGGCCATTTTTAATTATATCAAAAATCTGTCATACATAAATTTTCGGCCCTTTTTCTAGAAGTAATGATAACTTTAAACGGATTCGATACATATAATAATTAAGAAATTATGGGTTTTTTTCTGTTTTCACAAAAAGCACCCCCATCTCCCCCGCTTGGTTCGATTTTGCCCATTAACGAACTTGACCGAGATTTTATGTATCAGTTTGGAAGAGATTTATGCAGAATTTTTCCAGTTATCGTGTTCATAAAAAAGTGACATATATAGATAGATAGATAAAGTTTTGAACTGGGGGTGGTTTTGGGTTCTGGGAGTCATAATCGACGTAGATCTGCAAAAATTTTTCAAAATTTCCAACTTAGGTGAGAATGTAATAGGTAGTATTTCTTACGAAATCTACCTAAGAAGTTATAAACAGATTTTTCCATATTAATTTTGTCTTTTAATAGTTAAAATTTCCTCAGATTTTGGCCAGTAATTTTTAAATCTTCCATTTGGGGGGCCCTGAGCCTGTGCACTGAATGCCCTGCCGTAAATCAGGCACTGCATCTCATAGCCCAGTCGCTGAAAATGTTTTCATGCCTTGCAAAACCAATCTAGCAGCATTAAAAAAAAAATATTGGGCTAAGTAAAATTGTTAAAATTAAATTTTTGTCACTAGAGTTATTGTATTTTCATATATTTTCTTTGTAAATGCAAATTTTGTTTATTTTATGATCATCTATAATTTCTTACAATACTCAGCTTGTTCCAAGCAAGCATTCTTGTGTCACAAGTAAATTTTGGTTTGCCGCAGATTAAGACAGAAAATTCTGCTACTGGACATATAAATATCACACATCTGAAATTTACATCTCCTTTGAAGTTTTTGCTCCATTCGTCCTTTCCCCTCCAATGGGGGAGGGGATTGCTAAACTTGTAAGAGGAAAGCAAAAATTCATCATAACTTATTCCAGAAAAGTCCTTATATGAAGACGAAGAGATTAAATCATAGAATGATCAATGTTGAAACAGGAATTAAGGAGATTGTAGTACAAGTAAGTCTAGAATAAAAGAGAATAATAAAAATAAACATAATCTCAAAATAAAACTTGTTGAAATCCAATATTAATGTCTTCATTATTTAGAAATTATGTTATTTATTAAATTCTAACTGAATAAAATCATTTAAATAACACTTAAAACTATGCAGTTTATAATTAAAATGCTTCTCTGTATACAGAGGAACATTTTATACATAAAAACCAATTTTGGCCAAATAAAGCTAGTTAAAAACAATAAAACCTGGCTTTTTTTAAATTTTCAACTGGCTGTTTAGCAACCCTGATTTGGAATTTACTCTTTTATTTATGAAATTCTAATTACCATCTTTTAATTATCTGAAACCTTAAGTTAAGCATAGGAAATACTTGACACCTCCTAGACATTGAAAGTTACTTCTTTACATTAATAAAATGGTGAAGTTTTGTTACAGTATTCTAAATGTGTTGGAAAATTTTATAATTATGCTTTACACATGATCTTTTATATAAAAATAACAAATAAAACCTTTATGCAAGAATATTAAAAGCAGAAAACCAACATTAAAAATGCACAAATAATACACAAAAAAGCAGCAAAGATTTCGAATTCACAAGCGAGATTCTTTTTCGGTGTGACAAAGAGCAAAGCACAGCATGCTAGAAAAATCAGGACTAGGGCTGCTTCCTTGTGCATTTTTAACGTTGGTTTTCTGCTTTTAACATGACCTTTTGTTCATGTGGACTGTTAAATTTATAATGATAAATAATAATAATGAAAATGTTATAAATCTTTATCATAAATCCCGTCCCTAAATTGAACTGTTTTGGCTTTTGAAAAACGGGAACTTGCAATCTGGATTTTACAGTAACTAATTAAAAAATTATAAGCAAGCTTCCTATAAAATAAGAAAACATGCAAATTAAAAATGGATTTAAAAAATATATATATAATAATAGAATTATTAAAGAACAATAAATAAAAAGTTTAATAAGTAATAAAGATCATTTTCAAATAAACTGCCATTTTAGGATTAGTATCCAGAGAAAACTACTTCCAAAAACAGTTGTTTTATTGTCAGTTCAACACTTAAGAAAGTGACCATGTAATTTTTTTCTTAATATTTCAGAAAAAAGGGTAAACTGATGATTTTTCATTAAAAACTGCTGCTATGAGTTTTTAAAATACAAATGTGTCATTCTTAGTTAGATAAAGTTAAGCCTAAGTAAAAAAAAAAAAAAAATTCTTAAACAAAAAAAAAATTGATAAATGAATAAAATATAATCAATACTCATGAAAGATAATAAAAATAGTAACCATTTTGATATGACTTTTCAGTAAATAAAAAAAAAATATAGCAGCTTTTTAATGTTTTTGCTTACATTAAATGATGAAAAACAACAAAGCTTCCTTTATGTCATCCATACACATACTCAATCTTTTTTTTTCCCTTGCCAGCCACAAAAATATGTTTTTAGTTGGGATGCACTACAGTATATTATTTATATTATAATGTGAAAGAAAACGGTGCTAAAATGCTAAGATAACAAAGTTATTATAAACACTAATTATCTTTAAAACTTACGCATAATCCAAGGGTTAAAATATAGTATCAAGAGATTTTCTTTTATAAATCAGATTTCTGCTCTACTGAGTGTAAAAGTTTATTGAATTTTCACTGTACATTTTAAAAAGATTAAAGTTTAAGTAATATTTAATTAGTGCTGAAGAATAAAAATGTATAATACATGGAAATATAACTTTTTATGGAAACATAAATAGGATTACTTGAAAAAATGAATTTTGACTAAGGAAAATTGCATGGTTGCATTAGTTTTATTGTCAACTACGGATATCAAAACTTTTGTAACATAAACATTAAAATAAGTAAATATTGTAGAGTTAATACTTGCATTTTAATATTATTTGTCATAATTTTTTAACTCATACATAAAAACTGGTCTAATTTAAAAAACATGTCAAATGTTTAATATTCAGATCCAGTTAGATTATGAATAAAGCATTAAACAGATAGTCAGTCATTTTGAAATCCATCCATTACTAATACAGATCGAAATTACATTTAATATTCGGATGGATGTAAGCATTGAAAGTTTAAATGTAAACAGGAATGTTAAATCGCTGTTGGGCGTTATTAACACATTAGGAAATAATACAGGAGCTTAGAAATATTCATCAAAAGTTAGATAAATGGAAAGAAAAAGTTCAATGTTTACCAAACCTGAAATTGCTTTATGCTTTAAATACAGCCAAAGTTCAAAGAAAATATGGCTAGCAGGCGTACACTTATAAAGCAGAAGAAGAAATTACACTTCTTGCTTTCAAAAGTGACACCAGCTGGCCAATTAATTCATAAAATGAATTAATCCACAATTGTACTGCATGCATCTTAGACAGGATCAATCTTCATTAGATTTCTGGAATCACATGGCAGCTACATAACTTAAAACTATAAAAACAAATATAACTGCGAACTATATGATAAATCCTCCTGTTTAACATATAACAGGGAATATTTCTTTCTTAATTACAGAGTGAAATTATTTAAATAATCAAAAACAGAACGTTAATAATTAAAAAAATATCCTTATACCAGCTCGTCTCGTAACGTAAATGTAAACAACTCGGACGCTAGAAGTATTTTTCTTTTTCGCCAAGTATGATTATCGCCAAGATACCTCATAACACTGCCAAGAGCAACAGCCAATCAGATCGCTAGCTGCAGTTCGGAACGTAGAAGATAGTTGGAATAAAAAATTACGCAGTTTGAATGGCGAGAGTGAGGAGTGAGGCAGCTTTAGTAAAATGATATTGGTAGATGCCAGAAGAAACAATATCAGTGGCGGTGTAAAGTTTTTTATCAGTGCAATGATGGTGTTAAACGTTTTTTTAGTCTTTGTTTATTTCGGCTGTTGAAGTTGAGGTGTTTCTTTCTTCTGTTGGTGATGTACGTTCATTTCAAGGATTAATAGTGTGTGTGGACTGTTCTTCAACTCATTTTCTTCACATCAATGCCATGGTGACTAATAAAATAAAAGGCCTGTTTTAATTTGTGTCAGCACGTTTAATTAATTATCATGTAAGTTAAAATGAACTTTTCAACAAGTATACTTTGAAGGCTTCATTTAAGTTACTCCATGCTATATTATTTTGCCACCTTTTGTTTAAGTTGCCATATGCCATAATATTTTATTTAATTAAATTGTCTGTCATATTTTTCATCTTTATTTTATTTTGTGATATGTTTAATAAACGTTAGCTTTATTTAAACCTAAAAACTGTTTCATGAATGTGTCTTATCTACATTTAACATTTTTGTCACTACCTTGCCAAATTTCAATCATTAAACTTCCACGTACTCGGCTTGTCAATTTAATTACATTTTTTAGACCGGTTCCTGTATCCGGACCGGCGATCAAGACGCTGAAAAATCTGACCAAGGGTGCCGTAATTACAAAAAAAATATATCAATTTGTTGAAAGTCATTTTTACAGTGGCGCTGAAAAAAATGTGACATAGGGCGCTATGATTACAAATACACGATATTAGTTTTTTTAGAGTTATTTTTAAACAGGCCCTGGAAAAATCTAACCAAGGGCGCCAGGATTAGAAAAACACGATATTAGTCTTTTGAAAGTTATTTTTACAGAGGCGCTGAAAAAAAATCTGACCAAGGGAGCCAGGATTACAAAACACGGTGTTAGTTTTTTGAAAGTTATTTTTACAGTGGCACTGAAAAAAATCTGACCAAGGGCGCCATGATTTAAAAAATATATATTAATTTTTTGAAAGTTATTTTTACAGAGGCGCTGAAAAAAATCTGACCAAGGGTGCCATAATTACAAAAACACGAACACGATATTAGTTTTTTAAAACTTATTTTTACAGAGACGTCGAAAAAAAATCTGACCAAGGGCGCCATAATTACAAAAACACGAAATTAATTTTTAAATAGCTATTTTTACAGAGGCACTGAAAAATACTGACCAAGGCCGCTAGGATTACAAAAACACGATATCAGTTTTTTTTTTTTTTTTTTTTTTTTTTTTTTACAGAGGTGCTGAAAAAATCAGACTAGGGGAGACATGATTACCAAAGCCGCATCTGAAAATGGGACCAATTAAAATGAAAATGTCTTCTCTTAAATTGCATTCCATTTTTTTTTCTTTTTTCGTCGTTTGTACTTTCACAAAAAGCAGAAATATTTGATCACCCAGGGCACTAAATATTTGACAGAAAAGTTAATTTTTTTTAAAGTTATTTTTATAAAGACACTGAAAAAGTCTGACTAAGAGCGCCATAATAACAAAAACATGAATACGATATTAGTTTTTTAAAGTTTTTTTTACAGAGGCGCTGGAAAAAATCTGACCATGGGTGCCATAATAACAAAAACAGGAACACGATATTAGTTTTTTGAAAGCTATTTTTGCAGAGGTGTTGAAAAAAATCTGACCAAGGGTGCCAGGATTACAAAAACACGATGCTACAGGATAACATGTGTAACAATAGCACATCTGATTGTCGATAATTTATGTTATCTCGAAATTGGGTTATCTAATTGTCTTTGATCTCACAGTTTGCTTATGCTATACTTTTAAAAATAAAAAGTATTACACAATTGAATCCATTTGGACACTACACTGCTAACTAGTATTTTAAAAACACAAATTGCACAAATTGTGCTTATTAGTTGCTAAAATCAGTGTAAAAATTGTTTTAAACTCATAAAAGAGCTAAAATCCTACATGTTTCGGCTTTAAACTTAAAGCCATCATCGGGGAAGAGGAACAACACAAACGACTACTGATCTTTTACTTTTCGACACGAGAAAATTGAAATCAACAGTATGGAAAAATTTAAATAAAATAAACGGGCTCTCTCTGTTGCCAAAGAGCGAAAAACAAAACAAGGAATTAACAAGGGGTTAAAAATGTATCCCATAAACTAGGTATGTTGAAAGAAAAGTTATCATTACAAATACAATCTTTTCTAATTTTAATTTCCAATGATTCCCTAATGGCAGCTTTAAATGGGTTATTGAACCTATGGATAATTCTTGCTTTATCGAAATTAATTACAGTATCATTATTTTTAGCGTAAAACCGGGAGAGTGCAGTGGATATCTTTCCAAATTTTATGTCGTTTTTATGCTCTTTTAACCTTTCCAAAAACTTTCTTTTAGTCATACCAATGTAAAAAATTATACTATTATTATTTAAGCTAATGGGGATTTCATAAACATCTGCGAATTGATCAGGGGGGATAGGATCTAATTTACATGAAACTAAGTCAACCAATTTTCTGGGAGGGACAGCAATAAGATGGATATTGTATTTACGGAGGGCCCTTTTAATCCTTTCAAATATAATAGGTATATATTGGAATTTACGATAGTTTGGTTTATTATTGCTAGGGACAGGATGCTGAATTAAATGGCCATTGAATTTTTCTATAATTTTCTGTACGTGATGAGCCGGGAAACCATGGTCAATGGCGATATCTCTGATAAAATTAAGTTCATCTTGGATGAATTCACTTGAACAAACCAGAAGAATTAATCAAGTGAATTCATCCAAGATGAACTTAATTTTATCAGAGATATCGCCATTGACCATGGTTTCCCGGCTCATCACGTACAGAAAATTATAGAAAAATTCAATGGCCATTTAATTCAGCATCCTGTCCCTAGCAATAATAAACCAAACTATCGTAAATTCCAATATATACCTATTATATTTGAAAGGATTAAAAGGGCCCTCCGTAAATACAATATCCATCTTATTGCTGTCCCTCCCAGAAAATTGGTTGACTTAGTTTCATGTAAATTAGATCCTATCCCCCCTGATCAATTCGCAGGTGTTTATGAAATCCCCATTAGCTTAAATAATAATAGTATAATTTTTTACATTGGTATGACTAAAAGAAAGTTTTTGGAAAGGTTGAAAGAGCATAAAAACGACATAAAATTTGGAAAGATATCCACTGCACTCTCCCGGTTTTACGCTAAAAATAATGATACTGTAATTAATTTCGATAAAGCAAGAATTATCCATAGGTTCAATAACCCATTTAAAGCCGCCATTAGGGAATCATTGGAAATTAAAATTAGAAAAGATTGTATTTGTAATGATAACTTTTCTTTCAACATACCTAGTTTATGGGATACATTTTTAACCCCTTGTTAATTCCTTGTTTTGTTTTTCGCTCTTTGGCAACAGAGAGCGCCCGCTTATTTTATTTAAATTTTTCCATACTGTTGATTTCAATTTTCTCGTGTCGAAAAGTAAAAGATCAGTAGTCGTTTGTGTTGTTCCTCTTCCCCGATGATGACTTTAAGTTTAAAGCCGAAACATGTAGGATTTTAGCTCTTTTATGAGTTTAAAACAATTTTTACACTGATTTTAGCAACTAATAAGCACAATTTGTGCAATTTGTGTTTTTAAAAAAAGTATTACTTTTTAATTTGCCGTATGAAAATCTTTGAAATTTTATGCCTTTCAGAATGTACAACTTTAAACGTGCTTCCAAAAAAAAAAGTGACGAGGGTGCACCGGGCATTTGCCCGGTACATCTATTAGACTAGAGAAAAAATCCCTGGGCATTTGCCTCGTTGCCCGGTGGGCCAGTACGACCCTCTGTAGCAGAGTTGTAGAGGGCAGCTGCCCGGGTACCCGCCGGGCTGGGTTTTTAAAAAAAAAAACAGGTTTTTTTTACAACCTGGATGATAATACATATCAAGACGAAAAGAGAACTTGTATAGAAAGCAGGATTAAAATTTACTTACTTAATGAATAATAAAGAAAGGTAACTGTACCAGTCTTGCTTATATTTAATTAATATGGTTACTTAATAAATGAAATCAAATGTATATCACATAGAAATAAGTCACACTCTATATCTATTATGTAAATTTTTTGGTTCAAAACAGTTTTATTTGACTTTATAAATATCAGAAGGTTCTCAGCTATGAAGATATATTATGCTATGTTCAACACAAATATTTCTTTCATAACTGTTGCAATAATGGAAATAATGTAGTGATGAAAGAGCATGAACATTATTTTGGAGCAGCAAAAGTACTATTTTTGGAGCAGAAAATCCCTATTTTTGAGCAGCAAGATTGCTTTTTTTTTTGTTGTTGTTAGAAGTAAAAAAAAGTGTTATCGGAGGGGGGGGGGCAATAACAGGTAAGGGGGAAAAAGAGGGAATGAATAATTATTTTAGAAAGAGAGATAAATAAAGAGTTAAAACGGGACAAAATAAAGACAAATTTCCAAACAGACTGACAGAACAGACCACTTTTTAAACAGCTATAAGATAACAAAAAAATCCCTGACGGCGTGGCCTACAGGCACAGGTAAATTTCGAAAACGCAGACCGTGGGGCACCTGTTTGTTGGAAACTACGGAAGAAATGACCTTTTAGCCATGATGCCACAGTTGGGACCACCCACTTCGAAATCTAACTTGTTTGCAGGCGGAGCCAGCAGGTATTTTTTTGTTTTTTAATTTTTTGTTTAATTTTTTAATTTTAAACTTGTCAATATAAAAGTTTTAGATAATATTAAGGGGATTTGTAATAAGTTTAAGCAGATTTGATATCTTGTGAATTGACGAAGTTATGGATTTATTTCTTCTAACCACCCCCCCCCCCCCCCCCTTGGGGCCATTTTTAATATAAAAAATCTGTCATACATAAATTTTCGGCCTTTTTCCTAGAAGTAAAAATAACTTCAAACGGATTCGATACGTATCATAACTAAGAAGTTATGGGTTTTTTTCTGTTTTCACAAAAAGCCAAAAGGCAAAATGCAGGTCACATGGTAATATTAGGTGAAGTTTTTGAATAGGAATAATTTCTTATAAATGAATTTTATTAAAAACTAAAAATTTAACCATATATGAATAGATTATATACCATATAAGAAAAAATTTTGTTGTAAGATATTTTCCTTTATAAACATTTGCTAATCTTATTATAATTTCAAAGGAATAAGTTTTTTTTAAGTTAAATTTTATATTTTATTATTAAATAACACACAACTGATAGCTTTGAAATTTAAAATTTGTTTGTTATTTAAATTAAAGGGATCATATATGTATTTTAAAAACAGAGAAAAATATCAAGATATCATTATTAAGACTATAAAGCCATTCCCATCTATTAGACTATGAAGTGTTCACAAAGATTGTATTTGAGATCCGAATTGCTACTTATTTCGGCAATCAAATTCTTTCAAATTTCCTGAGCTAAAAATTAATTTTGCTTTGAATAATTCCTCTGAGAATTTTCAAAATTTCAACGGATAAATTTTGCAAAGTACCAAAATTTAGTAAAATTCTTTGTTTTTAATACTCATTTTTAAAATTTCTCAGTTTTTCCTATACCGTGGCAACTCTGAAGGTTATTATTTGTGAGGAAGGTGGAATCATAGTCCACATTTTGTCATTTTAACCCAATTTACCCGGGGAATATTGCCCATTTAACCCGGGTTTTTTAATAAAACCCACCCGGGCTGGCTTTAAAAAAAAAAACCGGGTTTTTTACAACCCTGCTATGTAGGGTGCCCTTCAATAAAATCTATTTAATAAAATAGAACCCTTCACAAAAATCTATTTATGAAAACAGGGGCCTTCACAAAATTCCTCTTAATTAAACAGGACACTTCACAAAATTTATTTTACTAAAGCAGGCCTCTTCTATAAATTCTTCATAAAATAGGCCCATTCATTAAATTTTATTACATATAAATATACTCATTAATTATTTTTATTTCGCTAGGTTTTCAAATGCGTAATTTGCAAAAAAAAAAAATCACCAAAATCTAAAAATTTATCAGAAGGACTTAAAGAAGTTATTGTTAATAAATACTTATTTAGAATACAATTAAATTACATAAATTATATTTTTTTAGATTACATTTACATTGCATGATTAATAATACTATACATTACAATATTAAAAATACAATTGAGGGGGTCAGGGCAAGAAAGTGCTAAGCCACATTTTTGGGGAAATAAATCTAACACTGTAATCTGTTGCTTAATATTGTAAATTATAATATCTAACATATAATTTGTTTTTAATGTCACTTGGTGGCAGCATATGTGACAGGTTTCGTTTTTTCCCCAGATCTTTATGCCCCAATCAAGATAGCTAATTTACAAAAAAAGTAATAGTAATATCATTAAAGTAATGCCATATTGTTACTCAGAATATCTCAAATGTTACTAAGGCATTGGCAAAAAAACTTTAGGTTATATATCTTGATTTGAGTATTGGATCAAATTTTAAAATTGAAATATCTCAGAAGTTCAAAAATGTCGCTCGACACTCTCTTGCCCTGACCCTTTCAATTACATTACTTAAATTGCAATATTTAGTATTGTACTTATAATACTTTGAACTAAAAGTATATGTTATTTTAAATTATGCTTTAGTCTTAATAATATGACGCTACTTTTAATAATTGTATCCTACAAAATTTGTTCAAATGTTACACATATGTAGTTCCTTAAAACAATATGAACTTGAAAAGCTGAAAATTTTATAGATATACGGTATCAGACGCATCAACTTTTGAAAATACTTAAAAAAAAACAAGATATTAATTTATTATGCAGAAGTTTAAAAAAAAAATAATTTGTTCAAATTTAACTTTAGTAAATTGTAAGCATAGAAAATGTAGTGAAGGGGGTGTAGTGATATTAGCCAAAATAGAAATATTGAGAATATTTTTCTAATTTTATCAAAACAATTTAATATTTCCATGTATGTATTTCATAAGCTTTGGCAATTATGCACGTAGAGTAGAAAGCAAAGAATTAATACTATACCAAAAAAATTTAGTTAAACTCCAATATTTAAATTAAAAGTTTTAATGAAACAGGTTTTGTTAATCAATTTTTTTTAAACAGGTTTTAATGAAATACATGTAACCAATCAAAAAATAAAATATTTTATTCATTCCTCTTACAACACATATGAAAACTAGTTGTATTATAATTGTTTATTTACGTCGGCCACCACACCTGCCCAGAAAATGAACTATTTATGACAAACTGAATTGAAATTGACCATTTTTAGAAGAAGCTGTCTGTTAAATCCAGAATATTTTACATTCATGAAAAATATGAACAATTTTTAAAATGTTAAACGTTTGGGAAAAAGCGAATAATTTTTACGGTGTTTCAAGCAGCTGAGCTAAGGTAGCAGAACCTGATTCATTTTGCGCAGGAGTGAAGAGCAATTTGATTCGGCCTCGGGAGTAAAAAAAGCATGTGAAGCGTGGTGCGAAGGTAGGGGAAGTTCGTTCCACCGTAGGAGAGAAATGGAAGTGAGTGACATGCATTTTTTCTTCTTTTGGAAGATAAATGCCATTGCTTGATTTTTAAACACTTCCGCGTGTTGCTAGATTGAGGCACGATATTCTGAGCATATACAGTTTAATTTGAGGCACAACATTTCAAAAGGCGAAACTTACTTGCCAATCTTAAATACTTGCCTGCCGATGGTGAGCGGAAATTTCGTGCCCTGGCCTAAAGGGTTAAAACCTCAAGGAATGGTTTATGAAATAAAAATCAGTGTATCAAACACATGAATTGTTTAACATTTTTTAATTTAAATAGCCTCAATCTTAAGAAAATCTTATAGGCGTATATGTAAAGCTATATGATGTAAAGAAATTAGCAAATGGAGGATTGTAAGATTTTTGAGATATATAAAGCAAGATCAAAATAAAAATATATTTGCTACAGCTGATGACAAAACTCATCAAAAACTGATTCACTAGTTTAAATTGAAAAAAAATTATTGGTTGCAGTTTTGTTTTGGTGATTTAGCACGAAATCCCACTTTCTTATTACTATAGAATGCCACGGCTCCTAAAAAAGATGTATCAAAATTACTTGATAACAAATTTTGGGAATGAAAAATGAACAGTTAGATTACTCCTTCTCAGGAAAATCTTTCTTGTATATATCACACACAAAAGGTTACTCCGCAGTATGAATTAAAAGATGCCTGCTTAACAGGCTCTTTTGTGAGAATTTTTTGTTGCATATGTGACACACGAAAGGTTTCTTACCAGTATGAATTAACAGATGGTTGTTTAACACACTCTTTCGAGAGAATTTCTTGTTGCATATGCCACACACGAAACGTTTCTCAGCAGTATGAATTAACAGATGCTGTTTTAAATGTCTCCTTTGAGAGAATTTTTTGTTGCATATGTCACATGCAAAAGGTTTCTCACCTGTATGAGTTAACAGATGCCTGCTTAAATCTATCTTTTGAGAGAATTTCTTGTTGCATATCTCACACATAAAAGATTTCTCACCAGTGTGAATTATCAGATGGTTGTTTAACACATTCTTTCGAGAAAATTTCTTGTTGCATATGTCACACACAAAAGGTTTCTCACCAGTATGAATTAACAGATGCTGTTTTAAATGGCTCTTTTGAGAGAATGTCTTGTTGCATATGTCACATGCAAAAGGTTTCTCACCAATATGAGTTAACAGATGCCTGCTTAAATCTATCTTTTGAGAGAATTTCTTGGTGCATATCTCACACACAAAAGATTTCTCACCAGTATAAATTAACTGATGCTCGCTTAAATGGCTCTTACGAGTAAATTTCTTGTTGCATATGTCACATTCAAATGGTTTCTTACCAGTATGAATAAACAGATGCTTGGATAAAACACTTTTAGTACAGAATTTTTTGTTGCATAGCTCACAAACAAATTTTTTTTCACCAGTATGAATTAACAGATGGTTGTTTAAAGTATTCTTATGTGAGAACTTCTTGTTGCATATCTCACACACAAAAGGTTTCTCACCAGTATGAATTAACAGATGCCTGCTTATATCACTCTTTTGAGAGAAATTCTTTTTGCATATGTCACAGACAAAAGGTTTCTCACCAGTATGGCATACCAAATGGTTGTTTAAATGGATCTTTCGAGAGAAATTCTTGTTGCATATATCACACCCAAAAGGTTTCTCACCAGTATGACTTAACAGATGTGTTTTTAAATTAGTCTTATGAGAAAATTTCTTGTTGCATATCTCACAGACAAAATGTTTCTCACCAGTATGAGTTAAAAGATGTGTGCTTAAATTACTCTTAAGGGAAAATCTTTTCCAGCATATCTCACATGTAAAAGGTTTCTCACCAGTGTGAATTAACATATGCCTGCTTAAATCGCTCTTTCGAGAGAAATTCTTATTGCATATCTTACAAACAAACGATTTTCCTAGCTGTGAGTCAGAAGCTACTCCTCCACAAATTTCTTGTAAAGAAATATTTTGCTGCATATTTTACAATTTAAAGACGGTTATGAGAGATGTGATTTCTATATGATATTAGTAGATTGTATGTTCATTTATGGCTTGATGCATCTGAAATAGGTAAAATAAAGTTAATCAATCACTTTTTATGATTCATTAAAAAGCAATTTAAAAGGAAATAAATTTATAAAAAGTTATAATGAATGTAGAAAACTCAATTAAAATAAAATGTTTAACATAGTATTAAAAAGTACAGTAGATTCTTAATTATCTCTGAAGTAAAGGTGTGTCAGAAGCATTTTGTAACTGTATACATATAAAGTTATAAAGAAACTTATAATAAATAAAATAAATAGCTCTAATGCAAAAATAAATTACCTATCATACTGAAAATATTATAAGGAAAATTTAAGAAAAAAACATCTATAATTCTACAAAATCAATGATACATTTTACAATCAAAGAGGAGTAAAGAAGTCATTTTTGTGCAAGGAAAATTCAAATACTTCGATATTTCTAGTTGGAATTGCTCCAGATTTCCAGAATTATTTTATATTACCGGGGCATATATAAAATCTCGCCTAGAAATTTTTGCCCATGCAGACCTCTATTTCCTGCACTCAAACAATGCAAACTTTCACAAAGTTCTTTTTATATATAAAAGAATAGAGTTTGAATAATTTCCCTCTTGCTAAAAGGGAGAAAAGAATGATAGTTTGGCATCCTCACAGCATTTTGAGGCTGGTCTCAAACCTAAAGAGGATACTTTCTGACACATTTCTGGATTCATTTTTGTTCTTAAATGTAAGCAATTGGCAGGTTTTCTTATTCAAAAACTATGTAATCCAATAGCATTTTCTACTTTTTGTAAAAACAAAAGTTTTTAGAAAATATTTTCAACTTTGCATTTTGAAGTAAATTTTTGGATGTGACACATGAGAAAGAAGCAAAACCTGTCATCCGTTAAAAAAATTACTTATAACTTAATAGGTAATTTATTTATCAAAAAATGGAAAATCACATTCAATGCCAAATCGATATAATAGGTCAGGCCTGTCAATTTTAGACTTTTGTGTTACAAGGGGAAGGGGTTTTTAGATGTTTGCCATAACATTGCTAAACATGTACTTTTACCTTATATCAGAAGTTAAAATTCTGAAAAAGCAAGTGAGATGATGTATGAAAAAAATGACGTAACCTATACGCCCTGCAAAAACAACTTATCACACAATGCAGCAATTTTGAGACAACTCAACTTAGAAAAAGTGTCAGTGAACAGGTGAAACAAACAATGACACTGAAACAAAAATATGTTCTCTGAGAGGGTAGACGAAGGAATAGTGTAAGAGGAGAATCATTGAGAAAATGGTAAGCTAAACTTACTGCTAAAACAAAATATTTCAAACATTAGCAAAAAAGGTCATGACGGCATTGGTGCATGGTAAATATAATCATTTTTAACTTGACAACCGGTGACACCAACATTTTTCACCTCACTGATTGCTCAAAAATAAAGAAACTTTTCACGGACATCCGAGGTCGGGAGACATTTTCTAATGTTTTGGTACCAACTTGAGAGAAAGTGACAATTGATCAAAGAGGAAAAAAAAGGCATTGTAAGATATCGATATGGAAAAAAACAGGTATTATAAGACATCCCTATGAAATAAAAAAATCACCGTACCTGACGCCCTAGTGTTAGAGCCGCACTTAGAATATTTTATACTTTTAAGCTTGTATGCACCGTGGCTCTCACACTTATAGAATACACTAATATAGATGATTATAGGGACAAAATTCTGCTTCATTAAATATCATTTACATTGTATTGCAATAATATAAAAATATTTCAATCATTTATAAGCATTTTACCATGTTCAAATCTCTGTCTGATTGATTATAGGTAAAAGTAATGCATTTCCTTCAGCAATTTTGGAATACAGCTACAAACATTCCTAGATAAGTCCATGCATGGATGATTAAATGAATGAAGAGTGTCATTTAACTGAGTTATAATAGAGTATCTATGATAGTTATAATGTCTTACAATAGAACATCACAATGGGAGAGAAAAGTCATATAAAACAAAATTTTATTCAAAAGCAAATCCATCAATAAAATTTTCAGTCTATTAAATAAAAATTGTCAAAACAGCAACATTTAAAATAATGATGTTGCATTTGTTATAATGCATCATCTACAAGCAGAAGAAAATTATCTGTTTAAGAGCAAGATTGTAGAATTCACTACTTTTTTCTATATAAAATTATATTTAATATAAATGCATTTTAAAATTTAAATTAAATGCATCTGATTACTTAATAAAAGTATGAAGGGATATTTTCAGAAAATATCATATTTTATTCATAAATTTTGCTTCCTTTGTAACTTTCAGCTTTTATACAGAAAATATTTTACTTACCTTTAGGCATATTTATTTATTTATTTATTTATCTGAATTGGAATTTATTAAATTGTAAAATTAATCAAATAAAGTAAAATCTGGGCTTAAAATATATGATCTTATTTAATGAATTCGGGATACTTTAAATTTCATTATCAATATTCATAAGTAAATATGTGGCAAAATTTTAGCTTTCCCTTTATAGCATATATCACCACTCTAAAAATTTAAGCATTTTATTTATATTACTTAATGTGAACAAATTGGACCTTTTTTGTAATCCTTTATGTTATTTAACTAAATTCTGTGACACAACTTAAAAAACTGAAAAATGTATTGACATTTTTTTATGTGTGCTGTATTTTCACTTGCTTAATTTACTTTGTAGTTTCATTATTAACTGTTAAATTAATACAACCCAAGATGCTAAAACCTGCAAAGATGGAATCGCTAAGACAAAAGAAAAGTTCCATTTTAGACAGGTGTCACTCTTAGGAGATATAATAATCAGTACAAAACTCTTAGCAGGTTAAAAGTTTATGACACAGCACTTTATATTATGGCTCTAAGAATTTTAAATATGGGTCTTAAAAATAATTATATCAAATTTTGAGTGACGCTATGCTATTAATTGAAAACAAATATTTTTATATTTCATCATTTTCTTTTTTGTTCCATTTGTATTCACAGATACAAATATTATTTTCAATATGAAATTATATGTAAAATTTATTCATTCATGTTTTTTCATTCACATCTCTCATAAATCAAAATATGGGTTATAAATAAATTATATAACAATTCGAGTAAAACCTTGATGTAACATTAAAAGGTTTGTTTTAAAATTCAATTAAAATTATTTTTTATTTGCCTTCTGAAGTATATTTACGCATCCAAACAACACTTTTCATTTTCTAATTAAACTTATATTATGCATTAAAATATATTTATTTCAAAAGTTTTGATTAATCTTTTGCAATGTGCTATCCAAAATTATAAATAAAATTTATGTACCATAAAATTTGAATGTAAGCACAGCTTTTAAAGTACAAAAACTTAAATTTAGTAGGATGGCTTATAGTTGATTTTTTTTTATAAATTCGTTAGAAAACTGTTTTTATCATTAATTTAGAAGTAAAAAAGGTATATACAGAGATGAGAAACTTCCGCAATTCAGAGGATTTCTACTTTTAAAAAATCATCTAAATCCCTCACCCCTAAAATCTTGTTCCCGTCTTCCTCCCTGAGCACACAAAATTAAAAAATCCTCGAAAATATTTTAATTTTTATTCTCTATTTGTTACTTTAATGTAACAAGAAATAATCATTTAATCTCCCACAAAATTACCACTTCCTTTTTGCCCACCCTCCCCACTCGAATACCAAACAAGCATAGTTAAGCTCTTCAATTTAAAAAAAAGAAATATTTATTCCTCTATATTATCATTAAATAATTAATCTATCATCTAAATTATCCTCTTCTCTACAAATTCTACTTCTCTGCTGTTGACCAACCGCCCCCCCCCCCTCATCCTCCTCTGCATCTCATAAAATTTAAGTCTTAAATTTTTTTTTTAATTTCTTCTACTCTATTTGTGATTTTTTTGTAACAATTAATTAATAATGAAATAATCATGTAAATCCCCCCCCCCCCCACCCAGAAAAATGTCCATTTTCTTCCCTTTTATCCTCTCTCAGCTTTCTTGAATACAAAATTTAAAATCTTAATTTTTCTTTATCTATAATTTTATTGTAACAAAAAAGAAACAATCATCTAATTTATTTCTATCCCCAACAATAAATAAAAAAATCTGCTTCTTTTTTTAATTTTCTCACCACACCCAAAATTTATAATCTTTAAAACCTAATACAATTTTTAAAAAGATTTTTGTGCTCCATTGTTACTTTATAGAAACAACAGATAATCATCTAACTCTCCCTTTAAATTCCCATTCTCCATCCCTCAGAAAAATAGATTAATTTCTAGGCATAGGGGCCTGACAGAAGTTTTTTCTCATTTGCAATATGGCTGTTTCCACTCCAGATTTTTGTTAATGCAGATGGAAAATTTATTTTAGAGAACATATTGTTTAACCCTTTCCAGCACAGACAAATTCAGTTCATAAAATGAGAAAATACTGACTTGCACCAGAATTTAAAAACAAATTTTTTAGAAAATAGGAACTCCTTATTTTAAGCTTTCATTTTAGAAACAAAACTTTATGAAAATATTCTTGGTGCCGAATGCTAGTTTGGAATTAAAATTCGGTGTGCCCAGAGTGGGACCACTGTGCCAGAAAGGGTTAAAAAGGATTAAACATTCAAGGCATTTTTTCAGGGTGGGAAAGAGTCAAACTACACAAAAGAGAGAATTTTTGCTTTATCTTCTTCCTCCCAACATATTTTGAAATTCCCATTATTGGAAGGAAAGGACGGAGTGAAAATTTCTTTGGGTTATCTTAGATGACTGATATTTTGTAGATAAATCAAAACCTTACTACAAAATAAGAAATATGGCAGAATTTCTTTAAAAGTTATTATTAAAGATTTTAAACTGTTTTGGGAGAAGCGAGGAGACAGAGAGTGAAGTGGAACTTTTGAAAGGAGAGTAATTTAGATGACATATTGTATATTTATTGTTACTAGAAACTAACAAACACAGAAGATTTTTTTTTTTTTTAGTTTTAAAGATTTGAAATTTTGAAGGTTGGGAGGATCAAAGAATGAAGCAAACATTTTTGGGGAAGAGCAATAATTTAGGTGGACAATTATCGATTTATTGTTACTTGAGAGCAAAAAATAGGACAAAAGATTTTTTTTAAATAAAAAAATTTAATTTTTAAACTTTATGTGCTGTAAGGGAGGGGGACGCACAAATTTTGGGGAACGGAGGGTGTAATTTAAATGAATGATTATTTATTTAAAAATAGTTTATATCATTTAAAACAAATGAATATAGCAAAAAAATGCAAATCTGGCATCTCTGCCATAAATTTGCACCTTATATCTTGAACTACAATCTCTCTAAATCTTAAATTAATCATAGAGGTTTGTGGATTAGAGCCACCCTGCTATACAATAAATTCTTTTGAAAATTTCACAAGTACATATGGAAAAAAATCTCATAATTTTAAATTTACTTTAGATTTACTCTGCTGTAAATTAGCACAATATATTATTTTACAGAAATCATTTATAAACATAAAATTTTAATTTTAAAACCTTTTTTTCTTTTTCAGGAATCTGAAGTTTTAAGTGATTTCACATATTTTACCTCTAATATATTTTCAAATGATGTACATGTTCTTGATATATCACTAAAAATTGTGTTAATTTCAAGCAGAAAATTTAAAAAAGACTTTAGGAGTTTTGCATAAATATGATCATACGCTAGTCTCAAAAGATGAATAGTATCTAAATAGTTAATGATGCATAGAAAAATGCATACTTAAATTCATGACCTATCAGATCTTATCAGTAAAGTAAATCATCAAAGCTCAACTCCAAAAATAGAGAACGACTCAATTGTTTGTTTTCATCATTTTGGCCACATTAATCAAAAACATCTAAGAAAATATAGTATACATCATTTAAAGGCATATCAAACTTAATTAAACACAACTAACTATAACTAATTAAAAAAATTAACTATAGGGTATGGTAATGAGAAAAACTTATTTTATTTCTTTTGACGTAATACTAATAAAATTTCTCATTTATGATAGCTTTGTAATACTAATGCTTTTTCATTCAGGGTAAGTACATTCTAACTGAATTATTGTTTTATTATTAAAATTTTTAAACATTTACAGACATTTTAAATCCAATCAAAATATGAAGAATTTCTTTATAAAAGATATCTTAATATATTTTTTAAATATTTCATTAGATAAGTGGAATTTTGTGAACAGTGGGATTTTTGTGTTAGAAACACAGTTTTTAAAGTAATTCTTTCTTATAGATGGCGTTTAAAACTTTTCACAAAGTCGTTTAAAGCCAAAATGGTTTAACGAGAAGAATAGAATTTTGTAAACACTTATTTTAATTCATAAACTGGAATTATTTTGTATAAATTTGTCCAAATGATGTCATTTATGTAAATGCAAAGGATACAATTTTTACCTGCATCACATCCACATTTTAAACTATTGCTCAACTTGCACAGCAAGCTATACAAACTTAAAGTGACATTTCATAGAAAAAAAATTTTTGGTAAGAGATACTCACCCATTGAAAAATTTCCTCAAAAAGAAAATACAATCATCTGGAAATTCATCAGAAAAAGCTTCATAACTAACATGTGGTTTCTTCCATTTCTGTTCTTCTGTAAACAAAAATATATAAATAAATAAACAACTTTATAATTACATAACCAGCATAAACTTTTCACTAGTTCTTTATGTACATTTAAATATTTTTAAAAATTTATTTTGTATATTTTTTAAATTAGCATATATTTCTTAAAATATAGTTTTCTAGTTTTAGCATAATTCCTAGATTTTAAGCACACACATTTGAAAACTATATTCTTATTTTAGAGGGGGAAAAAAAAGAAACTTTTATTCTTAATTTTACATTATGATGGTGAAAAAAATTATTAATTTTTTAATATTTCTGAGCAAATCGAGTATTCTCAGATCTTACAGAATATAAGTTAATTTTTTAAAATGTAATTTGCAGCACTCAAGGTAGATAATAAAGAGCAAGACTGGAAAATTTTATTAGTGGCTCGTGGCCAGTGATAGCAGTTTTATAAGTGGCCACCTTTTTATTTAAAAGTCTTAAACAGTAAACATAGTTGTTAAAATTTCAATTAGTATTAATTTAAAATTAAATAGTCCCAATAAATAAGTTAATGTATACATATTTCAACCAGAGAAAGTAGAATCCTTGATGAATTCTTGAATTGCAAAAGAAATGTTACTCTTTCCTTGTGGGAAAGTAGCTGCTGACCAACAATTTTTTAATAGCCATTTTTTTTTCATTTAGTAGCCCTGTAGCTGGTGGCAAGTGACAATTTTACCCTTTAGTAGATAAACTATTTTTATTGAAGAATTAATTTTTATCTTTTTGTTTCGGACTTAGTTTTTTTTTTTTTTTCGATAATGTAAGCATGTGCCTTGGAACTTTAGGAAGAAAATAGCTGAAAGTCGTCTTTTCATTCATAAGTGAATGCACACATTATGTTGGGGAAAAAACCCCCTGAAATATATCATCTTTTCCAAAAGCACTAGATGAAGCCCTGCTCTTTACAACCTTCATTTTCGCCAACATTGGCAAAAAAATATTCTAGATGACAGGGGTAACACAGAACGAAAATACTCCACACAAAACAAATTTCTAAAGGCGAAATATTACATGAATAAATTAAAAAAATTAGCAAATTTCGACTGTTTTAAAATACGTTGATATTGCAGAGTTTTATTGTAATTCATGTGTGACACCAGCAATACTATTTTTATATTCTTCTTCATGAGCATAGAAATACAATTAAAGAATATTGTATGAAAATAACGAAAAAAATTATATAAATAAAATAAAAATAAGTAAATAACTAAATATGTATCTATCAACACAATATGAACTTGTATATTTGTGTAAACAAGACAAACAAAAACAGATCGTACCATCCTTCAATGTATTTAAATTTTTATAAATGAAAAGTTTTAATTTTAGATGTAAACAAAAAGTTTAAATACGGAAGAAATGGAGCAAAACAACAATTAACCCTTACAGGACCATAAGATATCCAAGACTAAATATGCCAATACAACACAATATTTTAGCTATTGTGGGTGTAAAGTAAGAGAATATCACCAGAAAAACATAGCAGGGTGCATAGGTTTCCTATAATTTCATGGGAAATATTTTTCCCTATGAACCATAAAAGTAAATAAACGAAGAGTTAGGTTTATTATATCGGTATTTTATTTATCGCTTTGTAATACAAAAAACATAATAAAAATTATTGGAAAAGTAAAATAAATAGTTAGTTATGGTATTATAATTTTCTCAAGTCCAAAACACTTTCACGATATTATTAGCTCAGCCCGCGAATGTTTTGGTTTTGGCGCAATAAAGTTTGACAGTTCTTTTTTTTTTTTTTATTCGTTCAGAAACACATTTGCCGCCTTGGACATACGTTTTATTTTGTCATTCAGTAAAAAAAAATATCGATTCAATAATAATTGAACAATCTATAACGATTTTTGTAGAAGGGAAAAATATTTCCCTTGAGCGTGAAAGGGTTAAGTAATCATCAATCAAAAATGTAATAGAAATTTACTGAGGCTTTGAGTTTTACTCAGGGCTGTAGCTAGAAGTGAATAATAGGGGGAAGGGGGGGTAGGGTCAAGACAATATAGGGGAAGCTGTGTTTTCTCTCTCTCTCTCTCTCTCTCTGACACATGCATACACTATATATGATCAAAGTATTATACAGAAAGATAAATTAGTGCATATTCATATTGTAGTAGAGATGTGTCATTTGTCAAGGAACGATTCCAAAGGAACGACTCCGGCAGTGAAATTGAAGGAAAGATTCCAGTCTTTAAAAAGGAATAGCTCCTATTTGGAACGATTCTGAAAAGGAGCGCTCTCTGGGATTCGTTCCTTTTTGGAACAATTCCTCTGATTCGCTCTTTTCTGGAACGATTCCTCGGCTTCTGTCTAAAATATATTGAATCCAAAAAGGATCGATTCCTCGGAATCGATCCAGAATGTACGGACTCTGAGAAGGACCGAGTTCTCGGAATCGACTCCGAAAAGGAGCGATTCCTCGGAATTAGTCCAAAATGTAGTGTTTCCAAAAAGAAACGATTCCTAGGATTCGATCCAAAATATACCGATACCGGAAAGGATCGATTCCTCGGAATTAGTCCAAAATGTAGCGATTCCGAGGAATCGTTCCTTGTACTTGTAGACTGGCCAGTTTTAATAAATTGAAATAGGCTATTTTATTTTAAAATAGCAGATTTTGATTCTATTAACTCAGAGTTTCTGGCCAAAAAATCCTTCTAATGTGTACGTAATGAAAAAATAAGAGAGAGAGAGAGAGAGAAATGCGGGGGGGGGGGGGGGCGATTGATAATTAAACTACAATTGTGTATTACTTTCTCTTACCCCTTCGCGACGAGTGTCCTTTACGGAATTTTTAATCTCCTACCACCGGTTTTTTAAAACAGAAAATTTCGGCTCGCAGAAATGCTACCATTAAATAAGGCAAAATTTACACTAAAAAATAACTGGTGCGAATAATCGAGAATTCTGAGCATCTTATGCGTTACGTATACGTGTCGCTCGTCCCCAAGGGGTTAAATTTATCTTAAGATAAATAGAAGTATATTATTGTACTTCAGTTAAAATATTGTTATTATATAGCTATGTACTTATTGCCTGCGACTTAATTACATTGCTATTGAAACTTTTTTGTGCTAAATTGGCTAGAATGAAAAAAAATTAAGAAAAAAAAGTTATGTAAAGTAAATGCTTGTTCAAATAATAGTGGGAAATATATATATATATATTAAATCTGATTAGAAACAGTTTTGAATAATATAAGAAATACATCGCTATACCCTGAACAATTGCATTTTAATCAGTTAATAATAACTGATTTTTTTATCTGAAAGAACTGATTTTCAATCAATTTTAATGATCCTCACTGTCAGTATAAAAATAAAAAAAATTCCTGACGGCTCGGCCAACAGACACAGATAGATTTCGAAGACTCGGGCGCCTGTTTGTTGGGAATTGCAGAAGAAATAACCTTTTTGCCATAATGCTGCAGTTGGGACCGCCCACTTCGAAATTTAACTTGTCTGCTGGCGGAGCCGGCAGGCATTTTTTCATTATTATTATTATTTATTTTTTGCTATAAGGGTTGGTGATATAAAAAGACTTGTCAATATAAAAGTTATAGATAATATTAAGAGGATATATAATAACTTTAAGCGGATTTGATATCTTGTGAATTGACGAAGTTATGAATTTTTTTCTTCTGCACCCCCCCCCCCCCCTTGGGGCCATTTTTAATGATATCAAAAATCTGTCATACATAAATTTTCGGCCCTTTACCTAGAATTAATAATAAATTTAAAACGCATCATAATTACGAAGTTATGGGTTTTTTTCTGTTTTCACAAAAAAGCCCCCCCCCCCCCCCCCTCCCTGGTTCGATTCTGTCCATTAACGAACTTGACCGAGGTATCTATACATACACACATTTATATATGCATGTATGTATATATACATTTATATATACACATACATGTATGTGTGTATGTATACATATATATGTATATATAGATATATACATTTCACTGGCGCCCGGCTAACCGAAAAGTACCTTAGATTTTAAATGCTATTTATTAGTTACTAGCCGTTTATTAATTGTTTACAATTGGGTTACCCTGACAATAACAATTATTTATCCCAAAAATGCCTCTTAGGTTTGTTAAATAAGTTTGTTTATGTGTTTTCATTACTTATTAAAATATCGAATATGGCGATAAAATTTCATTTTAGCATGTGCTTAAATTTTTAAGATGGCGCAAAAACATGCTTTAGTAAACGTATGTTTGTAAATATTTGAAAAACATGTTTTACCGCTCTCTTGAAAAATTATGCATCAGTTTGGAGGAGATTTGTGCAGAATTATTGAAGTTATCGTGTCCATAAAAAAGCAACATAGATAGATAGATAGATAAAGTTTTGAACTAGGGTGGGTTTGGGTTCTGGGAGTCATGATCGGCGTAGATCTACAAAATTTTTTTAAAAATTCCAACTTAGGGGAGAATGTAATAGATAGTATTTCTTACGAAATCTACCTAATAAGAGCATTTACGAGCGCTCGAGTACCACTTTGTTTCCTCAGTTTGGGGTCTGATTTTTCTCTGTTGAAAAAGATGATTCAAAAGATCTCGGAACTCCCGTAGATAGTTTAATTGAGTTTAATGCCATAAACCATAATAAAGTCAGGGAGTATACTTGTATTATGGTAATTAGAAAAAAAATTGCTAATTAATTGCACACACTCATCAATGAAATGAACTCTTGAAAACGAAATCATCTGTCAAAAAAATTTAAAAATAAGGCTGATGGATACACAAGAAAATGGATGAATACCTAAGAAAATAAATTAGTATTATTAATATTATGGATTTCATGTTCGTTCTAATACTTCCGGATTTGTTCCTTTTTTATCAAAATTATTCCTGTTATCTTGAAATTGTTATTTTTTCCTCGAAAACCTATTTTTTTTTCGGAATCGTTCCTTTTTCTCGGAATCGTTCCTTTTATTTCGGAATCGCTCCTTTTTTCAGAATGATTCCAAAAGGAACAACTCCAAAGAAGTCGTTCCTTTTGGTGAACGATTCCGGTTCGAACGAATCCCTAAAAGGAACGATATTGCCCATCTCTATGTTGTAGGCACTTTGTTTCTGATTAAACTGTTGATGATAACTTCATTTTATACTAAGAAAAGAAAAGGCTGCAGAATAAAAATTTCCAGTGTAATAACTATAGTGGTGAAAATAATAAGTGATGATGTCAACAGCTTATATTTCATCCGGTAGATAGCGTCGTTTATCGGTAAAACATAGAGATCCTACTAATTTGTATTTGGCGCAAAATACCTGATTTAATTAATATGTATTACAAATATTAGTTTTACTCTTACTGCTAATCTAAGATGATGCCATGGCGTCTGAAAGCACTGATAGCTTCCTAACAGAAACTATACACTACAAAATATTGCACAACAAATCTGACTTTGGCTCCATCTACCTGATTTAATTGCTATTATAAATTTTACTGTAACTTATGTTGATGTGATAGTAGAGAGATTTCTCAAAACTAAAATGAGCCAAGAAAAACGTTTTATTGCCATCCATTAGATAGCGTCCTTTGTCAGTAAAATATAGAGATCATACGAATTTACCTTTTGGCCATCTACCTGATTTAATTAGATTTGTGATAGTGTGTGTCTCCTGTACTTCAGTCAAGATTTTAAATTTGAAAAACACTTCCTGATAAACTATATGGAACAGATGTGTTACACTCACGCTAAAATGTAAACAAAAGATTGGCCACTGTTTGGTTGGCGCGATTTCCAAGACTGCGCCAAACGAATAACTTAATACAATGGCTAGGTTGCCATTAAAGGAAAAAATCCCCTAAATTTGGCGACTTTTTTCTTTTTTTTAACCGATTAATTTTTTTTTTTTTTTAGCGTGAGTGTAAAGCATCTAAGCCTCTCTGGCTCCTTAATATACGAATAAACATAGTAAGCATAATTCTCATTCAGTAAACAATGTTATTACAGTACAGTGACATTATATTTTTGGTACTATCATCTTAGCCGGCGCAAAATGATATTATTTCGTCCTTTTTTTTCTTTTTTTTTTAAATTTTATAGGAATGGAGGGAAAGACTTGCATTTTAAATTAAATGAATTCAATAGAAATGATGGCGATGAAAACAATTTTTGGTGATTTATCACATGCGTCCAATTAACATAAAAGTAACTGTCTTTTCTTTCAAAACTCATTTTACATATAGTATGTATTTAAATCAAAATAAATTGTAACAGAACTACTTTGCAATGAAATCGAGTGTAATAAAGAATCATATTAGCGAGTTATGTTTCACAAAAAACTGTTGACATCAGAAACTTTTTATTGTATAACCTAAATAAATGCTAAACAACCTTAATCGGTACTTTTCGGTTAGCCGGGCGCCAGTGAAATGTATATATCTATATATACATATCTATGTATACATACACACATATATGTATGTGTATATATATATGTATATATACATACATGCATATATAAATGTGTGTATGTATAGATATATGTATATATATGTATACATAGATATATAAATTTCACTGGCGCCCGGCTAACCGAAAAGTACCCCTTAATCATTTATCAGCCGCAATATTTAAAAGTAACATCATTTAACAGTATTTGCAATTTGTTCTATTGTAATTTAAAGTTATTTTGTAATGAGTCTGTCTATGTCATGTCTATATTAGGTTGGTACTCCAGTTAGTACTTGCATGGGAAAACTAAATACAATGTAGCATAACAAAAACTTCTAGAAATGTGGACTTGTATGAATTGAAAATATGTTTTTACATATATTCTTAAATGAACACCATTGAATTTATGAGAAATTTTCTTTATTTGTAGTTAAAAAAAGTGTAAATAACTTTGTCAACTGTTATTCACTCTATAGTTCTGTAGATAAAATCTTTTTTTTAGAAAAATAGAAAAAAATAATCTTTCCCAAGATTTATATTTGAAGCAGAATTTTTTAGTGTGGGGTAATATTAACTTAGAACCGTCAATGAAAAATATACTGTCTAATTTAGATAACCAATTATTTACAACTTCATTAGAAGTAATCTTTTCTGTTTTTTGTTTATAATTTCATATAAACTTTAAACTGAACAACAGGTTAAGGAATGAGAAATCAGACAAGCATGCATCTATGTTCAAAATTCTCAAAAAAAAAAAAAATTGTACTTAAAATTTTGTTGTGTAAAACATAAACTTTTCTTGATATGCATACAGAAACATTTGCAGTGAAACCTCCCTGCTTGACTACCACCCTCAACACCTATTTTTTCATGGAAAGAAATTTATTTCCCGTAGGCCCAATACTAATCTTACTCCATTCAGAGACCATTCTCCGAAGAACTCCCTCCATGAGCGACCAATTTGTTTGAATAAATGGAAAGAAATTCCAGCCTTTCCTGGTCATTTGGCCTTTAGCTTGACCAATGTGTACATGTTCCCCCATTTGAAATGCAATGTGGATTATCCCCATTTCCCAGAATAGCATGTTTGATGAATCCCAGAGAATGTCTTTTATGGCCTGCTTTCTGTAGGGAAATTCCTACTTCTTCCTATGTTATGCACCTTACCCACGAATGGCAACAACCCCACCTCTGAGGGTAATTTCCTTCGGAAAAAGACTGTTTATTGGACGAAGGGGAAGTTGTGTTAAAATGTTCTTCATGCCTATTGGTGTTTCTCTTCTCTTTACCCACAGATGACGTGATATGGGTAAAGTCCATTGCGACCGGGGCACCATTAAACAAGACATGTTTGTGAGTGTGACTGCTTGCTTCTGATGTCCTCCAGGTAGAGATCAATTTCAGTAACGTAAAATCCCGTTAATCCGCCCTTCCCGATTAAGCAACCTCCTCCCCCTTTGTAAACAAATTGGAAAATTAAAAAAAATCCTGAGAAAGTGCACCCCTCCCCCCCCCCCCCCCAAAAAAAAAGAAATTTCTGCACGCACGTCAAGATCAACACCAAAAATTTTATCTCACGAGTGTTTTATTTCTTTTCTATGACGGATCAGAAAGGCAGGACGATTCTTTGATATATCGCAAATGTGTACAAACACAAAAGTAACATACACAACTTCAACTATTGTCAATCTGAAAAAGCAATATAACCAAACATTAGTTTTGCTGTAAATATATCTCCATAGCAAAATGAAGGTAATAAAAATATCGATTGTGAAAGTTTCTCATGAAATAAGTTAAAAAATGTGTATTTGATGCTGTGTGTGAAATATTTTGATTACAAAAGAATCTATTTATTTTATCACAGAATTAATAATCGTATTTAACATTATTATGAAAAACAATCAGAAAAAATTTATTGATTGATTGTTCAGTAAATGGTGCCACAGTCGAATTTGTAGCATATTTTGTGCTATCTTTGTGGTAGCAATGTTTTTTGTTTTAAAAATCTGACAACACTACCAATTCATTCTATATGTTCTCAATTTTTGTAATTTGTATTATTGTATCATTTATAGATAAGAAATCATGATTGAAAAAAAAAAAAAAGGCTATTTAATCTCTTTAATTTACAACAGATGGCGAACCACATAAAATGTTACTAGTTCTAGAAAGTATTTCAGGACATTTTCAACTGCAATTTCTCAGTGTTTTTTAATTATTTTAAATTATTAAGTTCCTTTTATTTTTTTGTTACCATATTAATGACAGATATTAGTTGTACAGTGCAACCTCGATTATCCGAGCTAATTGGGACCGCTAGTACCTCGGATATCGGAAATCTTGGTTAATAGAAATTGTGCATAAAAACTAACCGTGCTCGCGAATTTAACATCTCTTAGAATAAAATACAGTGAAACGCTTTTTGAATAATAAAAATAAACATATATAAAGTTATGTTTCACAGCTTAACAAATTTAAAAAGGAAATCAACTAAAAATAGTAAATTTTAAAAAGCAAATTGAATTTTTTTTAACTATTCTAAATTAAGTCCAGATTTTCTATCAGCGGCTGTCCGATCACGCCAATTTTTGAGCAGCAGAAGATCTATCGGCGCAACATCGCTTCTTTGCTCCAAATATTTTAGGGCAGTTGTTAGTGCTTGAACACCTTCAGTATGACTTGTAGTCCTTGAATCCTCAAAGTCCTGGTCCTCATTGTCAGCATCATTAATGTCCAATAGGAATTAACGGCTTGTATAATTTCTTCATCATTAAGGATTTGAAAACTTGGATGTTGGTTTTCAACGTCCAGCCATTCGGAAATATCCTCTTCCAAAACTTCTTCACACCTTTTAATGCGATTAATAATCTCAAATAGTTCTCCATCTGTCGGTGGGTTTACCCTTTGCTGGGATTCATCCTCTCTTCTCTTTTGAATAATTATGTAGCCTGTAGCATGGACAGTGAACTAAAACGTGTGGTATTTTTCAAAGCTCATTCAAAAAAAAAAAAAAAAAATCAGACTTTGTAATTGGCTTGGTTAACAGAAACCTCGATTAATTGAAGCTCGGTTAATCGAGGTTCTACTGTATTATTAATCTAAATGCATTCCAGTTTCAAAGCTTCTGAAATCCAGAATTTTCTATAATTTGAAATTGCCATTAATAGTGAAGTTATACTGTTTTTCTATTTTGTATATATATATTTTTTTCAAAATGTTTTTCTTTTGTCACTTTATTAAAATAATGCATACTTTGCGACGATCGGCCATTAGCATCTCCCCCCACCACCACCATCACCCATAAATATCATGTACTACAATTCTAATACCGTGTAAGCGCCCCCCCCCCCCCCCTCCCCTGATTATTTTATGACTATCCGTTGCGTTTAGGGGGGCGGATTAACGGGATTTTACGGATGGTAATGTTTTAACACTGATAGCTGAAAGAGTGACTTTAATCTTAGACCATGAATACACATTATAAATTAACATAAAAATGGAAATTCAGGAAGAAAATTGGCTCAAATTTTTAACTGTAAGAAAATGCAGACAAGCAAAACTTTGAAAAATAAAGGAGACTATTTAAAAGAAGGACAAGACAGTAAATTGTGTAGAATGAAATGAAAACCTCAGGAAAAATTAAGTGATGTAAATGACGATCCAATGGAATGGTTTGAGCAGAAAAAAAAAAAAATTGCATTTATTCATTGAACTTTAAAATGGTTTAGAAATAAAAATTGTATAAGACAAAATTGTAAAATCTAAGCAGACATTGATTTAAACATTTTTTAAACCCTTCTAGTAATTAACATATGAATTTAAATTATAGTTTTCTCTTGATATTTTAAATTTGTATTTATTTCCTAATGTGTAAGATAAATTTTCATAACACTTGTTACCTTATTTTTGACAATCAAAAACTTGATTAAAATGTGACCTTCATTAAAAGACCACCTCTTGAAGTGACCAATTTTTAATGGAATTTTTAAGTGTGGTCGTTTTATGGATTGTTTGCTGCAGTCTGTTTCTTTTTTTCAAATAAGTTAATTTTCAGTTCTGTAGTAAGTGAAAGTAAAAGAGAGAGAAAGGAATAAAAAGTTACATTTTCATGTTAAATGCTATATGATTTAATTTCTAATTTATATTAAATCTGAAGTTATTTATCATTGGTAATTTGACTATTTTGAAAATATCAAACATATATAAAGTATAAAATATGGGATATTTTTTATATTTTCAAGAACATCATTGTATTTATTAACTCTGTTGTCATCTAAGAACTCTAAAACCTCTGGTCTTAAACTGTGAAGGTTTGAAAGTGTGTATTGTATTATTATTTTAATCTTATATAGTGAAAACTATATTAAAGAAAAGAAAATACTATCCATAAGGCTAATCTTAGTGATGATAACTTCTAAAAGTACCTATTGAGATTAAATCCCAATTTCCTTTTGTTGCCAATCATGTTCAAAACAGTAATTTAACACTGTTATAAATGGTAAATAACATAAAATAAATAAATGAAATATAATAAATGGACATTAATAACTTAAGTAACAAAAAAATTATAAACTATAATAAAAAATAAACTACAAATTATAATTTAAAAAAAACTGCAAACTATAATAAAAAGATATTGTTGTCAAAAAATGAAGGTTACTATAAATAGTATAGTTGGCACCATACTTGGCATAGTTTTATCTAACCTGTCCCGGACAATATATAAGTACCCATTTTTGTGGTAACATTTTAATACATTTTTTTGTTTAAAATTAGAAAATGTGGTACTTCTATGTTAGTTGGGCACCAGTGATATGTATACATATATATAAGTACACACACATATATATATACAGTGAAACCTATCTATAACAATACTGTAGGGACCCAGATAAGGTATCGTTATAGACAGATTGAATATATAAAATTATATTTTTTAACTTAAATAAGTAATAAGTAAACAAATTAAAAATATACGTAAAAGATACAATCATAAGTTTATTTTGTAAGAAAATTGCAGAAACAAAAATTATTTAGAAAAGAAATCTGTTAATTTTGATTGCTTACTTTTTGATGCAAATGACATCTGCATGCACATATGTTTCAACCCGTCTAACAAGTTCAGATGCACGTCCGAAACATTTGGTACTGTTGCAACAAAATCCTGAAGAGTGCTAATTAAGGATATAGCATCCTCAGGAGAAATTTGAGTTTTGTTTTGTGAACAGTCAACTGCTTCTTCTTCATCACTCTGATCACCTGGAATTAATTCTGCTAAAGTATCTTCATCGCTTGCACCGCTGAATATGTGCAGATCATTGTCTAAGTTTAAAAATTCTTCAGCATTCAATGTAAAAGATAGGTTTGATGAGTTTTGGAAAGCTTTAACAGCTGCGGATAAACTCTCCACACATTCTTCTCCTTCCTTAACCATTTCAGTAAAGTCAATATTGACCTTTTCTTCAAAGGCTTTCTTCCAACAGTTTTGGATTGTAGATGCTGTTATCGAATTCCAACTTTCAGAGACCCAATCACATGCATTTTTTACATCAACTGCATATGGATTTGGGAGATTGTTATCCAGATTATAAACAACATTCTGAACTAACCTTTTTCGATAATATCCCTTGAAACACTTGATAATGCCTAAATCTAAAGGCTGCAGGATTGACGTGCAATTTGGTGGAAAGTAAAACATTTTTATATTTTTCAAACGTGGGGGATTGTTGTGAGGTGTACAGTTATCAGCTATGAGAGCAACATTCTTCTTTTTATTTTTCATTTCTTTATCAACATCAAGCAGCCAGTTGTTGAAGATTTCCTCCGTCATCCAGGCCCGCTTATTTGCCTTGTAGTGAACTGGTAAACTCTTTACATTTTTAAAGCACCTTGGCTTTGCGTACTTTCCAATCACTAAAGGCTTCAATTTGTCGGTTCCAGTACTGTTTGAACACAACAGAACTGACAGCCTTTGCTTTGATTTCTTCCCACCTTTACAGCTGTCTCCTTTAAAGGACATTGTTTTATCTGGCATTAGCTGATAGAACAAACCAGTTTCATCAGCATTGTACACATTATCTGGAGAAAATTTTTCAATTTTCTCTTTTTCTCGCTGTTTCCAGGATAATGCAGCCTCAACTGGAGCTGACTTTTCTTCTCCCTCAATAGTTTTAAAAACAATTCTGTGACGTTCACGAAAGGAAGTAAGCCATCCATTGCTGGCTTTGAAATCATTGTTGCCTAGCAAAGAGGCGAAATTTTCTAGCTTTTTCAGAAATCATAGGTCCACTAATGGGCACGTTTTGGTTTCTCATCTCATGGAACCATCTGAGGAGAGCTTTGTCAACATCATCATTTACGTACCTTTAAATCTTTTTCGTTTGCTATCCACTTTACTTTTTTCCACAGCATCTTCAATATCTTTTCATTTTTTTTTTAAAGTAGCTATCGTTGACCGTGAAATCTCATACTTTTTAGCAGCATCAACTTGTTTCATTCCTTGATCAATATCCGAAATGATTTTTAACTTTTCTTCAAATGAGAATGCTTTACGCTGCGCCATCACTTAAAACGAATAATGAAAAATACGAACACATAAAAATGAATTGCAACGAAGTGACTAGTCGAATTCGTAGATAGAGGTAACATCCCTCCCAATTCCTTATCTAGTAAAACAAGTTTGACAATGATCAGCTGTAAAGATTTAAGCTCCATACACGCAGCAAAGTGACACCCCCTCCCCAACATCCCCTAATCCCTTTTATAAAGAGGTCAAAACGAAGAAAGAGTCAACACTTGCACACGGAGATAAGCACACACTTTTGTTATTTTACATTCCGGATGATGGGGTGTCATTTTCCAAGAAAAAAATCTGGTTATATCGGGAACCTTCAGCTTTCGAAAGAGAAAAAAATATCGTTGTAGACAGGTGCAGCTAAAAATTTATTATCGCTGTACACAGGTTCAAAATACATTGAATAAATAGGAATTTTGCTGGGACCAAAGGAAAATATCGTTATAGACAGTATTGTTATACACAGGTTTCACTGTATATATATATAGTATATATATATCACTGCTGTCTGGCTAACATAAAAGTATTGAAAAAGTATACAAAACAAAAAACCTTACTACAGTGGAACTCTATTTATATGTTTTGCTCGTGACCAGACAACAAAATGTATAATGCAGTAAAACGTACAACTCAATTAATGGTCTACAGAACCGTTTTTTAAATATATCGGAAAAACGTTGTTCCTCTAAGGAGTTTTTTACCTTTAATATCGAAAACAGAAATTTCCTATTACTGCACCCATGACATACATTTTCGAAAATGGTATAGAATAGAAAAAAGGTACATAAGAAAAGTACACATGAAGTTATTTTATCATAAAATATTTATTAAAAATATTTTTAATACACATAGAGTACTTAAAGAAATCCTTGGAATCGCCTTGGCATGTAAATCATTTATCAAAAGACATTTCAGTAGTTTACTGAATCTTGTTGAAATATCACTAATCTTCAATTGTTTCTTTTCGGTAGAGCCAACATTGAACAGCAAACTTTCTGTTAATAATGAACAATGCTGCCGACTTATCGTTACTGCTTTTACTACTGATGAACTGCTTTACTACGTCGAAAGCCCTCAGAACAGCTCTGAAGTTTGAGTGGGATCTTTCAAATCAGACTCATCCAACGTGTCGTCATTGTTTCTGGTTACAAAATGTATAAATGAGACAAAATTTTGTCTGGAGAAGCAAAAACGTGACGAATAAATGAGGGAAATGTATAACTCAAAACGTATAACCCAACTAATTTTTAATGGACAGCGGCTGGGACCGCTGATTTCAAACATATAACTGAGGGAAACGTACAACTCAGGTAACGTATATCTGGAGTTCAACTGTATAGGACAGAACTTGGTGCCATGTTAGCATTGCAGCAATTGGGAGAAACACAAAATATGGGCAACAATTAAAAATATATAAATGTTTGGCACATTTTCTGTAACTAGTAGTTTTTAAAAGACTGTGGTAAAATTAACTCCCTTCATAGGAAAATCAATTTGCCAGCAGAGAATAATTTAATGTAATTCCACCCCCCCTGTATTCTTCTATTAAAGAGAGTTAATGTCTTTTCTACATGATGTCAAGTATCAGACTCCTCTAGTATTTAAAAAATGTATCGCATTTTATCAATAGTATGGATATAATGTATACTTTTTAGGTAGATTTCTTAAGAAATACTACCTATTACATTCTCCCCTATGTTGGAATTTCTGAAAATTTTTTGCAGAAGTACGCCGATCATGACTCCTAGAACCCAAAACTACCCCCAGTTCAAAACTTTATATATCTATCTATATCACTTTTTTATGGACACGATAACTTCAATATTTCTGCACAAATCTCTTCCAAACTGATACATAAAATCAAGGAGGCATAAAATCTTGGTCAAGTTTGTTAATGGGAAAAATCGAACTGAGGGGGGGGAATGGGGTGACTTTTTGTGAAAACAGGAAAAAAACCATAACTTCTTAATTATGATACATATCGGGTATCAGATCTATTTAAAGTTATTATTACCTCTAGAAAAAGGGCAAAAATTTATGTATGACAGATTTTTTATATTAAAAATTTCCTCAAGGGGCGGAAAAAGTAGGGGTTTAAGAAGAGAAAAATTCTTAACTTCATCAATTCTCAAGATATCAAATCTGCTTAAATTTATTATAAATTCTCTTAATATTATCTACAACTTTTATATTGACATGTTTTTTATACGACCAACTGTTAAAGCAAAAAAAAAATCCCTGCCGACTCTGCTTACAAACACAGGTGGATTTCGAAGTGGGCAGTCCCAACTGCCGCATCATGGCAAAATGGTCATTTCTTCTGCAATTCTCAATAAACAGGTGCCCCACGGTCTGCGTCTTCGAAATCTACCTGTGGCTGTAGGCTGAGCAGCCAGGGATTTATTTGTTATATACCATATAAAATTTGAAAATGTATTCAAAAGAAGAAAGTTTAGTATAGAATCAGTGACAGTCATATTCTATAATATGAATGCTAATCTTATTTATTTATTTATTTTATTTTTGCAGAACAGAAATGGAATTAACCACATGTAAGTTATGAAGTCTTCTCTGCTGAATTTCCAGTTGATTTAATTCTGATTTGGAGGAAAATTTTCGAATGGGTGAGCATCTCTTAACCCGAAATTTATATCTGTAAAATGTCACATTAAGTTTGCAGTATTTCTTGCAATGTAAGTTGAAGAATATTTTAAATTGGCAGGATCAATTCAAGCAAAAATTGTATCCTTTGCAAAAGACCTAACAAAATTAAAAAATATATGAAGAGTTTTCTTTTATAATAGCAAACTCTTCATATTTTGATTGGGTTTAAAATATGTTTAAAAATTTTATTACTATACCATTAATGAAAAAAAATTATAATTACAAAACTATCATAAATTGAAACTTTTATCAGTACTATTTAAAAAGAAAAAAAAATGTTTTTTTTTTCCATGAAATCCTGTTCACCAGAGCAGATGGAACATTGCAATATTACATAGGAATGACAACTAGAAAGTTTAAACAAGATTAAAAGAGCATATGGCAGATATCAAATAGGACATCAGTACTATAGCATTAGCAAGACTGCATAAAACCGAGACTTTAAGAATCCATATTAAAAATAGTAAAATAATTTATCCATCAAGACTTTATTTCCCATCTGTTATCCGTGAATCAAAAGAAATCTCTATGCGTAACATGAACATTTGCAATGCATCAACCTCTTTTGAATTACCTAAAATTTGGCACGAGGTAATTTAAAAAAAGCAATAAGGAAATTATTATTTTTCATATTTACAGTTGACTATTTTAAGCACCTGCTTTTATTTCATTTATGATCGCATGGTTTATGTACTTCATTTATTTTTTTAAAAATTGCAAGAATAGTTTGTTTATCATTGTTAGATCTTGATAATGGCATTGTTTGTGCATTTGAAACATATCGATCATTATATTAAGAGGTTTCTATAAGCTTTTTGTGTTATTTTTGTATCACTTAAGCATTTATACCTAAATTTTAATGATAATTAGTGATTTGATATTATATGATTATGTATTCTCAATTGACTTCTTATTTTATTTATTTATTTTAGTTTCAACAATTCAAAAGGTGCAATTCATAAAATTAAGAGTTGTATTTTCACAGATATAAGTAGTTTATTTTTTAAACGTAAAAATTTTTAGTAATTTGTCATTGTTGTGTAAAAATTTAGAGCTTCAAACTTAATACAATAAAAAAGGTACAGACTTAACACAACATTTATGGAAATCTTTATTTTGAAAAATTCCTATACTAAATCAACTTAAAATTATAAATTAATGATTTTTGGCTTTTTGTCTCTACATTAGAGTCCCACATGTGCCAGGTTGTACCCAAACCAAACCAATAAATTTTATTTGAAGTTAACCCGCAACCCAACTTGACAAAAAAAATTTCCTCAACCTGAAACTGCAAAAATAATTTTTTTGGACCACAACCCAACCTGACATATTTGAACCCACACCCGACCTGAACGAGCAATGAAAGGACAATAAATCATGTTTTAATGCTATTATGAAAAGTAATGTACAATTATATCTCTAATACAAATTTTATATTTTATATAGAAAAATGGACAAATCTATATTCTTTAATATTCAAATATAGAGAGACCTCAGAATAGCGGACACCTCGAGATAGTTGAATAGATTCCTGCAGCAGGACAGGTTGCTTCTATTTATTTTTCTGGTTCAGAATGATTCTAATTTTCTTTGTGCGAGTTATGTTCAAACTTGAAGCATTCTTCTGGCTCATATTTAGGTTTTAGCATGTCTGATTGTTGGGTTTTTCACAAAAAGTTTGAACAGAACTCTGTGTCAGATGAAAATAAATGCATTTTTGAATATGAATAAGTCAGAAGTTGGAAAAACTTCCTTTTTTTAGTAGCAAACTACAACTACAACTAATTTATCAAAAATGTAATTAACTACAACTACAAATGCTTGTTTTAAAAAGACTGCAACCTACTTTTCAAAAGTAGTCACTATTTCGGTACTTTTAGATTTTTTCAAAAGATTCAATCTACACTCACAATTGAGGACATGAAATTAGAATTCTTCACTGGTTGGGTTGGTATCTGACCCAAACTTGAAAATACTGCTTAAAGTGAATCCGAAACCAACCCAAAACTGAAAATTCTGCTTAAAGTCAACTCAAAACCAACCCAAACCACAAAATATTTATACCCAAAACTGACCAGAAATGGAAGGAAGAGAAAATTAATCCATATTTTAATACAATTCTTATATATCAAAAATCAATAGTATCTTTTTGTATAAAAATGAACACATACACACTCATTAATATTCAAATATACAGTTTTTTCATAAAATAAAAAAACATCAGGACTTTCTTTTGAAATGTTCAATCAATGGTAACTTTTAATGACAACACTCTAATTGGAATAAAATATTTTTAATTTTCTTTGAAATTTATGCCCATATACCAAATTTCAAGTAACATGGACTGAAAGTTTTAGAATCTCTTATACAGTAGACTCCCTTAAATCTGTATAGCTTAAAATCAGAGGTTGTGTGGATTTTAGAATTTTTGGGATTTCTGGTCACTCTTTTGTTTACATTTTTAAACAGTAATTTGAATTTAATAATGAACTTGAAACTATAATGAATGCTTACAATAAAGTAAAATAATAAAAATTAAGATTTTTTTTTAATACCAAAAGTAAAGAGCAAGTAAATACTTCATAACTAATACTGCATAACTAAATATGCATAATGGTGAGATAATTTTTTTCTTGAATTATTCAGTGAAACTCTCTTTATAAATATACACTAATAATTCACAGTAAAATCTTAAAAATAATAAAGTTTTATTTCATGTTTAGCCGTACTTAATATCCAAAAAGCTTGATTAATACATAAATGCATTTTGTAAAAAGATCATGATCGCAACTGATATCAGCACTATTTTGAAATTTTCCAGTAATAAATTTATGTTTCCTTCATCAGAAAACATGAGTTCAATCATATTAACTAGAATTACATATTAACATGTGTACAGAATGACATAAAAATTTTTTAAAAAATTGTAATTTTTTCACCTACATCTTAACTGTAAGTTTAATTGTTTACATCTGAACGATGTGTGTTTAGTGCTGCAGATTTGAGGGAGTCAACTGTACCAAATTTCCATATCTGTACGATAGAAATTTGAAAATAAATATTTGAAAAAACTAAATTATAATCTATGAATATTTTAGAAATTGTTTGGTAGAAACTTATGAACTTATTTACAAAATTGCAGCATATTCTGCCAAATAATTTTTGAATTATACTTCAAATAAGTCCTTCCGGCCTGTACTGGGAGGAAAAGGTAGCTTTTCTATATCTTCGTTTTAAAATTTTAGCTAATGTTACTTGAAACAGCAAGCTAAAATGCAAAGAACCCATTTACAGAACTTTCATTAATATTGAATTTGAATAAGAAATTTGCCAAATTAGTCAACTATCACAAAGTTTGACGAGAATTTGGCACTAACGAATATGAATATATAGTTTTATGTATATGATTGGGTAAATGATTACAAAAATGAAAGATAATAATTTGCGAGAAGTCACATTCACTAAAACTCCTAAATTAATCATTGGATTTTTATAATATGCTATCTTGTTTCAAAAGTCTGCCCCCTAGAATTTCAAATTGCTGTATCTCAGCCGTTTTTTAAGATAGAGGTAAAACAAAAAATATTCCGGAATCCTTGTATAAAAATAAATTTGAATTTTTAACTTTTTTGTATAATTATTTTAGTTTTTAATCTTTAAGTGGTTGCCATTTTGAAACAAAACGGCAGACCAAGCTGGCCAACGAACTCGGTCAAGACATTGATGAGCTTAATACACACAATTACTTTAATCCAAATTGATTTATAAATATAAGTGTTATCGTATGACATAGATTATATATATATAAATCAACATTTGAACGGAGGGTGGTTTTGGGGTCTGGGGGTCATGATCGGTGAAAATATACCGAAATTTTCTGGAATTGCTTTCCCCCGAATGGCTGCAATAGGTAGCTTTATACTTTTTTGTATTGAAAGCTACCTAAAAGCTGAACTACAGTTTGATTGACCATAATTTATCAAAAAAGTGACTAATCTGAGAAAACTGTTAATAGATGTAATAGCAGAGTTAATTATTTGTATTTGATGGAATTTTTAGTTGATTTATTAGTCCAGTCAAATTAGGAAAGTTTGCAATAATAAATGCTAAAGAGATAAAAATTGGTAGAGTTGTTCAATAATGGCTACTGATGACTATGTAAAAAGTCCTGATGAATAGGAGGTGAGCAGGGGGGGGGGAAATAAGGTACTTTTTTTTAGTTTTTTGCAAATATCTCAGAAACTGTTGGTTTTTATGAAAAAATTACTCTGACATAAATTAAAGAACATAAAATTTTCTACAAACGACAGGTATGTACAGTGAAATCTCGATTATCTGTCATTCAGGAGACCACTGGAGCTTTGATGGATTTTTCACAAAAAAATCACTTTAATTTCAAATTTATTTAAATAATGTCACTATAATAAATGCTACAGAGATAAAAATTGGTAGAGTTGTTCATTGATGGCTACTCATGACTATGTAAAAAGTCCTGCTGTATAGGAGATGAGCGAGAGGAGGTTGGGTGGGGGGAGGGTGGCAAAATAAAGTACCTTTTTAGTTTTTTTAGAAATATCTCAGAAACTGTTGGTTTTCATGAAAAAATTACATTGACATAAATTAAAGAACGTAAAATTCTTTACAAATGACAGGTATGTACAGTGGAACCTCGATTATACATCAGTCAGGAGGCTGGAGCTTTGACGGATTTTCTGCAAAAAAATCACTTTAATTGCAAATTTATTTACTTAATGTCGACATAATAAATGCTACCCAGATAAAAATTGGTACAGTTGTTCATTGTTGGCTACTGATGACTATGTAGGAAGTCCTGATGGATAGGAGGCAAGCGAGGGGAGTGGGGGGGGGCAAAATGATGTACTTTTTTAATTTTTTACAAATATCTGAGAAACTGTTGGTTTTCATGAAAAAATTACTGTGACATAAATTAAAGAACATAAAATTCTCTACAAATGACAGTTATATACCGTGGAACCTCGATTATTCATCAGTCAGGGGACCGGAGCCTTAACGGATTTTCCGCAAAAAAAAGCATTTTAATCTTAAATTTATTTACTAAATGTCTATTCAAATTTATTAAATATTGTTGCAAAAAAAAGAAAAAAAAAGAAAAACAATAAACCCTCCAATACTGCAATATTGCAGGTAAGTAAGTTTATGAAAGATCAATATTCATCATTAATGAAATGTTTATTAATGTGAAATATTATAACTGCGAATATAAAACGTGGAGAAAACTAAAAGTAGGTACATATTAATTTATAATTAAGTAAATATTACGTAATTATAAAATTGGGTGGGTCGTTAGGATTCATAATCATCACCTCATCTTCTTCCTTGTCCTGTTGTTATCACCCTGGCACTGCAGACAAATATTATATTTATCATTAATAAAATGTTATTTCACATGAAGCTTTGTAAGTGCGACAAAACATAATAGAGAACAATGAAAGTACTAATTTCTCATTAAACAAATATTTACTAAGTCATAATGTTCTTTTTTTGTTTTACACATCATCCTCATCTGAAGTGGACGGTGCATTAGAAGGCGTTCTCAGCTTGACCGAATCCATATTCGCATCCTCATCGTCTTCCTCATCCTGTTGATCTGTATTTATAGCTATAGGTGTAGCATTCAGACAGTCACCTTGGCAGATGTTGCAGATGAGTGCACATTTAATGGCTGCTTGCTGCACCCACATTTAGCTCTACATCCCGTAGTGCATTTGCAGAAGATGGTATTTAAGACAGCCTCAGGTGCAATTGGGTCCTTAGTTGTAACAATAACTAGACGATTCTGCTTTTGTTTTCAGCTCCAAAGTTCGGCATGTTGTTCCTGACCAAGCCACAGCTGTACTTGATGGAACACCTGGAAAGAATGTTGTCTAGCCATTCCTTCTGTTGGTGGAAGGGATGAAATGTCAGGTTTGACATTCGATAGAAATTTGGCGAAGGAATGGTATTCGAAAGTGTTGAGAGATGTAGATGTGGGAGATGCTCCATACAATCTCAAAAAAAGTTGGTTTCCTGCTTCTGCAACAGCATCATGGTCGTATTCCCTGTTATTGAACACATCAGCAATTTTGTGTACATCTTCGCATTGCGGAAACAGCTTGAAAATTTTTGTTTTTCCCTGTTTGAATGCAGCTAACGTCGTATCACATCAAGTGAATGCATGAATACTTCACAGCAACCAAAAGTCATGTTAATAAGATGAATTTTTGTGATGTTAACAATTGGATGAAAATATTTTTTAAACTAGAAAACTTAATTTGAAGATATTCCTTTTAATGTTTATAGGCTTTAGATATTGGATGTGATCCAGTAATTATTGTTAATAATGAAAATGCTAACTCACCTCTATGTGCAGCTTCATGTTAAAAGCAGTGATTTTAAAACTGACATTTTTTTATTAAATGGCCAAAGTGTACATACTCCAGTGTAATTACCAAAGACTTGTTGTTTGATAACTTTAAAATACTTGTTATATTCTGACCCGGCAGTTGAGTTTTATTTTTCTCTTTCATACTTTTAATTGCAAAAGAAGATACTCAGTGTTAAAACATTAGATATAATAATGCATTATTAAATAAAGTGTTAACCACAAGAAAATTTATTCTTTTGGCAAGTTAGCACTTTGGTTTGCTTTATCAGCAAGAGTCAATGGAAAAAACTATGATACTGCAACTGAGATTCGTCGCTGACATTCACAAATTGTTGCACAGGACAAACACATTTTGTAAAAAAAAATGTGATTTATGATCATGTGATTAGAATAATGGCATATTTTCCTCCTTTCCAAGTAGCATAAAAGGTTGCTTTTCAGGACTATCCATTATAGAGGTCTTATAGTATACATATTTTTAACCTTCAAAAATATTGTGGACATTCTTTCAGGAAAGTGGGTCAACCTGAACCGGACCTGCAAGAATCCAAACCCAACCTGAAACTGAACTGAACCTGAAACAATGAAAGTCAACTGACAAGAACCTGACCTGCAATAAAAAAAGTAGAAGTCAACCAACCTGCACCTGAACCGCAACAAAAAAATATAGCACTAACCTGACTGGTTTTGGGTCGGTGTGGGTAACCTAACCTGGTGCAGGACTCTATGCTACATTTGCTATAAGATTTTCTTTCATGCTAAATTTCAAGTTTTAGGTCAATGGAAGTATTCTATAGTTTTTGAGAGTAAAATCTATACCTCACATTGATCTAGAATATTGAAATTTAGCATAAAGGTAGGTCTTTATAGTACGTGTAAAGGAAAAAATCTGAAAATTATTAATTCATAATTTTATGTTTTTTTATTGTGCTAGAAACTCGTGAATTTTCATAATTGGGACTAAAGACTGGTGAGAAAATTCATGTAATAAGTCAACACACAATTATAAATTAATGATTTTCAAATTTTTTACTTTACATATGCTATCAGACCTTCTTTCATGCCGAATTACAATGTTTTAGGTCAACAGGAAATATCTTCAAGATCTTAGGAAATATCCTAAGATTTATAGATATTTTACTCTCAAAAGTTATAGATTTCTTCAAAATGACCTAAACCTTAAAATTTAGCACTTAGGATAGTCTTACAGCACATATAAATGAAAAAATCTGAAAATCATTAATTTGTAAATCAGTTTTGATTTATTGTGTAACAAACTCTTGAATTTCCATAATCGGACTAACACCAAGACCTTCCATAAATGAATTGACTTCATGAGTTTTATAGTGGTGGTGTTCAATTTTTTTTCATTGTTGTAACCATTCTTCTGCCTCTCGTATGCTTAAAACTACACAGCCATATCTGCCAGTATTGGATTCTTAAAAAAAATTTAGCAACAAATACAGGTCACATTAAATAAAACTGATAATAGCTGACTAATTTTTTGAAATTCCCATTCAAATTCCATATTGAGAAAAATTAGGAATCTTCTATAATCAGGTTTCTAAGCATTTAAGCATTGTGTAATTGAATAAAATTAATTGAATTCTCAAAACAGGTTATAGGAAAGCTACCTTTTCCTCCCAGTACAGGCTGGAAAGATCTTTTAATAATTCTAGCCTATCAGAGAGAGAGTGAAAAATAGTTTACAAAATTCCATCTTTACATACAAAAAACAAATTAAGTTAAATGAAAGAATTAAACATAAACTACTGCTTTATGCTACAACAATTACAAGAAACATTCAGCTATAAGTTGGCAGTTATTTTTTTCCGTATCTGTTTTAAGACACAAGGTGCTTACCAGTGGCATACTCAGGAATTGCCTATTCTGTGTTTATTTTTCTCAGAGAGTTCTATTGTTTCACTTTTCATTCATTTTTAAGTTGTTTCTGCTTAAGGATTGATTTGTTTTTGAATAAATTGTTATTTGTGATTATTTTCTTTCTCTATAAATTTTACAAATAAATATAGTTTTTAATACTGAAGTAAAAAAAAAAATGATTTCAGTTTTCTATAGTGACTTTAATTTCTAGTTAGAAACTCATTTGCTCTTAAATATGTTTTTGAATTATTATGAAGTATGATAGATTAACATAGTTTTATTTATTGCAGATGCATAAAGCCATATAGGTAGCTAAAGAGATAAGGTAATTTTGATATCCATGATACCATTCAAAGAAGACAAAAGTATTTAAAGTGTGAAACATGGAACACAACATTTCTTTACAAGAGCATTTAGGAAAAGGATCTTCTAACAGACACCAAGATAAATATTTTGTTTGTGAAGTGTGCAATAAGAATTTCTCTCAAATGAGTCATTTGAAAAGCCATCTTGTAATTCATACTGGTGAGAAACCTTTTGAGTGTGAGATATGCAAGAAGAATTTCTCTCGAAGGAGTGTGCTAAACACCCATCTGTTAATTCATACTGGTGAGAAACCATTTGTGTGTGAGATATGCAACAAGGAATTCTCTCGTAAGAGTGATTTAAGAAAACATATGTTAATTCATACTGGTAAGATGTTTTTGTGTGAGATATGCAACAAGGAATACTCTCAAAAGAGTTATTTAAACCAGCATATGTTAATTCATACTGGTATGAAATCTTTTGTATGTCACATATGTAACAAGAATTTTTCTCGAAAGAGTGTGTTAAACAGCCATCTGTTAATTCATACTGGCGAGAAACCGTTCATGTGTGAGACCTGCAACATGAAGTTCTCTCAAAAAGCCCATTTAAGTAAACATCTGTTAATTCATTCGGGTGAGAAACCTTTTGTATGTGAGATATGTAACAAGAAATTTTCTGAAAACAGTAGTCTAAAAATGCATCGGTTAATTCATACTGGTGAGAAACCTTTTGTATGTGAGATATGCAACAAGAAATTCTCTCAAAAGAATAATTTACGCAAGCATTTATTAATTCATACTGGTGACAAACCATTTGTGTGTGAGGTATGCAACAAGAAATTCTCTTATAAGTGCAATTTAAGCAATCATTTGTTAATTCATACTGGTGAAAAACCATTTGTGTGTGAGATATGCAACAAGAAATTTTCTCAAAAGATTCATTTGAGAAAACATTTATTAATTCATACTGGTGAGAAACCATTTGTGTGTGAGGTATGCCAGAAGAAATTCTCCCATAAGAGTAGTTTTTGCAGGCATCTATTAATTCATAGTGGTGAGAAACCTTTTGTTTTTGGAGATATGTACTAAGAAATTTTTGCAAAAGTGTAATGTAAGTTACGCTGCCATAATTTTATCAACTAACTTCGGTACTTTTTCTTTTAATGGGTGCCATGGTATAAGTTTGGCTTGAGTGGGTGTGGTTTCTTACCAAACATAAGCAGTCACCAAAGTTAAATGGTGGTTAACGAAAAAATTCTAAATTTATGCTGCTCATATACATAACAATGTCATATATCTTACATTTCATTTTTATGTAAATTAAATGTAAATTTTGTTTCAAAAATTTAATGTGTAAATAATAAAAATATTGCTTGTGTGTTTGATGCATTGATTTTTATTTCATAAAGTAATAACAGTCTGCTGAGATTTTAAAATATAATTAAAATTAGCTCGAAATTTTTGTGAAAAATTTCCTTTCTCGCTTTTGTACAAATAAACATCCTCTAATTTAGATATAATCACAGTACTGATTCATCTGGTTATGTTTTAAGTTTGAGCATCATTTATATTCAATCAATTATGCTAATGTTTTAATATCACAAATCCTGTATGCAATGGACTCATTGCAAATCTGCGAAAATTTATTAAATGAGTGAAATAAACCCTTAACCTTACATCTATTAGCCATGGATGGTAAATTAAGTAGGAAAGATAAATATTGAACAATATGTTCAAAATTTTTATTAAGTTAGTAACTTTGTATCCAACATGAATTAGACAGAAATAGAATTCCTTAAAAAAAGACTGTATTTTATAGTGTTGATATAATGTGTAAATTTTGTATTATAATTATTGTTTAATAAAGAAACACTTTTAGTTCTCATAGACATTTCTGTGTATGTGTTTATCAGTACAAAAACCCTTAACGGGTTAAAAGTTGTGACGCAGCACTTTGTTTTGGCTCTATAAATTTTAAATATGGGTCTTAAAAGCAATGATATCAAATTTAAGTGACGCTATGTTAATATTTTTTTTTTTTAAATCATAATTTTCTTTTTAGTTTTATTTATATTCACAGGTGCAATTATTATCTTAATATGAAAAAAATATATAGAATTTATTCGCTGATGCTTTTTCATTCACAACTCTCATGAATACAAAATATGGGTTTTAAAAGAAATGATATCAAAATTTGAGTGACACCTTGACGTGAATTTAATAGGACACTTTTAAAATTCAATTTAAATTATTTTTGGTTTGTCTTCTAAAGTATATTTACACATACAAACAATACTTTTAATTTTTCAATACACTTTTAAATATATTACTTTCACTGAGCCTATATTATGTATTGAAATGTATTTATTTCAATAAATTGATTTATCTTCTGTGCCACGCTATCCAAAATCATAAGTAAAATTTATGTAAATGATTATTTTGCGTCATAGTATCCAAACAAAGAGAAATGTATTCAAGTGGATAATATGATGCAAAATAATCATTTACATAAATTTTACTTATGATTTTGGATAGCGTGGCACAGAAGATAAATCAATTTATTGAAATAAATACATTTCAATACATAATATAGGCTCAGTGAAAGTAATATATTTAAAAGTGTATTGAAAAATTAAAAGTATTGTTTGTATGTGTAAATATACTTTAGAAGACAAACCAAAAATAATTTAAATTGAATTTTAAAAGTGTCCTATTAAATTCACGTCAAGGTGTCACTCAAATTTTGATATGATTTCTTTTAAAACCCATATTTTGAATTCATGAGAGATGTGAATGAAAAAGCATCAGCGAATAAATTCTATATATTTTTTTCATATTAAGATAATAATTGCACCTGTGAATATAAATAAAACTAAAAAGAAAATTATGATTTTAAAAAAAATTATTAACATAGCGTCACTTAAATTTGATATCATTGCTTTTAAGACCCATATTTAAAATTTATAGAGCCAAAACAAAGTGCTGCGTCACAACTTTTAACCCGTTAAGGGTTTTTGTACTGATATCATTACTTTTTTAAGGTTATTGATGAAAATGTCAATTAGTCAAAATTAAGCATATATAAATTAATCATTAGAATAAAATTTTAAAGAAATGCTAAAAAAGACCCCTTGGACCCCAATCAAAATATGAGGGTGGTGGCCCAAGGAGAAGAATCCAAGATTCAACTTTTAAATTATACAGCGAGAGAGTAACACAATTAGAAGTATGAAAATGCATGGCAAAACCCGATTGTTCCATTTTCCTCCGCCAAAGGGCGCAATCTTTCCAATACAAACATAGCTGAAAATTTTCAGGCTGTCGATTCCAAGTCAAATGAGTCATACCTCGTCGTGATCGGTCCCATAGAAACCGATAGGAAAGTGCCCCCTGGTGGTGAAACTTGGAACTAAAATCGATATATCCTGTCGATGAATCAAACTACATTGTGATGGGACCTTAGAAAAAGAGTTAGCTACAAAATCTGTTAGTTCCATCTTCCACCACTAGATGGCGCACTCTGTTCTATACAAACATAGCGGAAATGTTTGAGGCTGTCGATTTCGAGTCGAATGAGCCATACCTCGTCGTGATCGGGCCCATAGAATCCGAGATAGGAAAGCGCCCCCTGGTGGTGAAAATTGAAATTAAAATCGATATATCCTGTCGATGCCGAGTCGAATAAATTAAACTGCATTGTGATGGGACCCATAGCTACAAAATCCGTTAGTTCCATCTTCCACCGCCAGGGGGCGCACTCTGTTCTATACAAACATAGCTGAAATCTTTGAGGCTGTCGATTTGGAGTCGAATGAGCCATACCTCGTCGTGATCGGTCCCATAGAACCCGATAGGAAAGCGCCCCCTGGTGGTGAAACTTGGAACTAAAATCGATATATCCTGTCGATGTCGAGTCGAGTCGATGAATCAAACTACATTGTGATGGGACCTATAGAAATAGAGTTAGCAACAAAATCTGTTAGTTCCATCTTCCACCACTAGAGGGCGCACTCTGTTCTATACAAACATAGCTGAAATGTTTGAGGCTGTCGATTTCGAGTCGAATGAGCCATACCTCGTCGTGATCGGTCCCATAGAACCCGAAAGGAAAGCGCCCCTGGTGGTGAAACTTGGAACTAAAATTGATATATCCTGTCGATGTCGAGTCGATGAATCAAACTACATTGTGATGGGACCTATAGAAATAGAGTTAGCTACAAAATCTGTTAGTTCCATCTTCCACCACTAGAGGGCGCACTCTATTCTATACAAACATAGCTGAAATGTTTGAGGCTGTCGATTTCGAGTCGAATAAGCCATACCTCGTCGGGATTGGGCCCATAGAATCCGAGATAGGAAAGCGCCCCATGGTGGTGAAAATTGAAATTAAAATCGATATATCCTGTCGATGCCGAGTCGAATAAATTAAACTGCATTGTGATGGGACCCATAGCTACAAAATCCGTTAGTTCCATCTTCCACCGCCAGGGGGCGCACTCTGTTCTATACAAACATAGCTGAAATCTTTGAGGCTGTCGATTTGGAGTCGAATGAGCCATACCTCGTCGTGATCGGTCCCATAGAACCCGATAGGAAAGCGCCCCCTGGTGGTGAAACTTGGAACTAAAATCGATATATCCTGTCGATGTCGAGTCGAGTCGATGAATCAAACTACATTGTGATGGGACCTATAGAAATAGAGTTAGCAACAAAATCTGCTAGTTCCATCTTCCACCACTAGAGGGCGCACTCTGTTCTATACAAACATAGCTGAAATGTTTGAGGCTGTCGATTTCGAGTCGAATGAGCCATACCTTGTCGTGATCGGGCCCATAGAATCCGAGATAGGAAAGCGCCCCCTGGTTGTGAAAATTGAAATTAAAATCGATATATCCTGTCGATGCCGAGTCGAATAAATTAAACTGCATTGTGATGGGACCCATACCTACAAAATCCGTTAGTTCCATCTTCCACCGCCAGGGGGCGCACTCTGTTCTATACAAACATAGCTCAAATCTTTGAGGCTGTCGATTTGGAGTCGAATGAGCCATACCTCGTCATGATCGGTCCCATAGAACCCGATAGGAAAGCGCCCCCTGGTGGTGAAACTTGGAACTAAAATCGATATATCCTGTCGATGTCGAGTCGATGAATCAACCCAACGAACACAGAACTTGCGGGCCGCTGATGGCTACGTTAGCCTTGTCCCAAACTAGTAGATGTGGGGCCGCAATCGTTTGCCGTAATGGCAACGGCAACTTAAAAAAACTGTCACGCCGGCCACAATGTGGCCGCAACAGAATTGGCCATAACTACATTAAGATGCCCATAATTGTGCCACAAGTGGTTAGTCATAACTGACAGATAGCCTAAAACTGGCCACAATTATACTTTAAGTGGCAATTATTAATGAAAACTAGCCACAGTTTGGCCATTAACGATCATCGTGAATAAAATCTAGCCAGAAGATCACCACAGCCATGCCACCTGCGTTTGTTAAGAATAAAAGCTATCCCAAAGCTGGCCATAAATGTTAACTTATTGGTCATCATAAAAGTAAACTAGCCTTAAGCCAGCCATCCACATACCATCAATGCTATTCATTAATGAGTGCATGCCGAAAGCTAGCCACTTTGTTGCCATCAATGGGAATCATTAATGAATGCATGCCGAAAGCTAGCCACTTTGTTGCCATCAATGGAAATCATTAATGAATGCATGCCGAAAGCTAGCCACTTTGTCGCCATCAATGGGCAACATTAATGAATGATAGCCCGAAGCTAGCCACTTTGTCGCCATCAATGGGCAACATTAATGAATGATAGCCCAAAGCTAGCCATATTCATGCCACTATTGGATATCATGAATGGAAGCTGGCCAGAATTATACTTTTTATGGTCCTCAAAAAAGTAAAGTTGAGCAAGAAAGGCCAATTTTTACTCCTTTGGCAGGGACATGTTTTTTCTTTTTTTTTAAAAGATATTTTGAACTTCAGAATCTAAATTTACTGGTCCCTAATTTTTGTCTGAAAACTCAAAATATTTTATTCAAAATTTGAAAAGAAAAAAAAAATCTATTTGAATATTTTTTTTTTAACAAGAGCTCATAACACCAGCCTGACTTTTATACATACATGTTTCACTTTATCATTATAATCTTTTTCAGTTAAAAACTACAATGGTGTTATAAGAAACCCATATTAAAAAGGTCAAAATACAATAAAATCGAAAGTGTTTCAGATCTTGTATAGCATATTTTCAGTCTGCAAGCAAAAATAATAATAATAAAAAAAAAGGTGTCCCAATGGAGGCAAAAATTGGCCTTATCCACTCATCTCATTAGATCAGAATAAAAGGCCATACGGTTATGATTTAGTTTTTAATGTTATTCTGAAAAAGTTGCAAAAGCCATATTTGTAATTAATAAAAAGAAAGTTGATAACACAAGGTGTAAAATATATATTGAACGTTAAATTACCAATGATGGTGAGAATACGGAAAAAAACTAATTTTCTTCAATTTTTAATTAAAGTATATGTTTAATTATTCTATTCAAGAGAGTAAATTTTTAAGTAGTTTCAACTCATGTTTCTTCAAGCTAATTCACCAGGTGGATTGTCCAGCCCTTTTACGAAGCAAATAAAAAATGCAGAATGTTAAATGAGATACCATATTAAATGATTTTTAAGCAACTTCTGACATAATACACTTACATTTCTTTAAAACATGTATTTTGGTTAAAATTGCAAGTAATTAAAAATTAAATAGGCATTGTTTTCAGAAATTAATGAAAGTTTTTCCTCAAATTACTGTTGCCACAAAAATTAAATTCCGCAACAATGATTATAAAAAAAATGTTCAATAAAGATGAAGTGGACATAGTTGCTGCATGGGTTTATTTTATATTTATGATAAAAAAGCAAAATTTAAATTCAAATGCTCAATTTATTTTTCTTTATCCCATGTTTTTTTTTTTTTTTTTTAAACAGATGTAACCTTTTAATGCAGTTAAAATACAATTTATATATGCATATATATTGTTCTTGCTATTTTCGGTCAGTTTTTACTGTAACTTTGATGGAATAAATGAGATTATATTCTGGCTGGATTTTTTTTTAGAAGTTTAAACATGCATCTAAAAAATGTTAGATATTGCTAAAAAATATTAGACTGCAGTGTGAAATCTTTGCACAGCCCCACTGGTATATATTATTTCTGCTGTCAACATCTCCTTTTCTCAGAAAATATGAAATGTACAACAATGAATGACATGCCACAAGAAAGGATTTTGAACCAGCTTCTGACATTTCGGTAAAACATATTTTTTGATTAAAAATTGCTGTTAATTAAAAATTAAATCAGCATAGTTTTCATTAATGAAATGAAAGATTTTCCTCAAATTAGTGTTGCCACAAAAATAAAATACCACATAATATATTGCTCAACATGGTTATAAAAATAAATAGTACAAAAAAAGATAAAGTGGGACATAGTTGCTGCACAGGTTTATTTTATACTTATAACTAAAAAGCAAAATTGAAATGCTCAATTTATTTTTCTTTGTCCTATGTTTTTTCCAAAACAGATTATGTCATCCTCTAAAGCAGTTAAAATACTAGATATATATATATATATATATGTTTTTTGTCTTTGGTATGCTCGATCAGTTTTTACTGTACTTTGATGGAATAAACGAGATGATATTCTGGCTCGACTAATGTTGTTTGAAGATAGTTTCAGTCCTTAATTTTCCTTTAGAAGTTTAAACCTACATCTAAGTGTATTATATATTTCTAAAAAGTATTAGATTGCAGTGCAAAATCGTTGCAAGGGTTCACTGGTGCTTTTATAATACAATGTTTTACATACAATTTCTTACCTGGATGTTTCTTCCAATTATCCAGCTGGAAAATAAAACAAAAATGCAGGAATTTTATTTAATAAAATTGGTAAAATGTTGACATTATTGATGATTGGAATTTAAGAATTTTTTTTAGTGATATAACTATGCATATATGTAAATTAGGTCTGTTCCAAAAATGTCATTTCACTATCTTTATTTCTTCGGTATATAATTAATCAGAAAAATGTAGCAGTATTCCTTGTTTGTAATGTTGTTTTAGTCTGTTAAGGACTCTCACCCCCCCCCCCCACCTTTCAGAACAAAATTTCAATACATATATATTTACAAAATATCACTAATTGACAGAAAGCTAAGCTAATTGCCACTATTTTCCTCCTTATTTAATCTCAGAATTTCTTTTATCTTTTTTTTTTTTTTTTTAAATATATTACCAATAAAGAAATCTTTAAAATATTTTTCCTTCCAGCAGGAGATATGTGATCTTTTGACTAACAAAATTTCAAACTGATTTATACAATATTATGTGTATTAAAATTTTAATCTCAACTTTTAACCCTTTAACGGGCGGTGGTCACAAAAAAGGACACCTAATTTTAATTCCAAAACTGACAAACGGCACCAAGAATATTTAATTAAAATTTTCGTTTTATTCAGTTCCGGAAAATAAGCAAGTTTTTATTTTCAAATAAATTCATTTGTAAATTCCGGTGTCAGTCCATTATTTCATCATTTTGCAAACAGACCACGCCGGAAAGGGTTAATTAGATTATGGCGAAATTTTTATTTAAATTTTCAAAAGTTTTTATACAGCAAATTATTTTTAATACTTGATCTCCAAGCAATGCTAATTTATAATCAACCAACAGATTAGTATAAACAGTTTATCAGGATGTCAGTTTTTAAAAATATAGTCTACATAAAACATTTTTATCGAATTATATCTTAACCTGTAAAAAGAAGGTGAAAATATATAGAACGTCATTATATAATATAATAAATATATTGTACAAGACTTTAACATCATCACATGCACTAATAAATATATATATTTAAAAAAAAAAAAAAAACACTAGAACTGAAGGCTTTTTTTCACAAATTTTATTTTTCACAACAAATGTAAAACAAACCAACCAAAAAGCATTTATTATTATTATTATTTACAAGATGCTCAAAATTTATCAGAAATATTTTACAAGAAAATTTAATCCTGTTACAATTAAATTTCTGATGTTGTTTGTTAAACTTGATCTGGAAGGAGAGCTGAAAATCCACAGTCATCTTCATAGAGAATTTTTTTCTTTCCAGATTTTTATTCTTCTTCTGAAAAACAAAAAAGAAATTTCACAAAACAAATTTTAAATGCCTTGCTTTAAAAACACCACTTATTAATTAGCCATTTATAAATATAATTGGAACAGAAATTATAATAAAAAAACTATTTACAAAAAGCTTTGTAGTTCAAGTTATTTGTACACCATGAAATTATTTTATTGCAGTATACCTATATTTTCACTTAACAAAAACTCATGAGAGGTCAGGGTTGTTGAATGACACCTAAATTTTTTTTTCTAGGTGCCAAAATAAAAACAGGCTTTCTACAAATTCTTTCAAATAACTTTGAATATTTAAATTCAAATTCTTTACATATGATGCATAGCATCAAATTATCATCTTGAATGAGCTAGGGGTGCTCTTTCTTTCATTTCATAAAAGTCGAATTGCTCACTTTGTGAATTGTTCTAGAATTTTGCATTGCTAGAATCCAGCAGTTCTTTATTTTCTTCACTTTATTTCTTCACACATAACTTTTACTTGAAAATGGCTTTGTAAAGTAGGAATATACATTGTGTAACCCCAAGCTATAAATCTGATATCATCGCTCATAAAACAATGGCATTTTACATACGGTTTTTGTTTCCTGGAAGGGTAACACGTCCGCCACCGAATACTTACATATTTTGAGTGATTATTATTGCTGACCCATGAAAAAAGCATTTTTAATATTGTTTCTGGTTGTTCACTCAACAACATTAAATGATTGGGATTTTTTTTTCTTGAAAAAAATCACGAATGCTTCGTATACACTGCACTGGTAGATAAAGATCAAATTTAACTTTTAAAGACGTATAAGCCGCATCTTGAATCTAAGTAATATTACAGTATTTGTTACAAATATTTTCTTCAACACACTTTCTTCTTATACATTTTTTTAATCAATAATTACAATTATGTTTTGGATACTAAATACAAATACCATGGGAAAAGAAGTTCTTTTCAGCATGAAAAAAATATTATTATGCCACAGTTATTTTATTCTAGAAACTTGATATTTGAGTAATTTTAATTTTTCAATTAATTTTCAGCAGTGAAATTAACTTGAAATTATTGAATAATAAACATGTGAATTTTTACATTGCTAAGCATAGCCAAGCTTCGAGGCTCAGGCATTTTTCACTGTCGGTTTTACGCTTAGTTAGCAATGTAAAAATCCACATTTTTATTACTGATATTGGATTTAAAGGAAATAAAAAAAAAAACATGGATTTGAGCTTTCAACCCCTCTCCAGAATCTTACATTTGCAAAATATTTTGGGCGAAACATAAGAATATTTTCAAAATACCTTAAGTTTAAATTTTAAATATCATTTTTTAAAGTTAATTTAAATCAATGATTTTAAGAAAAAAGGGTCAAAGAAAGTATTAAAGAAGGTCCTTTTTCTCCAAAGAACCTGCCTTATTTTTAATTTTTTTAAAATGATATATATAATCAAAATTCAAATTAATTTATATGACGGCATATTAAAAGAAAAAAAAATCGTTAATTTAGAGGTCACAAGATCAAATAATTTTATCACCCTCTCCCCTCCTCTTCTAGATACATAGCATAAATTTAAAAAAAAAATTATTTAGCATAAATCTGTGTAATCTTAAGTATTGTCAAAGTTCATGAAAGTTAAAAACCTTGTTAACAAAAATTATTTGACACATTTCTGCAAAACTTTAAAAAATATTTAATCTTTTTCTATTAAATTTTGCATTTTTAATTTTTATTAAATGTAAGTCCAGATTAGATGCACTATATTTGAAGAGGTGTCACAATAATCACAAAACTGAATCATCACTTTTGAAACAGATATTAAAACATTTAAAGCAAACATTTTCTAAGCATATGAGTTGAAGAATAAAAATTTTGAGTAATTTGATGGATCCACTGTACAAGATGTTTATAGAGTTTAATCTAGGAAAAAGATATTTGTAGCTTTTTGGCTAATTGCAGCCAATAACTGTTAGCCAAATAAAAATAGCTTTAGCCAAGATTTCTTTTTTTATTTATACAAAATTTCTATATAAATGAGTATTATTTTTAATTATACAATATACAAACAGTGCACCACTCTGTAAGATTGACCCTCTCGAGATTTGGCCATACATCACACATCAAACGGTTTCTTAAATGGAAATTCTTTTCAAACTTCCCCTTCCAAATTAATCATAATTAAGTTACTTACGTTTTTGATTGTCAGTCTATTTCTCAAGTCAGTTTTTGTTATATTCATGAGACTCAATCCTCTTTCACAATCTGCTGTAAGCAACATAATTGTTGCTATAAATTCATACAAAGAAGTCACATTGGGAAACATGTCAGGTATGCCATTTTTATGGGAAAAAAGAATACAATCAGTTGGTTTCATTTCTTTACCCCTTGTAGCCAGAACCTGCCTAAACAACTTTCATTCATGAATCGTTTTGGTTTTATTTCCAAAGTTGGGATCATCAACAAAAATTAAACAAACTCTTTTAATTTCCTCAATACACCTAACGCAAATAATATCACACTATTTGTAAGATGCTTGCACAGATAGGACGAGACAAATTTTGAAGTAAGTTGCCAGGATAGAGGCGGTGAAGCTTTTTTTTTTTTTTTTTACACGGCAGCAGCAGGTTTACAAAATGCAGAACAACAAAATGGAAATGATATATATTTTTTTGGCTGTCACTATTTGGCAAATCCACTAAATGCTTTGGGGGCAAAAGGTGCTTTCAGTTAGCTTTTTGGCTAGCACTAGATTAAACCCTAGTTTACATTTCATGAAACTCTGCTAAACTGTTTTAACAAACTGCAAAATAACACTTTTGAATAAAAGGACTTTAAAAATGAACAATTCCTATGCAATTGGTAACAGACAAAGACCTTTTTATGATAACTTTTTGAATACAGTTTTGTTAAAATATTACGATTTAACTAAATTTTATGAAAAAGTTTACAAAATGATTTTTTGGTCGTCGCTTAAAAGATATCTTATCATTTAATAGCCTTTTTATTACAGGATGAATGATGTATTGAGTATCCTTTGATTCAATAAATTACATGAATGTTTGAAAAACTTACTTTCTAAAATTATGTAGGTATGAAAGTTGAAACTCACTAGAAAAATTGAACAGGGCTTGAATTTCAGGGCAGGATGGGGGGGAAAACCTGCCCAAAAAGATATTGTGTGCATGATAGATCGACAAATTTTGCATTCTAACCCTCCCCCCACCAACTGAAAATTTTCTCGATATTTTCCACAACAGATTCACGAATTTCTTTGTACCTTCTTGGGACAAACTGACAAAATTCACGATTTTTCCCTGAATCCGGCTGAATAATTTCGCGATTCTTCACAGAGACTGACTGACGAAATTTGCCATATTTTTCTAAGACCGATTTACGAATTTCTCAATAATTTCCCGTGACCAATTGTCAAACTTCATGGGTTTTTTTCCGACGATAGATCGACGAAATTCACAATTTTTTTCCTCCGTGAATGATCGACGAATTTCACTTTTTTTTTTCTTTTTCGCAACTGAGAGACAAATTTTAAGATTTTTTTCATGATCGATTTTTCTAATTTCCCTGTTTCTTCTTGCGAGACATTGAAGAAATTCATGATTTTTTTTTTCTCGTGTCCAACTGAAAAATTTCACAATTTTTCTTCACAAGTGACTAATGAATTTTGCGGTATTTTACTGCAATCGTCTGACGAATTTCATAATATTTTCCCATGACCATTTGATGAATTTCATAATATTTTCACACAACCAACTGACAAATTTTACATATTTCCCGCGTCCAATTGACAAACTTTGCGGTGAGGTGGTTTGAGCGACAGAATGACAAATTTTGAAATTTTTTCCCACGACAGAATGGTGAAATTCATGATCCCCACTTCCCCCCTGCATCTGACTGAAATCTCTCGCAATTTTTCTCCACAACTGTTTGACAAATTTCACAGTATTTTCCTGTGACCAATTGGTTAACTTTTTTTTCTTTTTCTTTTTTTTTTGGGGGGGGGGGGTCCTCATGACATATCGACAAAGTTCACGATTTTTTTCCGCAACCAATTTAAGCTGAAAGGTAGACCTCCCCATTGGTTTGACCTTGACAAATTTCATGATTTTTTTTATTTCAGTGTTTCTTCTTGCAAGAGATTGAAGACATTCACAATATTTTTCTCGTGTCTGACTGAAAAATGTTGCAATTTTTCTCAATGACCGACTAATGAACTTCACAATATTTTCCCACGATCGCTTAACAAATTTCGCAATACTTTCCTGTGATCGTTTGACAAATTTCACGATATTTTCCCCACAACTAACTGAAGAATTTTGTGATATTTCCTGCAACCGATTGATGAATTTTGCGATATTTTCCCATGACCGAATGACAAATCTTGCGATTTTTTCCCGCGACAGAATGTTGAAATTCATTATTTTTTCTTCGTGTCTGACTGAAATATGTATCAACTTTTCTGATATTTTCCTTAACTGTTAAACGAATTTTGTGATATTTTTCCTTGACAGTATGAAGAATTTCATGATATTTTTCTACAACTGATAGGCAAACTTTGCTTTTTTTTTTTTCCAAGCAACCAAATGGAAAATTTTGAGATTTTTCTTTCCTGTGGAAGATTGATGAAATTCATGATTTTTTCCCCGCAAACGATTGGTGAATTTCATGATTTTTTTTTTCTAGATTGATGGACGTATTTTACGATTATTATTCCCACAATCGTAAAAGGAAAGAACCAAATGGGCCTTAAGGGACACTGGGCGTTGCACCCTGCCAAACTGGTTTAGAGTCAGCACTAAAGAAAAATGATATTAGAACTGCAAAAATCTTATGGTGCACATGAAGAAAAAAAATTTCCAAACTCCAAGGAAACATATTTAGAAACAACAAAACTAAGTGATCCTTGCAATTCACAGAAATTAGGATTGACATTTTAAAGTCAACCTACATTTCTCGTGTAATAGCAGAAATGAGTTGGTGTTTTTCCTTCAAACTTTGGAGATGTATTTAAAATTTCAATCATAATGTGCAAATAAACACATAAAACAAAATTTTATTAAAGAAAACTTAACCATTTTACAACCCTGCACATGTTAAAAGTTCTGTATTATAATATCAAAATAAGGCAAAAAGAAGCAAACACTACTGCAGATACACTCAGAGTGAAAAACAGAGCTAATAGTCAGGGCTTTACAAATTTGATAAAATCTGGTAACCAACAAAAATTTCTAGTCGCCAGTAAAAAAATATTTATTGTCAAACCTCTTCCCCCCTCCCACCATTGTTTTTTAAAAAACACAAAAGTTTTCTATGAATTTAAAAAAAGAATAACAAGCAGAAGTTAGAATTATTAGTCACATAGTTTTAGTTTAGAACAGTACATAATTATACTAACATATAAACTAGGAACACACTAACATTTAACACATATAAATCGAGTTTTCTAATGAAACTTAACAAAATTATATATTTCTGGTAAAAAAAAAAAAAAAAAAAAAAAAATACTGTAAAGGCTGAATTAACCGGCTGATTCGGGAAATGCTGATTGCCGAATGCTTCAAATGTCTGGATAGTTGAGTACTCAAAAATCTATATCTGATGAGGGAGACATTGATGAAATAGTGTAACAGGAAAAAATTTTTTTTGTTTATTTTCTGGTCGAAATCACTCAAATAATTATGATTTTTTTATTATTTTAAAATGTACATTTGATGAACTTGTTTTTGCCTAATTCGAAATAAAAGTTACAAATGTTTTTTGCTTGAATATAATTTCTAAGTTTATTTCTTAATATTTTGGAACTTAGCAACATCCATAATGAAATATCTTATTAGAATTTTAAGTTAAGATTGTGATTAAGATGAATAACAGATGCTGCTCTTGATAGAAATTGTAAACAACTATAATTGTAAAAAACTTTTTTATGTACATAAACCAGCTCGAATAATAAAAAACTTTGTGCTTGTAAAATAAATCCATATATGAGAAATATCACAACTAATTAAGTTTGCAAAATAACTCAAAAGTTATGTAAAATATCCATTGCTAAAATAAACCATTCACGCTCGTATTACATAATCGATATTAGCCGGCTTGAGGGAAGGAGGAAGGTTTATTTGAATCCAGCAACTTATGATAAAAATTGGAGAACAAATAAAATAATAATATAAGGAAAAACTTTCTGATTAATTGGGTTTTGATTGCTTGCCACCATTTTGTTCCTTATTATCACTTTTATAAATTCCAGATGATTTTTTTGTAAAAAAAAAGAAAGAATGTTTTTTTGTTTTTGTTTTTTACTCTCCATAATAAAAAATACTTCTCCAGACAGCAGTATTATAACATAAAAATTTTAAAAAATGTAGATTCAAATGCAAAAAGATTCTAGGGCTCCATGGGGCGAGGCAGAGCCACAGAGTTCAGAACTCTGTGAGGCAGCACAACAGATTTCATTAGCGAAATAAATTGTTACCAAACAAAAAAAGGATACTTAATATTTGTTTAATTATTTTTTTCCTTTTTAAAAGCAGCCAGTTTCTGCAAACACATAGTACCTTCAATCTTTTACACCATATAGACTATACAATTGTCTACAAACCAGAGTGCCTACGTAATTATGCAATGTGCAGATAATAAAAGTGCCATGCATTTTATACAAGGGAGAAATATTTAAAAAATACATATTTAATTTTACTAAAATTAGCTATTCTTCAAATTTTAATTAAATTTTATAGATTTACTTCAAATGAATTGCTTATAATCACTTAACTTAGAGATGTTATTATTCTTTAAAATGAATGTGATAGATTAATTAGTTTTAATTCTGAAATACAAAAATCTGATTTGAAACAAAAAAAGGACCTTGAACATTTTGTAGCATTGTATCCAATTTAAGGTGTCATGATTTCTTACCTTTTTATTGAAACCATCACACACAAACACACACACACACACTCTTTGCAAATTGACAAGTACTTACCTTTTCTTGAATGACAAACATTCAGATTCAGGAGCACAAGTATATCTCGGAATTGCTTCACTGCTCTCCTGAAAAATATGAAAATAAATTGTAATAGGTTTCAATAATAAGCAATCATCATATTCAACTAGAAATTTAAAAACAAAAAACATAACTGATTCTGTATATGATGCCAGTGAATAATTTTTTTTTCTTCTTTCAAATCAAAACTTATTTCAGCATGCACACACACACACATAGCAATAATTTGCATTTAATCCCTTTATTTAAACATAAACTGATTTTCTGCAAGTTAGGTATTCTTTCCTTCTGATTTCATTTGCATTTTTAGGTAGATTTCGTAAGAAATATTACCTATTACATTCTCCCCTAAGTTGGAATTTTTGAAAAATTTTTGCAGATCTACGCCGATTATGACTCCCAGAACCCAAAACCACCTCCAGTTGAAAACTTTTTATATCTATCTATCTATTTATCTATCTGTGTCACTTTTTTTATGGACACGATAACTGCAATAATTCTGCACAAATCTCTTGCAAACTGATGCATAAAATAAAGGGACATAAAATCTCGGTCAAGTTCATTAATGGGCAAAATCGAACCAAGGGAGGAGAGGGGGAAATGGGATGCTTTTTGTGAAAACAGAAAAAATGCCATAATTTCTTAATTATGCTACGTATCGAATCCATTTAAAGTTATTATTACTTCTAGGAAAAGGGCCAAAAATTTATGCATTACAGATTTTTGATATCGTTAAAAATGACCCCAAGGGGTAAAAAAGGGGGGTTTAGAAGAAAAAAATTCATAACTTTGTCAATTCACAAGATATCAAATCCGCTTAAATTTATTATAAATCTTCTTAATATTATCTACAACTTTTATACTGACAAGTTTTTTATGGGACCGACTCTTACGGTAAAAAAAAATTAAAAACAAAAAAATCCCTGCTGGCTCTGCCTACAGGCAGAGGTATATATTCGAAGTGGGTGGTCCCAACAGCCACACCATGGCAAATATAGGTCTTTCTTCTGCAATTCCCAATAAACAGGTGCCCCACGGTCACAGTCTTCGAAATCTACCTGTGCCTGCAGGCCGAGCCGTCAGGGATTTTTTTTTACACCAGACTACATCGTGAACAATTACCTCCTCCATAGTTTATGAATGAATCTTTTGTGTTTAGAAAATCTTCAGAAGTTTTAACATTGTTTATAATGATGATGTAACAATATTTGTCTGTAAGCTGCAACAATACAAAATTAACAATCACAATGATATGATCACTGGCATATGAAAAAGTGAAACGGGCACCCCGGAATTGTTGAGTGTCAAATGCTTTGCGCTTTTAAGTAGAATTCGTAAGAAATACTACCTATTACATTCTCCCCTAAGTAGGAATTTTTGCAGTTCTACACGGATCCTGACTCCCAGAACCACCCCAGTTCAAAACTTTAATATATATATATATATATATATATGTCACTTTTTTATGGACATGATAACTGCAATAATTCTGCACAAATCTCTTCCAAACTGATACATAAAATCAAGGGGCATAAAATCTCGGTCCAGTTCGTTAACGGACAAAATCTGACCAGGAGGGTGGGGGGAAATGGGAGGCTTTTTGTGAAAACAGAAAAAACCCCATAATTTCTTAATTATGACACGTATCGAATCCGTTTAAAGTTATTATTACTTCTATGAAAAGGGCCGAAAATTTATGTATGACAGATTTTTGATATTAAGAAAAATGGCCCCAAGGGGGGGGGGGAGGATTAGAAGAAAAAAATTCATAATTTCGTCAATTCAAAAGATATCAAATCCGCTTAAATTTATTATAACTCCTCTTAATATTATCTAAAACTTTTATATTGACAAATTTTTTATAGGACCAACCCTTATAGCAAAAAAAAATCCCTGCCAGCTCCGCCTGCAAACAAGTTAGGCTTCGAAGTGGACGGTTCCAACTGTTGCATCATGGCAGAAAGATAATTTCTTCTGCAATTCCCAACAAACAGGCGTTTCACAGTCTGTGTCTTCGAAATACACCTGTGCCTATAGGCCGAGCTGTCAGGGATTTTTATTATATAGATTCTCACTCTTTTTTTGTAACCATTTTTAGTTGTTAAAATTTGAGTTGGAGAAAATGGGAAAATTTGAAGGTAAAAATCACTAACAAACAGGTTGGAAACAAGTGCTGATTTAATCAATAATAAGTACTGTAATTTCGAGAATATGTTCCGCACCTCTGAAATTACATTAAAAAGAAAAAAAAAAAATCTGCAGAGGTGCCCACACTTACCGTAAAGCCGCATCACCGAAAAAAAGTTAAAAAGCAAAATAAATAAGCAGTACAGCAAGAAATGATCAACAAAATTAAAACTATCAAAAATATTGAGAAAATCATAAAATAAGATATGTGGATTCATGTACAATGTACAGTGTCTAAATTTCCCACCAATTTTGTAATCTTTATTCTAAACTCCCCCACAACATTTTTTCAGTCACTTCCTTTTTTAAGCATGCAAACTGCCAATTTTGCATTTGTTTTGATTTGCTAGCTGATGGAACAGCATGAACATCATTTTGGAGCAGAAGAGAGAACTTTAGTAGCAGCCAAAATGATTTTTTTTGGAAACGAAAATCACTATTTTGGAGCAGCAAAATTGCTTCTTTATTAGAAGAAAAAAAGCCTTTTGGGGGAAAAAAAAAAAAAAAAAAAAAAAAACACCAACAGGGAAAGAAAAAAAAAACACCAACAGGAAGGGTAAAAAAAAAAAAAAAAAAGGCAGTGAATAGGGAGAGATAAATAAACAGTAAGAGGCTAAAGCTTTGGGATAAGCCTGCTGTCTGCCATCTTGTTTTTTAAATCAAACCATATTTGTTTTGTTTCTCATTTCCAAAATAATTTGCATCCATATTTACTTATTATAAACACGTTATTTAATTTTATTGACTAATTTATTTATATTTAATAATAAAAGTTAAAATGTTTTGATTTAAAAAATGAGATGGCTGACTGCATGCAATAAATCAAAACATTTGTTTTATTTCTGACTTAATCAAGTTAAATAGAAAACACAATACTAATTTATTTATATTTAATAATAAAAGTTAAAATGTTTTGATTTAAAAAATGAGATGGCTGATCGCAGGCGATAAATCAAAACATTTGTTGTTTTGATTTGTTTCAGACATAATCAAGTCAAATCAGAACATTTTAACTTTTATTTCAGAACATTTTAACTTTTATTATTAAATATAAATAAATTAGTCAATAAAATTAAATAACAAGTTTATAATAAGTCAATAAGGATAAAAATTATTTTGGAAATGAGAAACAAAACAAATATGTTTTGATTTAAAAAACAAGAGGGCGGACAGCAGGCTAATCCCAAAACTGTTATGAGTAAAATATAGTACAAAATAAAGAGAAATTTTCAAACATGCCAACAGCACAAAGTCAATTTTTAAAACTTGCTGGGATGATTAAAAAAAATAAACAGGCCTGTTGGACAGATAAAAAACTTAAAGGAATAAGAAATTTAAAAAGGCTGGACTAAACAGACAAAATATGAACAATTTTCAATGGATATGGCTCGATCAAAAATAAGTATAAATGTGTAGCTCGAACAGATTCTATTTTGATACAGTAAAGGAATTTGCCAAATCCAGCATGGGGCAAAGTCTGACTGATCAAGTCTGGCAAAGGTTGGTTAGTGTTTGGTGTCCAGGTCAGACCAGACTAAGCCTGGATATAGTTGTTCCCACGTTGTGTTGGACTGGTTTTTTTTTTTTTTTTTTTTTTTTTTTTTTTTTTTTTTTTGTAAAAATAGTGATTTGCACATTTGTTAATGGAATCGTTGGAAATACACTTTGGTTTAATAAATTACAGAGAAATGATATCCAATGGTTGGAGTATCATAGTTGAGATTTTTTCCAACAGAGCGAAAATATGCTGGGACCAGGACTCGAACCTGAGTACTTTGGTTTTGTTCGAGTCCTGGTCCCAGCATATTTTCGCTCTGTTGTAAAAAATCTCAACTATGATACTCCAACCATTGGATATAATTTACCTAGTTTAATATACTTTCATCTGTTCATTATACAGAGAAATGATTTCCAAAATCTACTTCATTTTTACTAGATACAACTTTGAAATTATGATACTTTAACCATTTTTTTTTCTTTGATTAAAAACTACTTTTTTTTTTTTTTTCTTTATTTTCATGTTAGTCTAACAGTCCAAGTCATCATTAATGATACTGGGAGAAAGGGAATTTTCTTTGAGGGACAGAATTTGAAATAGCATGTGGAATTGTGCAAATCACATATAAAATAGGAAATCCCGCATAATAAAAAATTCTGTGCGAAATTTCCCACCTTTAACTTTTATCACAGGCATGTGATACACACTAAATAGGTTAAAAATTTATGTATTTTAGTTTAGTGCTTTTTAAAGCAATACTTTTTTTTAAAACTATTTCTTTTTTCTTATTTTAGTTCTCTCCCCCCCCCCTCCCCCCTTTCATTTCGCAATTGAAAGAATATTTGGCAAAACTGGGAACAGTTGAAAAAAAGTGAGCATAGGGGAGACTGGTAGACATTGGACCACTTTTTCAGTTTAAAATTTTTTTCTCTGTAATGGACAAACTGATCTGCATGAAAATATTTTTGAATATTCCTTAAACCTTTATACATTCATCATAATTTTCTCATAACATAGTTTTCAATACATTTAAAAAAAAAAAAAAAAAAAATTATATGCACACTGGTTCACCCACCGGGGCACAGTGGACCGCTATTAAGTATATCTGAAATACAGTATAAATCTATTTTTCATTAATCTAATTCTTTTTTATTTTCCCTTTACCTGCAAAATAACATAGTAATATAAATTTACAAGTAACATTTCGAAAAAAAAAATATTATATTTTGAAAATAACAACAGATTAATACAGGAGCAATTGCAATTTAGTTATAGTTATTACTTAAGTATAAAAAAATCAGCACACATTAAATTTTGCAAATGAAATTCCAAAACACTTATGAGTAAGATTGAACCTGGAATTTTCCTGAAACACTTTTGGGTCTGGGAGCAATAGTATTATGAAATCATTCACAGTTTCTGGAAAAATAAACTGATTTCCATTTAATTTGCGTCTCACGAATCTTACTTAAATAGAATTATAACCAATTAGACAACAGTTATATTTATCAAAGGCAGTAAATATAAAATAAAATATTTCTTACTATGTTAAATAAATTATTTTTCTTTGTTTACTTTATTTTACAGTTAAATAACTACTTTTAAACAATATTTTTTTATAGTAAATAAGCAATTATTAAATATTTTGAACATTCTGCATACAGAAGCAGAGTGGATTGTTGTGGACCACTGTGCCCCAGGAGTGGGTGGTCCACTGTGCCCCATGTTGAAGTTCAATAAATAATCATATTAATATTGTTTATAGCTTTCTTTGAAACATATTAACTTTAAAGTTAAATAAAAACAAGTATCTTAGCTTTGCAAATTAAGCTGTTTAATCAAATTTATCTACAACACTTTAATTACTAAAAAAATTAATATGATGAAAAATTTTACTTCCAGAAGCTCAAAACAACCCATCAGGATAACATAGTTCAATCTGAGCTAAACATATTTTCTGAAAGCTATAAATAATCAGTGCAGTTCTGTTGTCTATTAGGATAGAAGAGAAGCTTTAAAAAAATGTAAATAAATAAAATATTAGGGGTGGTCCACTGTGTCCATAGGTCCAGTGTATACCAGTCTCCCCTACATAGTTAATAATTATTTTGTTATGCATCTTAAAATAAGTTTTTAAGCTTATATTATTAGTTTTATATTTAAAGTGTTGTGCATGTTATACGGCAAATTTAAAAGCACAAAATTTTATCTATTTATCCTTTTTCCTTCCCTTCAAATTTTCAGGTCATGATTTTTTCACATTTTTGCATCAGTCTTAGAAACAGCCAAAATGACATTTAAAAAAAGCTGATTTCAGTGAAAAGCTGAAAACTTCCATTTCCTATTGTTGCAGCACTTTTTATCTGCAGCATTTGGAATTAACAGATGCAATCGTACTTGTGATCATTACAATTTATTTCATATTTAAATTAAATTTATTCCAAGTCAAATAACTTTTAAAACATCTTTTTAGACCATCTTTGGTATTTACATATGTTTGTTAAAGATTTTGTAAGATGTAAAAAACCACAATTTTTAGTAAAAAATGTACATACTTTCATTGGGAAAAAAATTCTGTTAAAAATTAATCTGGTTTGTTATTAAAAATATATATATTTACAACATGAAATTAATTAAAAGCGACCCACCTTTTTAAAAATATTGGGTCCTTTTCCTTAGTAACACCATCGTCACTAAGGGTAATATATGGTGCAAAATGAAATTTGCATGAAATGAATCATTTGAAAAAACACTGTTGGGACAAATCTGAGCATTTAAAAATTAACATTTGAAAATTACAGACTTTCACAAATTATTTTATTAAATGAATACAAATATATACTTAAAAGAGCAAATATTATGCAATAAAGTAATAAAATAAAACTCGATTTAAACTGAGGCTGGAAATTGTAAATGTCTCTTAGCATTGCAGTAAACATTTCAGTGATCTGGCGATGTGCTATGGTGCATCATTTAAGCAAAAAATTAAAGAACGGATGCATAAAAAACATTGTAATAGTCCCTTTAGGAAAGGAAGCATAATTTTTTTCTTGAAAGAATGTAAAAGAGGCATATTTTCAATACAATACATTGAATATGTCTTAATTCTAAAATGAGAGAGTCATAGGGACCCGGGATTAATTCAAAAGCCTAGTGGCATCACAGATTTTATTTTTTGAATGAAGATGTTTATGAGGTTTTTTTTAATAAAAACTTATTTTATGGATCGAAAGTCGTAAAACAATTTTATTGCCACCTCCTCATTATCAGATAACTGCCAAATGGTAAAATCTCTCTCAGTGTCAACAATAAATTAAGTTATAATTTAATAAATATTTTCTATTCGAAAAGTATCAAATTAAGAGATTTTGCAAAATTACGAGTACTAAATGATAAGAATAAAATGATTTATGTTGAATAAATAGCAAATTGCAATGTTTAGCACGGTTTGCAATAAAAATCCTTAACACAGTCAGGGTTGAAATAAATAGCAGATTAGCATACATTTTGGCATGGTGTTGGTATAACAGAAAATTTTGTTTTTATTACATTCTGATAAGTGAAATTAAAAAATTAAAATCTGATTACTTAGCTTTTCAATTAAACCAACACATTTTATGAACTATTACCATTACTGGAATTACACTTTTAGTAATGATCACATAGGGTGTCTAGTATTGGAAATTGACTAATTAAGCATCCCAGTAATGAATTAAAATCAGATTAGCTACTTTATTAAAAGTTGAAAAATAAGTGAAATTTTATAAATGTGGTCCTTACAGGGTATCAATACCAAATCAGCAACAAATTTCCTTGACTTTCTTCCAGGTTTTCTATACCAATTAAAAAAAACATTCCAGGCCTTGAGATTTTGTGATGTAACACACAAAAAATCTTGAAAGTTGTGAATCCAAGAGTGAAACTTTCACAAATGATTCTGAAGCACAAACTACTTATTTGTTAAACATTTTTTTTTTTAATTTAAAAAATGTTGAGCATCAAGATATTTATTTCATGGTTAATGATTGTGTAACGCTCCTTCAGAAAAATTTTCTTAATTTTTTCTTGGATGTTTCAAATTTCTTTAACTTTTTCTCACAATTTTTCAATTTCTCCCAGGAATAGTAAATTTCCCTGACATTTCTAGTCCAAATAAATTTCCTTGATTTTTCCAGGTTATCCAGGTGGCTAGACACCCAGTCATTAGTATATAAAATTTGAACTTTTCTATTCTATCAAAACAAAAACATCCAATTTTCGTCAGAAAATACAGAACATATAAATTAGTTTCTTAAAAACTAGATAAGGTAAAATTTTCACTGAAAGATATTGTAATCGTGAAATATTATCTTTCGCTTCATGACTGGTTTAAGATTGTTAGCAATAAACCAGATTATAAAACATAGAACGGAGTTACAGAAAAAACAAAAGCTGAATCTTTATATAAATCAGAAATCTCCCATGGTGTTTGTTACTGGCACAGTAACTCTATAATTATACTATACAAAGTTAACTTATTAATAGCATATTCAGGGACAGATTTGAGATCAGTCAGGTACTTTTTTTATATAGTTGTGTAGGAATAAGTAGCATAAACAAGGCAGCTTTTTATACAATTTCTGATGCTTTTTCAAAAACGAATCCCTCCTCAACTTGAACTTAAATCTGTCTCTGAGAATGACGAAAACTAATTTTTAACTAACTTAATTTTAAACTGACTGGAATAATCACTATAAAAAATAATCTTACCTTATTTGTAAAGATTGTAGGCTTCAGAAACACATGGGGATGGCTCGATGACTTGCTTCTTTCTTACTTGAATTGAAGAAATGTTGTAAACAACACTAAAAATCCCTACAGGTCCGCAGAAAATAAAAATTGTACATCTTTCTAAACAAAACTATCTTTTAATAGATTTACTTTATTAATGTTTTTAATCTTCAAAATTTCTCATACAAAATTAAATTTTAAAAGTGGATGTTTCTAAATGCTAATTATTACACAGGTTAAAATAAAACATTTAAAAATATCTAGAAAAATCCCCACTGGGAAAAATAATGTGTCGAAAAAGGGAAATCTTCCTTCGCCATTCCCTCTCTCTGTTTGTCGGCCTGGCGGGAGGGGGGGGGGAATCAAAGAAGTTTTCTTGTTCTGAATTGTGTGTGGAAGGAGGGGGGTGGGGGCAAATGTAGGCATTTGCTATTTAAAATAATTTTTCTTTTAAATCCAAATTTTGTTTATCTTGGAGTGTTTTAAAAAATGTAAAATAAGTTATTTTTTGCAACTGATTTATGGATAATATACAGAAAATATAAAATCATGCACAAAAAAAAAAAAAGATTTTTTTTTTTTTCACTTGTTTAACAACAACAGCTTGTTTGAACAATCAAAGAACAATCGTTTTTTCCTTTTGTTTATAACAAATATTTTTTCATGGAAATTTAAAAAAAGTATAAATAAATTCGCATTGATTATTAAATTTTTAAATATGTTTACATAATATGTATGTCTGAAGATTGCATCTTTATTCCTATTAATATATTTGTTCAAATCAGCATAGCATTTGGGTGTATTTTATGTTAATATGTTATCTATTTATCTTAGCAATGAAAAATTATATAAAATAACTATTAAATATATTCATTTTTATTCTAGTGTGCTCACAAAAATATATTTATTTAAAGATATTCATGCATATTTTAAAAGAACATTAAGAGTTTTTAAGGAATTTTTTTTTTCATTAAAACTCTTTAAATTAAATAAGGGCACTTTTGTGTATTTTTTATTGCATACAATATTTAAATGCAACATAATTAATCTTTATATATAAATCTAGGTTTAAAATAACAAACATTATCTTATAAAATGTGAAGTAAAAATACTTTTTCTTTCTTATAATAAAAATGTCGAGAAGATTATACTGGGCCACTGACTTTTAAACGATGATAGATTTGTATATCGTGACCGGAAACGTATTTACGTTAGCTATTGGCCACTGAAAATGCATTAAGTTTTTTCCCCATTTGCCCGTTAACAATTTTACGATTGACAGCGGGTGTAGAGGAGCGTCAGTTAAAATACATTAATGGTTGGATACAAATTGCCGCAAGCTTTTTTGGCCAGAACGTTCACAACATGTGGCCAAAAATCTCGTGTTTGTTGGGAAACTACATTGTGATGGGACCTATAGAAATAGAGTTAGCTACAAAATCTGTTAGTTCCATCTTCCACCACTAGAGGGTGCACTCTGTTCTATACAAACATAGCTGAAATGTTTGAGGCTGTCGATTTCGAGTCGAATGAGCCATACCTCGTCGTGATCGGTCCCATAGAACCCGATAGGAAAGCGCCCCCTGGTGGTGAAACTTGGAACTAAAATCGATATATCCTGTCGATGCCGAGTCGAATAAATTAAACTGCATTGTGATGGGACCCATAGCTACAAAATCCGTTAGTTCCATCTTCCACCACCAGGGGATGCACTCTGTTCTATACAAACATAGCTGAAATCTTTGAAGCTGTCGATTTGGAGTCGAATGAGCCATACCTCGTCGTGATTGGGCCCATAGAACCCAAGATAGGAAAGCGTCCCCTGATGGTGAATTTTGGAACTAAAATCGATATATCCTGTCGATGAATCAAACTACATTGTGATGGGACCCATAGAACTCGAGTTAGCTACAAAATCCATTAGTTCCATCTTCCACCACTAGAGGGCTCACTCTGTTCTATACAAACATAGCTGAAATCTTTGAGGCTGTCCATTTGGAGTATTGGAATTAAAATCAATATATCCTGTCGATGCCGAGTCGAATAAATTAAGCTGCATTGTGATGGGACCCATAGAACTCGAGTTAGCTCCAAAATCCGTTAGTTCCATGTTCCACCACCAGGGGGCACACTCTGTTCTACAGACATAGCTGAAATGTTCGAGGTGTCGATTTCAAGTCGAATGAGGCGTACAGCGTTGTGATCGGGCACATAGAACCCGAGATAGAAAATCATCCCCTGGTGGTGAAACTTGGAACTAAAATCAATATATCCTGTCGGTGTTGAGTCGAAGCAAACTGCATTGTGATCGGACCCATAGAACTCGAGTTAGCTGCAAAATCCGTTAGTTCCATCTTCCACCATCAGGGGACGCACTCTGTACTATGCAGACATAGCTGAAATCTTTGAGGCTGTGGATTTCAAGTCGAATAAGCCATACTGCGTGGTGATTGGGCACATAGAACCCGAGAGAGGAAAGCGGCCCCTGGTGGTGAATTTTGAAACTAAAATCAATATATCCTGTCGATGTCGAGTCAAATAAATTAAACTGCATTAGATACCAATTAATCTCGGAAAAAAATTGCAAATTTCATCATTTGGCAGCGTAAAAATCATGAATTTCATCGATCGGCACAGAGAAAACATGTATTTTGTCGATAGGGGGAGAAAAGATCATAAATTTCGTCGAACAGTAAAGGTTAAAATTCAGTATTTGTATTAGTAGCCAGTGGCCGGTAGAGGCTGCATGTTTAGTAGCCACTATTGTCAAGTTAGTGGCCACTAATTACTATCAGGGATGCCACTAAGAAAATATCGTGTAAAGAAAAAATTTACAACATTTTTCACAACTTTTATGCTTAGATTTTGTGAATTATATTGTATTGGATATAAAATAAATACATTGACATATTTCTTATGTTAAGGGGACACAGTACCTTGAAATTAGTCAAAATATAGATTTTCTTCTTTTAATATTAATGAAAGCTTCTTTAATTGTGAATATTTTGACACCTCGCAATTTTACCTATACGACAATTATATTGCGAGATATTGTAAATTTTGTTTATAGATCCAGCGCAATTACCCTTATAAATAAAAACTTTAAACTAATTTTTCTCCGTGTTTATGTTTTAAAAACTTGCTTGTTCGAAATAGTTTTGATTTTTTTTTTTTTTTTTTTTTTTTTGTTCTCTACGGTGTATTTAATATTTTTGTGTATGGATTTAACATTCAAGTTTATAGTTATTTTTTAAAAAATATTTTAATTGAGAGTTTGTTGAATTTCTTTAATTGTTTGATATACACAAGAAAAAAAAAATATTAAATGTAAAATCCCATACATCTAAAAATCCATACAGTTTCATGTGGTATATTCACAGGGGTGATTCTGAGTAAAAAAAAAAAATTCTGAAATTAACAGCAAAGTTTCTGAAAAGTTTCAACAGAAGGGGGGGGGGGGGTTGTCCACTACCGCAACTTTTTTTTTTTTTTTTCTTGCCGTCTCTTTCACAAAATTTGCAGACTTTCGAGATCTGTTGATAAAATTTGTACTTTTTTGATGAAATTTGCCGCTTTTCACGATCTGTTGACAAAATTTGCCGTTTTTTCGCAATGTTTTTTGACGAAATTTGCCGTTTTTTTCGAGACCTGCTGACAAAATTTGCCGTTTTTTTCGCGATCTTTTGATGAAATTTGTGGTTTTTTGCAATGTTTTTGACAAAATTTGCAGTTTTTTAGAGATAAAATTTCCGTTTTTTTCGCGATTTTTTGACGAAATTTGCAGATTTTCGAGGTCTGTTGATAAAATTTGTACTTTTTTTGACGAAATTTGCCGCTTTTCACGATCTGTTGACAAAATTTGCCGTTTTTTTGCGATCTTTTGACTATATTTGCCGTTTTTCGCAAAGTTTTTGACGAAATTTGCCGTTTTTTTGCAATGTTTTTTGACGAAATTTGCCGTTTTTTCGAAACCTGCTGACAAAATTCGCCGTTTTTTCGCGATCTTTTGATGAAATTTGTGGTTTTTTGCAATGTTTTTGACAAAATTTGCAGTTTTTTTCGAGATAAAATTTCCGTTTTTTCAAGATTTTTTGACGAAATTTGCCGTTTTTCGCGATTTGTTTACAAAATTTGCCTTTTTTTTGCGATCTTTTGACGAAATTTGCCGTTTTCTCGCAATGTTTTTGACGAAATTTGCCGTTTTTACGAGACCCGCTGACAAAATTTGCCGTTTTTTCGCGATCTTTTGATGAAATTTGCGGTTTTTTGCAATGTTTTTGACAAAATTTGCAGTTTTTTGCAATGTTTTTGACAAAATTTGCAGTTTTTTGCAATGTTTTTGACAAAATTTGCAGTTTTTTCGAGATTTGTTGATAAAATTTGTTTTTTTCGCGATTTTTTGACGAAATTTGGCGTTTTTCGCGATATGTTGACAAAATTAGATTAATTTTTTTCGGCGATCATAAGCCGAAATACCGATACATTTTATGTCCGAATTTTCGGATTTATGACCGATATTTTTTTTAATTTTCGGAAATCATTGCCTTAATTTTTCGGAAAATTCGGACCAGAATCACTCCTGGATATTCTAAAGAATCAGGGGGAAAAAATTGAAGCAAAAATATTCATATTTGTAAACGTAGTAAAGATTTTAAAAAAGTTAATTTAAAAAAAAAAATTAATTTTAGAAAAATGGGCTGTTCTACAAGAATTTATTTAATTTTTAGTACTAAGTATTGTGCCACCATTCTCATTGAAAAGAGTTTCAAAGGTACTGTGTCCCCTTAAAATGTTTTATAGCTTTTTCTATGATAAATACACTGCATTTTCATAGTTGAGTTGGTGAAAACGGCTGGCTTGGCTACCTGTCAATATGTACAATTTCATACTACATTATTTTGCCCAAATATAGAATTTGGTTTCATGTAATTCTAATTAGAAGCAAATACTCTGAATATTAAATAGTTAACAGTTATTTTATATGTACAGAAAACCATAACTTCGTTCAAATGTATGATTTCGCCCCCCCCCATCACTGACTATGAAAATGATTTTTTTTTTCGACCACTTGATGAATTTTGAAATTTTTTCTGCTATTGTTCAAAGGATTTCACGATTTTTTTGCGATCTTTTGACGAAATCTATCGTTTTTTCGCGATCTTTTGAAGAAATTTGCTGTTTTTTCGCGATCATTCGACGAAATTTACCCTATCTTCGCGATTTTTTGACGAAATTTATCGTACCTTCACGACTCTTTGACGAAATGTATCTTTTTTTTGCAATTTTTAAACGAAATTTGCCTTCTCTTTGCGATTTTTCGACGAAATATTCTGATTAAATTCGCGTTTTCTCGCGATCCTTTGACGAAATAGGTGATTTTTCTTCGAACGATTGACGAAATTGGTTGTTTTTGGCAACCATATGTCGAAATTTGCGATATATTTTTATGCCCTAATTTTCGGATTTATGACCGACATTTTTTTTTTTCGGAAATAATTGATTGCCATTTTGGCGATCATTTTTTCACGAGATCTTCCTTTCTTTCGTGAGATCTGCCTTTTTTCGCGATCTGTTGAAGAAAATTGCCGTTTTTTTTTCGCGATCTGTTGAAGAAAATTGCCGTTTTTTCGCGATCTTTTAAAGAAAATTGCCGTTTTTTCGCTATCTTTTAAAGGAATTTGCCGTTTTTTCACAATATTTTGATGAAATTTGTCGTATTTTCGCGATTTTTTGACGAAATCCTCTGATTAAATTCGCGTTTTCCTGCGATCGTTTGACGAAATTGGTGATTTTCCTTCGAACGATTGACGAAATTGGTTGTTTTCGGCGACCATTTGTCGAAATTCGCGATACATTTTATGTCTTAATTTTTGAATTTATGACCGATTTTATTTTTATTTATTTATTTTTAATTTTCGGAAATGACTGATCGCCATTTTGGCGATCAGATGCATAACATAAAGTCGCCAATTTTTTACATTTAGTCGCCCTGTGGCCGGTGGCGACCGGGAATTTTAACCTTCATCGAACAGGCGGATAAAAATCATGACTTTCATTTGTTAGCGCATGAAAAACACAAATTTCATCAAACGCTCGCATAAAAATAAAAAAATTCGTTGATCGGGCATGAAAAAACATTAATTTCGTCAAGTTTGCACGTAAAAATCAAAAATTTCATCAAACCGTAGCATAAAAATCAAGAATTTTGGCAATCGGGTGATAAAAATTTTTTTTGTCAATCCGGCCCGTAAAAAGTATGAATTTTGTCGATGAGGTGCGTAAAAATTGTCGAGTCGAATGAATTAAACTGCATTAGATACCAATTAGTCTCTGAAAAAATTGCAAATTTCATTATTTTGCAGCATAAAAATCAGGAATTTCGTTGATCAATGTGCAAAAATCATGAATTTCATCAATCGGCACAGAAAAAAATGAATTTTCTCTATAGTGGGAGAAAAGATTATAAATTTCGTCAAACAGGCGGGTAAAAATCATGAATTTCATTTATCAGCACATGAAAATTGCAAATTTCATCAAACGGTCCCATGAAAATCAAAAATTCTATGATCGGGTATGAAAAAGTCATTAATTTCATGAAGTTTGCACGTAAAAATCACAAATTTTATCAAACGGGTGCATAAAAATCAAGAATTTTGGCAATCGAGTGATAAAAAAAAATTTTGTCAATCCGGCCCGTAAAAAGTATGAATTTTGTCGATGAGGTGCGTAAAAATTGTCAAGTCGAATGAATTAAACTGCATTAGATACCAATTAGTCTCTGAAAAAATTGCAAATTTCATCGTTTTGCAGCATAAAAATCAGGAACTTCGTTGATCAATGTGCAAAAATCATGAATTTCATCGATCGGCACAGAAAAAACATGAATTTTCTCGATAGGGGGAGAAAAGATCATAAATTTCGTCAAACAGGTGGGTAAAAATCATTAATTTCATTTATTAGCGCATGAAACTTGCAAATTTCATCTAACGGTCACATGAAAATCAAAAAATTCTGTGATCGGGTATGAAAAAATCATTAATTTCGTAAAGTTTGCACATAAAAATCACAAATTTCATCAAACGGGTGCATAAAAATCAAGAATTTTGGCAATCGGGTGATAAATTTTTTTTTGTCAATCCGGCCCGTAAAAAGTATGAATTTTGTCGATGAGGTGCATAAAAATTGTTGAGTCGAATGAATTAAACTGCATTAGATACCAATTAGTCTCTGAAAAAATTGCAAATTTCGTCATTTTGCAGCATAAAAATCAGGAATTTCGTAGATCAATGTGCAAAAATCATGAATTTCATCGATAGGCACAGAAAAAACATGAATTTTCTCGATAGGGGGGAGAAAATATTATAAATTTCGTCAAACAGTCAGGTAAAAATCATGAATTTCATTTATTAGCGCATGAAAAATGCAAATTTCATCAAATGCTTGCATAAAAAAAAATTCGTTGATCAGGCATGAAAAAACTCTAATTTCGTTAAGTTTGCACGTAAAAATCCCAAATTTCATCAAACAGGTGCATAAAAATCAAGAATTTTGTCTATCGGGCGATAAAAAAATGTATTGTCAATCCGGTACATAAAAAGTATTAATTTTGTCGATGAGGTTAAAAATAAAGGTAATATGAGTCAAGGGGTCTAACCTTATGAGTCTCCTTATTTTCTTTCTTGTTCGGATGCAAACAATTCATATTTTTAATCTGCATTTGGTCGAAAAATGAATTATCTTTAATTTTAAAAACGAGAAATTCATAATTACATGTATAAAATTCGATTGGTATTTATTATTGGTATTTATGATTTCAAAATTTTTAATAAGAAATTGTTTTTTTGCTAGTATACAGTGGGCAAAGTCTCTAGCCATGCCAACCAACCAATCGGTTGCTTATGGATCTGCTTATGCTTATATCACTTATTCATATAGTTTAGCTTTGGCTTGGCTGTTATTATTTTGTCTTTGGCTTGCCTCTTATTAGTTTGTCTTGACTGCTAAATTTTTATATTTCACATTTCATAATTTTTATTGCAATACTTCAGGTAAGAATGCTTTTTAACTTGATTATTTCCTGTATTTATAATAATTTTTTGTTACTAACATTCTTATGTTTTAATGGGTGCAAAATTTAAGATTGGCGTAAAAGCTACTAAAGGTTCTTTATTTCAATAAATTGTTTTATCTTTTGTGCCATGCTGTCGAAAATTGAAAGAAAAATTTATGTAAAGGTTTATTTTGCATCATAGTATCCAAACTAAGTGAAATGTATGCAAATGGATAGTATGATGCAAAAAAAACCATTTACATAAATTTTTCTTTGAATTTTCGACAGCATGGCACAAAAGATAAATCAATTTATTGAAATAAATACATTTCAATGCATAATACAGGCTTATTGCAAGTGATATATTTAATGATGTATTGGAAAACTAAAATTATTGTTAGCATGTGTAAATATACATAAGGAGACAAACCAAAAATAAATTAAATTGGATTTTAAAACAAACCCATTAAAGTCACATGAAGGCGTCACTTGAATTTTGATATCATTTCTTTTAAAATTCATATTTTGAACTTATCAGAGATGTGAATGACAAGCATGTGCAAAAAACTTATATATATTTTTTTCATGTAGAAAATAATATTTGCACCACTGAATATCAATATAACAATAAGGGGAAGAAAAAAAAGAGAAGATTTTTAATTTATAGCATACCGTCACTCAAAATTTGATATCATTAATTTTAAGACCCGTATTTGAAATTCTTACAGACAAAAGGTAAAGTGCTGCGTCACAAACTTTAACCCGTTAAGGGTTTTTGCACTGATTATAAATACAGGAAATAATCAAGTTAAAAAGCATTCTTACCTGAAGTATTGTAATTAAATTGTGAAATATAAAAATTTAGCAGTCAAGACTAACTAACAAGAGGCAAGCCAAAGACAAACTAGTGACAGCCAAGCCGAAGTTATACGAATAAGCGATATAAGATATAAGCAGATCCATGCCCAGCAACAGATTGGTTGGTTGGCATGGCTAGAGGCTAGAGACTTTGTCCACTGTATACTAGCAAAAAAACAATTTCTTATTAAAAATTTTGAAATCATAAATACCAATATAATAAATATCAATCGAATTTTATACATGTAATTACGAATTTCTCGTTTTTAAAATTAAAGATAAATCATTTTTCGACCAAATGCAGATTAAAAATATGAATTGTTTGCATCCGAACAAGAAAGAAAAAAATTTAACCATAATTTAATTTAATACATATTTTGGAATGTATAATAAACTGTTTTCGTATTAAAAAAAAAAAGAATCTAAATAGTTTTTCAACGATATGGAGATGCTTTACCTTTTAACTGTAACCGTGATATCCATGAACATCCTTACTGCGCAGTAATAAAAAAGGGTGAAAAGGCCGAAAATCTGTAATGTTAGTCTACCAGAAAAAGCATAAGAAAAGAGTCCGATTTTGAAACTGGATTATATAAAAAACAAGAGTTTTCCTACGTTAGCTCAAAATCTTACACGCTTCATCTAAAACCGATTAATATAATATATTAATTTTAAAAAAATACTTCGAGCCGTTTTGGAGATAACACCTCTGTGCCCATTACATCTCCCATTTTCGCTTAAAAATTGGTTTCCAGATCTCAAAATCTACTGCATGTAGAAATCTATAAATTTCAGGATAGAGTTAGGCCATAGATATAAGACTAATGTGAAAAAATCGAAACGGTATGCCTCATATTTACTGGGATATTAAATGTCGGCGTTTCGATTTTCCTTTGATGTCCTGCTAGCTGTATATATGAGAGTGACGGAATCTTCGGTTTTGGGCTTACGGTTTTCGGTTTTTCGCTGCGTCACTCAAGAAACTACCGTCTCTTATGATTGTTAATAACATCTGCCTTGCATTTTTTAACATCATAAATCTGTTATTTGTTAACTTATTTTCTTGGTTACTGCAATCTACTTGTAATGAAATGCAATGTAACCATGCCGGTTCCGACCACTCAGGTTTGTGAATCAATCGTAGCTAAACGTCATGTTAGGCTTAATGAAAAACATATGCTAACATATTGTCAAATATGTTATATATTATTCTTAAAGATATCGTTTATAAGCTTTTAGCTTATGCATATTAGGAGATCAAGAAACACACGTTTTTCTATCAGGCGACATTCTTTATACTAGTGCTGTGTTCCCTAGCTGGTACAGCCATCTGGTGGATCTAACTGTAAACAGTACAATATCTAACATGCCCTTTTTACAAAAACAGGAAAAGTACATACACAAATAAACTTAACATTAATTACCTGATCTGGATATTTAACTTTAAATTAAACAAACAAAAATTAAATTATTTACCTTTATAGTCTTTAAGCGAGATTAAACTAAGTTAACTTTATTTTAGAGTTCTAATGCTAAATTATTTCAAATTAATAAGAAGTTCAAATGTCTTAAGTGTCTCTGTAGCGGATAGGTTTAACAATATTTCTTTCTGATCTTCTTTGATCCGGAGATGTTGTTTGGGTATTAACAGTTGAGGAATCAGTTGAATTATTTATATTGGAATTGGGATCTGGCTCTGCATCTGATGAAGTTGGATAAAGATCTTCAACTGTTGGTGTTTTTCTGTTGTCATCATCTTTGGAATGATCCAGCTTAATATGATATCTATTTCTTCTGTACAGTCCTCCATCTCTTCCTTTTATTAGGTAAGATCTAGGTTGAGGTCCTACTTGAACAACAGTACCTTGCTTCCAAGGACTTTTCATTTTATGCCGGAACCATACTTTTTTATTGTCAGATATTTTTGGTAGATGAGTTGCTTGTCTGTTGGCATATTTACTTTGCATTACCTGCCTCTCTTTCAAAGATTTAGAAGCTTCTTTTATATCAAACTTTGGTGTTAGCAGTGCAGGATGAGCTGGTAAAAAGGATCTTAATCTTCTGCCCATTAACAATTCAGATGGAGAGGGAAGATCTTTAGCAGGTTGGATTCTGTAATCTAGTAGTACTAAATAAATATCTTTTCCATCTTCTTCAGCTTTTCTGAGAGAATTTTTTATGGTTTGAATTGCTCTTTCAACCTGACCATGTGCTCGTGGAAAATGTGGTGAAGTTATGCGGGGCAAAATTTTCCATTCTTTAAAAAATTTCTGCAATTCATAAGAATCAAAGGGGGGACCGCCATCACTGACAAGTTCTTCAGGTATTCCATGAGTACAAAAAATAGACTTCATAACAGGTATAACAGCTTGGGCTGTTGTGCTTTTCAAAGGTTTCAATTCAACATACTTCGAAAAATAATCTACCATTAAAAGATTTTGCTGCCCTTTCAAATAGAAAAAGTCACAGGATACTTTTTGCCATGGTCTTTCTGGTAGGTCGGTATCTAGAAGGACTTCTTTTTGATTTGCTCGTTGATACATCTGACAGACTTTACATTTGGAGATAAAATTTTCTACATCTTTGTTAATGTTAGGCCAATAAAAATATTCTCTTGCTTTAACTTTAGTGGATACTACCCCTTTATGTGAAATGTGTAATCTTTTCAAAATTTCTTCTCTAGCTGCAGCTGGTACAACAAGTTTCTGTCCTCTACAAATTATACCTTCCTTTGTTACAGATAATTCTTCTTTACAATGCCAATATGCTTTTGCAGCTGTTTTTGTTTTGCATTTTTCAGGCCAGCCATTCCTAATATGATATAGAACATCTTGTAATTCTTTATCGTTAGCTGACAATTCTGCCAATTCATTCCATTTTTCTTCAGAAGCTTGTGTCAAAAGATTAATTTTGGCAAATGTTTCTAGGTAATCTCCCTCATCAAAAGTTTCTGTAGGTGACTGTGCTCTAGAAAGAGTATCGGCTATGATAAGTTGCTTTCCAGGAACATAATCAAGTTTTACATTATATCTATTTAGCCTAAGCAACAGGCGTTGCAGACGAGGAGAAATTAAATCATATGGTTTTTTACTAAGGCCTAATAGAGGTTTGTGATCAGTCTGTACTACAACAGGTCTACCATACGTATAATAATTAAAGTGTTCTAATCCATAGATGACAGCTAAGAGTTCTTTTTCAATTTGTGCGTAACGTTGTTGCACATCAGTTAAAGAAGCTGACCCAAAAGCAACCGGTTTATTTTCCTGTAGAAGAGTAGCACCTAATCCATTTTTACTAGCATCAACAGACACAGTTACAACTTTATTTTCATCGAAGTATTGTAAACATGGAGCTTTAATTATGGTTTCTTTTATGAGATGAAAATCTTTTTGAATATTACTGTCCCACAACCATTCAGTGTCTTTTTTCAGAAGTTGACGTAGAGAATGAGTCAAATTAGACAAATGTGGAGTAAACTTTGCGAGATATGTTATCATACCCAAGAATCGTTGTAAATCTTCTTTATTTTTGGGAGTTGCAAACTCATGAATGGCCTTTACTTTATTTGGATCAGGTTCAATACCTTTATCAGACAGTACATGTCCTAAATAATTCACAGAAGTTAAAGAAAGCTGAGTTTTTGATATGTTAAATTTTAAATTTGCTTTCCTTGCCAATGCAAGTGTTCTGTGCAATAATTTACAATGTTCTTCCATTGTAGATGAACCTAAAGCAATATCATCAAAATAGGGATTTATTTCTGGTTCATTTTCAAAAATTTCATCCATAGCTCTCTGAAACTCTTCGGGAGCATTATTTAACCCAAATGGTAAAACAAGAAACCTGTATCTTCCCCAAGGAGTAGTAAAAGTTGTTAAATAAGAGGATTCCTGATCAAGTGGCAATTGCCAAAAGCCATTCTTAGCATCTAATATTGTGAAAACTTTACAACCTTGAAGTTTTGTTATGAGTGAATCTGCAGTGGGTATTGGGTAATGAGGTCTTTGAATTACCTCATTCAAGGGTCTGGGGTCTAAACAAATGCGTAATTTCTTAGGTGAATTAACAATAACCATATTACTAACCCACTCAGTTGGTTCATTAACTTTAGTTATGATACCAGTCTCAACCATTCTTTTAAGTTCTTCTTTAACTTTGTTATGTAAAGCTAGTGGAATTTTTCTAGGTGCTGCAACATGAGGACTTGAATTATCTTTTAATTTAATATGAACCGTTTTATTTAACCGTCCACACCCAGTGAAAACATCAGAATATTCTTTAATAATTTGTTGTGGTGTGTCAAACAACTTTGGATTTTTATCAATTAAATTCAATCTTTTAATCAAACCTAACTTTTTACAAGCATCAAGGCCTAAAATAGGGCAAGAATCAAGAGTAGTAACTAAAAATTTAAAATCACTTTCAAATTTATCAGTTTTACATTTTAAATAGCACTCACCTATTATAGGAACAACATTATCACTGTAATCTAAAACTGGAGTGTGATTTTTTCTTACCACTGGCTTTTCTTTCCACTTAAGCAATTCTGCTTTTGGTATTACATTTACTTGAGATCCAGAATCCAGCTTGAATATAACTTGTTTATTGTTGACTGTAAGCTTTTGAAGCCAAACCGAACCCAAATTTTCAGAATTTAACTGATTTAGTGATTTTAATTCACCAATATAAACAACGTCAGAATCTGCTTCTTCAATCGTGTTCACTTTTTTGGAATTACGATTTTTGTTTACTTTCGTTTTACACAGGATCGCCCAGTGGTTATTCCCATCACATCGCTTACATTTTGTACCATATGCAGGACATTTTCTCGGTTCATGATATTTTCCACAATATCTACAAGTCTTCTTTTGATTATGAATATTTTTATGTTGAGAAAAATGAGGCGGTGTCGAGCTATTTTTAGCTTTCTTGATAGCGTTTACAGAATTGTTCTCAGCATTCATTTCAGAAACTTGAGCTTTGCTGTGCTCAGCTGCTTTGCATTCACTTACGATATCTGTAAGACTTTTCTCTTTTTTACTGGTTTCTCGTATTAATCTTTCTTGTAGCGGCTTATCCCATAGACCTTGAATTATCTTATCTCGGAGCATTCTATCTTGCAAAGCACCATAATTACATTCGACTACCGCGCTACGAAGTCGCGAATAATAGTCAGAAAAATATTCTCCTTTTGCCTGTTTAATTTCTAAAAACTTGAAGGATGCATAGACTTCATTTTGATAATCCTTAAAATATTTATCAAATTCTTCTAAGATCTGTTTTAAACTAACATGTTCCGTGTCAGTGGCTGGTTGAAGATCGAACGCGCGTAACTGCTTTTTTAATTCTTCTCCACATACATGACGAAAGAGTGCGGTTTTTGTTTTTTCAGATTCTGTACCATATTTTAAAGCTTCCAGATAATCTTCAAAATCTGCTTTCCAATATCTCCATGCTTCTGATGGATTCGTACTTGTTACGAACGGCGAGATTGTCGGCAAGCTGTTAGCCATTACTTTCGATTTCTGAAGCCTTTTTTATTCGGCGAAAAAGTTCGTATTTTACGATAAATTTTCCCGTTGATCACGTGAAGTATCTTAAAACTTCTGACACCATGTCAAATATGTTATATATTATTCTTAAAGATATCGTTTATAAGCTTTTAGCTTATGCATATTAGGAGATCAAGAAACACACGTTTTTCTATCAGGCGACATTCTTTATACTAGTGCTGTGTTCCCTAGCTGGTACAGCCATCTGGTGGATCTAACTGTAAACAGTACAATATCTAACACATATAACAGCTAAATGATAATTTCTTCTACTTAAAATCTTGTCTGTTCAGCATATTTCATTTAAACATGTATATCACATCAAATTATAATGTTTGCACTTCTAAATTAAAAATTACCATAATAAACATTGGTTTACCAGATATAAACAAGCAAGAATCATTGCTATTCAGCATTACAAATTCGACAAATGAATTTTACAAATGAACGACTCTTTGTGCGCTTCATTAAAAAAATGCAGGTTAAAATTCTATTGGGGTTTTAAAATCTTTATAAAAGCTTATTAACCCTTTCCGGCACGGAGTTAGTCTGTTTTCAAAATGATGAAATAATGGACTGACACAGGAATTTACACACGAATTTATTTGAAAATAAAAACTTGCTTATTTTCCGGTACTGAATAAAAGGAAATTTTTAATTAAATATTCTTGGTGCTGTTTGTCAGTTTTGGAATTAAAATTAGGTGTCCTTTTTTGTGGACACCGCCCGTTAAAGGGTTAAAGCCTTTAAATATTTTGAAATGCATTTTATACTTTTCCATACCGGATTTATATCGACTGATGTTTTTGTGAATAATGAAGTTAACTGCAGATTAAAGCACATGAGTACACCATCTGGTGGAGAAAAGATTTAACTTCTCTCTTTAGGACAATCCTGTGCTAGCCCATGCATTACATGTAATTTTAGTTTGTTCATAATTTATTATTATTTTTTTTTTTTTGCACAATTTCTGATTTCATATGTCATTAGTGTTCTGTGTTTATCTAACACCTGTACCGACATCTGCGATTAGTGCCGCCGTTAAACCCTTTTTAAGTCCCAATTATTAATTTTTAATGAAATAATCCAAAAATCGTTTTTGCTTCAATTTGGTAGTGCCATCTAACCAAGCGTAAAAGAAAATATTTTAAGATGCTATTTTTTCACAATTAAAATTTTTAAATTACTCTGAGGAAAGAAAAAGAAATAAAAGGAAAGGACATATTTTATATGCAAGGATTAATGCATGTTTATTTTTAACTTTTGTGACAAATTAATTTTTTTCTGAAAGATCGAATGCTGCAAAATATGAATTTTTTATTAGCATTTTTATAAGCCTGTTCCTATATTTAGTTCGTTTGATCAAATCATTTTTTATAAAATATGCTTGTGAAATTTTAGCAAGATGAGTTTATGACGAGTTTACTTTTTTGGAATTGAATTTTGCATTAAGGATCCATTTTGTGAAACAGATTTTTCAGAATGGTCCCTTTTCATTAAATTAAATTTTGTGAAAAGACTCTTTTTTATTAAATAGACTTTTTTGAGGGACACTAATTTTTGCCTGGATCGTCCTTAGATATGAGCAGTGTTATTCATTATGGGTATTTAAATTGCATATTCCTGCTTTTATTGATAATAGATCTAATTATTAATAAAATATAGTGATAATGAGATTTGCAACAGTTTTTTTTAATTTTCTTATTTAACCAGTGCTTTATTTAAGCTGAATTTAATATATTTCTGTGAATTTTTTTCTGTTGTATAATAAATGCAAAATTTTAACTTTCTTATTTAATCTATGCATATTTTTATGGCTACTTTACATAATAGCATATGCTACATAGTTACATATGCTACTTTACATAGCTGCCAATATACGCAAAATAAAATTCAGTAGATTTCTAAAAAAAATATATCAGTTGATTAAGGCTGCTTTTAAAAAAAAGCTTTCATTCAAAGTAACACTTTTTTCACTTTTTAGAATGAAAAATAGCATTCCAAAAATTTTTAACAATACTTAAATTTTTACTCTCCATCCCATTAAGAAAATTCGTATTCATTTTTTTTTTTCTTCTGGAGGTTGATTTTTGTAAACACAGTTTTTGGGGCGATTTTGATGACTTGCCACTGTTAGAATGATCACACACATAACACAAGATGACAGTAAGATAAATTACAGAAATCCCCATATTGGATCTCCAATTGAAACACACACAATATTTCATTTTATATCATCTGTTTAAATGAAATAATATGTCAGTAATATGACTTAACGGTCTAAACTTAAAATAACACCTCTCCGTCATTTCTGACGGGGGCATATGCTAGTTATGTCATATTTTTCAGATATCTTTTGTTTTGGCATAATGCCAGTTCTCTCTTAGCATGCTGGCTCTGATGCTGCTGCTATTATTTTTTGTTTTGTTCTTTTTTAGCTTTTGATATAAAAGGAAATTTCATCAGTTTCATAATTTTCATAGAATTGTTGAGGTGTGATTCCCGATTATAATATAAAGTAAGAGCTCCATTAACTGGCATTCAATTAACCAGAAAACTCATCTAATTAGAGAAATTCGGAGAAATCCCTTATTTTTCTCTTCCCATAAACAGTTGAAATTTTTTTATTACTATTTTAGAAAGTTTACTGTTAGCATTCTCAAATTATCACACAGCATAAAAGAAATTATCTATGAGTATATTCACGACAGTGAATGTTATAAAATAAAAATGTAGCATAAAGAACTGTCTACAGCTCAATAGTACAGAGTAGCTTCATGTTGCGTTATAATCTATAGTTGCCTGCCAGCTGTTTTTCCTGGCAAAAAAGAGATAGAAAGGAAGGGTAAGGAAAAAAATCGGAGAAAAGAGAGGCTTGCTCCTTCTGCTCTTGAAAAAACTGGATAGGGAGGATAAACGGTAGAACAAATACTGTTTTTACATCTTTTCTAAAAACTGAACAGCCAAATGAGGAAGCAAGAAGATGAAGGAAAATTACATTGAATTTTTTAAGAATTAGGATGGGGATATATGGTCATTTCCGTCATTCCAGATATCAAAAATTTCATTTTTACCTTCAGATGCACAGTAATTCTGCCCCAACCCCTTACTCTTGTCTTACTAAAACTTTCCACCTGACCTACCCATTTGGGTCTATATATTCAGTTTGACCAATTAGATTTTTGACTTAAGTCACACTGATATATATATATTTTTTCGTTTTGGTGCATTTTTTCAGGAATTCACTAATTTTTGCTTGTGCTTAACAGCAAGACTAGTAAATTGTTCTGTTTCATTGTTATCGTGTTCTTCAATATTTTTTGTTAAATAAAAAAAAAATGGCAGATCATTCAAATTCTCATAAAAGAAAAAAGTTGTTTTAACTTAACAAAGAATCTAGATAATATTCAACATTTAGAAAGAGGGGAAAATAAACCACAACTGATACGTAAGTTCAGTATAGGAGCCTCTACGATTTATGATATTAAGTCGCAGAAACAAAAGTTAATGCCATTTGCTTACTCAACAGAGACAAGCAAAGCATCACATGAAAGAAAAACACTTCAGCAGCCTCAGCATGAAAAACGAGAAATGTTTGTATCAGTTTTTTTTAAGGAAAACAAGAAATAGGATTTCCTATTTCTGGACCTAAGCTAATTGAAAATGAGAGATTTTTTTAAAATTAAATATTGCTACAGAATGCTGGTTTTCATGTGGGTGGCTTCGTTGCTTCCAAAAACACAGAAAATCAGCAAATGACGAAGGTGCAGAAGAATATTATGTGTTTTTTGAAGATTTCATCAAAAAAATAACATTGATCTGAATTACATTTACAATGCTGATAAAACCTGAATCTATTTCCGTTGTCTTCCGATCTCAACATTAGCAGGTCCTAATGAAATGTCAGTGGACGATTTAAAGAAAAAAAAGACAGACTACCGATTCTGACTGTTAATCTGAGGTGAAGCGAAGGGTTTTGTCTGGACGGAATTCAAAACATTATTATTCACTTCAAAATTCAAGAAACAAGCCTTTCCCTGTATTTTAAAATTTCTTTAATTTTATTAGCTTGTGATTTTGAAAACTATAGTAAAAGCTATTCTTCTCAAAGATTAAAGATAATTAAACACTAGAAGGTGTAAGAATTAAGAATTTTAGTCACAGGGTCGCATCACAATTGACCCCTCCCCCCTCCTTCCTTGCCGAAGAAAATTTGTAATTATTTTCTTGTTTAATGTATATGAGTTTAACAATTATTTTTTACAGAGTTTCACAGGACAGCACCTCCATTTCCCCCTGATGAATAAATAAACTGCTTATATTTGTCATTTTCAATGTGTGTTGTTGGATTATATTGCAAATTTTGTTACATTTCATGATTGCTTTTTATATAATATATTAAAAATTGTTTTTCACAAGAGATATTAATAAAAGAAATCTAAGTTTAATTTATTTTATGTTTTTATTCTCAATATAAAAGAAGAAAAAATATGGATTGTAATTGCTTTTGTTTTGATACATACGTCTTCTTCTCGAATTTTGTTCTGCTGCCACCTATGTTGAAACACAAATATGTCCAGTATTTTATGTATGTAGAATTAGTTTTATGATGAATATGTGACGTCAACATATAAAAAGCATGATAGTTGACAGCTACCTTGAAATGTTTGAAAAATGATATTGTTTTTATGAATGTCAATAGATATCCCTGACTCTTGTAATAGTAATATAATTTTTATGACATTGGCCAATATAAACCAAGCATTAAAAATAAGACAAAAAAATGAAGTTTTTTAAAGCAGCAAATATATTAAATTTTATTGTCTTGAATACTATTTCTGTATTATAATGTTATAAGCAATGCAAAAAATTGATTTGAATGCTTTCTTTCAAAAACTAATTTTAAGTTATATCAGTGACTATCGGTAGATGTTATAAATGTGATGTGCAACATTTAGCAACTTTCGAAATATTGGTCAATATTTGGTGGAAAAGTGCCGATATGTTCCTGTTACTTGGCTATAGTGTCCTTTGACTTGAGACATGATATCGATACCAAGATTATTTTTAATTTGTCTTATGGACCAATTTTGGGCAGAAGGTAAAATGGTTGTAAGATGTGAAATGTAACTCAGCTGTGTAACACACTAAACCAAATATGAATTTACTACAGTAAAATGATGTAATTGTGAGGTGTAACTAACATAAATCAATTCAGAAAAAATGTCAAAAAAATATTTTAATAACTTGTGTGAAAAGAAAAATATCTTTGTAGGTACTTGAAAATTTAAAAGATGAATTTGAACACTTAGAATGTAACTTTTATTATGTTGGTAGTGAAGACAAAATATTTCCATGATATAAAATTTTATTTATGAAAACGAAACACATACTCGACGTACATGACTTACAAAATGGATGATTTCATAACAAAAAGAAGATAACTTGAAGCATACTCTATTTAAACATGTTAGCACAAATTACCAACTTATGAATATTTAAAGAATATTTCTAACAATAAACACACCTACACTGTCATCATTTTAAATTTGAAAGCATATGCTAAATAAGTCAAGGAAGTGTCTTTCATTTAAGCATAATTAAGTTAAACTTACAAATTTAAATTTTTAACCCATATTTTACCATTGTCGTATATACAGCATTGTCAAATCTGATAGATTTTTTATTCAGAAATTCTGAATTATCACCAGAAAGTTTGATTAGTTTTTATTGCTTTATAAATTAATGGTTATTTCACGAATAAAATAAAATAACATTGCTATTCAAAATTTTCTGGTCTGAGATAGGAATTTCTGAATAAAAAATCTGTCAGATTTAGCGTCCTACATACAAGACAATAATAAAATATTGGTTAAAAGAACTTTCCAGAACACTATAAAAAATTATATAATTTATAACTATATACTGAAATAAATAACTTTTAATTTAATTGTCATCTAATTAACTTTAAAAAGATACTTGCAACATATAACTTGCAGTTAGCAATCACAGAAATAGCTGACTTTGAATGTGCAGTTGCAAAAAAACTAGCATTTATAACCGAAAGAAAGATAGACACAATTGAATGCATGCATGGGCATTTTAACTTTAAGGGTATAAATTAACTGTTATATAGCAGAAAATAAAATAAATATTTACATTTTTTAACTTAGGATGTTAAATTTTAAAATGTTAGGAAATAAGTAAATTTGTTCCATAAATTTGACACCAACTTTCCAATTTTTCGACCAGTCTGAACGCTTGTTACATTCTCACATTTTGTTTTTGGATCAAATCTATTTTATTTATTCAACACTTTGAACTTTTAAAAATTTTAGAAATTTCAAACACAGTCTTAACTTTCGATTTCAACTTTCCTTTTTTTGTGAATTCTGCGACTTTTGAACCAACGAAAATTATATATTCATTGCTATATTGCTCAGTATTAACGATTGCTTGAAACTAATCCAGCATTTGGTAAAATTTGCATTTGCTTAAACATAGAAGACTTTGGTTTTCTTAAACAAAAATCCAGAAATTTATTTATTAAAATATGGAAAACTTATTTCCATTCTAAATTGTTTCAATAGTCACACCAGTCAATTTTATGCCTTTTCATTTTAAATGAGATAGAAAATGTGTCATACGGTTTCGCATTGTTGAGCAGGGCATTTAAGAACCACCTTAAACAATTCATAAACATAGAAAATAATGCTTACGAATTCTTTTGTGTAGCTATTAGAAAAATTAATGTACTTTATTTGGTGTGCAATAACTTTCCCATAGAAAACGATGCATGTAACATTTAAAATTTTTCTACAGGGCTGCACAAAATAATTAAGAAACATTTTCATCTGTGAATAACAATTATAAAAAAAATGTTTTCATTGGGTTATGAGTTTTCAAGCTTAAGAAAGTTTTAACGTAAAATGTGATGTATATTCTATAGATGTCTAAACTCTAATGTTCATACACAGGGCTGTCCAAAAAAATTTGAATATGGTTAAAATTGCATAAAAAGTATTTTTAATTGCATTATGTATTTTTATACTGAACTAAATTTTACTGTGCTAAGTAACATGAATATAATTAGTGTAAATAACTTTATATACTGTAGAGCAGAGATGGATATGAATACAGATAAGCATTTTCAGTTGTTAAGCATTTTTAAGCAAAATTATTTTTTAATGTATTAAGTGTTAGTATAAATGTCTATAGATAATATATAAAGCAGTACAAAAGATTTTAAACATGTTACCAACTACGGGAAATATACACTGAAAATGTGTTTTCAACTGCATGAATGAAATTTTCTATGGAACTAAAACATACTATACTAAGTGATGTAAACATAATATAAATAAAACATAAATATTTATATACTGGTTGATACAAAAGGATATGGATACATTGCATTCTACAGTTAATAATTTCAAGATACATGTTTTCATGATTAAAACATCTAAATATTATAAAACGCAGTGTGTAGATTACAGTACAAACACATCCACATTACAACAGTGGATTAGTACTTCCATTTTTGCACAGGAAAAAAAGAAATATTGAAATATATTCCGACACATGGCTTAGGCATATATTTTTTAACGTTCAAGTTTCTACACATTTTTATAAGTGAATAAAAATTCATATTTACTGTGACGTCATAAGAATATTGTCTATTGGATTATATTAACAAACTGTCAATGATTTTTATAACTGACAAACTATTTCAGAAATCGTGTTTAATTTTGGTTATGTAAACAATGAGCTGTGTAACGAGTCATTCATTTTTGAGATTCATTGACGAAATAAAAAAAAAACTTTTGCACAATGACCATTTTAACTCCTGTAGTAATAAAATATTTAAATTTTGTGAATTTTAATGGTTCATATCCAAATTATCATGTTTAATTTTGTTAATGTAAACAAACAATGAATTGTGTTGAGTGACTCATGTTTAACTTTCATGCATTGACTATTTTAACTCCAGTACTATTAATATTTAATTTTTGTGAATTTTAATAGTTCATATCAAATCGTCATGATTAAATTTGCTGTGAATATACACAGATCATATACAGGGCTGCACAAAATAATTCGACTAATTTTTAACAATGGAAGGTAATTTCAAAAACTGTATTTTTCAATGCGGTATTGTGCTGTCCTCTAAAAAAAACCCAGTGTGAAATGTTTCCTAAAAAAAACCCACCCTAGTATTTTATCAAATATTTTCACTGAAGTCAATTTTTGGTTTTGCCCTGTTTCTATACACCATTTGCAACAATAAAAACATTTGATAATGCCTAAGGAGTGTTTATTCAGTTTTAAAAGAATTTATTCTAATAATGCAGAATTTTGGCAAAACATGAGCTTAATTTTCACATATTTGCTTGTTATAATACATTATGTTAGAATGATGTACATCAATTTTGAAATGTTTTTATGTTAAACCATTAAAATGTGAATAAAATAGTACATTTTAAAGCTGATTATGTCATGTAGGGCTCGGCTGACGACCTTTGAAAATGCAGCTAAAAAAAAAACCCATGGTGGAATAAAAAAAATCCCAAAAATTTTTTCAATAAATAAATGATAAAATATACAATTTGTTTAAAAAAAATACATTTATTTTTAAGGAACATAATTAAATTATGCAAATTTAATGTATATTGAAGGCACTTCTAAGGATTTTTTTTTTTTTTTTTAGTATGTCATAAAAATAAAATCCATGTTTGCAAAATTAAAACCCATCAATCTTTTTTACACACAGATACCCTTCACTTGTATTTTACACATTATTTTGATGTTTTCAAACTTTTATTTATTTTATTTTCTCTTTTAACTGTTTAATGCAAAATATTTTACTTAAGTTAGGAATCACTAATATTGATGCATAGCTTGTAATTTGTACTATTTATCTTCTAAGCATACAGATGAACTGTAAGTTTGTGCAGTTTTGTGCAAAACACAGTAAGTGAATTGCAAAATATCATTTTGTCTTTTGCATAAAAGATAAAACTTGAAATCTGATGCATTCCCCCTTATGTAATTTAAAATATACCACAGAAGAAAATCGTAATACAATTCAGGAAGGGAGTGGCAGCAATTTAATCAGCAAATTTTCTTTCAAGAACGCCCTTTCTGTGTCATCGATGAACTTCATTATCTTTGCTTTATCATCTGAGAAGGTAAAGCCAGGGTTGTAATTTTGATCAGTCAAAACTCATTTTAACAAGGATTGTGGTCAAAACTGGTTTTAACCATTTAAAAGTGGTCGAATTTGCTTCAACCACTCAAAAGTAATTGAAACTTTATTAAAAAGACATTTGACATTTTTGGATTTCACAATGCACCTGGTGAATTGTTATGCAAACTCTTCAGCAATAAAGATAATTTTCAAAGTTTGATCTGAGTTAGCCTTAATACAGAAAAAGTCATTACTTGATAAGTAACACATGTTGTATTAAATTTATTTTAATAAAATAAATTTTAATCTCTTTTTCCAAATCAAAATGAGTCTTAATTACTGATGATCAAAACATATTTTGACCAGGAAAGTTAAAACTGTTATTTTCCATGTTTAAACCAATACAAGCCTAATATTAGGTAGACCAACAAGGACTAATAATATTAGGTAAAAGGCAAAATTGGGAAATTTCATTAGTGGCCAGTGGTAGTAGTTTTATAAGTGGCCACTAACTTTAAACTAGTAGCCACTTTTTTATTTAAAAATGTTAAACAGTAAACTTTTGTTAAAATTTTTATTAGTATTAATCTAAAATTAAATAGCCCAAATAAATATGTTAATATAAACATATTGCAACCAGCAAAAGTAGAATCCTTGATAAAATGCAAGAAAATTTTACTCTCTCCTTGTGGGAAAAGTGCCATAAGGTGTTCGCTGACAGACGTATTTAGTAAAGGCAATGGACATTTATTTGCTGCCAAATCTGGGCTAAAGGTTCAGGTATGATAGTATGATTTGATACTTGCTGCCATTAAGGTTACTGCATCAATGGTAGGAAAAATTAAAAGCATTAAAAATCTGCACATGCAAAAATGTTGAAGAAATGTAATTAGTAAAATAAGATTTTGTGTGGCAATGTTGGCAGATGTTCTGGAAACAGCACCAATCCATTCCTTGTATTACCTAAGTACTCAATATTTTTTAATATCAATTAGATACATTTTTTTTTCTAGATTGATACTGATCAATTTAATAAACACAAACTACAGCTCGTACAAGATGTAAGGAAAGAATAAAGATGAGTGTTTCAGTTATGACACAAAAATAAATAGATGAAGTGTTAAAATCACACTAATTTTCAAGCACTTAAAAGCATTGTAATCACTCTTTGCTGCATTCAAAAACAAGCATTGAGAATGAAAGTACTACTACTAGTGAAGATGGCAGTCAGGAAAGTAATAAATCTTTATGGAGCTCAGATTTATCAGATACAGATATGCATAATACAGAAGAAGCTGCAATTTTGAACACCGCAAGTGTGGTAATTTTACCACATTCAGGTTCCGTATAGCGCAGTTTATTTTTTTGTTTTCCCTTCTCTCTCCTTTTATTTATTTATTTTTTATTTGCCTGGCAGACTTTAATCATAGTTTTCCTTTTTGTTTAAAAAAGGCATTTGGTTTTGGCAAGGTTGTGCCATCGGCTTCAAAACGTTTATTTAGTATTCTTTATTTTCAATTTCGTCTTTGTGACGTCAGGTTGATTTCATTTCATTTTTAACAAATCAGATTCATATTTTTTTTCCGTTTGTTTTAAATTTTAATTATACCCTCCCTTTGGCATATATTTAGCCCTATGTTGGCATTCCTTTATTTTTTTTACATCTTCTCAATGAAGCTTCCGTGCGTGTATTGGCAGTTGTCATCTGTTTGGCGAGTTTTTCCATGTTACGGCAACCCTGTCCTTGCGCCAATGATAGGTTCACATTTTCCTTTGAATTTCGGAGTTGTTCTTTGGTTTTGTTGTTGGAGATGGAGTGTATTATAAAATACGTAATTTTGTGTGTCATAGATGCATCATATACATATTAGATTATGTTATGTCAGCTTGTATATTGTAATAAGTATGATGTGGACCTCAATCTGGTTAATTTTGTCTTGTTCGTCGAATTTTCAAGGAAAAAATGTTTAAAATTCATCAGCTTTCCACTGGCTAGTTACGGGATGGAATTATTGATAAATTAACATATATATTGGTCCAGTTGAAGTGGATATAGCCAAACTAATATTGGCATATCACGTTAAAAATTCTCACAATTTGTATTAAGAAAATAGTGGTAGCAACATGAAGATTATTGATAAGTATAATTTTTCTTGTTCTTATTTGGTTTTACATCGCATTGATATACCTTTTTTTTTTACAAGTTAAATCTGTTTCTGTCGCACAAATAAAGCAATTGGTGTATTATATATAAAAATATATTTTACTTAACCTTTTATTGTTATTCAGTGAACATATTTTTGAGGATAAAATATATCTATTTTCGTCAAAAGAAAAATAAACTGTTCCTATAGTTAATTAAGTCTCCCTTTTTTTTTAATGTAATGTTGTTGTTATTTTGTGGATAAAAATTAAAAAATATATTAATCAACTAAGTTATTTTTTTGAGCATAGAATCCTCTGAAGAAACAAAAATAGAAAATATATTCTGTGTGCTCAAATAATTAAAGATATATGTTCTTAAAAAAAATAAAGAACAGATACCTGGGTATACTAGAACATTATGAATTATAATGCAGCTCACCCTTTATTCTTTGAACTAAAAAAAAAAGAATTTAATTAAATCACAACACTTGTATTATAAAATACGTAATTTTGTGTGTCATAGATGCATCATATACATATTAGATTATGTTATGTCAGCTTGTATATTGTAATAAGTATGATGTGGACCTCAATCTGGTTAATTTTGTCTTGTTCGTCGAATTTTCAAGGAAAAAATGTTTAAAATTCATCAGCTTTCCACTGGCTAGTTACGGGATGGAATTATTGATAAATTAACATATATATTGGTCCAGTTGAAGTGGATATAGCCAAACTAATATTGGCATATCACGTTAAAAATTCTCACAATTTGTATTAAGAAAATAGTGGTAGCAACATGAAGATTATTGATAAGTATAATTTTTCTTGTTCTTATTTGGTTTTACATCGCATTGATATACCTTTTTTTTTTACAAGTTAAATCTGTTTCTGTCGCACAAATAAAGCAATTGGTGTATTATATATAAAAATATATTTTACTTAACCTTTTATTGTTATTCAGTGAACATATTTTTGAGGATAAAATATATCTATTTTCGTCAAAAGAAAAATAAACTGTTCCTATAGTTAATTAAGTCTCCCTTTTTTTTTAATGTAATGTTGTTGTTATTTTGTGGATAAAAATTAAAAAATATATTAATCAACTAAGTTATTTTTTTGAGCATAGAATCCTCTGAAGAAACAAAAATAGAAAATATATTCTGTGTGCTCAAATAATTAAAGATATATGTTCTTAAAAAAAATAAAGAACAGATACCTGGGTATACTAGAACATTATGAATTATAATGCAGCTCACCCTTTATTCTTTGAACTAAAAAAAAAAGAATTTAATTAAATCACAACACTTGGTGCCTTGGCCTCTTTCTTTAGAGGATTTATTATTATTATTATTTGTGTGCAAATACTGAAGAATTTTTTTTTTTTTTAAATGAAAACGAAAGTTGTTCTCATTGATGATGGAACATGGATTATTTTCCATTTCAAGATCATTTTACGTTTTTTTTTTTTGTGCCTGGCTTCTTAATAGAAAAATGTTCTTCCAATATTTTTTTTTAGAGAAAATTTGTTTATTTAGGCTGTGCTCTTGAATATAGTTGTGTTCTTAATAAATATACATATATGAAGTAGAACCGGTATTAATCTAAGTTTAAAAAAAAAAAAAAAAAAAATCTGAGTGTTTTATCTATATTTCTGTTTTAATTCACAAACTTTTTGCAACATGTCGAAATCCAAGAACACTATTAGTCTAAATATTCAACCATTTGATGGTAATCCATCTACTGTCGAATTTTTTTTCGACCAGCTTGAAGACATTCAACAGCTAAATAATTATAGCGAAAAAGAAATGCTAGCACTGTTTAAAACGAAACTCCTTGGCCCTGCTCTTCATTTTTATTTAGATTCACAATTTAATACTCAAACTAAAAAATTGGCAGACATAAAAACTGAATTTATCCAGTTTTTCGCTTCAAAGGAGAACAAAAATTTGGCCTTTCGTTCATTAGATAAGATGAAATTGGAACATAATGAATCAGTTAGAAATTTCTCATACCGATTAAACAAGAATCTAAAGTTAGCTCATCCAACAGTTGATGATGCTTCGCTCCAAATTTTGAAATTCACATATTTTATGAATGCTTTACCCAAAAATATTCACGTAAAATTATTAGAGGAAGGTATTTCTGACTTTACTAATGCTCTTTCAAGAGCTGAACAATTACAAAATATTTACAACTTCACTGAATCACCAACCACCCCTGCTCCTGTCACTTTACCTGTATATAATATGGAACATTCAAATAATTCGTTCCCTAATCCCGGTGCATCTGATTATAAACATTCTGAAACTAAAAATAAACGAAAGTCATTTTGTGATAGAAATTTCTCTTCCTATGGCAAACATCATCCAAAACAAAATGTTAACCAAATTACGTTTAAAAAACCATTCTATAAAAGAAATCTTCGTAATTCATTTCGTCATAGGACTGTAAATCAATGTGCTTTTTGTGGACGCCAGGGGCACTTAATGAAAACATGCTTTGAATTTAAAAATTTTGTTCAAAATATGAACCAGGCTAACTCTCATAATGGTGTTAACATGCTTCAAAATACTGCTAATGAATACCAAGCTAATCAACAAAATACTCATGAATATAATGATGGATTTTCTAAAGATAAGCGTTTAAACTAATGCAGGAGGCAGATCTATCTGGCACTCTGTCCTCCAATACTTCACATTTGCCAGAAAATACCTCAAAAACTCAATTATATAGAGTTACTTCTCAAGGAATTTTATCTTCTGAGAGTATACTTAAAAATGACCAATGTTTACCAAAAAATGGTATGCTCAAAGATGCAGAATCACAGACTATTTTTCAAAATGAAAATACTTATGATTATATTACGAATTCTGGCAATTGTTCTCAAGTCGATAACGCAAATACTTTAGTTGCTGAATCCCAAAATGATAGTGATGCCATTGAAAACTATGTAATTTATAGCACATTTAATTACAATGACTCTCTTCCTTGTATTACCTTAAATGTACAACATCATAATGTTATTTCTTTGTTAGACACTGGGTCTATTATTTCTTTAATTGATCAACAACATTTCAATATGTTAAAACCCACTATAAAATATAAATTTCTCTCTCGAAAAGTATCTATTTCGACCATAAACTCCCAAGTTGAATTTTTTGGATGTATTCGTTTGTCTTTCAAAATAGACAAATTGTTTTTCAATCATGTATTTTATATTACTAACATACGTAATAGAAATTTTGATATCATTTTGGGTTATGATTTTATTTGTAAATATGGTATTTCCATAACACCATCCTTTAATTCCATTCTACTGAAAGAAATTCTTGTTCCGTTAGTAAACAAACACCAGATATCCAATGATTCTCATCAGGCACAAGTATTTATGTGTCAAAAAAATGACGTTCCTAATACCTCTACTTGTACTATGCACCCTCAAAGTATAAATATGTCTGCACCAGTAAATGATTTTAGTGAACATCAGCAAACAAAAATTGACAGCTCTGGGATTGTTCATGAAAGTTCAAATTCCCCCCAAAATGAGTTAAAAATTTCAAACTTTCATAAAGTAACTATTCCAGCCAACACATGCATGTACATGCAAGCTCAATATTCTTCACAACCTGAGGAACATTTCATGTTTATTCCAACACTAAATAACCGTAATATTGTATTTATGGAATCTCTCCATTCCTTATCAGCCATAAAAAAAAATTCTTTTCTGATTGTAGTACAAAATATTTCAAACAAACCATTTCACCTCAACAAGGGAACTGTCTTGGGTGTATATGAAAATATTGATGAAAAAGATATTCAGCCTTACGATTTTAATGATGAAGCTGATGAAATGTGCAATTTAATCCAACCATCAGAAGACATTATAAAAATGAGAATAAATGATTTAAGTCCTACAGACTTTAAATTAGAACATCTTGATAGCAAACAAAAAGAGACTCTATTGTCCTTGCTATGTGGAAAAGCCCAAGCATTTTCGAAGTCTCTGCGTACTCTTGGTCATACTGACCTAGTCATTCCACAAATAAGTCTACTTAATTCGCATCCTATAAAATCTCTTCCATTTCCGGTGCCACAAGCATTAGAGGAAGAAGCCTTAAAACAGATTAATGAGATGTTAGAAGCTGATATCATTGAGCGTTCCAATTCATCTTGGGCATGTCCCATGTTATTGGTTAAAAAAAAGTCAGACCCATCAAAGCCTCAAAAATATAGACTCGCCTTAGACCTCCGTCTACTAAATGCTGTAATTATTCCATCTACCTATCCTTTACCTAAAATTCCAAATTTACTAGTTCAATTGTCTAAAAAGAATTTTTTTACAACGCTGGATCTCCCTTCTGCATATTGGCAAATAGCTATGCCCAAAGAGCTACAAGATAAAATGTCGTTCACAACTCCATTTGGCGTTTTTACCTATAAGCGATTAATGTTTGGTTTACGCACAGCAGCGTCTACATTCCAGCAACTTATTGACACGATAATTCAATTATCTGGTGTAGATGCTTATGCTTATCAAGACGATATTATTGTTGGAGCCAACTCATTTGAAGAAATGATCCATAATTTAAAATTACTTCTTGATACATTCATCAAATACAACATAACATTATCACCTGACAAATGCTCATTTTTTCATACCAGCATAGACTTTTTAGGTTTCCACATTCAAGAGCATAAAATTTTTCCTATTTCCAGCAACATAATAAAAATTACATCTTTTCCTCATCCCAAAACCAAGCGACAAGTTAAAGCTTTCATTGGTGTATGTTCATTTTATCGATCACTTATTCCATACTTTGCAGATCTAATTAGCCCTCTACTCGAGTTAACAAAGCCAAAAACTAAGTTCAGTTGGCAATCTGTACATGAAAATGCCTTTCAAACAATACAATCATTATTTTTTAAGAAGCCCGTGTTAAATCTACCTAATTGGGATAAAGAATTTATTGTTAATACCGATGCTTCACAAACTGCGATTTCAGCTGTCCTCATGCAGGAACAAGATAATTTAAGGGTACCTATTTCATACTTTTCAAAGGCTTTGTCTGATGCTGAAAAAAAATTCCCTGCCATAAAATTGGAATTGTATGCATTATACAAGGGTATCACCTCATTCAAGTATTACCTTTTTGGAAGACATTTTCTCGTTCTATCTGATGCTAAACCACTTGACAACTACAAAAGTTCTTCTTCTCCTGCAGATGTCACGACCAGATGGCTCATGGAGCTCTCTCAATTTTCTTTTTCCTTTGCTCATATACCAGGCAAAGAAAATGTATTAGCGGACTTTCTTAGCAGAACTGCTCAACCACCTACACAGGACTTGACATCTAATCCTGAAATTATAAATTCTGAAGAAGTTCTACCAGTAACGATGAATATAAATGATCTACACGATGAAATAGATGGTCAACTTCAATCAATCAAATCACTAGTAGAATCACATCCCACAAAGCTGGATAAAGTACCACAGCAACAGGAAGATAAGTGCCAAATTAATTGCTTGTCACAGGCAAACTCATCTACTCAAGATCCATTATTAGAAATTTCAGATGCAACAATAGCAAGTGAACAAACCAAAGATTCAAATTTAAATAAAATAATACTTGATTTACAACAAAATATTAATCTCCAGAAACACAAGGGTTATTATATCAATCCAAATAACAATATTCTTTGTTACAATAATTTTTTTCCTGCTGAAGAAATTGATCTGCATCGTGCTGTCTTACCCACCTCATTGATTCCCAAAGCACTTACCATTGCTCATATTACTCATCCAGGAATAAACAAAACCTTACAGAACCTCCGAAAACGTTTTACATGGAAAACAATCATTGCTGATACTCAGAATTATATTAATTCATGTGAACTATGTCTTATTCACAAAAATCGCAAGAAGAAAATTGCTCCATTTATGGCTGCTCCTGTTCCAACTGCTCCAAATCAAAAAATATCATTAGATATTGTTGGTCCTCTCAATAATCACTCAAATGTCCTAACAATAATTGACCACTGTTCTCGTCATCTAGAATTGGCTACTCTTAATAATATCTCTGCTCCAACTGTGACCAATGTTCTTTTAAACTACATTGCTACCCATGGTAGACCTGATATAGTATTGACAGACAAAGGATCCCAGTTTACCAGTGACATATTCTCGTTTTTTAATAAAACATTAGGTATCAAGCTGAATCACATCACAGTGGCCCACCCAGCCGCAAATGGCCTTTCAGAGAGGGTGAATTCTCAAATCAAATCATCACTGAATACTATGACTTCACAAGGTTTTGACACCAAAACTGCTGCCAAGATACATCAATCAATATACAATGCTACAGTACATCCTGCCACCAAATTCACTCCTAATCTTATTCATTTTGGGCGTGAAATTAATGATGTTTACATGAATTATAAAGGCCACCCCTCTTGGAAAATTCTTGACACCGCCCATGACATCTACAAATTAACAGATCTCTTGGATAAAATTTATTATCAATCCTATCTCAATAATGAAACAAATCGTCAGAAAGTCTATGAAAAGTCTAGACAACAGCACAAATTTTCAGATATAAAAGTCAATGACACAGTATTCATTACACTCCCTAATGTATTCAAGAAAAAGCCTCAAGGTCCATTCATAGTGCAAAAGATAATTTCACCTGTTTTACTGCAAATTGTGTCACAAAAAGACAGCCGTTCCTCACCTATCCTTATACATACCAACCGAGTAATAAAATTACATCCTAGAGCTCCTAAACTACAAGATACCACACAAGCAATTCCACAAACTGACAGTAACAATAATAATCAAGCTGCAACTACATCTCAAAATTTCTCTTCTACCAATCAACAGTCCAGCTCCTCTTATGCTCTACGACCTAAGCGACCAAAATTTGTGCCACACAGTGATGAATTCCAGTATTATTAACCTTTTTTTTTTTCTTTCAGCTGTTGTCCAGTCATGCCTGCTGATAGTGTTTGATCGCGCGCCTTAAACACTATCGAACTGATAAGAAATATATTTTTTTCTGCTGGTCAGAAAGCCTCTTTACTCCTCTTATCATAGACATGTGGACTGCCTGCTGTATAGGTATTCTTTTTTTTCCTTCTAATTATCCATCAACAGCCCACTTAACTGTATAATGTCAAGCTCTGCATTTTGCACTTTCTGAATAATAAAAATTTGTAACTTTTCTTCTTTTTGAAATATATAATTCATATTTAAAATATGTTTAAGCTAAAATTGTAATAACAATACAATAGCATTTTGATTTATTGCATTTCTTTACATAATGTTGCTTGCTATAGGTCACCATCAAAATATATAATACATGTTACTATTTAACTCTTGCAATATTCTCATAGTTATTGTGTTTAAAAAAAAAAAAAAAAAAAAAGTATGGGTGAATTATTTTGTTAAAAAATATTTAACAATATCAGTTTGTCACCTATTGTAATTTACATGGTTTTCTCAAGTGGATCATGTTACTAGTGGAATTGTGAAAGCACAACTTAATGGTATATTATGTATGGTATGTACATAACTTTATTGCTTTCTTTTGTATATATATATACATTATATTATGACCTGAATGACATTTAATTAAAAGTCCTAGGCAAATGTTGTATTATGAATAAGGTCTGTTTAGTACTTTGCCAATTATGTTAGATTGGTTTTTCTCTAGAGTGGCCACTCATTCAAAAAACTTTTTGAAAATAATTAACTATGGTATTTTGTGAATATTTATAACTTTTATATTGTTTGAATGTGTATTTTACTGTTGTTTATATTTTTGCATTGATAATGTGTATTGTGAAATTAGGGTATTCCATCTCACTTTGGATTTTTGTGTAATAACTATTAGCTACATCTTCATAAAAATGTGTTGGTAAAAGTTGAGTGTTTGTTATTGTATTATGTATTGTGTATTATATTAGATTTCTTTTTAAAAAAAATTATAGTTATAAGTTTTATATAGTGTTTGCATAGACAGAAATGAAAGAGCATAAGTTGGTTTTACTTGACATAGTTATGTAATTGTAAAAGCAAATATTGTTTCTGTCAACATGTTACATAATTTATGACTTATAAAATTGGGTACAATTACTTTATTCTTTTTCTCATTATGATACAGGATATATACAAATATGTTGTGGTATGTTATTTTCTTGATATTTTATGCTGTATTTGGACTCCATCATTCATTCTGCCCCTATCCATCTCTGGCTCAATTAAAAAAAAAAAAAATGGCTTGTGAAAGTGCTTTTAGTGCCTCGCACTTCCCCTTCTCCATTTTTTTGTGGAGGTGTGGGTGAGTGTGGTAATTTTACCACATTCAGGTTCCGTATAGCGCAGTTTATTTTTTTGTTTTCCCTTCTCTCTCCTTTTATTTATTTATTTTTTATTTGCCTGGCAGACTTTAATCATAGTTTTCCTTTTTGTTTAAAAAAGGCATTTGGTTTTGGCAAGGTTGTGCCATCGGCTTCAAAACGTTTATTTAGTATTCTTTATTTTCAATTTCGTCTTTGTGACGTCAGGTTGATTTCATTTCATTTTTAACAAATCAGATTCATATTTTTTTTCCGTTTGTTTTAAATTTTAATTATACCCTCCCTTTGGCATATATTTAGCCCTATGTTGGCATTCCTTTATTTTTTTTACATCTTCTCAATGAAGCTTCCGTGCGTGTATTGGCAGTTGTCATCTGTTTGGCGAGTTTTTCCATGTTACGGCAACCCTGTCCTTGCGCCAATGATAGGTTCACATTTTCCTTTGAATTTCGGAGTTGTTCTTTGGTTTTGTTGTTGGAGATGGAGTGTATTATAAAATACGTAATTTTGTGTGTCATAGATGCATCATATACATATTAGATTATGTTATGTCAGCTTGTATATTGTAATAAGTATGATGTGGACCTCAATCTGGTTAATTTTGTCTTGTTCGTCGAATTTTCAAGGAAAAAATGTTTAAAATTCATCAGCTTTCCACTGGCTAGTTACGGGATGGAATTATTGATAAATTAACATATATATTGGTCCAGTTGAAGTGGATATAGCCAAACTAATATTGGCATATCACGTTAAAAATTCTCACAATTTGTATTAAGAAAATAGTGGTAGCAACATGAAGATTATTGATAAGTATAATTTTTCTTGTTCTTATTTGGTTTTACATCGCATTGATATACCTTTTTTTTTTACAAGTTAAATCTGTTTCTGTCGCACAAATAAAGCAATTGGTGTATTATATATAAAAATATATTTTACTTAACCTTTTATTGTTATTCAGTGAACATATTTTTGAGGATAAAATATATCTATTTTCGTCAAAAGAAAAATAAACTGTTCCTATAGTTAATTAAGTCTCCCTTTTTTTTTAATGTAATGTTGTTGTTATTTTGTGGATAAAAATTAAAAAATATATTAATCAACTAAGTTATTTTTTTGAGCATAGAATCCTCTGAAGAAACAAAAATAGAAAATATATTCTGTGTGCTCAAATAATTAAAGATATATGTTCTTAAAAAAAATAAAGAACAGATACCTGGGTATACTAGAACATTATGAATTATAATGCAGCTCACCCTTTATTCTTTGAACTAAAAAAAAAAGAATTTAATTAAATCACAACAGCAAGTGATATTACTGATAATGAAGACAATGATTTATTCTGTTCTGTACAAGAAGCTGAGAAGTTACAATGTGGCCAGTAAGTGATTATTAAATAAGATGATATAAAGTTTCGTGTTATTATTACTGAAGAAGTAAATGATGATCGTCAAATAAATTGCTTAATGCCGACAAAAATTAAGAATACTTAAGTTTGAATCTAATCACTATATTATTCAGAACAAAAGAAATCAAAATGTGGCTATTACTAATGCTTCTCCATTAATAAACTCTCGGAGATTTTACAAATGCTATTTAATAATTTTCTTCTTAAATTTACTGAAGATGTATGCAAAGAAATGTGAAAAGTCTGGAGCGAATTTACAAATAATTATATTTTGCATTTGAAATTCCTTCAATTTACAAAATAATGAAATATTTAATATTTTTTTGCAGAATTGAGTTTAAAAATAAATAATAATGAAAAAAAAAATATTTTACTGTCAAATAATTTTATTTCCAAGTATTTTTACATGTGGATTTTTTTTTAGGTAACATGGGTTTTTTTGGGGGAAAAAGTGGGTTTTTTTCAATTTCTTGCTTAATTGGCTGTCATTTTGTAACATATTGATAGAATGAAAAATGCTCAACATTAAAATCTTAGTCAGATCAAGCCGTGAAAATATAGCTATGTTGAAATTTTTTGTATTCCTTACTAGACTTTATATAAAGATAAATTCAAAAAATGGGTTTTTTTTAGAGGACAGCACAATATATGTTTTCTATAAACTATTTACTTACATATCTTCTTTCACCTTAATTGACAGTGAAATTTCATTACAATTTTCAGGATGTGTTGGAAAGTATTTCATAATCTATGCTTGAAGCATGATTTTCTGCTCTTGTTTAATTTAAATTTACTCAATCACCAGAAAACCTTACGCACTTATAAATCCAAATAATGAAAATAAATAATAATAAATTTAAAATTTAGAGGTTTATCATACTACATCATAAAGCAATATCTAAATAAAGATGTATTTGGTGCAGTTGATGTTGAAATCCCAGATTTGCTAATTTATTAGTTTAAATTATACATAAATAAACCTTATAATATTACAGTACAAAAACGATGACATATGACTTATAAATAAGCTGTATAAGATTATAATTTGTTCATTTACTGCTGTTTCATTTCGGTGACTGTTAGAATATTCGGAAACAAATCTTGCTTTAACAAGACTAAAATATGCCAAGGTTCCTACATACAGGAAGCATCAAAATTAGCCAATAGTAAACAAGAAATTATGAGAGGGAGAATGAGCACTTAGATTAATTAAAAATTTCGATTAATATCAAAATTAGTCAATAGCAAACAACAAATCATGAAAGTGAGAATGAATACTCAGATTACAATTTTGTAAAAAGTCTTTTTTTATTGTTTAGTTTGTTCAATTAGTCAGAAAAAATGTTTCTCACCAACATAAAATAACAGATGCTTAATTAGATAACACTTCTAAAAAAATTCTTTGTTGCACAATTATCACACAAAAGGTTTCTCACAAGAATCACAGCTAAAATAATCATTTAAATTACCCTTTTGAAAGAATTTCTTATTGCATATCTCACACACACAATTTTTCCCCACTGCTATGAATTAATAAATGCCTGCTTAAATGAATATTTTGAGAGAATTTCTTGCTGCATATCTCACACACAAAAGGTTTCTCACCAGTATGAATTAATAGATGTTTCTTTAACTGACTCTTTCGTGAGAATTTCTTGTTGCATATCTCGCACACAAAAGGTTTCTCTCCAGTATGAATTAATAGATGATTGTTTAACTCACCCTTTTGTGAGAATTTCTTGTTGCATATCTCACACACAAATGGTTTTTCACCAGTATGAATTAACAAATGATTGCTTAAATTGCACTTATAAGAGAATTTCTTGTTGCATACCTCACACACAAATGGTTTTTCACCAGTATGAATTAATAAATGCTTACGTAAATTATTCTTTTGAGAGAATTTCTTGTTGCATATCTCACATACAAAAGGTTTCTCACCAGTATGAATTAACCGATGCATTTTTAGACTACTGTTTTCAGAAAATTTCTTGTTACATATCTCACATACAAAAGGTTTCTCACCAGTATGAATTAATCGATGCTTTCTCAGGCTACTCTTGTTAGAAAATTTCTTGTTACACATCTCACAAACAACAGGTTTCTCACCAGTATGAATTAATAGATGCCCTCTTAAATGATGCTTATGAGAGAATTTCTTGTTACATGTCTTACACACAAAAGATTTCTCACCAGTATGAATTAATAGATGCCTGCTTAAACCAGACTTTTGTGAGAATTTCTTTTTACATATCTCACATACAAAAGGTTTCTCACCAGTATGAATTAATAGATGCCCACTTAAATGATGCTTTTGAGAGAATTTCTTGTTGCATACCTCACATACAAAAGGTTTATCACCAGTATGAATTAATAGATGCCTGCTTACATCACCCGTACGAGAGAATTTCTTATTGCATATCTCACACACGAATCGTCTTTCACTAGTAGGATTGCAAATATGGGCATTTAAATTAAATTTTTTTGAAAATACTTTGCTGCATACTTCACAAATGAACAATTTTTCTCGCTGCAAGTCAGAAGGTTTTTCTTCAAAAATCCACTGTAAAGAAATGTTGCTCTGCATATTTCACAATTTAAAAACTGCTTTGAGAGATGTGATGTGTATCTACATTTATGATCTCATGCATCTGTAGTAAATAGAGTTAAATTAATAAATACCTTTTTATGATTAAGTAAAAACTTACTTCAGAGAAAATAAACTTCTCAGGAAAATTTAAAATCAATATAGAAAATTGAATTCAACTAAATTCCTACTGTAATATTAAAAACTACTATGGACTCTTAATTTTTCTGACACTCACAGAACCAGGGATATGTCAGAAAATTATTAGATGGATTTTCTAACTGTACAAAGATTAAACTATAAATAATAAAATAAATAGAATTCAAGCTATTGCTCAATTGAGCTACTGTCATAAATTAAAATAAATAATTTAACATAAAGAATATATTATAAATAAAAAATAAAGCAAATTTAAGGAGAAAATTCTATAATTACTTTTCTTCTAAAAAGAAATGATACATGTTACAAGCAGTGCAGGGATTATAAGAATTTCTCTTGCCACAAAAATAACTTATTTACAGATTTTTCAGTCAAATTTTCTCCAGATTTTTAAATTTCTCAATTGAATATTAATGTGACGAAATTCTACATTGTATTACAATAAATTTAACAGAATTTTAATTATTTCTTAACATTTATACCATGCTTTAATCTTTGTATAGTTGACTATAAGTTTAAAAAATGCATTTTCTACCAGCAGTTTGGAATACAGCCACTAACATCCATAGATCTGTCCATATAAATATGATGATGAAATGTGTGAGGAATGTCATTTAATAGAGTGTAACACATAATAGAGTGTCAGAAAATCAGGAGTCTACTATATACTAATTTCTAAAAAAGATGGAAGGAGAAAATCACATAAATAACATTATTTTATTCAAAAACAAATCAATCAATCAATAAAACATACTTTTTAAGTAAAAAGTATCAAATGTATATTAACAATAGTATTGTTGTAATGAGTCCTCTATGAGCAGTATAAAATACCTGATTGTAAAATTTACTATGAAAAAAAATCTGGAACAATTAATTCTTATAATAACTTTAAAGCATTATAAAAAGAAAAGAAAAGAAAAGGGGGGAGATCACAAATTTCTTATGTTAAATTTCCCTGGTATTTCCAGTTCAGATTTAAAATAAAGAAATTTTAAGAAGTAATTCCATTCACAAAAATACTCTGATACATAATCATTATTTAAAGTGGATATAAAAAAACAAAATAAATGGGAATCGTATAAATAACATAAATAATTTCAATTTACCAGGAAGTTATATTTTAATAATCAATTTATTATAACCAATAAAAACCTCTTATTTTTTATTGTGCAAACATGTATTACTTCTTTCTTAGTTATAAAAGTCCAGTTTGCTATGTTAAATGTGTTATAACATCACACTTGAAGAATAAACATGCGCATGGAATTGAATGATGAACCCATATTATAGGAGATACATGAGTCCATATTACAAAGGATTTAATAACTTTAATTATACTATTTAAACTTTATTTTAAAAAAAAGTAATTGATAAAAAAATATTAAAACAGAGTTTTATTACAATTTTGTTTTTAGGGAAAAAATATCTACTTTCTTGTTTCGTTCATGCCTTCTATTAATACCTCAAATTCGTTATTAGCGTACTGCTTTATATTTTTAATTTTTTTAGTTGCTAACTTGATTTTCTTTTCTTTAGCACCTTTTTCCAATAAATATTTTTCTTTTCTTTTTACAGCATCATCCATTGTTGAATGCACATTTTTGAAACTATGAATGAATTTGATTGGAATTTCAGAATTGTTTGTTTCCCCACAGATGATTTGATTTTGTCACAGAGAAGCCTCTGTCAATTTACAGTATATGATCTCCTTTCAAATTTTCAATTAGGCATTCTGAATTTATAGATAGGAATCTTTCTACATTGATGTTTCCATGTGACAATACGATGACTATTTTCATGACAGTATTCATAGACTAACAATTACCAAACTTATTAAATATATCCACAGTGGTCACAAATTCTTTACATAAAAAATCTTTGATATTTCTCATTTACTGCTAATATTTTTCTGATAATGAATATTTTGTTAGAGATAACACGGATCACAGAATACAATCGTAATTTTGTAAAAGGAATAGAAAAAAATCTTTTAAAGATAAATAAAATCATATAAGTGTAATGTATAAAAGATTTCTTTTTTGAAGCTTTATTGTAAAAACTATATCTTTTTTTAAGCAAGAGCTGTCCAAAGATGATTTATTTAATATGTTTTCTGTATCTCTTAAAAGGTAAGAGGGAAAGAAAATATGTTGACTAAAGAAGGAAAATACCACAGTTGATTTGAGAAGTATATCTGGGAGCACGGCAGTCCGCCGAGTTCGCACAAGCCATAAAGCTACTTTTTCTTGAACCATTTCGGCATACTTTTCATCCTCTCATAACTGCGTTTTGGAGATACCTACAAAGTTTTCCTTTTTAACACACATTAGTATAATGAAACTAAACTAGGTTCCGAGATTTCGTATTTCTGTATTTAATATTTTTCGAAATATCAGATTCCGAAAAAGGGCTTTTTTGTAACTGACTCACAGGGGATCATTAAATAACTAAGGTTGGTGATCATCAAATACCTAAGGTACTTCTAAAAGTCATAGAATCATGAAATTCGACAAGTAAGTAGATTTTGTAGCACAATTAACCAGAAAAGTCTGAAAACATACAATTTCTGCCTTTAAACCCTTCAAATAGGGTGTGCTGATTTGGCTATATACAGTTCGTAACATATTCAATTGGCAAATTAAACTAATTACATTGTTGCAACCATTTGTGTTTTTTGTTGCACCATAAACATTTAAGTAATAACAGTTGCATAGACAAACATTTATTCTCTCATATTTGACGCCAGCGTTGGTCGCCAAAGCCCGATTATAGAAAATTAGCCTGAGTTTGAAGGTATTGCATGGTTTCAATCAGAATGAAATTTTTATATGCTTTTCCGAAAATGTTGGTAAGGCAAATCTTTTACTTTACCTCCCGTCTTTCGATCTTTTACTTCCTTAAAATAAATTTTATTATAAATGTCGGTATTCTAATAGCAATAGCACTCTACCCAGGTAGCACAGTGATATTAGCCAATATCCACGGCAATATTGGCCAATATTTCGAATGTCACTGAATGTCGAACGTCAATTTTACAACATCTGCCGATATTCACAGACATAACTTTAAAATGTTTTTTTAAAAAAGCATTAAAAAGAGTTTTTTGCATTATTTATGACTTTATAATACAGAAATAGTATTCTAAACAATACAATTTAATAAGTTTTCCCATTTAAAAAAAACTTGATTTTTTAATGCTTTATTTTTAACATTCGGTTTATATTGGCCAATGTCGTAAAAATGATATTACGAAAACGACATTCAGCGATATCTATCGGCATTCGAAAGAAAATCGGACATTTACAGATATCTGTGGATACACCTGTATCTGGCGAAGTTTGTAAATGTGAAATGAAGTGAACAGACAGCCTTGAGCGTTCGCTTCTGTTTTTTGTTTCTTACTTTCATGTTTTTATTTTCGAAGTTTCAGTATTATAAAACTTACTCGAATAAATTTTAAAAGATCTGAAGCTCGTTTAACGAGTCTTGTAAAAGGTTTGTGATATTTTTTCTTGATTAAAATGTAATTGTTATTCTTTGAATATGAATCACGTGTTAAATTAGTGTTTGACGTGTGTTCTATTCAAAATCGATGTTATTTATTTATTAATACAATGCTGGGTTTATTTGTTTATCATGCAGTATGTACGTTTTTACATAGTTTTAATATTTTCCCGTAAGAAATATTTTGCAGGGCAATATCATACACTGAATTTTTAATTTCTCGTTAATAATTTGCTGATTTTATTATTTGGCTGCACGAGTAGACTATTTATGTTATTTTATACTTTCATTTCAGTTAAAATAACATAAATACTTGCATCAAATAAATACTTTTATTTCAGTTTAAAACTTAATGTAACTAAATTGTTATTAAGATTGAGCATTTATAATCTTGACCATTTCTATGTGTGTGTAATAGATGCTCAATTCGTTAAATTACAGTTGTGTAAGTGAGTGTTCTCAAATTCTCTTGTGTTATTTATAACACAAGAGAATTTGCTTTATTTATTTAATGTTTTCAAAAGTAAATGAGAATTCACGTTTTCAAATTGAATCTGTTTATATTGCTCTCTCTCTATATATATTTTTTAAACTAGTATATCTTATGTAATTTTTTTTTATGATTAAAATATTTAAAATTATCCAAGTGAATGAGTTTATTTATTTTTTTGTTTCGAATAAATTTAAATAAGCTTTTCTAATTATTAAAATTTAATGATTTTGTGAAGGTTACTTTACTTTAAAATGTGTAGTTTTAAAATTATATTTTGAATTTAAAATAAAATCACTTTTAAACAAACTCTGGTTTTAACCATCATTTATAGTCAGTTTAAGAAAAATACCTCTAATTTTTGGCTTTGGAGGCCCTGGGCAGTGGCCCTGTTACCCCTTGGGATAATCCATTCCTGCTTTAAAAACTAATACTTATCTTTTATTTCACATACATGTTGATAAATTTCTGTTGACCTTAAGTATTTAAAATATCTTTTCCTTTCAGAATGTTGAGATTTTACCTGAGATGGAATGGAACTCTACAAAACTCTAGATCGAGATATATGGGCTGCAAAAGTGTTGCCGAGTGGATTGTGAGTGTTTTTAACATCCTATTCCTCGGTAACATTGCTCCAGCTAAAAATTCCATTTTCACAGGGCCATCAGAATACAAGCTTTCTGGTACAGGACTAAAACAGCAAAGAGTAGCGGATAAAGTGGCTGCACGTGATTGCTTGCAGAGTCGTGTATTATCGAATATATAAATATATATATTCAGAAGAAAAATTTGCATAATTGTCGTCGAGTCAATGCTTTGACATTGATTGTTTTTTAATTATCATGGGATTATTACGCTAAAAGTGTGCAGTGGCTTTTGTTGGTGTGAGAAGAGTGTTCATTAAATGAAAGCTGATTTTGGATAGTTTTTAGGGTTACTGTGCCATAGAGTGATATTTAGTATACAATTTGGAATTTGGACCTTGGATTGTTCACAGGTATGTTAACATTTTTTATATATATCATAGTTTTTTTTTTTTTGCATTTATTTAATTATAAATAATAAGTTTGTATCTAAAATATTTTCTTTTGGCTGTTTTGAGGTTGTTCCATAAAAGTTATTTTTAATAAGATAATTCAAAATTGAGGATTTTTACTTTTAAATTAGTCTTGATGTCACCAGTCTGTATAAAAATTATATCTGGAAAAAACTGAAAATCATTAAATTTTGATGATAAATGCTTCTTACTGGTGAACCTCTTTTTTTTTTTTTTACATATCCATACCAAGTCACCAATTATTTTCTAAGCGGCATATAATCTTATTAAAAATACATAATAAAAATTATAAATACAGTAGACTCCCTCAAATCTGCAACCCTAAATTCTGTAAATTCCTAAAATCTTCACATTATTTCAGATGTAAACAAACACAGTTAAAATGTAGGTAAAATTTAAGTTTCTAAAAAAAATTATATCATTCTGTAAACATTTTAAAATTTTGATTAATATGATTGAACTCATGTTTTTTCATGAAAATGAAGGAAGCATAAATTTATTTCTGAAAAATTTCAAGATAGTACTGATATGAGTGGCGATCAGTCTTTTTATCAAATACATTTATGTATTAGTCAAACTTTTTGGTTATTAAATATGGCTAAACATGAAATAAAACTTTGTTATTTTAAGATATTGATATGAATTATTAGTGTATATTTATACGGAGAGTTTCACTGAATAATTCAAGAAAAAATTACCTCATCATTATGCATATTTAGTTATGCATTATGAATTATTTATTTGAACTTTGCTTTTAATATTTAAAAAATAATAATAAATTTTCTTAATTTTTATTATTTTACTTTATTCAAGCATTCATTATAATTTCGAGTGCATTATTAAATTCAAATTACTGTTTAAGAATGTAAACAAAACATTGATCAAAAATCCACAAAATTCTAAAATCTGCACAACCTCTGGTTTTAAACTATGCGGATTTAAGGGAGTCTACAGTATTATAAATGCGAACTAACACAGTGCAAAACTGTAATTTAGTATATATTAATTAAATTCATAAAATCATATTGGTGGCTTGTATCAACAAGATATTTACGATGGTTTATTTCCACTTGTTTAAATGATTATAGTATTATATAAATATATACTCTATACACATATTATACAGTTGATATTAACAATACCCGATAATAACAATTACAATGCACATATATTTTTCTAAATTGTAATTGCATGGTTAATGTTATATATTACAGTTGAGTTACCATACTAAAGGCAATTGAAAAAGTATTTATATATATAACTAAACTATAAAATGTATCTATAATATCATATTATAGTTAGTCAAGTAAACTTGCTTACAAATATTTTTGCTATTGCCTTTAATATGCCAACTAATAGTATATAATATTAACCATAAAGTTATAATGTAGAAAAAAAAATGTTCATTGTAATTGTTATTATCCGGTATTGTTAGTATCAACAGTGTTTATGAGTATTGTAAAATGATATTCAGAAATGTCAGGAAAATATATCTCCTAATAACTGAAAATGATATTCAGGAATATCAGAAACAAATATCCCTCAATATTATTAAATGATATTGCTCAATGTCAGAAAATGATATTGTTCAATGTCAAAAAATGTTATTCACAGATGTCGGAAAACATTGGCCAACATTGTCAGACATCAAAAAGTGATATTCCTGAATATTATTTTAGGGGGGTCATTTAATGTTGGCCGATGTCACATTTTGATATTGGCCGATATTGCATTTTGATATTGGCCAATATCTTTGTGCTACCTGGGTAGTCAATCTGGCAAAACTTCGGTGCTATTTATGGGTTGTAATTTCTTTAAGTGCATTTTAATGGTGTTAATAAATTTTATATATAATATGTACACACGAGATTTTATTTGAAATATATATACTAGATATACATGCATATGCATCACACATATAATGCATAATACATATGCATCATTATGATGTCAACATAAACGGGGTATTTTTGCTGCCAAATTTGGCGATAATTCGTCAAGTGTTGCCAAGCTTGGCGAGAATTTGATGCTAGAGGCTATTTTTCATTGAGAATTTTTAGGGCGAGTAACCATCTATTAATATTATGCGGTTAATTGAATAGCATAACGCACGAATGTTAATAAAGTTTCATTCGTTTCACCATTAAACAAGACCTCTGCTCTTGCTATTATAATGTACTGTTATTATACTTACTGTTACTATATTGTTAGTCTTTACTCTGTTAAAAGTTTATTATAGAAATAGAAGGTACTTCTCTATAATCCAGTCGACCACTTTTCATAACAAAAAAATATCGCCATAGTGTAAGATTAAACGCCAAAAATTCAGTCCCATTTACTTGATGTCAGAAGTATTATACGTGTTTGTTATGTCATCAAGTGGTTTTTAATTCAACATTTGCGTGTATTTTTCATTATGTTTTACTGATTTATTAGTTATTTCATTAATTAAAATAACAACTCTGCCCTTAAATTCTTATATTTTATTTATTTATTTATTTTGATACTCCGATGGCAACGTTCTTACGTTTATTTGGCGTTACAGTTGGGCGATAGTTTTTTGTTATGAAAAGTGGTCGACGGGATAATAGAGAAATACCAAAGAGGAATTTTCAGAATTAAAGCATAGTTCTCCTTGTGATTATTATAATTTTATAACGATATCCAGTTTATCGATATGTACGTTATAGAATTAATCTTCTATAATGGGGTTCCTCGCATTTCAGCTTCAGGTTTTCGAGTAAAATTAGCTAAAATCTTAAAACCAAGACACATTGACACATTATCTAAGGCGATTGGATGGAAATAACGATAGATTTTCAAATGGTAGAATGACCGCGCATCCTTAGATTTTCTAATCTTTCTTAATTGTGCCTATGTAAGAATGAAATTAAAAATATATTAGCATCAATATGGTTTACTGTAAATGTGGATAGCTTTAAAAACGTTTAAAAAGAACCAGTTAACTTCCATCAAATCGTGTTTGCTAAAATATGCCATTTGGCAGTGGCAATTACAGATGATTACTTAATAGGATTAAAAATCTCCTCATTACAGCACGTAACAATGCAAGCGTACATTAAGCATAAATGCCTAAGTAAATTAAGCAGTCATTGTCAATAAAGATTAAATGCATAACAACACAAAATAGAAGATATGCTGCTATGATCGCAAAGAGATGATTCTTGATTTCACTAACAGAAACTTCCGATTTGGCGAAGGATTGCGCAAGTAAATTATGAAAAAAAGGGTAATATGATGAAGTGCTTATCACACATTTTAGGAAGACTAAACTGGCAGCTAGTATTTTGATGAAAACTAGAAATAAAATATAGATTTGTAAAGCATAATAAAAGAATTTAAAAATTATTTTATATTTATATATTTATTATATTTATATCCATCCTTTAGAAAAATACATTTTAAAAAAACCTACAAAAAGTAGTGATATCCCATCAAAAAATTTCTATTAAAAAAAAGCGCCAAGTTCCTCAATGTTTCAGCCGCAAAAAGTACTGATATCTGATGCTCGCCCAAGTTAAAAGTCAAACATCTGAAATCTTTCATTGAAAATGGCTTCCTGCGACTTGACCGTTAATGCATTTTTGGAAGGTTTTTCATATTCTAAAGAATATAAAATAATCTACATGTCTACTACATTTTTTTTTTAACATTTAACACATTTTGTTGCACAAAATTCTGAAATATAATACACATTTTAAAAAGCATAATTTCAAAATCACAGCTGTCGAGGATGGTCCACTCTGGTTCTCAACGCCTCATATAATGTAACACAATGTGAAATTTGATGAAAAAATTATTCATTGGAATTCGTGTTAATAACAATAGATCGTACCATTAAACCATGGTAAAACTGAAGGATGGTTAATCAAAACTAATGTTTGTTGAAACTCGATGGTATTTATCACATAACTTTTAGTTACGATGTCTTCATAGGAATATGCCTTTTTACATTCTGATATTACTTTTAATATTCAAATAATTTATTAATGCAGAATATCCAATCATTAATTTTGAAATGATTTATCGACGTAATTGTTTATTTCAAACTAGCCGCCACTGGCAACCAGTTTGGTCTCCCTTAAATGTATGTTAAGCATTGTAACATGTTACTTTCATTCCTAATTTAATTTTTTTCCTTAATCCTTCTCCAAATCGGAAGATTCTAACAGACAAGTCAAGAACTTTTGCAATCACAGTAGCATTTCACATATACTTTTTTTTTGTTGTTATGTATTTCATTTTTCTGGACAAAAGCTGCTTATCCCATTTAAGCATTTATGCGTCATGCCCGTTTGCTTATCAGTTGCAATATGTTCGCTAATGCAGAGATTCTAAGACATATTAAGTAATTTTCCGTAATTGGGTCATTATTATTAGGTTATTGGGTTTATTGCCAATAAACGTATTTTAGTTAATACGATTTGATGCAATGAAATCCATTTTGTGAAAGTCTTTAATGATATCCACATTTACACTGAACCATATTGTTGCTAACATTTTATTTTGCTTCTCGCTAACTTTGGCTGTAGACTCGATTACGGATTAGAAAATCTATCATTATTCTCATCTAAAACATCTTGAATAATGTGCCATAATCGGGGTGCATATTATTATACGTAATTTTTGAGTATGATTTTGTGAAACATTGAACTTTTGAAAGTGAGTTTTGATAATCACATTCCCTTTAAACCATATTTGCTGTCAGCGCTTTTGACCCATGGCGTATAATCTGATTAAAATTCATAAACCTCCTTCTACATGCCGATCTTTGTTCGACTTTGTTTTTCTCTGCTCCCCTTTCTTGATATAGTTCAGGAGTCTTCATACTTGCGTAATTCCCTATCTTCGGCATTTTTGCTTAATGTCTACTAACTATTAAGATCAGTAACAAGTAAATACGCAACACAAACATTGACACCTATAATTCTAATTGCAGCAACCCGTTTTTTCTCTGTATATTGTAACTCTATAGTTAATATTATATAGTAGAAATATAAAAGACAATTGCAGACATTTTTATTGAAATATTAGATATAGATATGTATATTATATTCATAGGTATATAGTATGTGATTAGAATATATATCTCATAGTCATTCCGGCAGATATAAAATATCGTTAATAAAACTACCATCGTAAATATCTAAGCTAAACGCCATCAATATGATTTTATGTGTTTTATAAATGTCGCTAAATTATTTTTTGTATTATTTTACTTTGATTTTATATTATTTACCATTTTTAATGATGGGTCCTTTTGGGTACAGTTGTCGCAGATGCACTGGATATCATTTTGGCGATATAATTATTGGCTGAATAAATTAACCTTTGTGTGTGTTTTATAATAAAATTTTGTGTTTTTTAATATAAAAAAAACTATTTCATAATAAAATAAAATCCTATCCCCACCTCCTATATACGTAGGTCCCTCAAACAAAAAATTATACCGGAGTGGCAGGCTTTTTGGACTGACTCGTCGAAAGGCAGGCATACCTTCCAACTTGTCCTCATAGTCTCGAGGAATCTTTTAAACCTCTCACCATCCACGACTGCGACTGCATTCCTCACGGGACATGGTCCCTTTTCCTCATACCTGAACTGTAGGTAAATTTAACGTAATTTCCCCCACTTCTGCCAAAAGTTGGCATATTTTTCTTCATTTTTAAGTTTCCCCCCCTTTATAAACGTAAGTCTATTTAATATATTAAAGTAACATCAGTAATTTAATTTCTTTACACTTACGTTTCTTTTTTTCATAAATTCTTAAAGTTAAATCGCGCATTGTTTACTTTTTACTACCTTTCCGCCAACCGAATGGTTGGTTGGTTGTCGCATGGAACGTCGCCTAGACGAACGTCATTGCAATTGACGTTGATCGTAGCTCCATCTCCCTGAGCGGAGAAAATTTTCATTAGCTAAGTAACAAGTGAGAGGTCTTCACAAACTGTGAAGTCTTTCATCATCTATATGCTGAACCAATCAGAGGCCGGCGTTCGCGATCTTAAAGTTTCGCTATTTTTTCTTGGCAACATTTGTTCGCTCAGCTGGATAGTTTAAATACCCGCACGTTTTTCAAATGCGGTGTGCTTGTTTTGGTTTATACCGAAGTGTTAAAACATCATCTTACTACCTTGTAAGATGTAGTTGTGAAATTTAACTGTGTTTAAACCTTCATATCGGGATATGCTGGCATCATTTAGTAGATGCACTCTTATTTCAAGCGACTGGAGATGAAAATATCTTTATAAATGGCTCTTTTGATGTTAAAAACCTACTTTGTCACTCGATATATATGGATAAAAAGGTATCGTTATTTCATGTCTCTATCGTCTCTGATTGGTTTTTCGAGTATGATTAAATATGCATGTTTTCATTTTGTTTTTACATATTACTGACAAATGTTTGTACAGTTTCTACAGTTTGTTTGTGTGTGTAAAGTTTCATCATGTTTCGTGAAGTAATAAATGTTTTGTCCTTATAATAACTGTGTTATCACTGAAGCCCTCTTATACAGTAATGTTCTAGTCAACATATGCACCTTCAAGTTTCTAGTAAAGTTTCAGTAACTTTTCATGTGGGATGGGAAGCAGCCTTTTTATGCAAGAATTTTCTGTATACTTATTTTCTCAAACATCTATCTAAAACAAGTTATATTTTTAATGAAAATTGGTAGTCATATTTATCTAATGTTACAACCCACCCAGGGGTGTCAATTTTTAAACCAGCGTACCGACGAAAGTCTACAACCCCGCATTGGCCCCTCTTCTTTTCTGAAATTTTTTCCAATGTTATTTAAAACCTGCTTCACCTAGAAAAGGTTCAGGGTTCAGAGAAGCGGCGGTGCGTCCACAGATTGGTAGCAGAGCGTGGTTAGGGGCCACGTCTCTTTTACATTATGCTACCTAGTATACAGAAAATATATTTGTTTTTTTATGCTTGATAATGCTTGTAAGTCATAAAATATATTATGAAAGTAAAAAGTATAATTTTTTCTAGCGACTTTAGCAATTTTAATGATCAACTTGAAAGGTTTTGAAATATAAATTTAACTAAAAGTTAATTCAAGAAGTTGGTTTAAGGTGAAGTAGAGAAAAAAAATGGCTTCATTTGGTGATAACACAATTTTAACTCGAGACAATTACCAAGCCTGGTCTCTAGAAATACAGAAAGTGTTGGATACAGAAGGCCTTACTCTGTGGTTAAATAAAACCTCGTGGCCGGATGAAACTAAACTTACCCTCATCGAAAAACTCCGATACGACTAATGGAAACTACGTGCTTCTGGTATACTGAAAACTTACATTTCTAGCGATATTAGTCCTTTAATTGCACGATTGAGTGATCCATCAGAAATATGGGATACATTAAGAGAGCATTATGAAGTCTCAGGTATTACTTCTAAAATTAATAATTTTAACGACTTTTATGATATTCGAATGCATCCAGACGAGGATGTATCAGCTTTTCTATGTCGGTTTGAAGAGGCTTACAAGCGCGTAAAAGATGCTGGTGTCGATATATCCGATTTACATAGGTGTTACAAGCTTCTATAGGCCATCTCCCAGATCAGTATCAGTACTTAGTACGTGAATTTAAAAAGTTACCTGAAGGAAAATTTACGTATAAAAATATCAAAGACGAGCTTTTAAGTGAAGTTTCAGCTCGGGAAAGTCGCGAAAGGCGTAAAAATGAAGCATTAGAGACTTTTCAAAGTGTGAGTAGTAAGAACGAAGAAAACAAAGTTAAAAGTAATGCTCGCTGCAGATATTGTGGTAAAAGAGGTCACAAATCTGAACGTTGTAGAAATAAAAATTTAAGTTTAACGTCTAAAAGTGACAAACCTAACAAGACATTTTTCACCGAATTAGAGACAAATGATTGTTTTTCTTCAGAACTTTTACCCCCATGTTGGGAATGGACTTTAGACTCAGCGAGTACGGCACATGTTTGCCAAAATAAAAACTTTTTCATATCACTCAAGTCACCCCCTCCTGGAGCAATTGTCCGAATGGGGACAACGCCCCATCTAGTAAGAGGTGTAGGGAAAGTTCGTTTTCAAATTAAAGACAAAGATAAAATCCATACACTCGAACTCGCTGATGTTATGTATGTCCCAAATATACACCGCAATCTAATAAGTATGAGTAGAATGGATAAGGCCGGTCTACATGCGAAGCTCGACAATGGTTTTTCAATTTACGACAGTAATTGGAAGTATTTATACACCGCTCAACGGAAAAGTAATTTTTATGTATTGAAAGCTTTAAAAGGAAAACTCAAAGAAACAACCCCTTCAATTCCTGCAAAACAAGTCAAACTAGCGAAACCTCAACCTTTAAGATCAATTCAAGATAAGTCTAACACTGGGGAAGCAGGGTCGGAAACAAGAGTCAAATTTAAGTCAGAATCGCCACCCAAATCAAGTCATACTGTATATGACAGTAAAGTTAAAACTCCCAAGTACGTAGTTAAGTCAAGTTTAAGGTCTGCACCAAATACAGCCCGAGAAGACCAGCCTAAACCTCAAATTGCAAAGAATTCTAAGTTAACTAAGTCATCCAATTCCAATCTTAAAACAAAAGAAAATGAGGTCCCTAATAGAATTCAAACGCAAACTTATGTTAAAAGTAGATTACCTATTCATAATAGACTTAACTTTAACCAAGCTTATGCGACAGATAAAAATAACATCATGCTGTGGCATGAAAGGCTGGGCCATAGCAATATTAAGATTATAAAGCAGATGGTCAATAATAAGCTTATTGAGGGTTGCGAAAAACTGCAGGGCACTGAACAAAAGTGCGAGTCGTGCATTCTAAGTAAAAGTACCAGAGCCACCCATCCCAGACTTTCACATATTCGTTCTAGAGCCATTTTGGATCTTGTTCACAGCGACGTTTGGGGACCTGCGCCCGTGGGATCTAGAAATGGACATAGGTACCTCCTGACCTTTATTGACGACTACAGTCGCCGAGCATTTTGTTACCCTTTACGAACGAAAGATGAAGTCCCTTCTAAAATAAAGAACTTTATATCATTTACTGAACGACAGTCTGAAAGAAAGATGAAGGTCATCCGGACTGATAACGGCCTCGAGTATTGTAATAAGCAGGTAAACGACTTGGCCACCGATTTAGGTATCCAGCACGAGACAACGTCTGCCTATAGCCCCCAGCAAAACAGCGTTGCGGAGAGATACAATAGAGTGCTTTTTGAGGGAGTTCGTACCTTCAGCCAAGCAGCCAACCTCCCTGCTAAACTCTGGGTTGAGGCAGCAATGGCAGTTAATTACATAAGTAATAGAATCCTTCATACAGGAATAAATGCCATTCCATTCACAAGGTGGTACGGTCAAAAGCCATCCGTCCGCCATTTTCGCCGTTACGGTTGCGTCGCATACGTGCATCAGCCAAAACAGCTACGTAACAAATTACAACCCAGGGATAAACGTGGTGTGTTTGTTGGATATGGGTACGGCTCAGCAGGTTATAGAGTTTGGTTTCCCCGTGAAAACCGAATTATCGAATCCAAGCACGTCACATTTGACGAAGCGCAGTCCGGGAATCCAAAACAAGAAACTCAATTAATTCATAACAGAATTCATGATTTTGATGCACCATTTCTAGGTATATCGTCTAGTCATGCTTTGCCTGTCGTACAACCCGAAGAACCCTCTACCTCCGGTACTCCAACTGTGGCAGAAGTAAAAAGGGAAGAGGAACTGATAGAGGAAAATCTGGACCAAACCACCGATGAGTCACAGGTCAGCTCATCAGACGAAGACAGCTCCGAGGACGAGCATGGCTCTGCCAAGGGTACTGAGTATGAAACTACCCATGAAGGCGACGATGAGGAGGAAGATGAGAAACTAGTCTTCACGAGAGTCATCACTACGAGAAAAAAGGGGGCGTCAGCAGGTAAGCATGACATTTACATTATTCCACCTACCGGCGGACGTTTACGTACTACTAAAGACCTTAATGAATATTGTAAACTTAACAATTTGTTATATGACCCTGAGATAGCCAACTTTTCTATAACTAACGATTATCAAGGACCCATTACTTTCACCAAAATACATGAAGCTAATCTAACTGAAATTATTATTCCAAAGTCTGCGAAACATGCTGCAACTCTCCCGCAAGCGAAGGAATGGGCTGACGCCATGAATAAAGAAATCTCGACTATGTTAGAGAGGAAAGTTTGGACGTCGGTACCATTTGACCCCACTAAGAAAGTCATTGGGACAAGATGGGTTTTCACGGTGAAACGTGATGCTTCTGGGGAAGTACAAACATACAAAGCAAGGTTAGTTGCGCTAGGGAACAATCAAAGAGAGGGATTGGACTATCACGAAACATTCAGCCCAGTTGTCAACTTTTCTTTAATACGTCTTTTCATTGTCATGTTTTCCATGATATTCAAGTGGAAGAACTGCCTACTTGATGTAAAGTGCGCTTACTTATACGGAGACATAGACAGGGCAACATATATTCGACAACCGTATGGCCATCTTATACCAGGCAAAGAAACATACATACTTAAACTTAATAAAGCCATATATGGCCTCCACCAGGCAGGAAGATGTTGGTTTCATGACCTTCACGCAAGACTCATCGCAAATAATTTTTCTGAAGTACCTGGGGTAAATTGCGTTTACATCTACAAAAGTATCGCAATAGTTTTAGTTTACGTGGATGATCTCCCCATTTTCGCAAAGGATGAGAATGCACTGCGGGAGGTTGTTGAAGTAATAGAAAATTTGTACGAAGTTAAGAATTTAGGAGCTATTCGCACTTTACTTGGCATACAGTTTAATACAGAAGAAAATCAGTTTACCAACATAACCTGCTCGCAATATATTGAGAAATGTCTGCAACAATTTAATGTGCAATCTCTTTCCAGGGTATAATTACCTGCTTCACCTGGTTTCGTGCCAGTTTCAACCCAAGAGGGAGAAGAGCTGCCTGAAAACCTTCCTTTCCAGAGTCTGCTAGGGTGTTTACAGTACATCAGCCATAGATGCAGACCTGATATCTCGTGGTACGTACACTCTATTTCTCAGCATACAGAGAAGCCCTCGCACCAGCATTATCGAACGCTGTTCCGGATATTACTCTACCTGGCAAACTCGGCAAAACTAGGACTGAAACTACAGGCATCAGAACCACCTTTACAGATCGTTACCTACGTCGATGCTTCCTGGGCAAATGATCCAGATGATCGTAAATCGTGGTCTAGCCACATAATTTTGCTAAATGATAACCCAATCCAAAGGCGAGTTTCAAAACAAACCTGCACAGCTCTTTCTCCGATGGAAGCTGAGTTCGTGTCAGCGAGTGAAGCAGCGAAAGAAATAAAGTTTATTTCAGATACCATACATGAAGTCGCCAAATTTTTTCCTCAACTCTTCCAGCCAAACTCGATACAGAAACCTATTATGCTCTGCGATAACACTGCAGCTATCTCGTTCACAAAGACCAGTACTGACAATGTCCGTACTCGTCACATTGATCTCAAATATAAATTTGTTAGAGATCTTTTTCAGAAAGGTGTCTTCGATATCAAGCACGTATCCACCAAAGAAAATTTAGCAGATTTGCTGACAAAAGCACTGAGTAAGGATCAATTCATGAGATTTCGACAAGTCATAATGAAGTAAACTCATATAATTCCAGTGTCCTAGAAAAAAAAAAGTCTTCAAACCTTTCAGGACTCTTTTTCTGATTGTATTTACTTTGGAACTATGCCATATGTCGTAGTCCTGCTGCTTTTTTTTTAAGTCAAAAGACTTTATTTGAACTTATTTTTCTCAAAGACTTTAAGCTAATATGATCCTTACTCAAGTAAAGTTATGGACTGTGAGCTATTCCAGCCATATCTGTTTTTTTTTCAGAAGTAAATTTTTCTATACTTACGTACGTAAGTTTAATTGTTATATAAAAGTATAAAATGTTTAAATGCATAACTTGACAACTCCATGTGGCAACCAGTAGGGGAAAAGGGGGCGTTCTGTAGGTAAATTTAACGTAATTTCCCCCACTTCTGCCAAAAGTTGGCATATTTTTCTTCATTTTTAAGTTTCCCCCCCTTTATAAACGTAAGTCTATTTAATATATTAAAGTAACATCAGTAATTTAATTTCTTTACACTTACGTTTCCTTTTTTCATAAATTCTTAAAGTTAAATCGCGCATTGTTTACTTTTTACTACCTTTCCGCCAACCGAATGGTTGGTTGGTTGTCGCATGGAACGTCGCCTAGACGAACGTCATTGCAATTGACGTTGATCGTAGCTCCATCTCCCTGCGCGGAGAAAATTTTCATTAGCTAAGTAACAAGTGAGAGGTCTTCACAAACTGTGAAGTCTTTCATCATCTATATGCTGAACCAATCAGAGGCCGGCGTTCGCGATCTTAAAGTTTCGCTATTTTTTCTTGGCAACATTTGTTCGCTCAGCTGGATAGTTTAAATACCCGCACGTTTTTCAAATGCGGTGTGCTTGTTTTGGTTTATACCGAAGTGTTAAAACATCATCTTACTACCTTGTAAGATGTAGTTGTGAAATTTAACTGTGTTTAAACCTTCATATCGGGATATGCTGGCATCATTTAGTAGATGCACTCTTATTTCAAGCGACTGGAGATGAAAATATCTTTATAAATGGCTCTTTTGATGTTAAAAACCTACTTTGTCACTCGATATATATGGATAAAAAGGTATCGTTATTTCATGTCTCTATCGTCTCTGATTGGTTTTTCGAGTATGATTAAATATGCATCTTTTCATTTTGTTTTTACATATTACTGACAAATGTTTGTACAGTTTCTACAGTTTGTTTGTGTGTGTAAAGTTTCATCATGTTTCGTGAAGTAATAAATGTTTTGTCCTTATAATAACTGTGTTATCACTGAAGCCCTCTTATACAGTAATGTTCTAGTCAACATATGCACCTTCAAGTTTCTAGTAAAGTTTCAGTAACTTTTCATGTGGGATGGGAAGCAGTCTTTTTATGCAAGAATTTTCTGTATACTTATTTTCTCAAACATCTATCTAAAACAAGTTATATTTTTAATGAAAATTGGTAGTCATATTTATCTAATGTTACAACTCACCCAGGGGTGTCAATTTTTAAACCAGCGTACCGACGAAAGTCTACAACCCCGCATTGGCCCCTCTTCTTTTCTGAAATTTTTTCCAATGTTATTAAAAACCTGCTTCACCTACAAAAGGTGCAGGGTTCAGAGAAGCGGCGGTGCGTCCACATGAACTACTACAAAAGATCTTTAACCGATGAGTGTGCCTGTGGCCAACAGGGCACCCCACTCCATTTTTACTTTAACTGCCCCCTCACCATGACCTGGCATATTAAAAAACCTGCAAAACCACCTCCTTCTTGGCTCGTAAATATTCTCTCTCGCCCAAATTTACTAAATAAACTTTTACAAATCTATAAATATCTAATGGAAATAACCAATCTAACTAACTAATTTACTAACCAGACTCTCTCTGTCTTAATCTTCTGGAAGCCAACAATATTAAAAGTAATTTATAGTCATAAGAATTAACAATAAATCTTTAAACAGACTTGCTCAAAGAAAGTCTGTCAATCTCAATCTGTAACTTAACCTAGCCATCTCCACTGAGCCAACTCTCACTTCTTTTCTCATCATCAATAGTCAGGACACAACTAAGGGTCATGTTCACTCCTCGCAGGTCCAGAGCAACATCATCTCTCAGTCAAACCTATTCAAGGGCCGCCTTGGTAATGAACTGTGCGACATGGCGCAGGAATGTTCAGGACTACCCATTCATATCTGTTCGCGGTCCGCATACAGGGACCGGTTTAAAAATGTAATTAAATTGGAAAACAGAGTACGTGGAAGTTTGATGGCTGAAATTGGCAAGGTAGTAACTAAGTGTTGAATGTAGATAAAACACATTGATAAAACAGTTTTTAGGTTTAAATTAAACTAACGTTTATTTGACATATCACAACATAAAATAAAGATGAAAAGCATGACAGACAATTTAATTAAATAAAAATATAATGGCATATGGCAACAAAAAGACAAGGTGGCAAAAAATAATATAGCATGAAATAACTTTTAAACTTTCCAAAACAAAACCATGTCCTACTCACATGCTGGTAAGTTACTTCATAAGAGTATTTAACACTGTTCATTTATTATGACAGTTCAGTATAAAAAAACTCAATTTTTAATCCACATAATTATAGAAGCACTGCTGAAAAGATGTAAAATGTATTATCGTAAGCCTTCCTCTCTATTCATATTTGATGAAGCCAAAAGCAGATAAGTCGACATCCGAGTAGAGAAAACACAAAAACTGAATATGGGTGCACATGTCACTTTTAAAATAAAACCACTTTCATATTAATAGAACACAATATTAAATGGACTTCGGAAGAATAAATATTATTGCAGCATTAAAACATTTGTTTAAAATCGATCATTGTATAACCTAGCTGCTGCTATCATTCACTCGAACCCCTCTCAACGGCCTTCTCATTCTCTTTTACAGAGCATCAACACACCGCTTTCCGAAAACGCCCCCTTTCCTAATGTGCTAAGTTGAGAAGTTCTAAAACTGCCTATCGGCAAAGTAATCTAGAGAGCCTTTGAAAACTGTGGCACGGCCTCTGGGCGCATGCTCCCATATAGCGTTACGAATGAAATAATTTCGTAGCTAGCGGTCGCAACTGATACCGGAAAAAGGCTGAGAAAACTATGGTCGATGTGAGAAACGATATCGAAACGAACAGTTTGGAAAGTATCTATAGATCGGCGAGTTGAAAAACAAAAAGAAAGATTTGAACGATACTAGAAATGGAAAACGATAGCGACTGAAGAAAATGAATAGGATTGAATGGAAAATTAGACAAGTACGAAAAGGTGACATTGAGTATAAGTTTCAAGGCCCAAAAAATGTATATATAGGGCTAACATTTGCCCCCCCTTGACACTTATACTAAAATTATCTGATAACATAACAATAAGAAACATCCACATTCATATATTCATATAACATATTCAACAATATTTATAAACACATTTCAACAATAATTACACAAGGGCAACAATAATTATAACAAGTAAATATATAGGTGGATGCATAAAAAAACACTGATCCTCATTACTTTGAGGGAACGCACTTGTTTCACAAAGCCAGCTGAACCTTTTTTTTTTTTTTTTAAAAAAGGAAATTTTCTTTCAAACACATAAAGAAAGTTCTTGTTTCTTGCTTGTATCAAAACTTATACCTCACCATAACAAATGGCTACATTTACCAACACGCATTTTCTTAGACAAGGAATAGAAATATACATATATATGTATTTCAAATATTCAAAATTTTTCAGTGAGCTCACTTAAAATTAAAAAATATATGTATATGTGTGCACACACAAAATTTTTTTTTTTATGCAATACTTATAAAGCTATTTGATAAACATTTGCATAATAGGATTGAAAAATACATATTACTACCAGATTTCCAATATATATTAAAATATAGCATAATTTAAATTTGAAGGATCCTTCTGAAATAAAAATTAAAACAAGGTATAAACACGATGCTATTACAGAAAAGCTAAATGTATAATCACAAGGTTCAAACATTAATATAAAAAGACATATCATGAAACATGTAAATTTCAATATTCAAAAATTTGAAAGAGATAAAGTTAAACTTTGAATGTTTAATTAGAAAAATTTTAAACAAGCTTTTAACGCTTGAAGAAAAGAAACAATTTTTTATTCACCAATTCAAAAGGAGAGGAGAGTATTTTTTTTTTCAAGTTTTATATGTACATTTTAATTTTTAAGACCCAAAAATAAATATAGCCTCAATGAACTTTAGTAGAGCAGCTTTTGTAAGTGGTTTTGTAAAAATGTTAGAGAGATTGGATTTATTATTCACGTGTTTTACTAAAAATATCTCTTGGTTTAATAAATCGCGTACAAAGAAAAGTTTAACATCTATATGTTTTGTCCTGTAGTTTCCTATGGGGGATTTAATGAAATCTATTGCTGCCATATTGTCTACTAATAAAGTTGGTTTAGTTTGTGGACCTGAAAATATATGTTTATTATAACATTCTGTGATAATACGGCTGAACCAAAGAAGCTCTTTAGTTGCTTCAGTTAAGGCCACGAACTCAGATTCCATAGTAGACAAACAAATTGATTTTTGTTTAAAAGCTCTCCATGTTATCGGAGCTTTGTCTAGCATAAGTAGTTGACCACCCATAGATGTCCTGTCATCACGATTGGCTGCAAAATCCGCGTCTGTATATGTGATCAGGTTAATTTTAAGACAAGGTAAATTTAATTTATAATGTTTTGTATAGTTAACGTAACCCAGAAGTTTTAAGAGGCCGACCCAGTGAGCTATCCCCGGATTGCTTTGGAATTGGCTGAATATGTTCACTGCATAAGCAATATCAGGGCGTGTTCTGCTTGTTAAAAAGGATAGGCACCCTAACACACTTCTATATGGGTAGTTAAGCATTTCTTTAATTTCTGCATCCGTTTGAGGGCACTGTAATTTCGAATAGACGACCCCTTTACTAATCGGCAGTGAAGAAATGGGAAAGTTATACTCCTCAAAACGTGTGCAAATTTCTTTAATGTATTGCATTTGATGTATAAAGACTACACCTTCCTCATCTTCCTCAAACTCCACCCCAAGCAACTTACGGGTTTTGCCCAAGATTTTTATATCGAAATGCTTAGTTAAAAGAGTTAAAACCTTGTCAATGTATTTTTGATGTCTGCTTAAAATGACAAAATCGTCAACATATAATAATAAAACAATGTAATCAGAAAATGTATAAACACAATTTCACCAATCTAACTTTTTAAAACCAAGAGAAATTAAAACTTTATGCAGTTCGTAGAACCACACTCTCCCGCTCTGATGTAACCCATATAATGCTCTTTGAAGCTTACAAACCAGGTGTTCTTTTCCTTTTATTTCAAAACCAGGGGCTGTTTCATATAAACCTCATCGGTTAACGGGGCATACAAGTACGCTCCTTTCACGTCACATTGTAAGTGAGTCCACCCATGACAAGACACTAAAGCAGCAAAGAAAAAACGAATTAAGCTAAAATTGACTACCGGTGAAAATGTTTCATCATAAGTATCGCCCTTAATCTGTTTGTAGCCCTGTGCTACTAGCCTTGCTTTGTATCGCGCTATGTGCCCTTTATCATTACGCTTAATGGTGAAAACCCACCTACATCCGAGAGGTTCTTTATTGGGTGGAAGGTTAGTTAAGACCCATACTTTTCTATTGTTGATTACTGATAACTCCTCCCCCATTGCTTGTTTCCACAGCTCCCATGGAGGTGATTTTAAAGCCTGTTTGTATGTATTTGGTATAGCCTGGTCTAGTCATGCATCGGTATTATTAGATTCTAAAATGGAGAAATGTGGTGGTGTACTGCCTGGACTAGAGCTAGCGCTTGAGCACAGTGAGTGTCCATGTACAATCCCTTCATGTTTGTCTGCTCCTCTAAAACAAAAGATAGTTGGATTAAATTTAATTCCATGTTTTAGACAGTAGTCACGGACCTCTCTAATTGACCTTAACCTCTGTGTCCCTCCAAACTCATAATAGTAAATGTCTGTACGCCTTCCATCAGGCCTTGTTACAGGTTTTCTGAACCAGGTAACTTCCCTCAAAGTTCTTGAAAGCTCCTCGCCTTCCTCCTCACTCTCATCCGTAGATGGGTGTCCGGCGGCGGAAGCAGAAAAACCTGATGTGCTTTGTTCTGTTATTGGAATTACAGACTTATGAAATTTGTCAGGTTGAATTTCTTTTAGTGGGTCAATTTCGGGAGGTTCAGATGATAGTGTGTAAGTGGGTCCCAGATCGCTTCCGTTGTGCTGCTCTAAACTAGCAAAAGGGTCTGTGCCTAAAGAATAAACAGGTCCTTGTTCAGCTCCAACGTAGGTGTCTTTGGGTATGGTTGCTTCTGCGCTGAATCTTACATTAATTGTTTCGGTGATCTTATTTGTGTCTGGCAGCCAAATTCTATACCCTTTTGTAGACATTGCATACCCTACTAAAATCCCATTTCTAGCCTTAGGCTCAAATTTGGTACTTCGAAGTTGTCTGGGCACTCCCACATATGCTACTGTGCCAAAAGGACGTAAGTGTCTTATGGACGGTTTGTTTCCACAATAATATTCAAACGGGGTTTTCTTATGCGACTTGTGACAAACACGGTTCAGAGTGTAAGTAAAATACAAAATGGCTTCTGGCCAAAACTTCAGACTTAGTTTACTCTCATGTAGTATAGAACGTGCCCCGTCTACAATAGTTTGATTGAGCCATTCCGAGACGCCATTTTGTTCTGGAGTATATGTGTTCGTGAACTCGTGTTTGATTCCATTTTCCTCAAAATATCTTTTAAAAGCTTCGTTTGGAAACTCCCGCCCATTGTCACTACGTACATGTTTAAGTTTCGTGTTTAGAAAACGTTCAGCCCTTTTGACATGGTTTGTGAAAACTTTAAAGACTTGTGATTTACTACATAAGGGGTAAACTGATGCCTTACGGGAAAAATCATCTGTTATTGTTAAAAAGTATTTTTCTCCACCTCTCCCAGTTACTGTAGTAGGTCCCCACAATTCTGTATGTAAAAGTTCAAGTGGCTTCTTGGACCGGATTTGATTTAATGGTTTAAAAGATGTGCGTCTATGTTTATTTAGTTTGCACGTTTCACAATGAAAATCCCCGTCTTTAATGTGTGGTAAACCTTTTACGCCATTACACCTCTGTGTATGTTCTATTAGTGTGGGACTGAGGTGACCTAGCCTACGATGCCATAATCTGAGATCATCCTTTTGCACTGTCGAGGCCTCAAAACGGACCTGTTTAAACTTTATGTTGCTGCTAGGTTTACTTTTAGAATTGGCATTGGGGTGGATGTAATAAATCCCATTTTTAAGGGTAGCCCTAAATAGTGTTTTATCATTTGTGTAGGCTTTAACTCTCCCTTTCCCTCCTTTGAATGTTGCGCCTCTACTATCAAGGCGAGAGCCAGAAATAAGATTACGTCTTAAATTAGGACAATACATAACATCCCCTAGACACAAAGATGATCCATTTAAATTAAGATTAACAGTGCCAGTTCCTTCAATCGTGAAAGTTGCTCTATCGACAGCAACGGCAAGTTCGTGGTTATGAAGAGGCTGAAAAGACACATAAAGTCCTCGATCTTTGCAAAAGTGGTGCGAGGCACCAGTGTCAAACACCCAGGCATCGTCTTCCCCCTTAACTTTACTAAGGTTAGATTGAATGAGGAAGTTTACCTGACTATGGAATGTACTTTGATGCTTTCGGCTCGGTCTGGATCTAGGAGCTCCATTTCTGTTCTGATGATGGACAGGATATGCCAGGGCTACCTCTGGATGTAGAAGACTCTCTGGAACTGGTTCCAACTGAGGACTCAGGACCTGACGTGGCTGGAGAAGGGGCCTTACACTGATTTTTGCTGTGTCCAATTTTTCCGAACTTGTGGCATCTACCTTTAAATTTCCGTCGGTAACTCGTGTTACTTGGTGGACGACAACTTCTAGAAAAGTGGGACTGGACGGCAAGTTGCTTTTTGTCCTCTGACCTCAGCTTAAGACGAGACTCCTCGGCGACTAGTTCAGTCAAGATGTCAGAAAACACAAATTTTGAATCTGGCCAACGAAGTATGTTCTGGACTAGACTGTCATATTTTTGAGGGAGCCATCTGAGAAGTTGGAACGACAGATAAATTTCTTTAATTGGCTCATTCATTGCCTTCAGTTGGTCAGCGATTAGGTTGAGGCGAGCAGCGTACATATCTATAGACTCCTCTGGTGCTATTTTGCATGCCAACAACTCTGAAAATAACTGCATGTGGCGGGCTGTATTATCAGGTTGAAAATGGGATCGGAGCTTTGCCCATGCATCTTTAGGATCGTCAATGTTCTCAATCATTCGACGGAAGTCAGGCTCGACATTCAGGTAGATTATGGACAGTGCTGAACGAACTCTGGATTGATAGTCCTTGTATGCCGCTGCATCACTCGTATCAGGCACAGTCTCTGTTCCCTTAACAATGCCCCAGGCATTTTTGTCCAATAGAAGGAACTTTATGTCAGCTGACCAGTTTCCATAATTATGGAAATTTAGCTTGTTTATGCTCACCTGTATGGTCGCCATTTCCAAGGAAGAATTTTTTTTTCAAAAAAATGTAGGTACAAAAAGGTACCAAAAAAATTTTAAATTTTCCAACAAAATTTCATAAAAATAAATATCTTAATTTTTAACTGTAATGCTGAAATTTATGAAAATTTTATGTAAATGCGCCCCCCCCCCCACTAAAATTCACTAGTGGGTCTAACTGCCGCCATCTACTAACACTTGTCAGCTAATCCTTGCCAAAGGTTACGGCCCTTAAAGGGTTAATATAGCTTTAAATGAGCCAGGGCCCATAACCGTGTTCGCGGTCCGCATACAGGTACCGGTCTAAAAATGTAATTAAATTGGAAAACAGAGTACGTGGAAGTTTGATGGCTGAAATTGACAAGGTAGTGACTAAGTGTTGAATGTAGATAAAACACATTGATAAAACAGTTTTTAGGTTTAAATTAAACTAACGTTTATTTGACATATCACAAAATAAAATAAAGATGAAAAGCATGACAGACAAGTTAATTAAATAAAAATATAATGGCATATGGCAACAAAAAGACAAGGTGGCAAAAAATAATATATGATGAAATAAATTTTAAACTTTCCAAAACAAAACCATGTCCTACTCACATGCTGGTAAGTTACTTCATAAGAGTATTTAACACTGTTCATTTATTATCACAGTTCAGTATAAAAAAAATTCAATTTTTAATCCACATAATTATAGAAGCACTGCTGAAAAGATGTAAAATGTATTATCGTAAGCCTTCCTCTCTATTCATATTTGATGAAGCCAAAAGCAGATAAGTCGACATCACAGTAGAGAAAACACAAAAACTGAATATGGGTGCACATGTCACTTTTAAAATAAAACCACTTTCATATTAATAGAACACAATATTAAATGGACTTCGGAAGAATAAATATTATTGCAGCATTAAAACATTTGTTTAAAATCGATCATTGTATAACCTAGCTGCTGCTATCATTCACTCGCCCCCTCTCAACGGCCTTCTCATTCTCTTTTAAAGAGCATCAACACACCGCTTTCCGAAAACGCCCCCTTTCCTAATGTGCTAAGTTGAGAAGTTCTAAAACTGCCTATCGGCAAAGAAATCTAGAGTGCCTTTGAAAACTGTAGCACGGCCTCTGAGCGCATGCTCCCGTATAGCGTTACGAATGAAATAATTTCGTAGCTAGCGGTCCCAACTGAATCCGGAAAAAGGCTGAGAAAACTATGGTCGATGTGAGAACCGATATCGAAACGAACAGTTTGGAAAGTATCTATAGATCGGCGAGTTGAAAAACGAAAAGAAAGATTTGAACGATACTAGAAATGGAAAACGATAGCGACTAAAGAAAATGAATAGGATTGAATGGAAAATTAGACAAGTACGAAAAGGTGACATTGAGTATAAGTTTCAAGGCCAAAAAAATGTATATATAGGGCTAACAATATCCACAGCAACCATCCGCTCCCTGTCGCGTGGGAGCGCTGGCTCCAGCGGCTTGGATTTTGTACCTATCATCATTTCTTTTATTTATCTGCCTTAGCCTGCCCACTGTCGCATTAGGCAAGTCCTGGCAGTGCTGGCCTCTCTGGACTTGTATGTATTTGATTTTTTTATGTTTTATTTTGAATAAATGTTGGGTGGGACCGCGCGCGCATGGCATTGACGGTCTCGGCGTGGGCCTTCCCTGCCCGTCGGGGGCTGGACTCCAACCCACACGAATCCCCGCATGCCGGGGAAAATCCCGGGTGGGGCGCTAAATGTCTACGGTCTGCATAGTCAGACCGATCTGCCCCACTCAGGTATTAAATCATGCTGTTTTAGCAATCTGTAACAGGTACCTGAAAATGGAGTTTTCTCGCCAAAATGGCATAAAACAAAAATCGTGCAACCCCGGTACGTCTGCGACAGCTGTTAGAATTTAAAGTATATTCCGTTCACACTTTTAGTTTAAAATAGAAAAATAAGAAATAATATCATAAATCAAAACATATGATTTCAAAATCAAAGTATCATTTCTAATTTGCACACGCGAAAAATAAAAGCTGGTACTAAAGATTTTAAAAATGCTATTGGTGAGATTTGCACCCAAATAACAAAAATAACTTAATAATATTATGTATTTCATAAATGTATATTAAAATACTGTCTTGAATGCGATTAGTCATTAACAATGGTAAATATGATTAGCAATTAACAACCATTTTCAGAGATATCTCTTCCTGCCACGTATAATACATAAATACCAAATTAACTGATCATTTAAAAATTTGATTCATTGAATATTATTACATGAGTTGTATTTGTTTACATTCAAGTTACACCAAGAAAAGATTCGGAAGGATGTTGAGTTGTATAAGCACTTCATCAAACGGAATTATGGTAAACTTTAATTGTCTCACAGGTCTTGGTGCAAATTATTTTTTTTACACCAGGCAACGCTCCAAAAAATCATTCACAAAAAAATTACTTCACGAACGATTATCTCCATGGTTTAATGGTTTAATATTTTAAACCTTCACGACGAATGAATCTTTTTTGTTGTTGTTGTTTACTTTCATGGATAGAGAATTTGAACTGCAAAGCTAATTTCAACTGAAGTTATTTCAGATTATATACATAATTGAGCGTAAGTCATCCCTCAAATATTAATTTATTTTGAACAATCTTTCTAAAAATGTAACTTTTATGCAGTTTTATTGGAAAAATAATTTTGAATAAAAATGGCCGCCTGGCATATGAAAAAGTGATGCGGGCATCCCGGAACTGTTGATGTCAGTCCGGGTTACGGTTTTATTATAGAGATGAAAGTTATATGTTTAACATCAATCAGGGTGTATTATATATATTCTAATTTATTTTTCTCAGTATTACATTCTTCTAATGTTCTTCAGAATTTGTTGCAATTTGTATAAGAATGCCAGATAAATGAAAAAAAACATAGAATGCATTAACGGCCAAGTCGCAGGAAGCCATTTTCAATGAAAGATTTCAGATGTTTGACTTTTAACTTGGGCGTGCATCAGATATCAGTACCTTTTGCAGCTGAAACATTGAGGGACTTGGCACTTTTTTTTAAATAGAAAAATTTTGATGGGATTATAATTTTTAGAAACTATTGCATTTTCCCCCCCCAATCCATGAAAGAAGTCAGTGATAGAATTGAAAAATAAATTTCAGAATTATATACCAAAACTTGCATGTTACAAATAAATAAGAAAATTGATTACTAGCTTTGATGAAAGAATTATAGGTGTATTTTTGGTATTTAAAGGCATTGAGCTTTGATAAGAAAATCGTCCTCATATCAATTACTTAGTCATTATCTTAAGTATATTTAATGTAGTGCAGCATCTCTCTCTCTCTCTCTCATCATTTTTGGATTCCACTATGCTGTTTTCTAGTCAGTAAATCATTCAGATTTTTTTTTTTTCAAAATAAGACAAAGTAAAAAAAATTTGCTAGGCAAACATACCAAGATAAACAAGTAACTGCACTCTTAAATCATTTAAGAAATTATGCTTTTTATTTGTTTTCATATTATTAAATTACTAGCTGACCTGCCAGTGTTGCCCAGGAATGTGATAATTAATTGCCTTAAACATACCTAAAATAAGTGTTGAATGATTTCATATTTTAATCCAAAATCTAATTAAAAAAGGCTTGCAAGAAGTGTTCTAATTTTTTCCCTATGAAATACATTTAAACTAATTATTTTATCACTGCAGGTCAGGTTGAATCTAATTGCTTGAGTTTCAGATTGGGTGCAGGTGAGCCGAATTTTGCAAAAGAAAGCCAAAATATTTTTCAAATTGAATACTACATAGTATTTGGATATGAATGAGTATTTTTTCTTCATTTTTCTAAATAAATGATAAAATTTATATTACAAATATAATTGTTGAATATTTTTCCAGTTACATTACAATATGGAATAATTTTCTATCATTTCAGATAGGGTGTGCGAAAATGTTCATCACGTTTAGATTGGGTTATGACTGATTTCAAATAGAATTTTCAGGTAACCCAAACTATGAAAAATAGCAAAGATTTTTGGGCTGTGTTTAGTGTTTGGCGTATCCAGTTCTTTAAAATGAAGGTCAGAATAATTCTTCAGATGTAAAGGCTTCATCTATACTAATATTATAAAGGAGTAAAGATTGTTTTTTTGTTTGTTTGTTTGTAAGGGGGTAATCTCTGGAACTACCGAACCGATTTCAAAAGTGTTGTTGGCAAATTGATGGTGACAAGCTCTGCTCCAACATAGGCTATATTATATGTCGATGTCACTACCCCAGGGGGGTGCAGGATGCAATAAACGTTCTAAAATTGCGATCTTTTCTATACTGAAGCAGCTAGAAATTTGAAATTTGGCGTTGTAGTTACTTATAAGATGTAAATGCTCTCTAAGAACAAAAAAAAAATTCGAAATTTAAAAGGGTGAAATGAGCGAAAAGTGTTCTAAAAACATTTTAAATTACAATTTCTATGGAATCTCTAGAACTACCGAACCGATTTGAAGTTTGGCGTTGTAGTTACTTATAAGATGTAAATGGTCTCTCTAAGAACAAAATAAAAAAAAATTCGAAATTTAAAAGGGTGAGATGAGCGAAAAGCTTTCTAAAAACATTCTAAATTACAATTTCTATGGAATCTCTAGAACTACCGAACCGATTTGAAATTTGGCGTTGTAGTTACTTATAAGATGTAAATGCTCTCTAAGAACAAAATAAAAAAAAATTCGAAATTTAAAAGTGTGAAATGAGCAAAAAGCGTTCTAAAAACATTCTAAATTACAATTTCTATGGAATCTCTAGAACTACCGAACCGATTTGAAGTTTGGTGTTGTAGTTACTTATAAGATGTAAATGGTCTCTCTAAGAACAAAATAAAAAAAAATTCGAAATTTAAAAGGGTGAAATGAGCAAAAAGCATTCTAAAAACATTCTAAATTACAATTTCTATGGAATCTCTAGAACTACCGAACCGATTTGAAATTTGGCGTTGTAGTTACTTATAAAATGTAAATGCTCTCTAAGAACAAAATAAAAAAAAATTGAAATTTAAAAGTGTGAAATGAGCGAAAAGCGTTCTAAAAACATTCTAAATTACAATTTCTATGGCATCTCTAGAACTACCGAACCAATTTGAAATTTGGTGTTGTAGTTACTTATAAGATGTAAATGCTCTCTAAGAACAAAAAAAAAAAAAAATTCGAAATTTAAAAGGGTGAAATGAGCGAAAAGTGTTCTAAAACATTCTAAATTACAATTTCTATGGAATCTCTAGAACTACCGAACCGATTTCAAAAGTGATGGTGGCAAATTGTTGGTTACAACCCCTGCTCCAACATAGGCTATATTTTATGTCGGTGTCACTAACCCCAGGGGGGTGCAGGAGCGAAAAATGTTCTAAAATTGATATCTTTTTTATACTGAAGGAGCTAGAAATTTGAAATTTGGCGTTGTAGTTACTTATAACATGTAAATGCTCTTTAAGAACAAAATTTTAAAAAATCGAAATTTAAAAGAGTGAAATGAGCGAAAAGAGTTCTAAAAACATTCTAAATCACAATTTCTATGGAATCTCTGAAACTACCGAACCGATTTCAAAAGTGATGGTGGCAAATGGATGGTGACAACCCCTGCTCCAACATAGGATATATTTTATGTTGGTGTCACTATCCCCAGGAGGGTGCAGGAGCAAAAATCTTTCTAAAATTGCGATTTTGTTTATACTGAAGGAGCTAGAAATTTGAAATTTGGCATTGTAGTTACTTATAAGATGTAAATGCTCTCTACAAACAAAATAAAAAAAATTCGAAATTTAAAAGGGTGAAATGAGCGAAAAGCGTTCTAAAAACATTCTAAATTACAATTTCTATGGCATCTCTAGAACTACCGAACCAATTTGAAATTTGGTGTTGTAGTTACTTATAAGATGTAAATGCTCTCTAAGAACAAAAAAAAAAAAAAAATTCGAAATTTAAAAGGGTGAAATGAGCGAAAAGTGTTCTAAAACATTCTAAATTACAATTTCTATGGAATCTCTAGGACTACCGAACCGATTTCAAAAGTGATGGTGGCAAATTGATGGTTACAACCCCTGCTCCAACATAGGCTATATTTTATGTCGGTGTCACTAACCCCAGGGGGGTGCAGGAGCGAAAAACGTTCTAAAATTGATATCTTTTTTATACTGAAGGAGCTAGAAATTTGAAATTTGGCGTTGTAGTTACTTATAACATGTAAATGCTCTTTAAGAACAAAATTTTAAAAAATCGAAATTTAAAAGAGTGAAATGAGCGAAAAGAGTTCTAAAAACATTCTAAATTACAATTTCTATGGAATCTCTGAAATTACCGAACCGATTTGAAATTTGGTGTTGTAGTTACTTATAAGATGTAAATGCTCTCTAAGAACAAATTAAAAAAAATTCGAAATTTAAAAGGGTGAAATGAGCGAAAAGCGTTCTAAAAATATTCTAAATTACAATTTCTATGGAATCTCTAGAACTACCGAACCAATTTCAAAAGTGATGGTGGCAAATTGATGGTTACAACCCCTGCTCCAACATAGGCTATATTTTATGTCGGTGTCACTAACCCCAGGGGGGTGCAGGAGCGAAAAACGTTCTAAAATTGATATCTTTTTTATACTGAAGGAGCTAGAAATTTGAAATTTGGCGTTGTAGTTACTTATAACATGTAAATGCTCTTTAAGAACAAAATTTAAAAAAATCGAAATTTAAAAGAGTGAAATGAGCGAAAAGAGTTCTAAAAACATTCTAAATTACAATTTCTATGGAATCTCTGAAACTACCGAACCGATTTGAAATTTGGTGTTGTAGTTACTTATAACATGTAAATGCTCTCTAAGAACAAAATAAAAAAAAATCGAAATTTAAAAGGGTGAAATGAGCGAAAAGCGTTCTAAAAACATTCTAAATTACAATTTCTATGGAATCTCTAGAACTACCGAACCGATTTCAAAAGTGATGGTGGCAAATTGATGGTTACAACCCCTGCTCCAACATAGGCTATATTTTATGTCGGTGTCACTAACCCCAGGGGGGTGCAGGAGCGAAAAACGTTCTAAAATTGATATCTTTTTTATACTGAAGGAGCTAGAAATTTGAAATTTGGCGTTGTAGTTACTTATAACATGTAAATGCTCTTTAAGAACAAAATTTTAAAAAATCGAAATTTAAAAGAGTGAAATGAGCGAAAAGAGTTCTAAAAACATTCTAAATTACAATTTCTATGGAATCTCTGGAACTACCGAACCGATTTCAAAAGTGATGGTGGCAAATGGATGGTGACAACCCCTGCTCCAACATAGGATATATTTTATGTTGGTGTCACTATCCCCAGGGGGGTGCAGGAGCGAAAAATGTTCTAAAATTGATATCTTTTTTATACTGAAGTAGCTAGAAATTTGAAATTTGGCGTTGTAGTTACTTATAACATGTAAATGCTCTTTAAGAACAAAATTTTAAAAAATCGAAATTTAAAAGTGTGAAATGAGCGAAAAGAGTTCTAAAAACATTCTAAATTACAATTTCTATGGAATCTCTGGAACTACCGAACCGATTTCAAAAGTGATGGTGGCAAATGGATGGCGACAACCCCTGCTCCAACATAGGATATATTTTATGTTGGTGTCACTATCCCCAGGAGGGTGCAGGAGCAAAAATCTTTCTAAAATTGCGATTTTGTTTATTCTGAAGGAGCTAGAAATTTGAAATTTGGCATTGTAGTTACTTATAAGATGTAAATGCTCTCTACAAACAAAATAAAAAAAAATTCGAAATTTAAAAGAGTGAAATGAGCGAAAAGCGTTCTAAAAACATTCTAAATTACAATTTCTATGGAATCTCTAGAACTACCGAACCCATTTGAAATTTGTTGTTGTAGTTACTTATAAGATGTAAATGCTCTCTAAGAACAAAAAAAAAAAAAAAAATTCGAAATTTAAAAGGGTGAAATGAGCGAAAAGTGTTCTAAAAACATTTTAAATTACAATTTCTATGGAATCTCTAGAACTACCGAACCGATTTGAAGTTTGGCGTTGTAGTTACTTATAAGATGTAAATGGTCTCTCTAAGAACAAAATAAAAAAAATTCGAAATTTAAAAGGGTGAAATGAGCGAAAAGTGTTCTAAAAACATTTTAAATTACAATTTCTATGGAATCTCTAGAACTACCGAACCGATTTGAAGTTTGGCGTTGTAGTTACTTATAAGATGTAAATGGTCTCTCTAAGAACAAAATAAAAAAAATTCGAAATTTAAAAGGGTGAAATGAGCGAAAAGTGTTCTAAAAACATTTTAAATTACAATTTCTATGGAATCTATGGAACTACCGAACCGATTTCAAAAGTGATGTTGGCAAATTGATGGTGACAAGCTCTGCTCCAACATAGGCTATATTATATGTCGATGTCACTACCCCAGGGGGGTGCAGGATGCAATAAACGTTCTAAAATTGCGATCTTTTCTATACTGAAGCAGCTAGAAATTTGAAATTTGGCGTTGTAGTTACTTATAAGATGTAAATGCTCTCTAAGAACAAAAAAAAAATTCGAAATTTAAAAGGGTGAAATGAGCGAAAAGTGTTCTAAAAACATTTTAAATTACAATTTCTATGGAATCTCTAGAACTACCGAACCGATTTGAAGTTTGGCGTTGTAGTTACTTATAAGATGTAAATGGTCTCTCTAAGAACAAAATAAAAAAAAATTCGAAATTTAAAAGGGTGAGATGAGCGAAAAGCTTTCTAAAAACATTCTAAATTACAATTTCTATGGAATCTCTAGAACTACCGAACTGATTTGAAATTTGGCGTTGTAGTTACTTATAAGATGTAAATGCTCTCTAAGAACAAAATAAAAAAAAATTCGAAATTTAAAAGTGTGAAATGAGCAAAAAGCGTTCTAAAAACATTCTAAATTACAATTTCTATGGAATCTCTAGAACTACCGAACCGATTTGAAGTTTGGTGTTGTAGTTACTTATAAGATGTAAATGGTCTCTCTAAGAACAAAATAAAAAAAAATTCGAAATTTAAAAGGGTGAAATGAGCGAAAAGTGTTCTAAAACATTCTAAATTACAATTTCTATGGAATCTCTAGAACTACCGAACCGATTTCAAAAGTGATGGTGGCAAATTGATGGTTACAACCCCTGCTCCAACATAGGCTATATTTTATGTTGGTGTCACTATCCCCAGGAGGGTGCAGGAGCAAAAATCTTTCTAAAATTGCGATTTTGTTTATACTGAAGGAGCTAGAAATTTGAAATTTGGCATTGTAGTTACTTATAAGATGTAAATGCTCTCTACAAACAAAATAAAAAAAATTCGAAATTTAAAAGGGTGAAATGAGCGAAAAGCGTTCTAAAAACATTCTAAATTACAATTTCTATGGAATCTCTAGAACTACCGAACTACCGAACCGATTTCAAAAGTGATGGTGGCAAATTGATGGTTACAACCCCTGCTCCAACATAGGCTATATTTTATGTCGGTGTCACTAACCCCAGGGGTTGCAGGAGCGAAAAACGTTCTAAAATTGATATCTTTTTTATACTGAAGGAGCTAGAAATTTGAAATTTGGCGTTGTACTTACTTATAACATGTAAATGCTCTTTAAGAACAAAATTTTAAAAAATCGAAATTTAAAAGAGTGAAATAAGCGAAAAGAGTTCTAAAAACATTCTAAATTACAATTTCTATGGAATCTCTGGAACTACCGAACCGATTTCAAAAGTGATGGTGGCAAATGGATGGTGACAACCCCTGCTCCAACATAGGATATATTTTATGTTGGTGTCACTATCCCCAGGAGGGTGCAGGAGCAAAAATCTTTCTAAAATTGCGATTTTGTTTATACTGAAGGAGCTAGAAATTTGAAATTTGGCATTGTAGTTACTTATAAGATGTAAATGCTCTCTACAAACAAAATAAAAAAAATTCGAAATTTAAAAGGGTGAAATGAGCGAAAAGCGTTCTAAAAACATTCTAAATTACAATTTCTATGGCATCTCTAGAACTACCGAACCAATTTGAAATTTGGTGTTGTAGTTACTTATAAGATGTAAATGCTCTCTAAGAACAAAAAAAAAAAACAAAAATTCGAAATTTAAAAGGGTGAAATGAGCGAAAAGTGTTCTAAAACATTCTAAATTACAATTTCTATGGAATCTCTAGGACTACCGAACCGATTTCAAAAGTGATGGTGGCAAATTGATGGTTACAACCCCTGCTCCAACATAGGCTATATTTTATGTCGGTGTCACTAACCCCAGGGGGGTGCAGGAGCGAAAAACGTTCTAAAATTGATATCTTTTTTATACTGAAGGAGCTAGAAATTTGAAATTTGGCGTTGTAGTTACTTATAACATGTAAATGCTCTTTAAGAACAAAATTTTAAAAAATCGAAATTTAAAAGAGTGAAATGAGCGAAAAGAGTTCTAAAAACATTCTAAATTACAATTTCTATGGAATCTCTGGAACTACCGAACCGATTTCAAAAGTGATGGTGGCAAATGGATGGTGACAACCCCTGCTCCAACATAGGATATATTTTATGTTGGTGTCACTATCCCCAGGGGGGTGCAGGAGCGAAAAATGTTCTAAAATTGATATCTTTTTTATACTGAAGTAGCTAGAAATTTGAAATTTGGCGTTGTAGTTACTTATAACATGTAAATGCTCTTTAAGAACAAAATTTTAAAAAATCGAAATTTAAAAGAGTGAAATGAGCGAAAAGAGTTCTAAAAACATTCTAAATTACAATTTCTATGGAATCTCTGGAACTACCGAACCGATTTCAAAAGTGATGGTGGCAAATGGATGGTGACAACCCCTGCTCCAACATAGGATATATTTTATGTTGGTGTCACTATCCCCAGGGGGGTGCAGGAGCGAAAAATGTTCTAAAATTGATATCTTTTTTATACTGAAGGAGCTAGAAATTTGAAATTTGGCGTTGTAGTTACTTATAACATGTAAATGCTCTTTAAGAACAAAATTTTAAAAAATCGAAATTTAAAAGAGTGAAATGAGCGAAAAGAGTTCTAAAAACATTCTAAATTACAATTTCTATGGAATCTCTGAAACTACCGAACCGATTTGAAATTTGGTGTTGTAGTTACATATAAGATGTAAATGCTCTCTAAGAACAAATAAAAAAAATTCGAAATTTAAAAGGGTGAAATGAGCGAAAAGCGTTCTAAAAACATTCTAAATTACAATTTCTATGGAATCTCTAGAACTACCGAACCGATTTCAAAAGTGATGGTGGCAAATTGATGGTTACAACCCCTGCTCCAACATAGGCTATATTTTATGTCGGTGTCACTAACCCCAGGGGGGTGCAGGAGCGAAAAACGTTCTAAAATTGATATCTTTTTTATACTGAAGGAGCTAGAAATTTGAAATTTGGCGTTGTAGTTACTTATAACATGTAAATGCTCTTTAAGAACAAAATTTAAAAAAATCGAAATTTAAAAGTGTGAAATGAGCGAAAAGAGTTCTAAAAACATTCTAAATTACAATTTCTATGGAATCTCTGGAACTACCGAACCGATTTCAAAAGTGATGGTGGCAAATGGATGGCGACAACCCCTGCTCCAACATAGGATATATTTTATGTTGGTGTCACTATCCCCAGGAGGGTGCAGGAGCAAAAATCTTTCTAAAATTGCGATTTTGTTTATTCTGAAGGAGCTAGAAATTTGAAATTTGGCATTGTAGTTACTTATAAGATGTAAATGCTCTCTACAAACAAAATAAAAAAAAATTCGAAATTTAAAAGAGTGAAATGAGCGAAAAGCGTTCTAAAAACATTCTAAATTACAATTTCTATGGAATCTCTAGAACTACCGAACCCATTTGAAATTTGTTGTTGTAGTTACTTATAAGATGTAAATGCTCTCTAAGAACAAAAAAAAAAAAAAAAAATTCGAAATTTAAAAGGGTGAAATGAGCGAAAAGTGTTCTAAAAACATTTTAAATTACAATTTCTATGGAATCTCTAGAACTACCGAACCGATTTGAAGTTTGGCGTTGTAGTTACTTATAAGATGTAAATGGTCTCTCTAAGAACAAAATAAAAAAAATTCGAAATTTAAAAGGGTGAAATGAGCGAAAAGTGTTCTAAAAACATTTTAAATTACAATTTCTATGGAATCTCTAGAACTACCGAACCGATTTGAAGTTTGGCATTGTAGTTACTTATAAGATGTAAATGGTCTCTCTAAGAACAAAATAAAAAAAATTCGAAATTTAAAAGGGTGAAATGAGCGAAAAGTGTTCTAAAAACATTTTAAATTACAATTTCTATGGAATCTATGGAACTACCGAACCGATTTCAAAAGTGATGTTGGCAAATTGATGGTGACAAGCTCTGCTCCAACATAGGCTATATTATATGTCGATGTCACTACCCCAGGGGGGTGCAGGATGCAATAAACGTTCTAAAATTGCGATCTTTTCTATACTGAAGCAGCTAGAAATTTGAAATTTGGCGTTGTAGTTACTTATAAGATTTAAATGCTCTCTAAGAACAAAAAAAAAATTCGAAATTTAAAAGGGTGAAATGAGCGAAAAGTGTTCTAAAAACATTTTAAATTACAATTTCTATGGAATCTCTAGAACTACCGAACCGATTTGAAGTTTGGCGTTGTAGTTACTTATAAGATGTAAATGGTCTCTCTAAGAACAAAATAAAAAAAAATTCGAAATTTAAAAGGGTGAGATGAGCGAAAAGCTTTCTAAAAACATTCTAAATTACAATTTCTATGGAATCTCTAGAACTACCGAACTGATTTGAAATTTGGCGTTGTAGTTACTTATAAGATGTAAATGCTCTCTAAGAACAAAATAAAAAAAAATTCGAAATTTAAAAGTGTGAAATGAGCAAAAAGCGTTCTAAAAACATTCTAAATTACAATTTCTATGGAATCTCTAGAACTACCGAACCGATTTGAAGTTTGGTGTTGTAGTTACTTATAAGATGTAAATGGTCTCTCTAAGAACAAAATAAAAAAAAATTCGAAATTTAAAAGGGTGAAATGAGCGAAAAGTGTTCTAAAACATTCTAAATTACAATTTCTATGGAATCTCTAGAACTACCGAACCGATTTCAAAAGTGATGGTGGCAAATTGATGGTTACAACCCCTGCTCCAACATAGGCTATATTTTATGTCGGTGTCACTAACCCCAGGGGGGTGCAGGAGCGAAAAATGTTCTAAAATTGATATCTTTTTTATACTGAAGGAGCTAGAAATTTGAAATTTGGCGTTGTAGTTACTTATAACATGTAAATGCTCTTTAAGAACAAAATTTTAAAAAATCGAAATTTAAAAGAGTGAAATGAGCGAAAAGAGTTCTAAAAACATTCTAAATCACAATTTCTATGGAATCTCTGAAACTACCGAACCGATTTCAAAAGTGATGGTGGCAAATGGATGGTGACAACCCCTGCTCCAACATAGGATATATTTTATGTTGGTGTCACTATCCCCAGGAGGGTGCAGGAGCAAAAATCTTTCTAAAATTGCGATTTTGTTTATACTGAAGGAGCTAGAAATTTGAAATTTGGCATTGTAGTTACTTATAAGATGTAAATGCTCTCTACAAACAAAATAAAAAAAATTCGAAATTTAAAAGGGTGAAATGAGCGAAAAGCGTTCTAAAAACATTCTAAATTACAATTTCTATGGAATCTCTAGAACTACCGAACTACCGAACCGATTTCAAAAGTGATGGTGGCAAATTGATGGTTACAACCCCTGCTCCAACATAGGCTATATTTTATGTCGGTGTCACTAACCCCAGGGGTTGCAGGGGCGAAAAACGTTCTAAAATTGATATCTTTTTTATACTGAAGGAGCTGGAAATTTGAAATTTGGCGTTGTAGTTACTTATAACATGTAAATGCTCTTTAAGAACAAAATTTAAAAAAATCGAAATTTAAAAGAGTGAAATGAGCGAAAAGAGTTCTAAAAACATTCTAAATTACAATTTCTATGGAATCTCTGGAACTACCGAACCGATTTCAAAAGTGATGGTGGCAAATGGATGGTGACAACCCCTGCTCCAACATAGGATATATTAGCTGCGTGAACTTAGCCCCCGAAAATCAGATAAAGAAAAAATTAAAACTGCATTTGATTGACCACTTTTTGACCACAAATGACCATCAACAATTTTATTTGACCACCCTTCCTTAAGGAGTTATAAGAAAAACAAGATACGGGGGCTAACTTCACGCAGCCCCCGAAAATGAGATAAATCGAAAATTCCGAATGCATTCGTTTGACCATTTTTTGACCACAAATGACCATCAACAATTTTGTTTGACCACCCTTCCTTAAGGAGTTATTTAAGAAAAACGTTATTTTAAGGGAATTTCAAAATCTTTGCATATATCCAAAAAATCAAAATAAATAAAATTTAAGTAGTGTATATGATTGACCACTGTTTGACCACCAATGACCATCAACAAATTTGTTTGACCACCCTTCCTTAAGGAGTTATTTGAGAAAAAAGAATTTTCCCAACAGCGTGAAGTTAGCCCCCGAAAATGAGATAAATGAAAAATTCCGACTGCATGCGATTGACCACTTTTAGACCACAAATGACCATCAGCAATTTTGTTTGACCACCCTTCCTTAAGGAGTTATTTGAGAAAAAAGAATTTTCCCAACAGCGTGAAGTTAGCCCCCGAAAATGAGATAAATGAAAAATTCCGACTGCATGCGATTGACCACTTTTAGACCACAAATGACCATCAGCAATTTTGTTTGACCACCCTTCCTTAAGGAGTTATTTAAAAAAACGTTCTTTTAAGGGAATTTCAAAATCTTCGCATATATCCAAAAAATCAAAATAAATAAAATTTAAGTAGTGTATATGATTGACCACTGTTTGACCACCAATGACCATCAACAAATTTGTTTGACCACCCTTCCTTAAGGAGTTATTTGAGAAAAAAGAATTTTCCCAACAGCGTGAAGTTAGCCCCCGAAAATGAGATAAATGGAAAATTCCGACTGCATGCGATTGACCAATTTTTGACCACGAATGACCATCAACAATTTTGTTTGACCACCCTTCCTTAACGGTAACTTAAATGTAACGTGCTGTAACCGTAACTTAACTGTAACTTGGCGTAACCGTAACTTAACTGTATTGTGTCATTACCGTAACTTAAGTGTAACGTGCCATTATCGTAACTTAACTGTAAAATGCCACAACCGTAACTTAGCTTTATCGTTGCGTAACCGTCACTTAACTGTAACGTGACGTACCCTTAACTTCATTGCAACGTTCCGTAACCGTAATTTACCTGTAACATAACCATAACTTAAGTATATATTTTTAATCTGTAACGTACCGTAACCGTAACTTAACAGTAATATAACCGTAACTTAACTGTGACATGCCGTAACTGTAACTTAACTGTAAGGTAACGTTACCATAACTTAACTGTAATGTGACGCAATCGTAACTCAACTGTAACCAAATTGTAGCATAAATGTAACGTGCCCTAACCGTAACTTAAATGTAGCGTGCCGTAATTGTAACTTAACTGTAAAGTAATTGTAACATAAATCTAACGTGCCGCAACCGTCTCCTTACTGAAACGTGACGTAACCGTGACTTTAATGTAACGTGCCACAATCGCAGCTTAATTGTAATGTGTCGTAACCATAACTTAACTGTAACGTGACATAACTGTAACTTAATTGCAACGTGTCGTGACCGCAACTTACCTTTAACTAAACCGTAACTGAAATTATATATTTTTAATCTGTGACGTGCCTAAACGGTAATTTAAATGTAATGTACCGTAACCGTAACTATATTGTTATGTGCCGTAACCATAACTTAAGTGTAACATGCCGTAACCGTAACTTAACTGTAACGTACCGTTACTTAAATGTAACGTGCCGTAACCATAAGTTAACTGTATCGTGCCGTATTCGAAACTTAACTGTAACCTAATTGTAACATAACTTTAACGTGACATAACAGTTACTTAACTGTAATGTGCCGTAACCGTAACTTAACTGTAATGTGTCGTAACCGTAACTTAACTGAAATGTTCCGTAACCGTAACTTAACTGAAATGTGCCGTAACCGTAACTTAAATGTAACGTGACATAACCGTAACTTAATTGCAACGTGTCGTAACCGTAACTTACCTATAAACAAAACCCTAACTTAACTTATATATTTTTAATCGGTAACGTCCCGTAACGGTAATTTAACTGTAACGTAACGTAACCGTAACTATACTGTAATGTGCTTAACCATAACTTAAGTTTAACATGCCGTAACCGTAACTTAACTGTAATGTACCCTAACTTAAATGTAACGTGTCGTAACCGTAAATTAACTGTAACGTGCCGTAATCGTAACTTAACTGTAACCTAATTGTAACATAACTCTAACGTGCCATAACAGTCACTTAACTGTAATGTGCCGTAACCGTAACTTAACTGTAATGTGTCGTAACCGTAACTTAACTGTAATGTGCCGTAACCGTAACTTAACTGTAATGTGTCGAAACCGTAACTTAACTGTAAAGTGCCGTAACCGTAACTTAACTGTAATGTGCCGTAACCGTAACTTAACTGTAACGTGCCGTAACCGTAACTTATCTGTAACGTGGCGTAATTTGATTGTATCCGAACCGTGCATGTGCTGCAAAGTACCTTATTCTCACTTTTCATCGCACTATTTTTTACGAACCTCCGATACGTGTCCAACTGCTTGCTGTATAGTAGGGTGCTAAGCACGCTCTGTAAAATATTTTTGTTCCACTTTCCACTACCAAGGTGAGGTGCGCACTCTTTTCTAAATAAATCAGTATGCGAACGAAACTCCGTTATTCAACCTATCCATACCTATATTAGTCGATCGTGTGGGAAATAAGAATGGGAGAAATTTGCTGAAATTACTATTAGGAAATAATGGTAACCATCAGTCATATAAGGGTGCGGTATATTCTCTAAGAACCTCAGACCAGGGTCACTGCTGCTTGAAGCAACGTATAAAAGGTGTGTTGCTCACGCTCTGCAAAATATGTTAGTCAAACTTTTCACGCCGAACGAAACTCCGATATTAAACCTGTATATATATTAGACGAAGGGTTGAGGGACTGAAATAAGAATTTGAGAAATTTGTTGAAATTACTATTTGGAAATAATGATAACCACTAGTCAAGTTTTTTATATAATTTTGGAATACTTACTTTTTTTTTTTAGCATTTAAAATAAAGTACTGAGAAAACATCATTACAAATTTGCCCTTTTGCTGGACAGTCAGAGGGTTAAGAGCTGAATATGTTCTGTACGAACATCTGAATGGTAGTCTCTAGCATTTTCTATTTCTCTCCAGGGCAACGCCGGGTAGAAAAGCTAGTAGTGTTATATAATTGACCACTGATTGATCCCCAATGACCATCAACAATTATGTTTGACCACCATTCCTTAAGAAGCTATTTAAGAAAAACGACGTTTTTAGAGGATTTGTACTTTAAAGATATTGATGCTAATTTGAGATGTTTCCGCCAATTGAAAAACATTCCAATTTATTAGTATATATGATTGACCACCAAAGACCATCCATAATTTTATTTGGCCACCATTTGTCAAAAATTTATTATAATAAAACCAATATTTTAGAGAATATATATATTTAATAATAGATATGGATGCTAACTTCGCATATTTCCGCTAATTAAAAAAATAATAAAAGAAAATAAATAAAGACAAATAAATATAAATATTGTATACGACTGACTACTTTTTGACCATGAATATTATTTTACGAACCTAAGAAGTTAAGAAAATTGAATATTTTAGGGAAGTAGGCAGGAAGGCTATCTTCTCAATTTTCCGCCAAATTAAAATAAAGAAATAAAATAAAGAAATAATAAATTCATCTTCTATTTCCATTTCTATCGTTTTCAGCAGACATGTATTACTGTTATTTAAAAAATTCTAAATTACGTTTTTTTTTATTATTACGTTCTTGTTTGATTGTGGAAAATTTAGTACATTCTAACTAAATTTTGGCAACTAGACTAATTTGTGGATATTAGAAATTGCTGAAATTTGGTCTTCATTTTCTAATTAGAAGTAAAGTCGGAAATTATTATTTTTTTTAATAAATTGTTTTGTGGCATTTTTGAATGACTTAGTTAACTGAAATCATAAAGTGAGGAATTGCGAAACGTCTGTTGGGGCGACTGTTTATGACGATTCAGTCACGTGATCCAATGGATAATCCAATAACATCAGCAGAATTAAATTTAGGCAAAAGACAAAGGCGGGAAGTTTGACAGTTGAACATGCATTGTCTGCATCACAAGTGAAAAAAGAATGTAAGTAAATATTTCTTTTCTATAAAATGCTTTTTTTTTAAATATGTATTATTTAAACATTTGATTTTATCATTTCAAATCCATCATTTCTCCTTTATAACTTGTAGGCAATACCTAAGAAAAATAAAGGAGGAAAGAAAAAATATTTCATATTGTGAAAAAATTTCGTAAAAAAATATCCGTTATAACCAAATAACAACATTAACGATATATTCTGTTATTACAGATTTTAGACTTGCGATCTAAATCATATTACAACAAAAATGTATGTTTTTTCTTGTAATATTATGCATTATATTATTTTGGCCTCTTATGAGAAGGCATTTTTTATTATTGTGTTGAATATTTTCTATGCAAGTCTTAATATTTATTTAAATTTCTCTCTCTTTTTTTTTAATAAGAAAATTAGTTTTAACTATTTTTGGTAACGACAAGCTGCTTGAATCTAATAGCATTCTGTTCGTTCATAAAAAATTCATTTAATTTGTTTAATTTTTTGTTAGTACTAGATGGCGATAATCTAAATGAGGCGAAATAATTGTTTAGCATTACTTTATATTTATTATCATGTTGAAATTTCCCCCAAAAATATAAAATGGCCTATTAAAAGCAGGGGCGCCATTTCAGAACTTTCTTGAGGGGGGGGGAGGCAAAGTTTTTTTAAGGTAGTGGCATAGCCAAGGGTGGAGTTCAGGGGGCTGTATCCCCCCCCGCAACCTCTTTGGACGAGAAACGTTTACTGAATCATAGATACAAAGACAGTAATACTTCTAAATCGGAAGGGACCTCTGAAAATTTCGTTTTAGACAGGTTTTCGTCTTAGCAAGTAGAATTTTAAAATATTATGAATGTTTTCAATCATAGACAGGTACTGTTTTTTTAAAGGTATTCTTTAAAACTGTTAAAACTTCCTTTCTATAAAGCACTTCTGAAGAGCATAGGTGTATTACAGTGAAATGTGTCTAAGCGAAACTCCAATTTCAATGAAAAAACACCATACAATTATACTTGTTAAGATGGAGACCTGTCTAAAATGGAACTTTTTCCCAGTCCTTTTCAACTTCTTTGCAGGTTTTACAGCATGGACGCTATTTCAAGAGTTTTTTGAGGAGGGGGGGTGGCAAGTTTTTTTTAGGGACAGGGGTTGAAATAGCGTGCAGGATGACCTAAATCTTGCACAAAATAGAAATAGGCCTACACAATAAAAAAAAATCCCTGACGGCTTGGCCTACAGGCACAGATAGATTTCGAAGACGCGGACCGCGGGGCAACTGTTTATTGGGAATTGCAGAAGAAAGACCTATTTGCCATGATGTGGTAGTTGGGACCACCCACTTCAAAATATACCTCTGTCTGTAGGCGGAGCCAGCAAGGATAATTTTTAATTTTTTTTTTTTTTTTACCGTAAGAGTTGGTCTTATAAAAAACAATATAACAATTGTAGTGTGACAAATGTAGTGTAACAATGCAGTGTGAGATTTTGAATTCTTATCTTAACTTCTTTCACAAACATGTGATTCTTCAGCGAATGTATTTTTAATTTTAGTGGTAATCCACGATTTTTTTTTTTCGTTTTTTTAGCAAAAGTAATTCGTTAACCGATCGCGGTAAACATCGCGAATTTTACGAATTGGAATTAGACAAAATAGTTAATTTGGCAAGTTGGTCACTGAAAATATCGTTTGAAAATATCGAAAAAACGACCGTGGAAAACTATCGCGAGTTTTGCCAAAAATCACTGAAACAAATAGCGATTTTCGTCAATTGGTCGCGGAAAAAAATCACGAATTTAGTATAGCTATTGCGAGAAAATATCGCGAAATTCGTCAAAAGATTAAGCAATAAAAATCACGAATTCAGTCAAACAATCGCACAAAAAAAGGGGAATTTCGTCAAAAATCCCGCAAAAAATATTATCGATTTTTGTCAGTCTGGTGCGGAAAAAGACTCCCGAATTTCAACAAACGATCGTAGAAAAGAGTCGTGAATTGCGTCAAAAGATCGTGAAAACAAATAGCGAATTTTGTCAATTGGTTAAAAAAAATTTCGTGAATTTCGACAAATGCAGAAAAAAATTCGTCAACGATCTGAATTTCGTCAAAGATCGCGCAAAAAATAGCAATTTTTGTCAGTCGGTTGCGAAAAAGGACTCCCGAATTTCAACAAACGATCGTATAAAAAAGTCGCGAATTTCATCAAAAGATGACGAAAACAACTAGCAAATGTTGTCAATCGGTTAAAAAAAAAATGACGTAAATTTAGACAGATGGTCGAAAATTTTCATTAATGATTTTCTGTAAGTAAAAATTTTCCACAATCATTTTCTACTTCATCTCCAGACTACGATCTAAATTCCATACAATTCAGAAATCTGCAAAATCTTTGGTGTCAGATTGGTTGGGCAACACGACCCAATCTGCAGTACGGATCGAGCCGAGTTGATGCGGCTTATTTTCGTTGCGGGTCACGTTGACTTGGAACATTTGACTACGGTTGGGACATATATGTCCCAGTGGACTATTAGGTAGATTTCATTACAAAAACCCACCTATTGCAGCCGTTCGGAGGCAAGCAAATCCAAAAGACTATATTTTCACCGATCATGACTAAATAACCCTCCGTTCAAATTGTTGATTTATATATATATATACCTGACATGCTGTAACTCTCTTGTTTATGAACCGATTTAGATGTTGCTGAGTATATGTATAGGACATACCAAGATCTCGACCGAGTTCGTTGGCCAGTTTCATGCGGCATCTTGTTTCAAAATTGCGGCAAGTTAAATTTTCATTTTTTTTAATTCAAAAAGTTGTATAAAAAATTATAAATTGAAAAAGTTGTTTACGTTAAGTGTTAGAACGTGATACAAGGATTCCGAACATTTTTTGTTTTGGTTTTATCTTAATGCCTGAGCTATGGCGGTTTGAAATTCTAGGGTGGCTGACATTTTGAAACAATCTGATTTTTGTTATACTGTAACTCTCCTGCTGAAATTCGCATTCAAATTCAACATTAACGAAAACTGGTATTGAATCTTCTATAATCGGGTTCCAAGCATTTTAGTTTCGGGTGTTTGAGTAAAATGAGTTGAATTTTTAAAAACTTGGACCGATTGGAGTAAGTATAATGTGACACTAATAAAATAAAATTAACAGATAAAATAATTAGGAAATTGAATATACCTCTCCCACCCTCGAAAAAAAGAAAACAAATTCCCCTTAAATTTTAGGCTAAAGAGAGAATTTATCACTAAAATTCTAGCCTTGAGGTTGACGAGTTTTCTTTTAATCATGCTGTACACAGCTAAGAACCATTTCATAGAGTTTTTTCTCACATATATTTCTAAAACTAGCCAAAATACTCATTAATGATAAATGTCTCACTTATAGAATGTTGCAATAGTAAGGCTTTAGAAGACACTTTTGATAATTATTAGTGTCAATGTTTAAAGTGTTTATTAAATGTTTCTTCTATCTTTACAAGAAGAGAGTATTAGATTCATGAAAATTTTCCACTACCGGTTTTCGACGGATTCATATGTTTTAGAAAGTCCTGAACACGATTGGACTGCTTCTAGAAAATGTCTGCGTGTGAGTCTATCTGTCTGTGTGTCTCTGTGTCTGTATATGACAAACATTTTGTGGGTGCTGTATCTCAAGAACTAACGCACATAATTTAATTACACTTTAGATTCAGTTAGACCTTAATATAAATTAGTGCTGATTTGTTTTTGGTGTACACTCTAAAAAAAATCAGTGAAAATACAAGATATGTTCCGTAAAATTTTACGGAGAAGTTTCATTTTTCCAAAACAACAGTACAATTTCTGTAAATGACATTAGTTCCGTAAAGGAGATTTCAAATCCGTAGATATGCAGAAAGTTTTCCGTAATTTGATGGATTTTTTTCAAAACAGTACAATGTCCGTATTTCCCCATTTCCGTAAATAACGTTCAGTAGTTTGCATACAGATATCATCTTGTTTGAAATGCGAATTAAGATTGTTGTATTTACTAGGGTCCAGGGTCTTCTAGGATCCAGGCCTGGACGGTCCTACCCGTGGGCCTATTTTCTGCCATTTTACTCGGGCCAATCCTGGAGCTCATTCTAACCGGGCATGTGTCTCGACGGTAATTTTTCGTGAAAATAATAATGATATTTTTTATTTTTTAGTGAAATCTTTAGAAATTTACTTCATTTATATAAATTACACAAACATATTTTTTAAAATCTACTTTTTTTATATATAGTGCTACAAATTGTGATTTTTTTTCACTGACATTTTAAAATTTTATGTTAATTTTATTAGCGTAAGACAATATTAGGTTATTAAAGGTTTCGTAAAATAATATCTTTGCAAATTATTGGTATTGAACAAAACTGATTTGTCTTATAAATTTGTGAATTAAACTAAAATTTATTATTTTATAAATTATAATTTTAGAAAGTTTATATGTTTTTCTTTAAATTTATAAAAATAATTAATGATTTTTTCTTTACTTTTATAAAAATGAAGTTTATAATTTTATAAATTTTATAATATATTTAGTTAGTTTATAATTTTATAAATTAAACTAAATTAATAAATCCAATTTTAAACATACCTATCCCAAGGTCATTAATTTCAAAATTTTCGCTAAAAATCTTTTTTTTTAAAAATATTTTTAAGGTTTTATAAAATAATATTTTTGCAAATTATCGGTATGTAGTTGTTAAACTAAGCTGATTTGTCTTATAAATTTGTGAATTAAACTAAAATTTATTATTTTATAAATTATAATTTTACGAAGTTCATATTTTTTTCTTTAAATTTATAAAAAAAAATTAATAACTTTTTTTTTACTTTTATAAAAATGAAGTTTATAATTTTATAAAGTTTATAATTTATTTCGTTAGTTTATAATTTTATAAATTAAACTAAATTAATTTAAACTAAATTATCAAGTCCAAATTTAAACTTACCTATCCTAAGATCATTAATTTCAAAAATTTCTTTAAAAATCTACTTTTTTGTTTTAATTTTTTTTTAAATTATTCAGTTTAACAGAATCGTACACAAAAGCTCTCAGCAAAGTTTAAATGTAATAATTTAATTTATTATAAAATTGTTTATTCAAATAAGTTTTTAGAATAAGAGATAAAGAAAATTTACTTTAATAGCATGTAATAAATACGTTCAAGTTTTTGCATCATTAAAAACATCTAAAATAAATGACAACATTTGACGGAACGAAGTGTCCGGTCTTAGCGTAATGGTACAGCCCGCCAGTTTACTACACAGAAGCCCAGTGGCAGAACTATCTTCAAGTGTCTGCAACGCTAATAATGTTTTCAAAAATAGTCTGCAATACGCAATATATCATATAAATCTATTCTTGCTGCTGTTGTAGTTGTAGTGCTAATTAATTAAGGCATCAGCATTTATCTGCATTTCTGAGGAAAAAAAAAATATTCTGAAATTCACAGCAAATATTCTGAAAGGTTACAGCAGAGGGAGGAGGGAGAAAATACCCTTTCGGCAATAATTTTTCTTGTTACAGGTCGGATTAACTCTGCTTTTGATTCGAGTCGATTTCAAGCTGAGTGTAGATTCTTGCAAATTGGGTTCGGGTTAACCCGATTTTTCAAAAGTTAGTTCAGTATATTGTTTCAGATCAAAAACTATGCCTATATTAATAAGCATAGAACTTTGTGTGTCTGCTATTTTCTAAAGGAATGCTGCATCTTTTCCAGGACTATTTCACAAAACTCACGTTTTTTTTCGTGAACTTTTGACGAAATTAGCGTTTCTTTTTTCCCTCGCAATCCTTTGGCGAAATTCAAGTTTTTTTTTTCGTTGTCCTTTGACGAAATTTGCACTTTTTCCGTGATCCTTTGACGAAATTAGCATTTTTTCTGCGGCCATTTGACGAAATTTACGTTTTCTCCGTGGCCCTTTGATGAAATTCGCATTTTTTCCGCGATCCTTCAACGAAACTCATGTTTTTAACACTTTCCAACCTAGTTGAAAAGTGTTTATGACTGGCCGTATTGCCGTCTGCCGTCTGGCCGTCTGTCCGTGCTCTAACTCCCGTAAATATGCTCGGATTGCTCTGCAATTTTTATATGTTATAGTCGTTATCTGTAGCATGTACCCTATTTCAACGGAAGTGTGTAGCACTGATAGTTTTTTACAGGGACACTCAAAAGAATTCCGTTACATTGCGGTCTATGGGGAAAAATCATTGACGGTTTATTTAAATAATGTTTCACTATTTTAAACGCATTGAAATTTATGTATATCACTAAGGTGCATTAGAAGAAGCTTAATATGGAATAGGGTGTGCATAGCACTTATAGTTACTTTACAGGGACAGTCAAAAGAATTCTGTTACATTACGTCTATGGAGAAAAATCGTCTGCGGTTTATTTAAATAATGTTTCACTATTTAAAACGCATTGAAATTTATATATATCACTAAGGTGTATTTCAAGAGGCTTACTACAGAATAGTGTGTGTACAGCAGTCATCGTTCATTTACAGGGACGCACAAAAGTTCGCGAACACATTTCCGAATTATTTAACTCCAGACGGAGAATTTTAAACTGTGCTACGCGTTTCCTAACTGCACTAAAATTTAACATCCTATGTAGTATATATACAAATCTATAGATCCTATACAGGGCTGAATAAAAGTATTCGGATTACTTAGATGTTATCTTTTAGCTTATTAAACGGTATGATTTGTAAAATTATTTTGGAAGCGTTGGAAAATGTTACATAATCTATGCTTAACGCATGATTTTTCGTTCTTGTTTTTATTTTGTTTCTTTTTTGTTTTTTAACAGTTTTTGACGAAAATCAAGTTTTTCCGCGGCCCTTTGACGATTTGCATTTTTTTCGCAATCTGTCGAAAAAATTAGCCATTTTCCCAGATCCTTTGATGAATATCACGATTTTTCTTTCGTCTTTGGACAAAATTTGCGTTTTTTCCGTGATCTTCTTTGACGAAATTTGCCGTTTTTTCGAGATACTTCGACGAAATTTTCCGTTTTTTCGAGATCCTTCGACGAAATTTACCGTTTTTTGGCGATCCTCCGACGAAATTTGCCGTTTTTTCGCGATCTGTCGGCAGAATTCTCCGTTTTTTCGCGATCCGACGACGAAATTTGCCGTTTCTTCAACGAATTCGACAGTTCTTTCGTGATCCTTCGACGAAATTAACAGTTTTTTCTACGATCTTTCGACAAAGTTGGCGTTTTCTCCGTAGCCCTTCGGTAAAATTCGCATTTTTCCGCGATCTTTCAAAGAAACTCATGTTTTTTTGACGGCCTTTTGACGAAATTCCCGTTTTTTTCACGCTTTTGACTAAATTTGCGTTTTTTTTTTCGTTATCTGTCAACAAAATTAGCCATTTTTCGCGAACTTTAAATGAATTTCGCGTTTTTTCCGCGATTCTTCGACGAAGTTTGCCTTTTTTCGACTAATTTACGCGCTATAGCGCGTCCGCGGCATCGCTGTATGTCTTTAGTCTGCCGGTGTCCTAAAAAGTCTGCGACGCCCGTCGCAGCGTCGCGTACATTCTGCCACGGGGCACAGAAGTTTCCGCGTTCGATCCCCTTCGTGCCAAGTGTTGGTTATTTACTGAAAACACGCATAGAAATGAAAGAAAAAAATAAAAAGTGTTGTAATGTTCCTTGAGATATATGTATTTTTGGGGGGGGAGGGGGGCTATAAAATTTATTTAACGATATAACAATATCTAAAAAATACGGAAGATATCTGTTAAGAAACGGAAATTTAAAAACGGATATTTCAGAAATCACGGAAAGTTTCCTGGAATTTACGGAATTGTTTTTCCGTTAAAATACGGAAATAGTGCTGGCGTCTCGATTGCCAGTACAAATTCCGTTTTCTTTCAGGAAAAATCTTTTACAGTGTATGTGAAACCTGTATGAGATAGAAGAATGTTTTGTGATTGGCTCATCAGACTAGTTTTTTTTAGCCAAATCTGTGAAATCTGACATTATTTTAGCTTTTGATCATATTTTGATTTTTTTTTCGTCTAACCTGTAAAAACTGATAATTTTTCTGAATTTTCAAATTCTTTCCCTAAATGGCGCCCCTGAGTAAAAATAACTACAGATATTCGGATTTAGTTTATGTCATGTTTGATACGCTTGACATCAAAGGCTATGATGTAGCATACAAAAGAAGATCAAAAATCTAAGAAACTCACTGAAGTGTCGAGACACTAGTGCTTTTAATGACCTCCTGAATGCCTATTTTGAGTTCAGCGATGGTTTTAGGGTTGTTTGCGTAAACTTTGCATTTGATATTGGCACACAAAAATGAGCCAAAAGGGTTGAGATTGGGAGAATATAGTGGTCAAGCGCTGTATTTCGACATTTCAATGAAAAATGAACAACAACAAATATACGAGTACGCATGCTCAAAGAAGAATCCGAATATCTGTGCATTCAACTACCAAGTTTTAACTGAATCACGCCTAAGGTTTAAATGTTATAATTTTTTTTCAGATAGCTTAATAATTGTCACCCTGTACAAATCCCTCCCCCCCCCCTCAACCCGACTTGTTTTTATATAGTATTTGTTGTTTAGTACATGTAGTAATAATTTGGTGAATGTTAATTCTTCCAATAATGACTGCAACTTCCAATAATTTCTTTTTCTTCTTCTTCGTTTTTTTACTTATTTTTTTTATTAAAGGTTTTTAGGGGAAAAAAGCACTGTCAGGTATTCCCCAAGTTACTTAAATTTGACATAAGTGAAATCCATTGAAATTTTCCGTATAAGTAAAATTTAGATGTGATCGCAGATTTACGGAATGCAACACAACAATTGACAAAAGAGACAACAGTTGACAATTGAGTTTTAAGTGAATATTTCCAAAGATTTTGCAAAATCACCATCTTATTGAATGCATTTTTTAAATATTGGCAAAATTGACTCATCAAAATCCATAATTGACGTCGGAAAGTGGTAAAATTCGATGACTTATTTTAATCGTCATTTTATCGATTCCATTCCGTGACTTGTGCTATGAAATCGTCAATTTTTCGATTCCATTCTTATACGTCTAGCAAACTCCCCAATCCTAACGGAATGGAATCATAACTTGTTGGATTTCATTCCATACACTATTCTAAGAATCAGGAGAATTTTTCACCACTATGTTATATTTCAAAAAGTACAAAACACAACATGCGATTTTTCAAAGAGATAAAAAAAATTGAATTTGTTTCCTAAAAATATGATTTATACTAAAATTTATAGTTTTTTAAATCATATATTAGACCAAATCGTAAATTTTTGTTTAAATACAAATTTTCAAGAAATTATGCTTTCCGAAAAAAATATCGCCAGTATGTCATATTTTTAAAAATACAAAAAGGAAAGCGTGGTTTTACACCTGCACGTGTGTAGATAGGTTGCATTTTCTTCTGATATCCTTTATGGAAACATAATGTTTTTAATAAAAAAAAATGATTTCTAACTTTTGTTGTAATTTTTGGATGCTTTTGATAGTTTAAGTAAGATGTCATACTGAGAGATTAGGCCAATTGTGATATTTTATTGAAATACATTTTTTTAATTGTGTTATTTGAAATGTACCTTCGGATTAAGGTTATTTGGAACGACCGGAAGCGAAAGAGGCGACCACTTTAACTTGATAGCAACCCCGTTCTGGTCTTGAATATTAACATTTTTTACAGTTTCTAATTAAGATATTGAAACATTATTAAATTACGGATCACAGTTTATATTCATGCGTCCATAAAAAAAATTCAGAGCTCTAGGTGCTATATTTTTTCTAAAATCCCGACGATGGTAATTAATTTTTCTCAGTTATTAACATGGATTATCTACACTAAAATAAGCGGTAGGCAGAGGAGTAAGCTTAGAGATGCATTGGGCCTAGAGACATCTGAAATATAACAAAATTAGCAATTATATTTAATATACCCTTTCTCTCAAAATATTCAATAAAACCTGTCGATTTAGTAATAAAGTGTAACTATATTTAAAATCAAATATAGCTAAATAAATTGAAAATTTATTGACCACAAAATAAAATAAAATAGATATGCGAAAAAAAAGAAGATATTGAAATTGCCAAAGTCAATGGCAGCTTAACATTTAGAAAATACACTGCATAGGTGAAAAAAAAATTAAATAACATGCCGTGGTTTGGAGATTTTTGTAAAGATTTGAGGTTTTTTATTTTTATTTTCTTTTTTCAAACGAATGTTTTGTGTCCGAAATTATTATCCCACTTGATATTGACATCTAGTATTACGAAAAAGTTATTATGCTATTTTTATTTAATATATTTTGAAGTAATTGGAATTTCATAATTTAAATGATCAATTTGGGTTTTCTGAATCAGTTCCCTTATTTTGATATTTCCTGTCGTTTTATACTTACAGTGGTTCGCTAGAAAATAACGTTTTTCTGTGATTTCAGGAGTTAAAATTTAAAAATACTGCAGAAATTTTCATTCAAGAATAAATAGGGATTTATCTCTGATTTATACCCATTAGGGATTTGAAAAGTGCTAACATCTTTAAAATGCTAACACACTTTCACTCATACGGGAGCAACAATATTTTCCCAAATGTTAATACAAATGTCGCTTGTTTGTGCCTAAAGACAATGTTTCTTGTAATTACTGAAATTCTATGTTTTAATTCAATATCTGTACCCACACGTCCTCATATCATTAGGAAAAAACCAACATCGGATGACCGGATACATTATATATAGATTTTTTTTATTATTGTTAAAAGTTTCTCAGTTCATTTAATTTAAATTATTTAAATCGAAACAAATATTACCTTATAGAAAATATGAAACATTTAAACATTGATAAAGAAATTAACAATAATACAAATAATAATTTTTATTTATTTTAAAATAGTTCAAGCTTATAAAGTATCTCTAGGCTTCGGCCTCTTCCCTAAATAATTTTAACCTAAATCTATAATGTAATTGTTTATTTTTCAGAAAATGGAATGCCTAGAGTTATAAAATAAAATGCCCCGAAAAGCGTTCATCAGCTATGAAGGAATAATTGAAGTACTAACAAAAGTAAATATTTTTGAAGATTCCATTGGAACTTTAAAATCAAGAAGCGACGAAGTTTGGACTGAAGCAAGTAAATTGTTGAATAACGAAATAAATCCAAAGACTTTGAACCTACATGTCAGACTCAATCGTAACAATATTTTAAGTGAAACCAAAGAAAAATGCGGAATTACAAATGTTGAAAATGTAAATAATACGTTATGCACACAGGTAAACTCTACACACATACTACTTACAAATTCAGCAAACGATTCCGATTTCGCTATTAATAAGCCCATAAACAATGATAGATTACCTCCAATATTTTTTCATATAGATATAGATTATGAAGAATGGAAAAAAATTGAGCCTACAATTGTATCTAGAAATGAAAAAGGTAAAGTTCGCAATTATAAAGAGATGCAATCTGGATGGACTGACTTAATTGCAAATAAGATCAGTGATAAAACTAAGCTTCCATGCGCATTTACGTTCAAACATGCACAAATTTCTGATAATGAAAGTAATGTGTGGCTTAAGATTAAAGGTACCTGCAATGAGTGTGGTTCACAACTTCGAGGACATTGTTTAAATGAGCCTAAAGAACGTAATGGAATTTCTATTCAAATCACAACATCTGACACACGAGGTCTTTCACACAATCAAAAGAGGCAATTAAAAGGTAAAAGACGTATTTCAGTTGGCAACGATCTTCTTCTTAAAAAAGCATCAAAATGGCGAATGGAAGCTTCAAAAGATATGGAGTTTGGTGATCCTGTACCAAGCCATATTCCTTCATTAAATGTATTACGAAAAGCTCGTGAAGAGGCTGTAAACCGAGATTTAAATATTACTAAGGATTTAGACTGCATTTCATCTTTATTACAAAAGAAATATGAGGGCGAATTTGCAGGTTATATACAGGGTGTTCTAGAAAGGACTCCCCAACTTTGAAATTACATAACTTCGAAACAGTGAGAGATAGAAATGTGATACAAGTTGAATGTTAGACAGATAGGTCTGGAATTTTTTATACATCAATTTAAAAAAATAGTTCCAATATTGGACACGAGAGGGCGCTGCAATCACAAAGCTGTGTCATTGAAATAGTTCCTGAAAGTGAGCTGTTTGAACTGAGATAAAAATCACATTACAATGGTTTCGATATGGTTACCTTTTTCAGCAACAACATGACGCAACCTACAGGTAACGTTCGAAATCACTTGTTGCAATACTTCTATTGAAATGGATGCACATGCCTCACAGATGAATTGTTAGAGCTGTTCCAACGTTTGGGGATTCTTAGAATAAACAGCGTCCTTCAAGTAACCCCACAAAAAGAAGTCGCATGGATTCAGATCCGGGCAATATGGTGAATACGGCATGATATTCTTGAATTCCGAATTATTCTCTAATTCTATACAACTTTTTTACACGTGTCAGCAATGAAACAGACGCACGAATGAAATTTCTGTCCTTCTGAGTACCATTTAAAGTTCCATGTGCTTGTGCTGCCACCTATTATCCAATATTGGAACTATTTTTTCACATTCGTGTATAACAAATTCCAGACCTATCTGTTTAACATTCAACTTGTTTCACATTTCTATCTCTCACTGTTTCGAAGTTATGTCATTTAAAAGTTGGGGAGTCCTTTCTAGAACACCCTGTACATGATATAGGTTTAGATGACTTTTATTGTATTTATTTTTCTCCTTCTCAAATGATTTTATACAAAAATGCTATCAAGGAAGGAAAACGAATAGCTGTTGATGCAACGGGAGGAATTGCAAAATCAATTGAAAAGTTGAACGGTAAAATTAAATATATATTTTTATACCAAATTGTTGTTGAAGGAGAAGAACAAATTTTACCCGTTTTTCAGATGTTATCTACAAAACACGACACTATAAGTATTCAGTATTGGCTTCAAGTTTTGATCAAAAATGCAAAACAAACTCCACGTGAATGTGTTTCCGACTTCTCTTTCGCGTTACTCAACGCGATAACTTTAAGTTTTAACAATTGTCGATTAGAAACTTATGTGAAACAATGTTTAAAATTGATATTTGATGGAGATTTTCAACATGAATTAATCTGTTTCGTGCGTGTTGATATTGCACATTTAATCAAACTACTTTGTATGAAAAAAATATTTAATCGTAAATTGAGCAGAATAAAAGATTTTTACGTCAGATCGCTGGGAATTATGACAACTTGCAGTGAAATAGAGGATTTCAAAAAAGTGTTAACGGCAACTTTAACCATTGCACTAAGTGAATGCTGTAGTACAGATGAGAATGGAAAGGATATACAAAGTCAAAAACAAATAAACATGTTACTAGAAAGAATAAAAACTTTTGAAATACATGTAGAAAATGAAATTTTCGATGATGAGGAAGAAAAAGACGAAAATGGAGAACAAACGGATAATGATAGCATCAAAATGAATAAACTTGATTTTGTATTGGATACAAATGAAGATTTTACAGAAGAACGCATTGAAAATTTTCTCGACAAAATTCATAAACGTGCACAAAAGAAAGCAGAAATAAGTCGCAACACTGAGAATCCCAATCCATATTATTTACCGGAAATTATTAAACCACTTATGAGGCTGGCCAAATATTTTGTTTTATGGACAAACATCATGAAGGACAAATTTTCTTCAAATTACGACGTAGCGTCCTCATCATTAGCTGAAACATATTTTAGAAATATGAAATTATTAGTTTTAGACTGATCTGGTGCTACTTTGCGAGTTGATAAATTTTTTGTGAAACACGTGCGTTCAATTCAAGCAGCATGTGTTTATAACCAAGCAGCTAAAATAAATAAAGAAAAATCTGATCTTTCAAGAAAAATGCGAGGTAATATAAAAGGAGTTAAACAGAAATTTGATTATTTACATGCAGAAGAAAACTGGAAGAACAAGAATAAATCAGATGAACTAATTAAATTAAAAAACATTTTGGACAACGAATCATTCATTGAAAATTGCGAAATAACGGTTATAAAAGAAATCATTAACTTAGAAGAACCCACTGAAAATGCACAAACTCCCGAAATAACGGTTGCAAAAGAAAACATCAACTTAGAAGAATCCACTGAGAATTTACAAGCTCACGAAATAATGGCTATAAAGGAAAACATTAATTTAGAAGAACTCACTGAGAAAGTACAAACTCACGAAATAACGGTTGCAAAAGAAAACATCAACTTAAAAGAACCCACTGTGATAAAAAAAATGAACAAGATGAATCAGAAAAAAATCGTGAATTTGAAAGCATTTGGGACAACGATACATTATCTAAAAATAGAGAAAAAAATAAAACTATTGCTGAAGAAACAATTGATTTAGATATACAAACAAATAAAGAGAAAAAAGTTAACGATACAATAAAACAAATACAACTAAGTAACAGAAAGAGAGGAAAGTACCTAACACCATACCCCCAAATATCTCTAGTGCACAATAGACCTATAAGAAATAAACAAAATTATATTATAAGGAATGGGAACATTCAACCAGCACTATTTGTTCAATCAAAATGGATGGAAATTCGTAACACATGTGCATTTGATTCAGTTGTCGAAATACTGTCTACAGCTTATATGGACAATACTTGTTATAATTCAAAATTGGAAACGCTTGGTAATAGTGAATTAATTTTTCCACTCATTAGAAATTACGCAAAGTCCGGCATATCCAGAAATTTGTATCATGACAGAGCTGTCATTTTAATCAATTTATTAGAGAATAGAAACTGTAATACTTTAGATTGCAACATAATTGCAGCATCATTAATAGACAAATTATTAAAAGTTACACCATCAGTAACACAATTTAGAACATGTGATAACTGCGGAGTTTCAAAGAAATCTGATACATTGATTCAAGGTGATTCAACAAATATTCTAGATTTGGGGTTAAAAACAAGTATTGAAAAATTTTTGGACAAATTTTACAAGGATCAAGAGAAAGAATGTAAAAAATGTAAATCGAAAAAGATTGTTAAAAATGAACCCGGAATACATATTTTCTTGGATTTAGAAATTGTTCAGCAATATTTACTCCATCACAAAAAGCACACTCTGATTGAAGATATTCCAGAAGTGATAATAATTCAAGAAAGACAGTACGTATTAGCAGGTTTCATACAATATTCTGGACTACTTGGACATAAATCAATAGGACACTATATTCCCTTCTGCAGAAGAATAAAAAATAATTGGGAAATTCGGGATGACATGCTTGGGGAAATTAAATTTCTGAAGACTTTTGGGAATAAAACCATCAATCCATATATTTTAGTTTACACAGAATATCATGAAACTATTAAATAGTAAGACAATAAAGATGAGCTTTACTTTTTGACTGTTAAGTTTTGTATATTTACGAATTAAAAAGGTATTTTCAGCATAATTTTTATGAGACAGATTTTCATTTCCTTTTTTCTAAATGTTTAAATGAAAAAAGTCCATGATTAATTTTGTAAGCAGTTTGTAAAACGAAAAATCTCATTTTGATTATAGAAAAAATATGTAAAATTGAAAAATAAAAATTAGCAAAATATTCAAAAGGTGTTTGTGATTGTGTTAAACGATATTATATCTGCATGCATAAATTTTGTGATCAAATACTGTGAGAGAATCTACGAAAAATACTCGTCTTACAAGTCAGTAAGCTTAAATAAATGTATTTATATTAAGTTTTTTTCATTTCAATATGGATTATTAGGAAACATGGCAAATAAACTAGAAATCGGCAATCTTGCGCACTAAATATGCGCAGTTGTGGAATCTCAGATTAATAAATTGATAATAACTTAAAAAAATTCTGTTAAGAATATATATAGCATATATAAGAAGTAAATAATGCAACTTTCTTTAAATAAGTATAATTTTAATATCTGCAAAAGTTGTGTAATTACACTTTCAAACAAAAAATACTTTCAAAAAATTATCTCTACTTATTGGCAACATTTTTTAATTTACGCAATGCATATCAAAATACGTGTTAGTAAATCTGAATATTCTGATATTTAAGTGCTTAATATATTGCCTATATTATATTTAAATCATATATTGTAAAATATGGTATATCGAACTGCGCAACTTATGATATTAAATATTTAAAAAATTAGCTCACCACTATCATGATGGATAGGGGCAACCATAAATGGAAGAACGGCTTTTCCGCAATTCCATTTACGATTTAGATTGCTGCAGATCAGGAATCTATCCGCGTTATCTTTTCAAATCTGCTTGGTCTGCTTAGGCACGCTTACTTTCACTCATATACAGAAGGACTCCTTAAAGAAGGGTAGACAAACAAAATTGTTGATGGTCATTGCGGACAAAGAGTGGTCAATCATATACACTACTTGATTTCTAATCACTTTGATTTTTCGGAAATATGTCAAGTTAGACTTCTTATCCTGAAATTCCCTTAAAATAAAGTTTTTCTTAAATAACTCCTTAAGGAAGGCGTGTTCTAAAAGTGGTCAATCGCATGCTGTCGGAATTTTTCATTTATCTCATTTTCGGGGGCTAATTTCACGCTGTTGGGAAAATTCTTTTTTCTCAAATAACTCCTTAAGGAAGGGTGCTCAAACAAAATTGCTGATGGTCATTTGTGGTCTAAAAGTGGTCAGTCGCATGCAGTCGGAATTTTTCATTTATCTCATTTTCGAGAGCTAACTTCACACTGTTGGGAAAATACTTTTTTCTCAAATAACTCCTTAAGGAAGGGTGGTCAAACAAAATTGCTGATGGTCATTTGTTGTCTAAAAGTGGTCAGTCGCATGCAGTCGGAATTTTTCATTTATCTCATTTTCGAGAGCTAACTTCACACTGTTGGGAAAATACTTTTTTCTCAAATAACTCCTTAAGGAAGGGTGGTCAAACAAAATTGCTGATGGTCATTTGTGGTCTAAAAGTGGTCAGTCGCATGCAGTCGGAATTTTTCATTTATCTCATTTTCGAGAGCTAACTTCACGCTGTTGAGAAAATTCTTTTTTCTCAAATAACTCATTAAGGAAGAGTGGTCAAACAAAATTGCTGATGGTCATTTGTTGTCTAAAAGTGGTCAGTCGCATGCAGTCGGAATTTTTCATTTATCTCATTTTCGAGAGCTAACTTCACACTGTTGGGAAAATACTTTTTTCTCAAATAACTCCTTAAGGAAGGGTGGTCAAACAAAATTGCTGATGGTCATTTGTGGTCTAAAAGTGGTCAATCATATACACTACTTAAATTTTATTTATTTTGATTTTTTGGATATATGCGAAGATTTTGAAATTCTCTTGAAATAATGTTTTCCTTAAATAACTCCTTAAGGAAGGGTGGTCAAACAAAATTGTTGATGGTCATTTGTGGTCTAAAAGTGGTCAATCGCATGCAGTCGGAATTTTTCATTTATCTCATTTTCGGGGGCTAACTTCACGCTGTTGGGAAAATTCTTTTTTCTCAAATAACTCATTAAGGAAGGGTGGTCAAACAAAATTGCTGATGGTCATTTGTTGTCTAAAAGTGGTCAATCGCAGTCGGAATTTTTCATTTATCTCATTTTCGGGGGCTAACTTCACACTGTTGGGAAAATACTTTTTTCTCAAATAACTCCTTAAGGAATGGTGGTCAAACAAAATTGCTGATGGTCATTTGTGGTCTAAAAGTGGTCAATCACATGCAGTCGGAATTTTTCATTTATCTCATTTTCGGGGGCTAACTTCACGCTTTTGGGAAAATTCTTTTTTCTCAAATAACTCCTTAAGGAAGGGTGGTCAAACAAAATTGCTGATGGTCATTTGTGGTCTAAAAGTGGTCAATCGCATGCAGTCGGAATTTTTCATTTATCTCATTTTCGGGGGCTAACTTCACGCTGTTGAGAAAATTCTTTTTTCTCAAATAACTCATTAAGGAAGAGTGGTCAAACAAAATTGCTGATGGTCATTTGTGGTCTAAAAGTGGTCAATCGCATGCAGTCGGAATTTTTCATTTATCTCATTTTCGGGGGCTAACTTCACGCTGTTGAGAAAATTCTTTTTTCTCAAATAACTCATTAAGGAAGAGTGGTCAAACAAAATTGCTGATGGTCATTTGTGGTCTAAAAGTGGTCAGTCGCATGCAGTCGGAATTTTTCATTTATCTCATTTTCGAGAGCTAACTTCACACTGTTGGGAAAATACTTTTTTCTCAAATAACTCCTTAAGGAAGGGTGGTCAAACAAAATTGCTGATGGTCATTTGTTGTCTAAAAGTGGTCAGTCGCATGCAGTCGGAATTTTTCATTTATCTCATTTTCGAGAGCTAACTTCACACTGTTGGGAAAATTCTTTTTTCTCAAATAACTCCTTAAGGAAGGGTGCTCAAACAAAATTGCTGATGGTCATTTGTGGTCTAAAAGTGGTCAGTCGCATGCAGTCGGAATTTTTCATTTATCTCATTTTCGAGAGCTAACTTCACACTGTTGGGAAAATACTTTTTTCTCAAATAACTCCTTAAGGAAGGGTGGTCAAACAAAATTGCTGATGGTCATTTGTGGTCTAAAAGTGGTCAGTCGCATGCAGTCGGAATTTTTCATTTATCTCATTTTCGAGAGCTAACTTCACGCTGTTGAGAAAATTCTTTTTTCTCAAATAACTCATTAAGGAAGAGTGGTCAAACAAAATTGCTGATGGTCATTTGTTGTCTAAAAGTGGTCAGTCGCATGCAGTCGGAATTTTTCATTTATCTCATTTTCGAGAGCTAACTTCACACTGTTGGGAAAATACTTTTTTCTCAAATAACTCCTTAAGGAAGGGTGGTCAAACAAAATTGCTGATGGTCATTTGTGGTCTAAAAGTGGTCAATCACATGCAGTCGGAATTTTTCATTTATCTCATTTTCGGGGGCTAACTTCACGCTGTTGGGAAAATTCTTTTTTCTCAAATAACTCCTTAAGGAAGGGTGGTCAAACAAATTTGTTGATGGTCATTGGTGGTCAAACAGTTGTCAATCATATACACTACTTAAATTTTATTTATTTTGATTTTTTGGATATATGCGAAGATTTTGAAATTCTCTTGAAATAATGTTTTCCTTAAATAACTCCTTAAGGAAGGGTGGTCAAACAAAATTGTTGATGGTCATTTGTGGTCTAAAAGTGGTCAATCGCATGCAGTCGGAATTTTTCATTTATCTCATTTTCGGGGGCTAACTTCACGCTGTTGGGAAAATTCTTTTTTCTCAAATAACTCATTAAGGAAGGGTGGTCAAACAAAATTGCTGATGGTCATTTGTTGTCTAAAAGTGGTCAATCGCAGTCGGAATTTTTCATTTATCTCATTTTCGGGGGCTAACTTCACACTGTTGGGAAAATACTTTTTTCTCAAGTAACTCCTTAAGGAATGGTGGTCAAACAAAATTGCTGATGATCATTTGTGGTCTAAAAGTGGTCAATCACATGCAGTCGGAATTTTTCATTTATCTCATTTTCGGGGGCTAACTTCACGCTTTTGGGAAAATTCTTTTTTCTCAAATAACTCCTTAAGGAAGGGTGGTCAAACAAAATTGCTGATGGTCATTTGTGGTCTAAAAGTGGTCAATCGCATGCAGTCGGAATTTTTCATTTATCTCATTTTCGGGGGCTAACTTCACGCTGTTGAGAAAATTCTTTTTTCTCAAATAACTCATTAAGGAAGAGTGGTCAAACAAAATTGCTGATGGTCATTTGTGGTCTAAAAGTGGTCAATCGCATGCAGTCGGAATTTTTCATTTATCTCATTTTCGGGGGCTAACTTCACGCTGTTGAGAAAATTCTTTTTTCTCAAATAACTCCTTAAGGAAGGGTGGTCAAACAAAATTGCTGATGGTCATTTGTGGTCTAAAAGTGGTCAGTCGCATGCAGTCGGAATTTTTCATTTATCTCATTTTCGAGAGCTAACTTCACGCTGTTGAGAAAATTCTTTTTTCTCAAATAACTCATTAAGGAAGAGTGGTCAAACAAAATTGCTGATGGTCATTTGTTATCTAAAAGTGGTCAGTCGCATGCAGTCGGAATTTTTCATTTATCTCATTTTCGAGAGCTAACTTCACACTGTTGGGAAAATACTTTTTTCTCAAATAACTCCTTAAGGAAGGGTGGTCAAACAAAATTGCTGATGGTCATTTGTGGTCTAAAAGTGGTCAATCACATGCAGTCGGAATTTTTCATTTATCTCATTTTCGGGGGCTAACTTCACGCTGTTGGGAAAATTCTTTTTTCTCAAATAACTCCTTAAGGAAGGGTGGTCAAACAAATTTGTTGATGGTCATTGGTGGTCAAACAGTTGTCAATCATATACACTACTTAAATTTTATTTATTTTGATTTTTTGGATATATGCGAAGATTTTGAAATTCTCTTGAAATAATGTTTTCCTTAAATAACTCCTTAAGGAAGGGTGGTCAAACAAAATTGTTGATGGTCATTTGTGGTCTAAAATTGGTCAATCGCATGCAGTCGGAATTTTTCATTTATCTCATTTTCGGGGGCTAACTTCACGCTGTTGGGAAAATTCTTTTTTCTCAAATAACTCATTAAGGAAGGGTGGTCAAACAAAATTGCTGATGGTCATTTGTTGTCTAAAAGTGGTCAATCGCAGTCGGAATTTTTCATTTATCTCATTTTCGGGGGCTAACTTCACACTGTTGGGAAAATACTTTTTTCTCAAATAACTCCTTAAGGAATGGTGGTCAAACAAAATTGCTGATGGTCATTTGTGGTCTAAAAGTGGTCAATCACATGCAGTCGGAATTTTTCATTTATCTCATTTTTGGGGGCTAACTTCACGCTGTTGGGAAAATTCTTTTTTCTCAAATAACTCCTTAAGGAAGGGTGGTCAAACAAAATTGCTGATGGTCATTTGTGGTCTAAAAGTGTTCAATCGCATGCAGTCGGAATTTTTCATTTATCTCATTTTCGGGGGCTAACTTCACGCTGTTGGGAAAATTCTTTTTTCTCGAATAACTCCTTAAGGAAGGGTGGTCAAACAAAATTGCTGATGGTCATTTGTGGTATAAAAGTGGTCAATCGCATGCAGTCGGAATTTTTCATTTATCTCATTTTCGGGGGCTAACTTCACGCTTTTGGGAAAATTCTTTTTTCTCAAATAACTCCTTAAGGAAGGGTGGTCAAACAAAATTGCTGATGGTCATTTGTGGTCTAAAAGTGGTCAATCGCATGCAGTCGGAATTTTTCATTTATCTCATTTTCGGGGGCTAACTTCACGCTGTTGGGAAAATTCTTTTTTCTCAAATAACTCCTTAAGGAAGGGTGGTCAAACAAATTTTTTGATGGTCATTGGTGGTCAAACAGTTGTCAATCATATACACTACTTAAATTTTATTTATTTTGATTTTTTGGATATATGCGAAGATTTTGAAATTCCCTTAAAATAACGTTTTTCTTAAATAACTCCTTAAGGAAGGGTGGTCAAACAAAATTGTTGATGGTCATTTGTGGTCAAAAAATGGTCAAACGAATGCATTCGAAATTTTCGATTTATCTCATTTTCGGGGGCTGCGTGAAGTTAGCCCCCGTATCTTGTTTTTCTTATAACTCCTTAAGGAAGGGTGGTCAAATAAAATTGTTGATGGTCATTTGTGGTCAAAAAGTGGTCAATCGAATGCAGTTTTAATTTTTTCTTTATCTGATTTTCGGGGGCTAACTTCACGCAGCTGGATATATTTTATGTTGGTGTCACTATCCCCAGGAGGGTGCAGGAGCAAAAATCTTTCTAAAATTGCGATTTTGTTTATACTGAAGGAGCTAGAAATTTGAAATTTGGCATTGTAGTTACTTATAAGATGTAAATGCTCTCTACAAACAAAATAAAAAAAATTCGAAATTTAAAAGGGTGAAATGAGCGAAAAGCGTTCTAAAAACATTCTAAATTACAATTTCTATGGAATCTCTAGAACTACCGAACTACCGAACCGATTTCAAAAGTGATGGTGGCAAATTGATGGTTACAACCCCTGCTCCAACATAGGCTATATTTTATGTCGGTGTCACTAACCCCAGGGGTTGCAGGAGCGAAAAACGTTCTAAAATTGATATCTTTTTTATACTGAAGGAGCTAGAAATTTGAAATTTGGCGTTGTACTTACTTATAACATGTAAATGCTCTTTAAGAACAAAATTTTAAAAAATCGAAATTTAAAAGAGTGAAATAAGCGAAAAGAGTTCTAAAAACATTCTAAATTACAATTTCTATGGAATCTCTGGAACTACCGAACCGATTTCAAAAGTGATGGTGGCAAATGGATGGTGACAACCCCTGCTCCAACATAGGATATATTTTATGTTGGTGTCACTATCCCCAGGAGGGTGCAGGAGCAAAAATCTTTCTAAAATTGCGATTTTGTTTATACTGAAGGAGCTAGAAAATTGAAATTTGGCATTGTAGTTACTTATAAGATGTAAATGCTCTCTACAAACAAAATAAAAAAAATTCGAAATTTAAAAGGGTGAAATGAGCGAAAAGCGTTCTAAAAACATTCTAAATTACAATTTCTATGGCATCTCTAGAACTACCGAACCAATTTGAAATTTGGTGTTGTAGTTACTTATAAGATGTAAATGCTCTCTAAGAACAAAAAAAAAAAAAAAATTCGAAATTTAAAAGGGTGAAATGAGCGAAAAGTGTTCTAAAACATTCTAAATTACAATTTCTATGGAATCTCTAGGACTACCGAACCGATTTCAAAAGTGATGGTGGCAAATTGATGGTTACAACCCCTGCTCCAACATAGGCTATATTTTATGTCGGTGTCACTAACCCCAGGGGGGTGCAGGAGCGAAAAACGTTCTAAAATTGATATCTTTTTTATACTGAAGGAGCTAGAAATTTGAAATTTGGCGTTGTAGTTACTTATAACATGTAAATGCTCTTTAAGAACAAAATTTTAAAAAATCGAAATTTAAAAGAGTGAAATGAGCGAAAAGAGTTCTAAAAACATTCTAAATTACAATTTCTATGGAATCTCTGAAATTACCGAACCGATTTGAAATTTGGTGTTGTAGTTACTTATAAGATGTAAATGCTCTCTAAGAACAAATTAAAAAAAAATTCGAAATTTAAAAGGGTGAAATGAGCGAAAAGCGTTCTAAAAACATTCTAAATTACAATTTCTATGGAATCTCTAGAACTACCGAACCAATTTCAAAAGTGATGGTGGCAAATTGATGGTTACAACCCCTGCTCCAACATAGGCTATATTTTATGTCGGTGTCACTAACCCCAGGGGGGTGCAGGAGCGAAAAACGTTCTAAAATTGATATCTTTTTTATACTGAAGGAGCTAGAAATTTGAAATTTGGCGTTGTAGTTACTTATAACATGTAAATGCTCTTTAAGAACAAAATTTTAAAAAATCGAAATTTAAAAGAGTGAAATGAGCGAAAAGAGTTCTAAAAACATTCTAAATTACAATTTCTATGGAATCTCTGAAACTACCGAACCGATTTGAAATTTGGTGTTGTAGTTACTTATAACATGTAAATGCTCTCTAAGAACAAAATAAAAAAAATTCGTAATTTAAAAGGGTGAAATGAGCGAAAAGCGTTCTAAAAACATTCTAAATTACAATTTCTATGGAATCTCTAGAACTACCGAACCGATTTCAAAAGTGATGGTGGCAAATTGATGGTTACAACCCCTGCTCCAACATAGGCTATATTTTATGTCGGTGTCACTAACCCCAGGGGGGTGCAGGAGCGAAAAACGTTCTAAAATTGATATCTTTTTTATACTGAAGGAGCTAGAAATTTGAAATTTGGCGTTGTAGTTACTTATAACATGTAAATGCTCTTTAAGAACAAAATTTTAAAAAATCGAAATTTAAAAGAGAGAAATGAGCGAAAAGAGTTCTAAAAACATTCTAAATTACAATTTCTATGGAATCTCTGGAACTACCGAACCGATTTCAAAAGTGATGGTGGCAAATGGATGGTGACAACCCCTGCTCCAACATAGGATATATTTTATGTTGGTGTCACTATCCCCAGGGGGGTGCAGGAGCGAAAAATGTTCTAAAATTGATATCTTTTTTATACTGAAGTAGCTAGAAATTTGAAATTTGGCGTTGTAGTTACTTATAACATGTAAATGCTCTTTAAGAACAAAATTTTAAAAAATCGAAATTTAAAAGAGTGAAATGAGCGAAAAGAGTTCTAAAAACATTCTAAATTACAATTTCTATGGAATCTCTGGAACTACCGAACCGATTTCAAAAGTGATGGTGGCAAATGGATGGTGACAACCCCTGCTCCAACATAGGATATATTTTATGTTGGTGTCACTATCCCCAGGGGGGTGCAGGAGCGAAAAATGTTCTAAAATTGATATCTTTTTTATACTGAAGGAGCTAGAAATTTGAAATTTGGCGTTGTAGTTACTTATAACATGTAAATGCTCTTTAAGAACAAAATTTTAAAAAATCGAAATTTAAAAGAGTGAAATGAGCGAAAAGAGTTCTAAAAACATTCTAAATTACAATTTCTATGGAATCTCTGAAACTACCGAACCGATTTGAAATTTGGTGTTGTAGTTACTTATAAGATGTAAATGCTCTCTAAGAACAAAATAAAAAAATTCGAAATTTAAAAGGGTGAAATGAGCGAAAAGCGTTCTAAAAACATTCTAAATTACAATTTCTATGGAATCTCTAGAACTACCGAACTACCGAACCGATTTCAAAAGTGATGGTGGCAAATTGATGGTTACAACCCCTGCTCCAACATAGGCTATATTTTATGTCGGTGTCACTAACCCCAGGGGTTGCAGGAGCGAAAAACTTTCTAAAATTGATATCTTTTTTATACTGAAGGAGCTAGAAATTTGAAATTTGGCGTTGTACTTACTTATAACATGTAAATGCTCTTTAAGAACAAAATTTTAAAAAATCGAAATTTAAAAGAGTGAAATAAGCGAAAAGAGTTCTAAAAACATTCTAAATTACAATTTCTATGGAATCTCTGGAACTACCGAACCGATTTCAAAAGTGATGGTGGCAAATGGATGGTGACAACCCCTGCTCCAACATAGGATATATTTTATGTTGGTGTCACTATCCCCAGGAGGGTGCAGGAGCAAAAATCTTTCTAAAATTGCGATTTTGTTTATACTGAAGGAGCTAGAAATTTGAAATTTGGCATTGTAGTTACTTATAAGATGTAAATGCTCTCTACAAACAAAATAAAAAAAATTCGAAATTTAAAAGGGTGAAATGAGCGAAAAGCGTTCTAAAAACATTCTAAATTACAATTTCTATGGCATCTCTAGAACTACCGAACCAATTTGAAATTTGGTGTTGTAGTTACTTATAAGATGTAAATGCTCTCTAAGAACAAAAAAAAAAACAAAAATTCGAAATTTAAAAGGGTGAAATGAGCGAAAAGTGTTCTAAAACATTCTAAATTACAATTTCTATGGAATCTCTAGGACTACCGAACCGATTTCAAAAGTGATGGTGGCAAATTGATGGTTACAACCCCTGCTCCAACATAGGCTATATTTTATGTCGGTGTCACTAACCCCAGGGGGGTGCAGGAGCGAAAAACGTTCTAAAATTGATATCTTTTTTATACTGAAGGAGCTAGAAATTTGAAATTTGGCGTTGTAGTTACTTATAACATGTAAATGCTCTTTAAGAACAAAATTTTAAAAAATCGAAATTTAAAAGAGTGAAATGAGCGAAAAGAGTTCTAAAAACATTCTAAATTACAATTTCTATGGAATCTCTGAAATTACCGAACCGATTTGAAATTTGGTGTTGTAGTTACTTATAAGATGTAAATGCTCTCTAAGAACAAATTAAAAAAAAAATTCGAAATTTAAAAGGGTGAAATGAGCGAAAAGCGTTCTAAAAACATTCTAAATTACAATTTCTATGGAATCTCTAGAACTACCGAACCAATTTCAAAAGTGATGGTGGCAAATTGATGGTTACAACCCCTGCTCCAACATAGGCTATATTTTATGTCGGTGTCACTAACCCCAGGGGGGTGCAGGAGCGAAAAACGTTCTAAAATTGATATCTTTTTTATACTGAAGGAGCTAGAAATTTGAAATTTGGCGTTGTAGTTACTTATAACATGTAAATGCTCTTTAAGAACAAAATTTTAAAAAATCGAAATTTAAAAGAGTGAAATGAGCGAAAAGAGTTCTAAAAACATTCTAAATTACAATTTCTATGGAATCTCTGAAACTACCGAACCGATTTGAAATTTGGTGTTGTAGTTACTTATAACATGTAAATGCTCTCTAAGAACAAAATAAAAAAAATTCGTAATTTAAAAGGGTGAAATGAGCGAAAAGCGTTCTAAAAACATTCTAAATTACAATTTCTATGGAATCTCTAGAACTACCGAACCGATTTCAAAAGTGATGGTGGCAAATTGATGGTTACAACCCCTGCTCCAACATAGGCTATATTTTATGTCGGTGTCACTAACCCCAGGGGGGTGCAGGAGCGAAAAACGTTCTAAAATTGATATCTTTTTTATACTGAAGGAGCTAGAAATTTGAAATTTGGCGTTGTAGTTACTTATAACATGTAAATGCTCTTTAAGAACAAAATTTTAAAAAATCGAAATTTAAAAGAGAGAAATGAGCGAAAAGAGTTCTAAAAACATTCTAAATTACAATTTCTATGGAATCTCTGGAACTACCGAACCGATTTCAAAAGTGATGGTGGCAAATGGATGGTGACAACCCCTGCTCCAACATAGGATATATTTTATGTTGGTGTCACTATCCCCAGGGGGGTGCAGGAGCGAAAAATGTTCTAAAATTGATATCTTTTTTATACTGAAGTAGCTAGAAATTTGAAATTTGGCGTTGTAGTTACTTATAACATGTAAATGCTCTTTAAGAACAAAATTTTAAAAAATCGAAATTTAAAAGAGTGAAATGAGCGAAAAGAGTTCTAAAAACATTCTAAATTACAATTTCTATGGAATCTCTGGAACTACCGAACCGATTTCAAAAGTGATGGTGGCAAATGGATGGTGACAACCCCTGCTCCAACATAGGATATATTTTATGTTGGTGTCACTATCCCCAGGGGGGTGCAGGAGCGAAAAATGTTCTAAAATTGATATCTTTTTTATACTGAAGGAGCTAGAAATTTGAAATTTGGCGTTGTAGTTACTTATAACATGTAAATGCTCTTTAAGAACAAAATTTTAAAAAATCGAAATTTAAAAGAGTGAAATGAGCGAAAAGAGTTCTAAAAACATTCTAAATTACAATTTCTATCGAATCTCTGAAACTACCGAACCGATTTGAAATTTGGTGTTGTAGTTACTTATAAGATGTAAATGCTCTCTAAGAACAAAATAAAAAAAATTCGAAATTTAAAAGGGTGAAATGAGCGAAAAGCGTTCAAAAAACATTCTAAATTACAATTTCTATGGAATCTCTAGAACTACCGAACCGATTTCAAAAGTGATGGTGGCAAATTGATGGTTACAACCCCTGCTCCAACATAGGCTATATTTTATGTCGGTGTCACTAACCCCAGGAGGGTGCAGGAGCGAAAAACGTTCTAAAATTGATATCTTTTTTATACTGAAGGAGCTAGAAATTTGAAATTTGGCGTTGTAGTTACTTATAACATGTAAATGCTCTTTAAGAACAAAATTTAAAAAAATCGAAATTTAAAAGTGTGAAATGAGCGAAAAGAGTTCAAAAAACATTCTAAATTACAATTTCTATGGAATCTCTGGAACTACCGAACCGATTTCAAAAGTGATGGTGGCAAATGGATGGCGACAACCCCTGCTCCAACATAGGATATATTTTATGTTGGTGTCACTATCCCCAGGAGGGTGCAGGAGCAAAAATCTTTCTAAAATTGCGATTTTGTTTATTCTGAAGGAGCTAGAAATTTGAAATTTGGCATTGTAGTTACTTATAAGATGTAAATGCTTTCTACAAACAAAATAAAAAAAAATTCGAAATTTAAAAGAGTGAAATGAGCGAAAAGCGTTCTAAAAACATTCTAAATTACAATTTCTATGGAATCTCTAGAACTACCGAACCCATTTGAAATTTGTTGTTGTAGTTACTTATAAGATGTAAATGCTCTCTAAGAACAAAAAAAAAAAAAAAAATTCGAAATTTAAAAGGGTGAAATGAGCGAAAAGTGTTCTAAAAACATTTTAAATTACAATTTCTATGGAATCTCTAGAACTACCGAACCGATTTGAAGTTTGGCGTTGTAGTTACTTATAAGATGTAAATGGTCTCTCTAAGAACAAAATAAAAAAAATTCGAAATTTAAAAGGGTGAAATGAGCGAAAAGTGTTCTAAAAACATTTTAAATTACAATTTCTATGGAATCTCTAGAACTACCGAACCGATTTGAAGTTTGGCGTTGTAGTTACTTATAAGATGTAAATGGTCTCTCTAAGAACAAAATAAAAAAAAATTCGAAATTTAAAAGGGTGAGATGAGCGAAAAGCTTTCTAAAAACATTCTAAATTACAATTTCTATGGAATCTCTAGAACTACCGAACCGATTTGAAATTTGGCGTTGTAGTTACTTATAAGATGTAAATGCTCTCTAAGAACAAAATAAAAAAAAATTCGAAATTTAAAAGTGTGAAATGAGCAAAAAGCGTTCTAAAAACATTCTAAATTACAATTTCTATGGAATCTCTAGAACTACCGAACCGATTTGAAGTTTGGTGTTGTAGTTACTTATAAGATGTAAATGGTCTCTCTAAGAACAAAATAAAAAAAAATTCGAAATTTAAAAGGGTGAAATGAGCAAAAAGCATTCTAAAAACATTCTAAATTACAATTTCTATGGAATCTCTAGAACTACCGAACCGATTTGAAATTTGGCGTTGTAGTTACTTATAAAATGTAAATGCTCTCTAAGAACAAAATAAAAAAAAATTGAAATTTAAAAGTGTGAAATGAGCGAAAAGCGTTCTAAAAACATTCTAAATTACAATTTCTATGGCATCTCTAGAACTACCGAACCAATTTGAAATTTGGTGTTGTAGTTACTTATAAGATGTAAATGCTCTCTAAGAACAAAAAAAAAAAAAAAAATTCGAAATTTAAAAGGGTGAAATGAGCGAAAAGTGTTCTAAAACATTCTAAATTACAATTTCTATGGAATCTCTAGAACTACCGAACCGATTTCAAAAGTGATGGTGGCAAATTGATGGTTACAACCCCTGCTCCAACATAGGCTATATTTTATGTCGGTGTCACTAACCCCAGGGGGGTGCAGGAGCGAAAAATGTTCTAAAATTGATATCTTTTTTATACTGAAGGAGCTAGAAATTTGAAATTTGGCGTTGTAGTTACTTATAACATGTAAATGCTCTTTAAGAACAAAATTTTAAAAAATCGAAATTTAAAAGAGTGAAATGAGCGAAAAGAGTTCTAAAAACATTCTAAATCACAATTTCTATGGAATCTCTGAAACTACCGAACCGATTTCAAAAGTGATGGTGGCAAATGGATGGTGACAACCCCTGCTCCAACATAGGATATATTTTATGTTGGTGTCACTATCCCCAGGAGGGTGCAGGAGCAAAAATCTTTCTAAAATTGCGATTTTGTTTATACTGAAGGAGCTAGAAATTTGAAATTTGGCATTGTAGTTACTTATAAGATGTAAATGCTCTCTACAAACAAAATAAAAAAAATTCGAAATTTAAAAGGGTGAAATGAGCGAAAAGCGTTCTAAAAACATTCTAAATTACAATTTCTATGGAATCTCTAGAACTACCGAACTACCGAACCGATTTCAAAAGTGATGGTGGCAAATTGATGGTTACAACCCCTGCTCCAACATAGGCTATATTTTATGTCGGTGTCACTAACCCCAGGGGTTGCAGGGGCGAAAAACGTTCTAAAATTGATATCTTTTTTATACTGAAGGAGCTGGAAATTTGAAATTTGGCGTTGTAGTTACTTATAACATGTAAATGCTCTTTAAGAACAAAATTTAAAAAAATCGAAATTTAAAAGAGTGAAATGAGCGAAAAGAGTTCTAAAAACATTCTAAATTACAATTTCTATGGAATCTCTGGAACTACCGAACCGATTTCAAAAGTGATGGTGGCAAATGGATGGTGACAACCCCTGCTCCAACATAGGATATATTTTATGTTGGTGTCACTATCCCCAGGAGGGTGCAGGAGCAAAAATCTTTCTAAAATTGCGATTTTGTTTATACTGAAGGAGCTAGAAATTTGAAATTTGGCATTGTAGTTACTTATAAGATGTAAATGCTCTCTACAAACAAAATAAAAATAATTCGAAATTTAAAAGGGTGAAATGAGCGAAAAGCGTTCTAAAAACATTCTAAATTACAATTTCTATGGAATCTCTAGAACTACCGAACCGATTTCAAAAGTGATGGTGGCAAATTGATGGTTACAACCCCTGCTCCAACATAGGCTATATTTTATGTCGGTGTCACTAACCCCAGGGGTTGCAGGAGCGAAAAACGTTCTAAAATTGATATCTTTTTTATACTGAAGGAGCTAGAAATTTGAAATTTGGCGTTGTACTTACTTATAACATGTAAATGCTCTTTAAGAACAAAATTTAAAAAAATCGAAATTTAAAAGAGTGAAATAAGCGAAAAGAGTTCTAAAAACATTCTAAATTACAATTTCTATGGAATCTCTGGAACTACCGAACCGATTTCAAAAGTGATGGTGGCAAATGGATGGTGACAACCCCTGCTCCAACATAGGATATATTTTATGTTGGTGTCACTATCCCCAGGAGGGTGCAGGAGCAAAAATCTTTCTAAAATTGCGATTTTGTTTATACTGAAGGAGCTAGAAATTTGAAATTTGGCATTGTAGTTACTTATAAGATGTAAATGCTCTTTAAGAACAAAATTTAAAAAAATCGAAATTTAAAAGAGTGAAATAAGCGAAAAGAGTTCTAAAAACATTCTAAATTACAATTTCTATGGAATCTCTGGAACTACCGAACCGATTTCAAAAGTGATGGTGGCAAATTGATGGTTACAACCCCTGCTCCAACATAGGCTATATTTTATGTCGGTGTCACTAACCCCAGGGGGGTGCAGGAGCGAAAAATGTTCTAAAATTGATATCTTTTTTATACTGAAGGAGCTAGAAATTTGAAATTTGGCGTTGTAGTTACTTATAACATGTAAATGCTCTTTAAGAACAAAATTTTAAAAAATCGAAATTTAAAAGAGTGAAATGAGCGAAAAGAGTTCTAAAAACATTCTAAATCACAATTTCTATGGAATCTCTGAAACTACCGAACCGATTTCAAAAGTGATGGTGGCAAATGGATGGTGACAACCCCTGCTCCAACATAGGATATATTTTATGTTGGTGTCACTATCCCCAGGAGGGTGCAGGAGCAAAAATCTTTCTAAAATTGCGATTTTGTTTATACTGAAGGAGCTAGAAATTTGAAATTTGGCATTGTAGTTACTTATAAGATGTAAATGCTCTCTACAAACAAAATAAAAAAAATTCGAAATTTAAAAGGGTGAAATGAGCGAAAAGCGTTCTAAAAACATTCTAAATTACAATTTCTATGGAATCTCTAGAACTACCGAACTACCGAACCGATTTCAAAAGTGATGGTGGCAAATTGATGGTTACAACCCCTGCTCCAACATAGGCTATATTTTATGTCGGTGTCACTAACCCCAGGGGTTGCAGGGGCGAAAAACGTTCTAAAATTGATATCTTTTTTATACTGAAGGAGCTGGAAATTTGAAATTTGGCGTTGTAGTTACTTATAACATGTAAATGCTCTTTAAGAACAAAATTTAAAAAAATCGAAATTTAAAAGAGTGAAATGAGCGAAAAGAGTTCTAAAAACATTCTAAATTACAATTTCTATGGAATCTCTGGAACTACCGAACCGATTTCAAAAGTGATGGTGGCAAATGGATGGTGACAACCCCTGCTCCAACATAGGATATATTTTATGTTGGTGTCACTATCCCCAGGAGGGTGCAGGAGCAAAAATCTTTCTAAAATTGCGATTTTGTTTATACTGAAGGAGCTAGAAATTTGAAATTTGGCATTGTAGTTACTTATAAGATGTAAATGCTCTCTACAAACAAAATAAAAATAATTCGAAATTTAAAAGGGTGAAATGAGCGAAAAGCGTTCTAAAAACATTCTAAATTACAATTTCTATGGAATCTCTAGAACTACCGAACCGATTTCAAAAGTGATGGTGGCAAATTGATGGTTACAACCCCTGCTCCAACATAGGCTATATTTTATGTCGGTGTCACTAACCCCAGGGGTTGCAGGAGCGAAAAACGTTCTAAAATTGATATCTTTTTTATACTGAAGGAGCTAGAAATTTGAAATTTGGCGTTGTACTTACTTATAACATGTAAATGCTCTTTAAGAACAAAATTTAAAAAAATCGAAATTTAAAAGAGTGAAATAAGCGAAAAGAGTTCTAAAAACATTCTAAATTACAATTTCTATGGAATCTCTGGAACTACCGAACCGATTTCAAAAGTGATGGTGGCAAATGGATGGTGACAACCCCTGCTCCAACATAGGATATATTTTATGTTGGTGTCACTATCCCCAGGAGGGTGCAGGAGCAAAAATCTTTCTAAAATTGCGATTTTGTTTATACTGAAGGAGCTAGAAATTTGAAATTTGGCATTGTAGTTACTTATAAGATGTAAATGCTCTCTACAAACAAAATAAAAAAAATTCGAAATTTAAAAGGGTGAAATGAGCGAAAAGCGTTCTAAAAACATTCTAAATTACAATTTCTATGGCATCTGTAGAACTACCGAACCAATTTGAAATTTGGTGTTGTAGTTACTTATAAGATGTAAATGCTCTCTAAGAACAAAAAAAAAAAAAAAAATTCGAAATTTAAAAGGGTGAAATGAGCGAAAAGTGTTCTAAAAACATTCTAAATTACAATTTCTATGGAATCTCTAGAACTACCGAACCAATTTCAAAAGTGATGGTGGCAAATTGATGGTTACAACCCCTGCTCCAACATAGGCTATATTTTATGTCGGTGTCACTAACCCCAGGGGGGTGCAGGAGCGAAAAACGTTCTAAAATTGATATTTTTTTTATACTGAAGGAGCTAGAAATTTGAAATTTGGCGTTGTAGTTACTTATAACATGTAAATGCTCTTTAAGAACAAAATTTTAAAAAATCGAAATTTAAAAGAGTGAAATGAGCGAAAAGAGTTCTAAAAACATTCTAAATTACAATTTCTATGGAATCTCTGAAACTACCGAACCGATTTGAAATTTGGTGTTGTAGTTACTTATAACATGTAAATGCTCTCTAAGAACAAAATAAAAAAAATTCGAAATTTAAAAGGGTGAAATGAGCGAAAAGCGTTCTAAAAACATTCTAAATTACAATTTCTATGGAATCTCTAGAACTACCGAACCGATTTCAAAAGTGATGGTGGCAAATTGATGGTTACAACCCCTGCTCCAACATAGGCTATATTTTATGTCGGTGTCACTAACCCCAGGGGGGTGCAGGAGCGAAAAACGTTCTAAAATTGATATCTTTTTTATACTGAAGGAGCTAGAAATTTGAAATTTGGCGTTGTAGTTACTTATAACATGTAAATGCTCTTTAAGAAAAAAATTTTAAAAAATCGAAATTTAAAAGAGAGAAATGAGCGAAAAGAGTTCTAAAAACATTCTAAATTACAATTTCTATGGAATCTCTGGAACTACCGAACCGATTTCAAAAGTGATGGTGGCAAATGGATGGTGACAACCCCTGCTCCAACATAGGATATATTTTATGTTGGTGTCACTATCCCCAGGGGGGTGCAGGAGCGAAAAATGTTCTAAAATTGATATCTTTTTTATATTGAAGGAGCTAGAAATTTGAAATTTGGCGTTGTAGTTACTTATAACATGTAAATGCTCTTTAAGAACAAAATTTTAAAAAATCGAAATTTAAAAGAGTGAAATGAGCGAAAAGAGTTCTAAAAACATTCTAAATTACAATTTCTATGGAATCTCTGAAACTACCGAACCGATTTGAAATTTGGTGTTGTAGTTACTTATAAGATGTAAATGCTCTCTAAGAACAAAATAAAAAAAATTCGAAATTTAAAAGGGTGAAATGAGCGAAAAGCGTTCTAAAAACATTCTAAATTACAATTTCTATGGAATCTCTAGAACTACCGAACCGATTTCAAAAGTGATGGTGGCAAATTGATGGTTACAACCCCTGCTCCAACATAGGCTATATTTTATGTCGGTGTCACTAACCCCAGGGGGGTGCAGGAGCGAAAAACGTTCTAAAATTGATATCTTTTTTATACTGAAGGAGCTAGAAATTTGAAATTTGGCGTTGTAGTTACTTATAACATGTAAATGCTCTTTAAGAACAAAATTTAAAAAAATCGAAATTTAAAAGAGTGAAATGAGCGAAAAGAGTTCTAAAAACATTCTAAATTACAATTTCTATGGAATCTCTGGAACTACCGAACCGATTTCAAAAGTGATGGTGGCAAATGGATGGTGACAACCCCTGCTCCAACATAGGATATATTTTATGTTGGTGTCACTATCCCCAGGAGGGTGCAGGAGCAAAAATCTTTCTAAAATTGCGATTTTGTTTATTCTGAAGGAGCTAGAAATTTGAAATTTGGCATTGTAGTTACTTATAAGATGTAAATGCTCTCTACAAACAAAATAAAAAAAAATTCGAAATTTAAAAGAGTGAAACTAGCGAAAAGCGTTCTAAAAACATTCTAAATTACAATTTCTATGGAATCTCTAGAACTACCGAACCCATTTGAAATTTGTTGTTGTAGTTACTTATAAGATGTAAATGCTCTCTAAGAACAAAAAAAAAAAAAAAAATTCGAAATTTAAAAGGGTGAAATGAGCGAAAAGTGTTCTAAAAACATTTTAAATTACAATTTCTATGGAATCTCTAGAACTACCGAACCGATTTGAAGTTTGGCGTTGTAGTTACTTATAAGATGTAAATGCTCTCTACAAACAAAATAAAAAAAAATTCGAAATTTAAAAGAGTGAAATGAGGGAAAAGCGTTCTAAAAACATTCTAAATTACAATTTCTATGGAATCTCTAGAACTACCGAACCCATTTGAAATTTGTTGTTGTAGTTACTTATAAGATGTAAATGCTCTCTAAGAACAAAAAAAAAAAAAAAAAATTCGAAATTTAAAAGGGTGAAATGAGCGAAAAGTGTTCTAAAAACATTTTAAATTACAATTTCTATGGAATCTCTAGAACTACCGAACCGATTTGAAGTTTGGCGTTGTAGTTACTTATAAGATGTAAATGGTCTCTCTAAGAACAAAATAAAAAAAATTCGAAATTTAAAAGGGTGAAATGAGCGAAAAGTGTTCTAAAAACATTTTAAATTACAATTTCTATGGAATCTCTAGAACTACCGAACCGATTTGAAGTTTGGCGTTGTAGTTACTTATAAGATGTAAATGGTCTCTCTAAGAACAAAATTTTAAAAAATTCGAAATTTAAAAGCGTGAAATGAGCGAAAAGCATTCTAAAAACATTCTAAATTACAATTTCTATGGAATCTCTAGAACTATTGAAACGATTTGAAATTTGGCGTTGTAGTTACTTATAAGATGTAAATGCTCTCTAAGAACAAAATAAAAAAAAATTCGAAATTTAAAAGTGTGAAATGAGCAAAAAGCGTTCTAAAAACATTCTAAATTACAATTTCTATGGAATCTCTAGAACTACCGAACCGATTTGAAGTTTGGCGTTGTAGTTACTTATAAGATGTAAATGGTCTCTCTAAGAACAAAATAAAAAAAATTCGAAATTTAAAAGGGTGAAATGAGCAAAAAGCATTCTAAAAACATTCTAAATTACAATTTCTATGGAATCTCTAGAACTACCGAACCGATTTGAAATTTGGCGTTGTAGTTACTTATAAAATGTAAATGCTCTCTAAGAACAAAATTTAAAAAAAATTGAAATTTCAAAGTGTGAAATGAGCGAAAAGCGTTCTAAAAACATTCTAAATTACAATTTCTATGGCATCTCTAGAACTACCGAACCAATTTGAAATTTGGTGTTGTAGTTACTTATAAGACGTAAATGCTCTCTAAGAACAAAAAAAAAAAAAAATTCGAAATTTAAAAGGGTGAAATGAGCGAAAAGTGTTCTAAAACATTCTAAATTACAATTTCTATGGAATCTCTAGAACTACCGAACCGATTTCAAAAGTGATGGTGGCAAATTGATGGTTACAACCACTGCTCCAACATAGGCTATATTTTATGTCGGTGTCACTAACCCCAGGGGGGTGCAGGAGCGAAAAACGTTCTAAAATTGATATCTTTTTTATACTGAAGGAGCTAGAAATTTGAAATTTGGCGTTGTAGTTACTTATAACATGTAAATGCTCTTTAAGAACAAAATTTAAAAAAATCGAAATTTAAAAGAGTGAAACGAGCGAAAAGAGTTCTAAAAACATTCTAAATTACAATTTCTATGGAATCTCTGGAACTACCAAACCGATTTCAAAAGTGATGGTGGCAAATGGATGGTGACAACCCCTGCTCCAACATAGGATATATTTTATGTTGGTGTCACTATCCCCAGGAGGGTGCAGGAGCAAAAATCTTTCTAAAATTGCGATTTTGTTTATACTGAAGGAGCTCGAAATTTGAAATTTGGCATTGTAGTTACTTATAAGATGTAAATGCTCTCTACAAACAAAATAAAAAAAAATTCGAAATTTAAAAGAGTGAAATGAGCGAAAAGCGTTCTAAAAACATTCTAAATTACAATTTCTATGGAATCTCTAGAACTACCGAACCCATTTGAAATTTGTTGTTGTAGTTACTTATAAGATGTAAATGCTCTCTAAGAACAAAAAAAAAAAAAAAATTCGAAATTTAAAAGGGTGAAATGAGCGAAAAGTGTTCTAAAAACATTTTAAATTACAATTTCTATGGAATCTCTAGAACTACCGAACCGATTTGAAGTTTGGCGTTGTAGTTACTTATAAGATGTAAATGGTCTCTCTAAGAACAAAATAAAAAAAATTCGAAATTTAAAAGGGTGAAATGAGCGAAAAGTGTTCTAAAAACATTTTAAATTACAATTTCTATGGAATCTCTAGAACTACCGAACCGATTTGAAGTTTGGCGTTGTAGTTACTTATAAGATGTAAATGGTCTCTCTAAGAACAAAATTTAAAAAAATTCGAAATTTAAAAGCGTGAAATGAGCGAAAAGCATTCTAAAAACATTCTAAATTACAATTTCTATGGAATCTCTAGAACTATTGAAACGATTTGAAATTTGGCGTTGTAGTTACTTATAAGATGTAAATGCTCTCTAAGAACAAAATAAAAAAAAATTCGAAATTTAAAAGTGTGAAATGAGCAAAAAGCGTTCTAAAAACATTCTAAATTACAATTTCTATGGAATCTCTAGAACTACCGAACCGATTTGAAGTTTGGCGTTGTAGTTACTTATAAGATGTAAATGGTCTCTCTAAGAACAAAATAAAAAAAATTCGAAATTTAAAAGGGTGAAATGAGCAAAAAGCATTCTAAAAACATTCTAAATTACAATTTCTATGGAATCTCTAGAACTACCGAACCGATTTGAAATTTGGCGTTGTAGTTACTTATAAAATGTAAATGCTCTCTAAGAACAAAATTTAAAAAAAATTGAAATTTCAAAGTGTGAAATGAGCGAAAAGCGTTCTAAAAACATTCTAAATTACAATTTCTATGGCATCTCTAGAACTACCGAACCAATTTGAAATTTGGTGTTGTAGTTACTTATAAGACGTAAATGCTCTCTAAGAACAAAATAAAAAAAAAAAATTCGAAATTTAAAAGGGTGAAATGAGCGAAAAGTGTTCTAAAACATTCTAAATTACAATTTCTATGGAATCTCTAGAACTACCGAACCGATTTCAAAAGTGATGGTGGCAAATTGATGGTTACAACCACTGCTCCAACATAGGCTATATTTTATGTCGGTGTCACTAACCCCAGGGGGGTGCAGGAGCGAAAAACGTTCTAAAATTGATATCTTTTTTATACTGAAGGAGCTAGAAATTTCAAATTTGGCGTTGTAGTTACTTATAACATGTAAATGCTCTTTAAGAACAAAATTTAAAAAAATCGAAATTTAAAAGAGTGAAACGAGCGAAAAGAGTTCTAAAAACATTCTAAATTACAATTTCTATGGAATCTCTGGAACTACCAAACCGATTTCAAAAGTGATGGTGGCAAATGGATGGTGACAACCCCTGCTCCAACATAGGATATATTTTATGTTGGTGTCACTATCCCCAGGAGGGTGCAGGAGCAAAAATCTTTCTAAAATTGCGATTTTGTTTATACTGAAGGAGCTCGAAATTTGAAATTTGGCATTGTAGTTACTTATAAGATGTAAATGCTCTCTACAAACAAAATAAAAAAAATTCGAAATTTAAAAGGGTGAAATGAGCGAAAAGCTTTCTAAAAACATTCTAAATTACAATTTCTATGGAATCTCTAGAACTACCGAACCGATTTCAAAAGTGATGGGGGCAAATTGGTGGTGACAATCCCTGCTCCAACAGCCTCTTTAATAAAAAACTATGCGTTTCTGACGACTGAGTTTTTCGGTAATTGTTGCCACAGATTAATCTCGGAAAATGAAACATGTATTTTAATAAATGGCCATATCTTATTTTTCTTCTTAAAAATAAAACTACCATTTGAGGCATAATTGTGAACTATTAAATAAATTTTATAACAGAACCCCCCCCCCCCCCCCCCAAGAAATTTGAAATTTCAGAAAATTTATCAGTTATCACAGACTAGACAAAAAAAATCAAAATATGATCAAAAGCTAAAATAACGCCAGATTTCACAGATTTGATTACAATAAAAAAAAACTAATCTGATGTGCCAATCTCAAAACTTTCTTCTAACTCATACAGATTTCACATACACCAAAAACAAATTAGCACCAATTTATATTAAGGTCTAACTAAATCTAAAGTTTTATTAAATTATGTGCGTTAGTTCTGGAGATATAGCTATTGTGAAAATCGTGCAAAATGTAGCATAGCAGCGCCACCTGTAGGGCTATTTACACCAAATCATAATCAACGTCCATTTTTGTCAAGGTCTAACTGAATCTGAAGTTTGGTGAAATTCTGTGCATTAGTTCTTGAGACATAGCTATCTTAAAAATCATGAAAAATGTAGCATAGCAGCACCATCTGTTGGGCGATTTACAGCAAAAACTAATCAGCCCCCATTTATATCAATGTCTAACTGAATGTAAAGTTTTGTCAAATTCCATGCATTAGTTCTTGAGATACAGTGCCAACAAAATTTTTGTCCCATATGGCACTGAGACTCGCAGACAGACATTTTCTAAAAATAGTTCAATTGTGTTCAGGACATTCTGAAACGTATAACTCCTTCGAAAAGCGGAAGTGGTAAATTTTCATAAATCCAATACCTTTTCCTTGTAAAGATAGAAGAAAGTAATAAACATTTAATAAACACTTTAAACATTGAAATGTTTTCTAAAGCCTTGCTATTGGCAACATTCTATAAGTGAGACATTTATCATTAATGAGTATTTTAGCTAGTTTTAGAAATATATGTGAGAAAAAACTCAATGAATTGCTTCTGAGCTGTGTGTACATGTACAGCATGATTAAAAGAAAACTCATCATCCTCAAGGCTAGAATTTTAGTGATAAATTCTCTCTTTAGCCTAAAATTTAATTTATTTTCTTTATTTTTTTCGGGGGTGGGGGAGGTGTATTCAATTTCCTAATTATTTGATTTGTTAATTTTGTTTTATTAGTGTCACATTATATTTACTCCAATCGTTATAATGCTATTAAATCATTTGCTTTATTAAATGATATTATATATACAGTATGCTCTTAAAAATCTCCACAGCCGGACACTAGAGTCCTGCCCAGATTGTGTTGTAGCCAACTCGAATCCTGACTTTAACCCGACAGACTTCAAGCCGAATGCGAAATATTTATACCTGTACACAAAGTGAAAGAAAGTGAATGTATTTTTTAATACATTTATGGAAAAGTAATCTACAAGTTTACCACATATGTACAAAAAATAACACATATATACACCCATTATTATTCAAATATACTATAGTTTTTTAATTTGAAAATTATTCAGAACCTCCTTTTGTATAATTGGTTCATCTCGAACCCGATTTGAAAGAGTCAAAGTATAACCCGAAGCGTATAAAGTTTACTCGACCCGCAAAAAAAAATAAATAAATAAATAAATAAATAAAATTGAATTAACCGAACCCAAAACGAAATGCATTTCGCGTAGCCGATGCAGGACTGTAATTTCCAGTAAACTCGGAAACGTCCAAAAAAATTTCATTGACCGCAACCTCACCCGAAATGAAAGAAAATGAATCCATATTTCAATATGATTTGGAAAAGTAGACTACAATTATATCTCTAATAACAATTTTATCTTTTATGTAGAAAAATTATTTTTTTTTCATCTGAAAATATTTAGTATTTCTTTGAAAACTCGGGCAACACGAACCCAACTTAAAATAGTGAAAATCCAACTTTAACCCGAAACAATTAACCTTTTGATAATGGGCCAGGATTGATTACTAATTTTGCATTAATCGTTCTACAATTTCCAAAAAAAATCCTTGCGACAGATTTCTCTTGAAAATATACTAATATAAGTGCATGGCAGATTTGAAAAAGTCGTACTAATAGAATAAAAAATAGTCCACTGGGACATATATGTCCCAACCATAGTCAAATGTTCCAAGTCAACCTGACCCGCAGCGAAAATAAACCGTGTCAACCCGGCTCGATCCGTACTGTAGATTGGATCATGTCGCCCCACACAATGCAGGAGCAAGGGACCTCAGACCAAGGGTTTTGCAGATTTCTGAATTGTATGGAATTTAGATCATAGTCTTAAGAGGAAGGCAGAAAATGATTGCGAAAAATTTTTACTGACAGAAAATCATTAATGAAAATTTTCTTATACCTATGGATTACAACATTTGCAAATTTCAAAACTTCTTGATGGTGTTCGTGTGCTGATTGTCTCGTGACCGATTGAATTTCACAACTTTGTTTCGTAATTGTTTTTTTTTTTGATAATTTTCCACATTTTGCTATTTTCTGTAAATTATTGACAGAATTGATTTTTTCGACCATTTGCCAAAAATTCGCGACATTTCTTTCAACCGATCGATGAAATTCATTACTTGTTTTTGCCATCTTTTGGCGAAATTCGCGACTCTTTTTTATGATCATTTGTTGACATTTGAGAATCTTTTTCCGCAACCAGCTGACAAAAACTGCTATTTTTTTGCACAATCTTTGACGAAATTCCGATCATTGACCAATTTTTTTCCACCATTTGTCGAAATTCACGATTTTTTATTTTGGCAACTGATCGACGAAATTTGCTATTTGTTTTTGCGATCTCATGACACAATTCACGCCTCTTTTCTATGATCGTTTGTTGAAATTCGGAAGTCATTTTCCGCAACCGACTGACAAAAGTAGATATTTTTTTTCGCAATCTTTGACGAAATTCCCCTTTTTTGCGTGATTGTTTGACTAAATCAGCGATATTTTTTTTTTGTTGTTGTTCAATCTTTTGACAAATATCGCGATATTTTTCTGCATTAGTTATACTAAATTCGCGATTTTTTTCCGCATCTGATTGACGAAAATTTCCATTTGTTTCAGTGATCTTTGGTGAAATTCTCAATATTTTTCAACGGTCGTTTGAAAAAATTAACGATTTTTCCCGCGACCAATTTTGCCAAATTAACTATTTTTTCTAATTTCAATTCGTAAAATTTGCGATGTTTACTGCGATCGGTTTACGAATTGCATTTGCCTGAAGAAAAATTCGCAGACTACCACTGACATTAAAAATATATTAGCAGAAGAATCACATGTTTGTGAAAGACGTTAAGATAAGCAGGCAAAATCTCACACTGCATTTTTTATTGTGGGGCCTATTTCGATTTTGTGCACAATTTGGGCAATCCTGCATGATATTTCAACCCCTGTGTCTAAAAAAAAACTTTGTCTCCCCCTCCCTCCCCAAGAAACTCTTGAAATGGCACTCCTGCAGTAAAACCTGTAAAAATGAAGTTGAAAATGACTGTAAAAAATCTCTATTTTAGACAGGTCTCCATCTTAGCAAGTATAATTGTATGGCATTTTTTTCGTCGAAACTTGATTTTTTTTGCCCGTTTGAGAAAGAATTATGTTATAGACAGGTTCTGCTTAGACACGTTTCACTGTAATACACCTATGCTCTTCAGAAGTGCTTTATAGAAAGGAGGTTTTAACGGTCTTAAAGAATGCCTGAAAAAAACGGTACCTGTCTATAACTAAAAACTTTCATAATATTTTAAAATTCTACTTGCTAAGACGAAAACCTGTCTTAAACGCAATTTTTCAGAGGTCACTTGAGATTCCATATTAGAAGTATTGCTGTCTCTGTATATATGATACAGTAAACGCTTCTCGTTCGTAGAGGTTGAGGGGGGGGGGCTGCCCCCCCTCGAACTCGAACCTTGGCTATGCCACTACCTTAAAAAAAAACTTTGCCCCCCCAGAAAGTTCTGAAATGGCGCCCCTGTTAAAGGTCATTGGAATGTATATTTTCAAACTATCCAATCTATCCCTCCCCCCCCCCTTTTTTTTATAAAATCGTAATGTTCTGAAAATCTGTCTTTTGCACTTGATTGCTTGGATCAGATTAATATTTTTTTTTTTACATTTCACTGTGCATAATTTATACGAAAATTTAATATTAATTAATTTCTAGGAATTTAATTTTTCATATTTTATAGTATAATATTCAATTTGTGCATGCAGTTGACAAATAACGTATACATACACCCAAACAGCACACACCCATCTATAAGACATCTACAAGCTGTAAACCCAAGAAAACCGACACATCTATAAGAAGTCTACAAATATCCATGATACACCCTTTTCACCTCTTATGGAGATGTTATGTGTGATCTCTCTGAGTTCTATTAGACGTCCAAGATATCCAGGTAGTCTATGAGACCACGTCTATAAGACATCCAAGCATAGATCACTTTTCGACATGCAGTATGTCTTATAGCCGTGCTTAAGGCTTGGATTGTAGATATCCAGGGACATCTGATATGCGTTTATAAGACGTCTAATGCATGTCTATTTATTGATACTCAGTGCTTCTTATAGATATACTTAAGATATCGAAGAAATTTCATCGGAAATACAACCTAGGGCAAAAGTATCGAGCACCCCCATATTTATAATATATTTGGTAAAAATAATAGATGGATACAAATATTAAATTGTATACAATTAAGAATTTTCTTTAAAAAATAAGTTTTTTATTTTTTTTTCAAAGATAGCAAACGCATAACTCATCTTTTAATGAAGCTATTTTCTTTAAAAAACTTTTTTTAAATTAAATTTTGTTGTTCTGTTAAGCCAGTTAATAAATAATAAAGAAAATAATTATTGTAAGAAAAGACAAAATGAACTTAGTCTTCAAAAACGAAAATAAAGAAAGCTTATGTAAAAAAAAAAAAAAAAAAAAAAAAAAATACATTTATATGTAATTTTTATTATTTTATTTTTTAACATGTGTTAATAACAAAAATAAATTTTAAGAAATATTTATGCTGCTGAAGAGATCTTGGCATTTCAGGCAAGAAATATTTCAATTTCCACGATGATCTGTTAACTTATGACATAACAATGAAACTTCCAGAAAACAAAGTAATTTATAGTTTTGAAAAAGTAGGTGTTCAAAGAAAATTACTTCATTAAAAGACGAGTTGCTTGTTAACTGTCTTTTTTTTTTTTTTACAAACCATAAACTTAGAAAGAAGATTCCTAAATGATATGCAGTTAAATATTTGTATATAACTATTACTTTTACAAATATATTAAAAATATGAGGGTGCTGAATACTTTCAGCCAAGACTGTATTATAAAGGAATTTGTCTTCAACAATGAAAATAGAGAAATCTTATTTTTAAAATATACTTTAAATTTATGTTACTTTTATTATTTTAACTTTTAATATCTGTTAATAAAAATTATACAAGTTTTAGGAAATATTTTCATTGATGAAGATAAGTGATTTATATACTTTGGCTTTTCCGGTAAGAGTTATTCTAATTGTCATGATTACCTATTAACTTGCATAGCATAACAATTGCTATACTATGAAAGTTTCAATTCTGAAACTTACTGAAAAACAAAGCAGTTTAGTTTTTTTAAAAACTCATTTTTTTAAAGCAAATTGTTTAATTAAAAGTCGAGTTGTTAGTTTGCTGTCATTTTAATTGTAATAACTTAACCATTAAAGACACAGACAGCAGTTGTGAATTCTAAAATAATTGTGTGTTGAACACTTGCGCTTCATTTACTCTCTTCCTAAACATCCTTCAATGTTGAAGTTCAAAATTTGTTCTACTTTTTCATTATTTTTATCAGTAAGTCTCCACTGATGTACAAAATACACCGCCATTGAATTTTTATAAACTATTATATTTTCTTTCTTAATTAAACATTTTTTTTATATAAATGCGATATCTATTACTTGAATACTATTACTAAACATCAGACACTACGACTAATATTCAGGCCCCTGCTGGCACTTAGGAATACGTGCCCTTGCACCCTCTGCCTTAACCACCCTTAATGATGGCACATGATTTAATATGAAAGTGCCAACATAACCCTCTGTCCACCGCCTTTTCAAGACATCCAGCATGGGCCTGCTAACACTTTGAAATAAGTTATGATAAAAATACGAGGGTGCTTAATAATTTTGGTAAAGACAACTGTAGATAAAAATACTAAATGTTTCATTCCAATAATATCAGTATATTATTCCCCCCCCCCCCCCCAAAACGAATATTTTGCAATGTTCTGCAACGAACCTTCAACTGATCACAAATGTTCTGTAGGAATAAAAAAATAAAACACAGAGAGATTTTCTTGTATATGTAAGAGTGCGATTTCATCTTGTATAGAAATGCTAAAGACATTTTGTAAAATGCTAACACACACAAAAACCAAAGAAATGACGAATTTCACTCCGATCGAATGACGAATTTCGCTTTTTCCCCCCCTCGTAATAGACGATTTCTGCAATATTTTTGAGATTTTTCTCTCTGGTAACTGGCGAATTTCACATTTTTTTTTCTCAGAACCAATCATCGAACTCTGCAATTTTTTTCCCACGACTAATTCGAGAATTGCGAGATATTTTCCAACACTTCACTGATGAATTTCGCATTTTTTTTATCCGTGACTGATTGGCGAATTTTAAATATTTTTGATATTTTCTTTTCACTGACTGGCAAATTTGTTCAGCTCTTTCTTAAAACCAACGGGCAAAAAATGCATTTTTTTTTTTTTTTTTTTTTTTTTTATTCAAGCGACTAATATCCGAATGTCTCGATTTTTTTTTTAAAATCCACAACTGATTGTTAACTTTTGCGATATTTTCTTTATTGATCGATAAATGTTGCGGATTTTCTTGTGACAGAATGGAAAAAATTGTGGGTTTTTACACGACTGATTGACGAATTTTGTGATTTTTTTTTCTGACAATCCACTGATTAATTTAGTTTTTTAACCTGCGACTGATAGGCGAATTTTGCATTATTTTCTTTTTATCAATTGGAAAATTTTGTCGCTTTATCTTGGAATTGATTGAAAAAAATCGAGGGATTTCCCAAAACTGATCAACTAATTTAGTGGGGGTTTTTTTCAGCTGTAACTGATAGTCAAATTTTGCGATATTTTCTTTCTGCCGATTGGAAATTTTTGCAGTTTTTTTCTTGTGACCAATAGGAGAAAATTGTGTTTTTTTTTCGCTACTGATCGACGAATTTCCCAGTTTTCTCGACGATTTACTGACAAATTTCATGGTTTTTACCCACAACCGATTGAGAAATTTTTGCGCTTTTTCTTGGCAAAAAACATGAAATTTCAATCAAAAATCAATCGGTTGATAAACGTATTTCACATTTTTTGACCCGCGACTGATAGGTGAATTTTGCAATATCTTCTTTCTACAGGATGGCAAATTTTGTCACTTTTTTGCGACCGATTGGTAAAAGTGGCCGTGTTTTTATGTGACTGACCGGTGAATTTCAGATTTTTTTCCGATGATCCACTGACGAAATTCATGTTTTTTTTTTTTTTAAACTGCAGCAGCTGAAGAACTTCACGATTTTTCCCCCATGATCGACTGACAAATTGTGTGAGCTTTTCCTGCGACCAATTAATGAATTTCACAATCTTTTTCAACGAACGATTGATGAAGTTTTTCTGGTGATTGACAGACAAATTTAGTGCTTTTTCAAATGAATGAATAGTGAATTGTGTTGAAAATGAGAATTTGAAATGTTCTGCAGAGAAGTTCATTGTTCTGCGATGTATGTCGCACTCTTAAGCATATTCTGCTTTGGGGACTGTTGCCATATTTATATTGGAATATTTTTATCAAAGCATCGACTAATTTTTTTAAATATTTCGAATGAAATATGTCTGCTGTAATTCACTAAAATCTCATAGCTAAATTAGAAAATCTACCATATTTACTCCTGCATAATGCACACATTTTTACAAAAATTTCAGGTCTAAAATGCAGTATACACATACATGATACACTGAATATTTCTAATTATATACATCAAACCACACACATTTTCACAAAGTATATATACATATTGCAGAAACTTTATTTTATGATATTTTAATAAGAGAGCAAAATATATATGAGCACATACAAAAGTAATTTAGATTTGAGAAAAGATTGTAAATCATGATTTCTACAAATTTTTTTTTTTTTTTTTTTTAAGTTAAAATAACATGGTACACATTATACACAAGTAAATATGGTATTTAAAATCAGTTTGATAATTTTATCTTGTGAGAAATTTCTAAATCCTCCAGTATTTTGCAACAAGAGGCTAATAGATTTGTTATTTCTCCCATATTATTTAAATTTAACAAATCTTTCTTGCAGAGGATAAAGACTTTTGGTAGATAAATTTTTCTTGGGAAAAAAAGAAATCTTTGTGATAAATGTCACACATACATTACACATCATGCATAAAATCTTTAATTTTTCATACCAATATTTTAGAATATTTTTTTCTTTATTTTATCATATAATTTCTTCAATTAAATTAGGCAAAGGATTCCATTTGTAAATACTAGTAATCAGATTCAAAATTATGTGTGGGACGCTCGTCGCAAAGTAGTTAACACAAATTAATAAATTTCTTATTCTGTTTATTTTGATAAAATTATTAGACAAATGTTTTAAAATCTATTTTGCATATTGAACTAATTTAAAAAATTTTTATCAGTACAAAAATATTACTCCAATTAACTCACTGTATGAAAGAACCACTCAGAATTATTTTTTAGTCAATGTCTGCCTACATCAAAAACTTATTTCAATTCTGTGAGCTTCAGATACAAAGGGAAATTTACAAATTGACTGCTACCTCAATTTTGCATTTTTAGAAAAACAAGAAAAATTTTAAGTTTTAAATATTGCAACATGATTTAGATTAATGCTAAAAATTATTGCATGCTTTCTCATTAGGCTATATCATTTTTGAAACATGTCAGCTCTACTACTCAATAAAAGTTTTAATAAAAATGTAAGTCTTTTTTTCCTTATCAGCAATATTAGTAACTAGGTGACAGTACTAGGTGGTACAGAATATAACTATAACAGAAAAAGGAAAAAAAAAAGTGACTATTTTATTTGAAAAAAAAAAAAAAATCTTTGGAACAGGACAAAATTCTTATTATTCTACTCCATTATCACTGCAATAGTAAGAGCTGATTTCTTCGAGCAGCACCTATAATAAAATAATAACACTGTTTTACTACATAACATTTTATGAATCACACAAAATGATATTTTGTTATATGAAAACTGAATTAATCTTCAATGAAGCAATTGTAAGCCCTCCCCTCCTCCTTAATTTTTTCCATGTGATTTCTAGTGATGGGCATAATGAATGATTTTGATATTTGAATGAATCATTCAGGCATGCACAAAAGCATAGTTGTCAAGGCTCTTAAAATTCTTTTTGTTTTACAAAAGTTCTGGTTTTAATTGATCAAAAATAGCAAGAAAGTAAACAGCAATGCTTTTGTGTATGCCGGGATGATTCATTTGAATAACAATCATTCATTATGTCCTTCGCTATTGTTATTCTTAATTTTTAGGGTTACGTACTTAAAAAATAAAAACGGAACCATTGTATATTGAAATACAAACAAGATAACAAACAAATATTGAAATGCAAACAAGAAATTTCAAACTAACACTCCCATAGGATTAACATTAGCCCATGTGACTAGCACAGACTCTTGACTATGGAAGATTTGGAATCAAATGATTTTTCCATTATCCCGTCGACCACTTTTCAAGAAAAATTAATTATCACCAAACAGTAATGCCAAATAAACAAATGGAAGAATGTTGCCATTGGAATATCAAAATAAATACAATAAAAAAATATGGAAAAGCCCCACTCACCTAAGTGTCAACTATCAGTAAATTTAAACACAAAAAAATTACAATATAAATGAAAATAGAAAAAAAAAATCTTGGATATTCATTTATTTACATTATTTTTCTTAATTATCCTTCTCGGCTGGTGAATATAACGTCAGTTGAAATTGATGTATTGCACTTAACTATGCAACATAACATTTTTTCAATGCATTTTCTCTTTTAATATCATGGTGCAGCAGTTTAAGGACACAATTATTATTTTAAATAACGAAATAACTACTAAATCAGTTCATTTTAAAGATTATATTTAATTAAACAATAACAAAACATCACCATCAAAAATGAAAAATTCTTACATATACTGCTTTTTACTTTTAAAATTGTTGTGGATTAAAACTTAATAATTTATATTATTAATAAATGAAATTAGCATATATAATACTTGAGAGCATCCATATTTAGTTAGTAATCAGTATTCTAATGTCTTATAAAAATATATTTCAATGTTTTTTTTTTACTAAACAATTATAAAACTCATGCCAGATAAGTCCATATGATGAGATTAAATTATGGAATGATCAACGTTGAAAGAGGAATTAGGATGAATATATAATATTTGAGGAGATTTTAGTAGATGTAAGTGTATAAAAAAAGAGAGAACAGTTAAAAAAATAAATAAATAAAACTTGTTGAAATGAAAAGCAAATGTTATTATATTACTGTTTTTAACAGTGGAAAATGGTAATTTTATTAAATTGTTGTATGTATGATTTTAAAGATATGAGAAATATTAAAACTTGCCTATCAATAGCCCAGTAACTAATTTGTGTGTGTATCAATCTACAGCAAAACAAAATATATCTATGACGCAACAATGTCTACTATCACAAGAAATAATAGTAACCCATTAAATAAGCAAAATTTTCAATTACAAAGAAAATACAGTAAGAAGATAACAGTAATCCAATGACAAAGTAAAATTTTGCTTTTTTTTTTTTTTTTTTTTTTTTTTTTTTTTTTAAGTACAGTATTTTTTAAGCTATTAGATTAATCTTCAAAAATCTGCAATGCCCACTGTCATGTTGCATTATTTCTACTAGTGGGTTAATAGCCTTTAAAATTAGTTGAGTAATAAAATATGTAATTAAACAACTGTTGTCCTATTTAATTATTTAAAGAAGTAAAACTGAAAAAAAAGTGTAAATTAAATTAATCATAATAAAAAAAAGCTTTTATTTAAAAAATATAGCAATAGTTAAGCACTAAGTATGACTTGTTAAAATTTAGGTAACATATTTACAATTCTGACTCAAATCACCAGTCTGCTATGTGTTATTCCAATATTAATGTCTTCATTATTGAGAAATTAAGTTATTTATTAAATCCTAACTCAATAAAATGTCTTTTTAATTAGTTAAAAAATACTTAAAAATCTACAGTTTATAAATAAATTGCTTCAACGTATAAAAGAAAATTTGGACCAAAAAAGGTCAATTTTGGCAAAAAAAAAGCCGTTTAAAACCAATAAAAGCCGCTGGCCTGGCTTTTATTAATTTTAGCCGGCTTTTTTGCAACCCTGCTTATCAAGTTATAAGTGCTTCCGGTCATGTGGCGACACTTTTTCGCACTTTACTGCCAACCACCTTGGTAATTTGGTTGAAAATGCCGACTTCGACAATCTTTTGTAAAAGATCTGCCTTTACTAAAAAATTGAAATCGTGTTTAGATTACATAGTTTCTGAATAAAAACACCTACCAATTTCATGCATTTGTAAGCAAAAATGAATTAAAAAATGTGTCATAAAGTAGCCTGTTTGGATTTGAGAACAGCCTTAATGGTGCCAAGTTGCACTTATTAAAATACATCAATTGGTTGCAAACCAAATTACAGAACTTTCCACTACATCACACATACATATGAATACATCGATGATACATAATTAACATACATGATTTCACAAATAAATGAGTGAAACGCTTAGCATAATGCTGGCATGCAGTTAATACGAAAGTACAGAAACAAAAATACATGCAAAATATAGAAATCTCATGCTTATACATGTTTTGAAGATACGACATGATGAACTTTAAATGTTTGTTTTCTATGTTTAAAAATTTACAAAATCCTTTAAAGTTAATAATCTTAACTTTAGCAGCTTCTCCTGCTACACCATAGTTACGGATTAAGAAATACGTAAAAAAACAAGTCAGTTTTATCTTTATTTTTTAAAACTCAGAAATTCATGTATATAACTTTTTTTTTTTTTTTTTTTTTTTTTACTCTTGGTTCTCAAATGATCTGCTCAACAACACGGAACTTTCTGACTCATTTTTAAACACAAAAGCATAAAATTGGCAGGTCTGATCATGGAAGGGATTTGGAATCTAAATGAGTTTTCCATTTTTTTTTATCAATATATCACTTATCAAGTTATAAGTGATTTGTGTCATGTGATGACATGTTTCTGACCTTTTTGTGCTGCAGCATTGGAAATTTGAAAAATGGAAAACATCTTTCAATTACAAAATTTCTGAATAAGAATACCTGTAAATTTCATGCATTTCTGAACAAAAAAAGAATTAAAAAAATAAGTCAAAAAGTGAGCCGTTTGGATTTGGACCTTAAGAGAAAAAAAATATTTTTGATGTGTTACATTATACATTAAATATTATGTTAAAAAAATTAGGTCTTGTACTGTTATTTTCCAAAGTATAAACTTCTAAGATTTATAAATTATACATTAGTAAATAAATTGTCATTTATATCTCTCTTCCCAATCTGCTCCAAAAAATTTGAGTAAAAACATAAGACCTGATATTTAAAATTAATCTAATGCAATCTAGTGTAATTTTTGCAATCTCACAACAAACTAATTATTCTAAAAAACAAGACATTTTTTAATAAAAAATATACTAACCAAATATTCATGCAAGTCTTCCTGTCTTCAAATGTTTGTGATGGTGTGTTTCAACTGGGAGTCTACAAAGATTCAAAGAAAGTTTCATTAGTATTCAGCAACATCTATTATAGTTAAAATGTGACTGTGTTTATATTTCACACCAACTTTTCTCAAAATGATTAATTATGGGTTTTTCTTTTTCTTTTTTTTTTTTTGGAACAATTATTCGCAAAGATCCAAGGATGTCAAACTCAAGAAATCTCAAATTTTAAATCAGTTTGAGTTATTAAATTTTAATCAATAAGAAATTTCTTTTTAAAAAAAATTATTATGCATGCTAAACATCTTGAATCAGCCATACTCATCCTTTTATTACCGCGGGCCGCAAACGTACTGTATATCAATAATTAGTATTTAGATATATTATATTACTGATACGTGCAATTTTTAACTTAATTTTGCGATATTTACCAGCATCCTATTGGCGAATTGAGCAGTTTTTTCCTGGCAACAAATTGACGAATTTCACGTTTACTTCCTGTAACCAACTGACAAATTTCGTGATTATTTTCCTCCTACCAATTGACAAATTTTGCTTTTTTTTTGGCGACCGATAAACAAATTTCTCAAATTTTTTCTGCACCTTACAAATGAAACCGGCATGATTCTTTTTTTTTTTTCACACGCGACATATTGAAGAATTTCACGTTTATTTCTTGTAACCAACTGATGAATTTCGAAAATGTTTTCCTGCGATTGATTGAAGAAATTTGTGATATTTTCCTGCTACCAATTGACAAATTTTGCTTTTTTTTGGCGACCGATAAGCGAATTTCTCATTTTTTTTCCCACACCTTACAGGTGAAACTCACATGTTTCTTTTTTTTTTTTTTTTTTTTTTTACACGTGACTATTGACGAATTTCACGTTTATTTCCTGTAACTGTAACCAACTGACAAATTTCGCGATTGTTTTCCTGCAATCCATTGAAGAAATTTGTGATATTTTCCTGCTACCAATTGTCAAATTTTGCTTTCTTTTGGCGACCGATAAATGAATTTCTCATTTTTTTTCTGCACCTTACAGGTGAAACTCACATGTTTCTTTTTCTTTTTTTTTTTTTTTACACGTGACATATTGACGAATTTCACGTTTATTTACTGTAACCAACTGACGAATTCCATGATTGCTTTCCTGCAATCGATTGAAGAAATTTGTGATCTTTTTCTGCTACTAATTGACAAATTTTGCCTTTTCTTGGTGACAGATAAGCGAATTTCCCAATTTTTTTTCACGCACCTTACAGGTGAAACTTGCATGTTTCTTTTCTTTTTTTTTTACATGCGATTGTGGTCAAATTTCATGATTGTTTTCACGACTCATCGGCAAATTTTTTTATTTACCTGCAATAGCTTAACAAAATTTATAATTTTTCCCCAACGAGTACAAATATTGTGAAATTTTTTTGCGATATTTTCCCGCAACCTTTTGGTGAAATTCGCGACAGTAAATTTTTGCAAACCCAAAATAATCAGGGCACTTTTCCAGCTATATAAAAATGGGCTGAGCGCATTTACAACTATATAAAAAAAAAAACAGGCAGGGCGCTGCACCCTCTTGAAAACGCCTTGGGAAAACACTACAAGGGTAGATCCAGACAAAATTTGGAGCCTATTTAGGGCCCCTTCACAAAAATCAATTTAATAAAATGGGACCCTTCACAAAAATCAATTTGATAAAATGGGCCCCTTCACAACATTCCTTTAACAAAATTTCCCCCTTCATAAAAACTTACTATTTAGGTGAGACTGGTACACAGTGGACTACTTTTTCAGTTAATTTTTTTTTTCTCTTTAACGGACAAACCGGGTGAATCCCTGCATGAAAATATTTTTGAATATTCCTTATACCTTTATACATTCATCATAATTTTCTCATAACATAGTTTTCAATACATTTTTCAAAATAAAAATTTTTATATGCACCCGTAAATTGGACCAGTGTACCCCAGAAATGGGGCACACTGGTCCACCCACCGGGGCACAGTGGACCGCTGTTAGGCATTATCTGAAATGCAATATAAATCTATTTTTCATTAATCTAATTCTTTTTTATTTCCCCTTTATCCGCAAAATAACATAGTAATATAAATTTACAAGTAACATTTTGAAAAAAAAAAAAAATTATTATTATTATATTTTGAAAATAACAACAGATTAATACAGGAACAATTGCAATTTAGTTGAAGTTATTACTTAAGTACAAAAAAATCAGCGCACATTAAAATTTGTGAATGAAATTCCAAAATACTGATGAGTAAGATTGAGCCTGGAATTTTCCTGAAATACTTTCGGGTCTGGGAGCAATATTATGAAATCATTGACATCAACAATAGATTCATCTACAGTTTTGAGAAAAATAAACTGATTTCCATTCAATTTGCATCTCATGAATCTTACTTGAATAGAATCATCACCAATTAGACTACAGTTATATTTATCACAGGCAGTAAATACAAAACAAAATATTTCTTACTATGTTAAATAAATTGTTATTTTTCTTTGTTTACTTTATTTTACAGTTAAATAACTTCTTTTAAACAATATTTCTTTATAGAAAATAAGCAATTATTAAATATTTTGAACATTCTGCATTACATGAGCAGAGTGGATTGTGGACCACTGTGCCCCATGTTGAAATTCAATAAATAATCATATTAATATTGTTTATAGCTTTCTTTTAAACATATTAACTTTAAAGTTAAATAAAAACAAGTATCTTAGCTTTGTAAAAAAGCTGTTTTATAGGATTTATCTACAACCTTTAATTACTAAAAAAATTAGTGCCAAATATGTTGAAAAATTTTACTTTTAGAAGATCAAAACAACCAATTAGGATAAAATAGTTCAATCTGAGCTAAACATATTTTCTGAACGCTATAAATAATCAGTGCAGTGCTGTTGTCTATTAGGATAGAAGAGAAGCTTAAATTTTTTTTAAATAAACAAAATATTAGGGGGTGGTCTACTATGCCCATAGGTCCAGTGTGTACCAGTCTCCTCTATTATTTATTATTCTTTGACTTTTAAAATGTGTAATTTGCAAACAAACAAGTTCACCAGAGAGGAAAACTTCAGCAAAAGTATTTAAAAAAGTTTGTTAATAAACGCTTGGATCGAATTTGAGTAGCTCGATTTCGACTTTCATTACAAAATGTTATTTTTCACAAAAATATAATAAAATTTTACAAAAATAACCTTTACTTTTCACAAAATCGGCCCCGCAAAAAAAAAAAAAAAAAAAAAAAAACCTGCATTGACCCCTGCACTATAACAGTTAATTTTCTTGTTACTTTAAAAAAATAAGCAAATAAATAATGTAAAAGTTATTTAAATATGATTCTATTTCTTAATTTTTCTGAATATTTTTATTTATTGACAGTTAAAAATAAAAGTTATCTAGGGTTTTAAAAATATTTTAAAAAGCATATTCTTTAGATATTGAGCAGTATGACTAAATACTACATACTGAATATTCGGTGCATCCCTAATGGTTAATACACAAGTACCAAAAGATTAGTATCAAAGTGATTTGAAAAAATATACTCAAGCATAAATATCATATAATACACAATTAAAAAATATATATATCTTTTACTGGGTATGTAAAAAAAAAAATGTGTCGGAACACAAGTTAAACAATGACAACAAATGAAGAAAAAAAATGTAAAATTTAATACACATAGGATCAGAATTTTAATTGTTATACAATGTTCACTCTAGAAAGAAAAGGGCAGGTTGTTAGAAAATAATAACAGCACAAATAAAGCAGAAAACAGTCATTGTTCAGTGAAAATGGGCATTACTTCAAGAAAAAAAAAGTATTGTGTTGACTAACGATAAAAAAAAAAAAAAGGAATAGACGAGATACTGTCACACACTGAAGTTTGGTGACTTTTTGATTGGCCTGCTTTCCAAGCCCATGCCAAACCAATAATTTAAATACAAGCATAGTAGCCAACTTAGGGGATTTTTTCCTTTAAAAAAGAAAAAATCCCCTAAGTTTGGCAACTATTTTCCTTTTTATAACTGATTAAAGAAATAAACTGTGTGAGTGTAAGACATCATAGCCAAAAACAGTACAACATTTATTTAATAATCTCCTGTTTTTATTAAAGAAAGAAGGAAGGTCTATGATTTTTTGCAAGCTTTTGGAGATACATTAATTTAGAAATACTCTGGTATTGGGGAAGATTTTAACAAGAGACCTCTGGATATAATTAAGGATGCATTTCGATATTTTAAAAAGGGTACGGTGCATTTTGCTAATTTTAGAGCAGGCAGGATGCTGCGCCCTTAAATATTGGTCTAGAAGGGACACTAAATTATAAATAAATACAGGGGAAAAAAAGTAATTTTTTAAACAAGAATTACATTATTTATAGTATTAGTTTTAGTCTTAGCAAAATGTTATATATAGTTATTTTAGTGTAATTCTAAATTGTATGATAAATAATACACGAAACTGTTAACCCCTTTAAGGGCAAAGTATTTCAGTTGCAAACATGTTCAAAACTTTTTTTTTACCCTTTGAAATCTGAATTTGTCAAATAAATTCATTTAAAAATAAATAGCTATTTTTTCCGTTCATGTACATCGTAAAATCTAAATATTATTCGAAAGTTCTGATAAATATTATGGTTTAGTGCATAAATAATCTAACACTGGCGTTCAAAGGATTCAGTGGGGCCAGGATTCATAATGGTGATAAACAAAACAATATGTAGTTCATTAACACTCAATTACTACTAAAAACAATTACATTATTGCTTTCGTTGTACCTGTGAGATTATATTTCTGCATTTATACAATTTATACAGCGACATTTCGGATGTATTTTTCCTTTTAAACACAATATATATATGACTGATGAAACTTATCGTAACATTAAGCCTAAATCTTGTATATATGTAAGATACAAGAATTTAGTAATTAAGTGTTATATAAACTACACAGGAAAGTAAATAAAGAAATGAATAACTTACCTTTTACAAAAGTTGTCAGTATAATTACATCCAAGATTGCCGCTGTATACAAAATAAACAACAGCCCCAGCCACGGCGAGAGTGTCTTCAAACGACCTTTGACTTTCCGTTCCCGCATGCGCGCAGTTGCATTGAAGTAGAAGTACTTTTTCCATAAGATGAGCATAATACGTGTTATTCGCAAATCCATTGGATGAATCGAAAAGTATTTCCATTGGAGGTTGAAAAAAGCATTTCCTTTAGACGTCGAAAAAGTGATAGATATAATACGTCTATTGCAGGTCATAGACGTCTAATAGAAATCTAAATGAGAAATGGCTTATAGACATCTATTTGTTTAATGCTATGCATATCTAAAAGATGTCATGGACGTTATAGATGTATTTAGACTATAAATCGACATCTTATAGATAGAGTGTGCTGTCTGGGCACATAGGTAAGCAATATAAGCAAAATGAACTGTTGGCAAAAAAACTGTCTGAAAAAAGTAATATCGTAAAATCGTGATTGTAAGCCTCCCGCAAAAGTAAGCTCCCATGCACTTTTATACAATTTTGATTTCCTTTTCAATTCCCAAATATAATTACATCCTCACAAACATATTTTTTACACAAAAAATTGATTTAAAAATTCTAACTGAGAGAATTTTCCCTCTTTTGTCTTTTTTATAATATAGGGGATTTCCACTTATGTTTTTATAGAATGTGAATGAAATCTTTCCCTTCTCCCACTTAAAATGTCTGTTCTGCCCTCTCCCCCAAGAACAAAAAGCTTAAAATCTTTATAATCTTAAATTTTTCTCTCCTACTTGCCGATCTCTAGTAAAAATAAGTAAAAAATCAATCACCTAAACTGCAACTTCTTCCCTCCATCTTGTAACTTACGACCATCCCCCCCCCCTTCCTCAGCATAAAAAGTTTAAAATCTTTAAAACTCTTTATAAAAAAAGTTATGCTCTATTTGTTGCTCTCTAGTAACAATAAAGTATTAGAGTTACTGCATCGATGGATACAACTGTAATAATAGATGAAATTGACAAACATCATACTTATTTATCTTTTCATGAGCTGTTTAATAATGATGATTAGTTCACAAGGCCAATTATATGATTTTCATGAGGTGATGTTGCATCATTTCTTGGTTTAGTCTTATGCTGGCAGTGATATTTTTTGTAACAAAAAGAAAATAATTCTAAATAAAACACATTATATATTGAATAATACAACAGATTGCTATTAAAATGTTTAGTCTTAAATTTGATTTCAATCATGGACACCAAAATTACAATAGTCATAACAATTCTTTCTGACAAACAACGGATGATATCTATAAATACATATTTAATGTGGTTGAAATGTATAGTTAAAATGAGAAATTTTTTAAGTGCAATGCAATAAAATATTTTACACATTAGGAATGTCTTTATTCCTATGATAGCTTTAATAAGGATTCACAATTTAGAATGTATCTATAGAAATTTCAAATAATAATTATAATAAAAACTTCACATAGTGTAAAAGTGTATATATATATATATATATATATATATATATATATATATATATATATATATATATACCGGGGGATCCAAAAGTCAGGACAAACTTTAAAAATGAATAATTCGAAAACGAATCAAGATACAAAGATACGGTTTGCACTAAACGGATGGAAAAGAAACCGGGTTTTGTGTGCCGACGAAATAAAAATTAGTTCTGTTGGCGACCAACAGATGGTGCTGTCGGATTTCTGATGTAGGATTTCTGATGTAGGATTTTGTGAAGCAACAAACGATATAAAAAGAAGCAACTGCAGCAGGTAATGGTAGTCGAAGCTTGTATGCATCAAAATGCTGGCCATAGTTGAGCACTGAAAGTTGCCATCCGCCAAAATGTGTTTGCCATAGCACAAGAAATGCTACTAAATGCTGTGAACAGTGTGGTGCCTCGTCTCACAGCTGTACTTCTGAATGATAGACAGCACATTGAACATTTACTGTTGTACTAATTAACTGTAATTAAGCTGAATTGTAAGTTGTCAGCATTTTTTCATTTGTAAATCATCTTTTGGTGCAATAAAACACTATAGCGCCATCTGTTGGTCGCCAACAGAACTATTTTATTTCGTTGCCACACAAAACCCGGTTTCTTTTCCATCCGTTTGGTGCAAACCGTATCTTTGTATCTTGATTCGTTTTCGAATTATTCATTTTTAAAATTCGTCCTGACTTTTGGATCACCCGGTATATATATATATAACCGTAGTTATATTTAAATCTTCATTAATTAATTTAAATGTATTATTCACTACTATTAAGAATGTTTATTGATTTATTGTATTTACTTTTTTATGCCCATGGGGGACAATATCATATTCTAATATAGTGTAATACTTTATTAAACACTAATATAATATATATTAATTCAAATTAATTTTATTCCCTAACAACTTATATCATGTGAATTTAAATTTTAACTTTGTATGCAAAAACATAATTTGTTACTATCAATTTCAATATTTAATTAATATTATTTTTAAATCCATAGTATCTTAATTCACAAAATTTAGTATTTTAATTTGCCCACGGTGGCCAATATCATATTCTAATATAATGTAACACTTTATTAAATGCTAAAATTATATGTATTAATTTAAATTAATGTTATTCCCTATCCTTTTGTATCATATGTTTAATATTAAATTTATCTCCATAGCATCTTTATTCACTTTTAGTATTTTAATTAATCATTACTACATCCAATTTTACTTTAATGTAATTGGATTTATTATTCAGTTTATATTTAATTTCATATATATTTATTATTAAATATTATTTATTTTATTTTTATTTCATTTATATTTATTAACTAATTACGACCACTTAAGATAGAATGAATTCATTTTTAATACAGTAGAGCGCCGCTAATCTGCAAACTTGTAATCCGCAATCAATTTATGAATGTAAACAAAGAAATTTAATTCTTGAAAAATGCTTCAATGGTGACAAAATTTTAAATTTTGAATTTTTTTTTTTCACCAATTTTAACATTTTTCTTATCTTTATATATAGCTATTATATCATATAACATTCTTCTTTATAGTTTAAAATGAAAGCACATTTAATTAGTATATTATTTTATATATTCATTTTTTCATACAGTACTTGTAAAATACAATTTGAGCTTTTGTGATTTTTTTTTTATTTTAATGATAAAAAATCCTTACTTAGACAATTTATTTTATAATTAATTTTTTCATTAAATCGTAATTATAAAATTGAAAAACGCATAAAAAAATACATATATATTGCTTTTGAACTCTTACTTAAAGATAAAATTCAACACTATAAACCAAATGTCTTAAAACAGACAACAATTGATGCCACATTTAAGAAATTTAAAAAGTAATAAATTATTTTTTACATAGTTATTACTTTATCTATATATTAAAATGTGTAATTTATTTATATTTTAGTATTAGCAATCTAAATTTGCCCAAAATGTGAATTTAAAAAAATGTAAACAAAGATTAAATAGACATGGCCTGTAATCCGCACAACACTTGGAACCAAGCTTTGCGGATTAGTGGCTTTCTACTGTATTGATTTTTCCATTGTATTTCACTACATATTCTGCTCATAGATGGCAGCACCATGGCTTGTTGCTTTAAAATATTCAATACTTCCATGTAGTTCATTTTCAAAATCATAGATGGCAGCACCATGGTTTGTGATGCTTTTCAAAAATTCCATATATCCATGTAATTCATTTTCTAAATTGGCAACAGGGTTTGTAATCTTCATAAACTGTTTTTTGCAACATTTAGCAAATTATTTTTTGCAATTCATTGCCTCTATTTGTCTTCATGTATCTGATAAGTGTTGGTAGTAGGAATCCATCTTCATCGTGTAGATTATGGGATTTGTCGATCTATTATCCAGTTCTTTTCTTATAATTCTGGGTAAGGTTTCTCTCTTTTTAAGTATTGTATTTGTTTTATGAATTTCCAGTCTTTTTTTTAATTAGATGGTTATGGTCATAGAGTGGTCGTCCCAAATTCATATTCTTTAGCAATTTTAATGCTAATATGAAGATGAAACTACTCATTTTATTTGTGGAATTTATGCATTTGGGACTTGATAATTCTGTATAAATTCCACAAATTTCATTCATTCTATTTTATTCAATTTTTAATTTAATTTCTACTTCTTTTATATTAGTATCTAATATCTATATTCATTGTGCTGGGGTTACAATTTCGTTGTCAATAAATTATTACTTCCTCAATCATAATTTCAAGTTTCAGTTGGTGTTATCGTAATGTTTCATTAATGGTTATATATATATATATATATATATATATATACAGTAGAAGATCTTTATAACGCATTACTATATAATGCAACTCTGTATAATGCACGTAACCTCTCAGAAGTAAACAATGAATTTTGCAGTTAAGAAGCAACTGCATTCCCAAATTGTAAAAAAATTTTACTCACTGAAGAACTAAATTTGATATATACATTAGTTCAATTTTATCTCCTTAATTCAGAGCTATTTTAATGAAAAAAGTATTATTATTACAATAAATGCTTTTGAAAATGAGTAATATATTGAATGATTTGGTCCAAGCATATTTAGACCATGTTTATAAAGTAAATTTACCAATGAAATTTATAATCTGCACAACTTCTGTCCTAAGGCATGCAATATAAAGATACTCTACTGTATTTTGGTATATTTCAGACATATTTGGACATGTTCACAATGCAGGTTGAATGATGTGTGATGCATATATTGCAAAATTCTATATGATGCACAACCTTGTGTTTTTAGGTTTGTGTTATAAAGATCTTCTACTGTATATATTGTATATGTCAAGGGGGGGGGGGGGTAACACAAAAATGAAAAACATAAATGACAAACTCTACTGCTTTCAGCAGTATGAAAGTATTAAGCTGTGAGTGCACTAATAATTAACACTTTAAAAAAAAAGCAAAAAATAAGAATTTTATCCATTTTCTTGAATATAAAATGTCATCTTATAATAACATTGTAGATTATCCTCTAAAATTATTACCCTAATCTTCTTCACCAGAGAGTTGTAAATAGTGCACATAAAAGAAACAAATGTGCATGGTGATATTTCATCCATTTTCACTTCAGGTGCTTGTTCTTTGACTTAATGGTAAACATATTTATTGCTAAATTATCTTCCAATTTATAAATTGCTTTACATTTTAATTTGCAATATAGTATTATTTTGTTGAAAGACGTTAAATTATTTGCATAAGGATACTTTCTGACATAAATGTTTAATTTTTTAATTAATAGTGACACAGATTTGCTAGTTATCTAGTAATTGACACCTAGGCGAATGTTTTACCATAAATACATACAGTTCATACATTAATTTTTATACAACTGTTTTAATTCTGTTGTTTTCGAAATTATAACAGTTCAAAGTTTTCCCCATGTTTAAAAAAGGACACGTATTTTTAATTTTTAAAGGAACTTTCAATAGGATTTAAAAATCAGGATACTTATTTTAAGACTATGATAAGTCAGTTTTTACCGATGCAAACATTTTTTTTATATACAAAAGGCAGTAAGGGCACAGTTGTTTTTGACTGAGGGATTCTTTAAACCAGTGGTTCCCAAACTTCTGGGCTCGCGGAGCACTTTTGGAGAAGAATTTCTAGGGCGGAGCCCCTTAACTTCACGGTACTCTATGGTTTACAAATTAATGCTTTTTTTATGCATGATGTTTTTTTTTATGATGGAGCAGAGAAATATCTGCTGGATAAGATTACCAAACAATTTGTTTATTTTCCTGGAATGCTGCGGAGCACACTTTAGGAACCTCTGCTTTAAACCAAATGCAGCAGGGTACAACACCCTTCTCAAACTTTTTGGGGGAAATTGTGATATTTTTGAGCATAAGTGATCTTACGAATAACATTTACAGCACGTATAATCTTATAGGGTTACACTGTATAGTAATTCATAATTTTAATCATGTTTTTTATGGTCATGATATTTTTATCACATGCAATTTAAAAATAAAAATAATAAAGTGTTTTGCTAATGCTATTAATTGGTGTCAATCACTGAATCTATATAAGTCATTTATTGGTACATTAGGTGACATTTACTGGTGAAAATGGTAACTTTATATATAAATATCCATTGAAGTATTTTTTAAATTCCTTCAGCCATTTTAAAGATCATACATTTAAAGCCTTATTATATATTTTCCTTCTTACCTTCACTAAAATCATGATCTGTATATTCATTGTCTTTTTGCAAAATACTGTGCAGCTGAAATGTTAGATATTTATATACAAGCGTTTGCTGCACATTTGCTTTCTATTCATATTTTCGGAAATACATTAACATAACAGCAGATTTTTTTTAAAGACTCAATAACAATAATTATATGTGTTTCCATTCTTTCAACACTGAAGTAAAACAGAATACGATAAATCTTTTGAATATGCACTACATGAACTGCTTATACTGCAGTATTTCAATGATAATTTTTACTTTCAACTAATAATTCGTATTTTACTTTTATAATAACAGAGAATAGGCTGTTTCAGCTGGTGGCAACCATATTTCAAATAATTTAACTTTTTTAATTTCCTGATAAAACAGTAGCATTTAATAAATAAAATATATCAAAAGCAAGCGGTATTGTAAATCGTTTTTCCGGACACGACAATCAAGAAATGGTGATTTTACTTACCCATCATACGTAGTATAGGGTAAGTCTTGTTTAGATTGCAGTTGAATAAATTAAAGTTGTGTCATATTTAGAAGAAAGTAATAATAATAAAACACTTAGATTCTTTGGCACCTGGATAAAAATGACTTGGAAATTCACGCTTGTGACTTCTTGAATAGAAATTAAAATGATTTCGTAACAGCCGAAATGATCATATAAAAGATATACAGAGAGTAACCTGAGCATTTACGGCGAATGCTCGCTCGCTCTTTGGCTCCCATTTTACTTGGCGATTCTGTGGCGTCGATTTCTCCAAACAGTAAGAAAATGTTATTTGGAGATGAACCTTTGCTGTTTTTTAAATCAAAAGGTTTGTTTCTTTCGTTTTATTAGGTTTGGGGGTTTCTGTTCATAAAATTCAAGTCTACGAAATGTTTTACTGAGTTATCATTACTAAACAAACTATCCAAAATCAGATTACGGGAACTGGAACATCTCTTAAACAGAACTTCTCTGTAAACATAAATCTACGATTTAATTGATATAACGAAATTTGATTGAATTGAAAAAATGAAATTTGACTGAACTGAAAAAATGAAATACTAATTGATTATTTTTAATAGAAATAATTATTATTTACTGAAAACGGTAGAACCTGTTAAAACGAATCGTATTTTAACGGTATCCTGTCTATAATGTTAAATGAATAATTATTAATAAAGTTGCATGATGAATAAATAAATGAATAAAATTCTAATTTAATCGCCCTAAAATACGGACTACAGTCAAACCGACCGAATTTTTGGCGATTTTTCTTATTCGCACCAAGAAGCCACACACTCCAAGCAAAAATAAATCAGTGTGAAGAGCTAGACCAACATATGATACTAATTAGTATGATATGTTGGTCTAGATCAGGGCTGTCATACGCGGCGCCCTTTGAAGGTTTTCTTGGCGCCCTTTCGAAAGTTTCCTGTTACTAGAAGATTTTAAATTAAAAATCCTTGAGATGCTTCATTAAAGATGCTTTTTAAAAATATAAAATGGTGCTACTTTAAAATCATTGGTGTTCCACATGATTTTTTACTATAGAGCCATGAAATTTTTGGCTCCTTTCTGTACAAAATATTTTGACATAGGCCTCTCTTAGATAAATTTAATTTTAAATGTCCCAGGACTTATGTTTTATTGTCTTCAATTAATTTTCACATCTAGCCTGTCATAGTAGGTTGCCTTATGGCTCACACTGTGAGGTGTCTGTATATCTTATAAAACGTCTGCATACCGTTACCCCCTACCAGTGTATCCAGTTTGGCTTCCTTTTTCATTCAGAAATCCCGATCTATTACCAAAAATTACGAATAGTCATTTTTGTTTTAATTAATCACAGACATTTCTGGGTAACTTAAAGTAAAAATTCTTTCGCAATTTCTTAATAGAAAGGCGGCCAAACTGGTAAATCTGCCTTCTGTGATAGTGAGGTAATATTGTTCGATATTTCCAGTTATGAGAATAACGGCGCCCTTCAGTGTTTGCCACTAGATGATGTGCGCCCACACTTACTGAAAGGTTGGACAGCCCTGGTCTAGATGAAGAGATTCTCCTCTTCTCCTTGGGTATGCTACAGCAGACGATTCATTAATTCTTCAGTTCCAACTCGAAATGCCTTTCTTCCAAGTAAACATTGAATGAATCTTATTCTGATATGTCAGCAATTTGTTGGTAAAATCATTCCATAATTTCCATGTTTTAAAATGCAAGAATACATTACAGATAAGTTTTTCAAACTGAGAGATCAGCATAAAAGAAGTATTTCAGATTTAAATCTTAAAAAAAAAAAGAATAATAATTTTAAAATGAAAACATGTGTGTTTGGTACAATTATAGTGATTTTAAATATTCTTGTTTAATTATTTTGCAAGTATATTAAGTACTTCTATGTTAGTAATTAATCACAAACTATTGTTCTTATCACTATCATTTGTAGTGCATTTATTTCATTTAAAATATAAGCCTTTCACACATTTCATTAAAAGAAATTAATAACATGCAATATCATAAACAAAAATATTTTATTTTATCATTGGATATCAATTGGAAATACAATTAGCTTGTATTCACATTTACCAGTAATTATCATGTGTATCATTGTTTTTAATTTACCAATAAGTGTTGTCATTTTGCTGATAATACTTTTATAGTTGAAGAGTGCCTAATAAATCGCCAAATACTCTTTCCATTGCCATTATTCATATTGCATTCATTTCATTGAAAAATATATACATTTCGCTCATTTCATTTCAAATACACAACTTTAATTTAAAATACATTACATATATTGCATGCATTTAAAATGCATGTTTCTTATGTGTTTCATTTAAAATACAAAAATAAAGTAAATAAGAATTAATACCATAAACCAAAACATTTTATAATCAAAGCATTGTTTGTAATTTGTACATGTAAAAAATAAAGCTGCTATTGTGAAATATATATTATATATATTGTCGACAGTTTTCGTCCCACTAACATAAAAGTACCCAATTTTCTCCTGTTTGTTTATAAGAATAGATAAATTGCTTCTTCATATTATATACATGACATAAATATTGAATAAAATTGCTTGTGTGTTTGAAGCATTGACTAGGTTGCCAGCAAATATGTTACAAACAGACATCTTATGTTACAAACAGAAGGTTTATTTTGTCTGTATTTGAACCACAACACAATGAATAAAGAAGTTTGTGCCAATAATTTGTATTTGCAACCAATTGTAAAAAACAGTGGATCTAATAAAATTGTAGAAGTGAAAGTTTATTCACCAGAAAAAAATAAATATAAGATCTCCAACATCCCTCCCTCAACGAGTATTATTTGGATTATTATTATATATCATAAAAGATAAGGATGTTTCCTTCACAGTTATAAAATTAATGAATTGCGAAATGCCATCTATGAACATTTTATAGTAAATCACAAATAAAATTTTGTTGACTGTAACACTGGATGCCATGCTCAATATGTAGAGACATTAAAGGTCATCGCAAAAGTCAGTAGTCGGTAAAAAGTAAATGGCATGATAAAAGACAGAGCAACACTGTTCATCATCATTTTTCATATCTCCTAGAGTTCATAAGGCAACGTATTCATTCAAAAACTGAAATGTTCACTGCAATGTTAAGAGATATTTACAATTTAATACCTGCAGCTTAATTTAAGTTTTATTTTATTATTTTATTTATTTGTTCTTTTATTTTAAGAATATATTTGCATTGATTTACTACAACAGTGTACGAAAGTCTCTAATTTTCAAATACTCATTTTCATACCAACAATGTTATTTTTTATAATGTTTCATTTCACATGAATAAAATCTTTTCACCAACTATTATTCTTAGTAATAACAGTGTTGGTTTGTCGGCAAATTACTGAAATAAGAATTTTAATAATTTCTTTTTAGATGAAGATTATATTTGAAATTATATACCCTAATTTCTTGTTAATAGATGGATTATAAATTAAAAAACTTTATTTTTTTTATAATGTGGATTATATGCACCACAGATTATCTGCAATTTTTTTCCTAATCAATATCTTCATAAATGTCAATAAACATAAATTCTTAAAATTCAACAGATGGCGCGACCTCATCCATATTCACTGGGTAAATAGACACTTTCAGTGTGACGTCAGTCATGACGGTTTGGTTGGATACTGACTCCACACAAATAGTTACTATGTTTCATTTCTTATAAAATGTAAATCGTAGAAAATGTTACCACTGCATATAGTGTATTAAAACACTTTGTTGTCAGATATAGCTATAATATACAAACATATAGAAAATACAACCGTTTGTTTGGAGTCAGTTTCCAAACAAAACTTCATAACTGATGTCATGAATGAAAGCGTCTATTCTTTTGCATGATGAGAATAATCTCTTTCAGTCAAGGGTGCAGGGATTATTTGAGTACAAAATCTTTATCCTTGATAATAAATCAAGAGGGAGGAAATACCTGTAGATGAAAAACTAAGGAATAGTTTTCCCATGCTCCTACAGATTCTTTAGTATGAGAAACACATTGTTATCTGTTATTTCCTTTAATGGCTGAGACTGATTGGATATGTGCTTCTTAATAGAGCAAAATGTCTTGTGTTGCAAAGCATAAACTTGTTAGTTACACATCTGAATTGAAACTTAAAGTAATTGAGAAAGTAGAGGAAATCGGAAATAGGGAAGCAGGAAAGATTTTTAATGTTGATATATAAGATTTTGGTAGAAAAGTAAAGAGCTTCAAAATATGGACAGAAAACACTGACCAGATATAAGAAGCCACACAGCCTGGCCAGTTCTTAAAAAGGAACTACATTCAAGGATTTTGAGTCAATGAGAGATGGGGATATCAGTGTCAGCTGTGAAAATAAGGTGCAAAGCTCGGATTATGGCCAGAAAACTAAATACAGAAAATTTTGAAGGTGGAGAGATGTGGCGCTGCCACTTCATGAAGCAGAAGAAACTTTCCGTACGGGCTCGTACAACTGTGGGGCAAGAATTACCACAAAACTGGGAACAAAAGACTGAGGATTTCCTAAATTATGTGAAAAAAATTTCAGCCCAAAAGAAATAACTAATATGGATGAAGTTCCATTCTGTTTTCGACTTTTCAAAGTTTTGGTATTTTTCCAGTGCTTTTTCTTGGTTTTGGGTTTTTTGAGTGTTTTAGCGATTTTCCCAGGTCTTCTTTTTGTCGTTGTTTTGTAAGAGAATGTATATGACGATTGTAAAAATTAAATATTGATCTTTTATTAAAATCAAAAATTTAAACAACTACTTTTGAAATTTCTAATGAAAGTAAAATTTAAAATGTAAAAATTATTAATATTCTAAAATTTTGTGTCTGTATTTTACAAATAAAAACTGGATTTAAATTGTCAATTATTTACTTTTGTTTTATTTGATATTTCTAATTTAATATAATTCCTATAAATATTTTAAATTGTTACCCTGCTACTAATTAGTGGTATTTTGTTGCTAAATTTTTCAGATATTTCTTTATTAGATTTGTTAATTATATGTGCTATATAAGTGCTATAATTATTCCATATAAGTTTCACATTTACTTATTTTTTATTGTTATTTATATTTTTGTCTGTTTAAAAATATATACAATGTACTTAAACTAAGTCAAAATTGAGGCAAATTTAAATTGTTTATATACTTTTAGATTTTTTATTTTTTATTAATGTTATCAGCTTTTTTAAGTTGAAAACATCTTTATATTTAAAGAATAATTTCAATTAGAATGATTTAATTGCATCCTGATTTTTAATTGTATGTAAAGGAAGAAATATTATGGATAGTCCATCTTTGATAAACAGTTAATAAAGAATTTGTTGTCTTATTACACTTTATTGTGTGTTTCTTCTTGTTCTTTCCCCAGTATTGAATTCAGGGGATGTCCCCCCCCCCGGAAGATTTGAGATTTTATACTTTCAATGGTCAAAAAGTGCAATTTCCCCCCCCTGGAAGTCTATAATCCTCCCCCGGAGCCCCAGAAATCCCTCCCAGGGAAAAGTGTCTGAATTCAACACTGCCTTCCCCCAAGAGGACTAGAAGACAGTAGAAGTTTATGGAAAAAAATTGTCTTATTCTGTATAACAGATAGGTGGTAATATAATCCACACCTTTCCTCTTGAAGATACCCCCATTCTCTTTAAATGGAAAATGTGTGTTGACCATAGGGTTGCCAGATATTTTTCTCTCAAGATAGAGGAAGATTTTTATTGATACTAATTAGTTTTGGTTTTACCACATTACTAGCATTTTCTACATCCTATTAAACTGTATTGACAAAACAAATAATATCCTCCTTCAGAAATTTTTCATAAAAGTAGTTTATTAATTAACAGTTATAATTATTATTTTCCAATCATATTTGCATTACATTATTCTCTTTAACTAATTTTCTCATAATATTTCCCATTATGAACTGAAAATTAACTTTGGCAATAGAAATAAATTGCAATATCCTAAAATTCAGTAATCGAGAGGAAAATTTTAGTAATGGACATTCAAAAAATCAAAAATTTATATTTAGTATCAAAGTAAAGCATTTAAACAAAACAAGTACATACATTAAGATAAATATACAGTGGTCTCTTGGTTAACCATTAGTGAACTTTTGACAATTCAAAGAATAATATTGGATACAAAAAACAGACTTAATAAATGAAAAATTAAATAACCTTTTTCTCACTTCATGATAGATAAAATTAAGCCCAATATTGAGTTGAACAATGCATATGCTGTACTGTAGTACTTTTGTCAATGAATACCCAGTAAAAATATATTCTGTGCAGTGCAAAATGTTACAATTTACATTTGTTATTTATGTACTTTGTAGAATCTTTCTTTGCCACCGTACTGCATTCCTAAACACTCATGTGGCCCTTTCCTACAATCTGTTCGATAGATTAACAAGTCATTATCCCCACTTTGAGTCAGTTCGATGTTTACGTGTGATGGTGTTGTGTATTGATGAATAGTGATTTGACACAACCTCCGTTTTGTATATATGTTACGTTTTTTAAACATTGTAAAATTCATTGTAAACAAGTCTGACGAGTGTTGTATGTTTAAAAATAAGAAAAAGTGTTGTGTTGGGATTCAAAACCTTGAAATTATACAACGACTATGTAAACAGGCATTTCTGTTATCCACCACAGTGACAGTTCCGAGACTCCACTGTACTAAATTAAAAAATTTATAATGTAATGATGCTTTTATCTTACAATAATGTCAAATTTCGATAACAAGCCAATAAAATAAATATCAGTCTTAATTCTTGTCATCATATCAGCGAAATACTGTGCAACTGTAGTACAAAAATGGTGTCATCAACATTGAGGTTTTTGAAACAAAAGGTAACTAATATATGTGCCCAATAATAAGGTGTATTTATTGGTTGTAATAAATTGATATTTAAAGTATAATTTCTAAGAAAAGAAAATATTATTCAAGTTATTTATATGATTTCTTTCTAAATACCACATAGTGAATTTTCATTTTAATACCCACTTTTTTTTAATAATAACTCTATGTATCAGAGTAGTATTGCAAAAGGTAGCTGCCTATGAAAAAAATCATTATTTGAATTTTTAACTGGACATTTTTACAATGACCTTGAAATATGGAAATATAAGAGAATTTTAAGATATTGAAAATCACCCTGTCATTTGAATGGTTCAAAATCACTTTAATAAATTGACTATCCCAGATTTATTTTCATACTTTCAGAGTGTATTCTGCAATCTTACTCTTAAACAGGCATTTTTATTCTGTTTGTAGATGATTTATTACAACTGCAACAATGCTCTTTTAAATATTGTGGTTTCAAAACTTTTGTTTAACATACTCAGAGTATTATTGATTTTTTTTTAAATAAAATATTTCTATTTGTGTGATTTTTCTTTCTATAATTGTTAAAAATGAATATTCAGCAGACTTCTGATTACATTATGCTCTGTTATGAACACTGTGTTAAATGACATTCTTCACACATTTGAGCATCCAGTTTGCATGGACATATCTTAGGCTATTTGTACCTCTTTCCAAAAATCTGGAAGAAGATGTACATTTTTAACTTACAAACAGTTATACAAAGCTTAACTATGGCAAAAATATTAATAAATGATTGAAATACTGCTAACTTTTTTCAGTACATTGTAAATTGTATTAACAAATGAAGATTTTTATCACAATAATCATTTATATTACATCTGATGGAATTTTTCGAACAAATACAGCTTTATATTAGAAATGTACCATGCTACAAAAATAATTTATTTTTTCTTCATTGTTTATAAATGGTAGCATTGTTTTTCTTTAGTAAAAATTATCTTTTTATTTGCTTCTGACAAAAAAGTATGTAATTATGGATTGTGTAGAATTCTCTCTTTAAATTTGCTTTATCTTTTAATTATTATGTTATTTTAATGTAAGATAATAGTTATATTTTATTTAAAATAATTTTAATTATAGTTTAATCTTTATATAATATAAATGCATCTCATAAAGTTCTTATCTTACAGTTTCTATCTTCTGACAAAATTCTGTTCCTGCAAGTGTCAGAAAATCAGGAGTCTGCTGTAGTTTTTAACACAATTGGTAGAAATTTTATTTGAATTGAATTTTCTAGGGTGATTTTAATTTCTCGTAAGAAGTTCATTATTTCTTAAATAGCTTTTTGTTTCGTTATTAATAATGATATAGTAACGTAATTGTGTTTATTGTAGATGCATGAACCTATAAACGTGATATTATTCATCTGTCATATTACTCAACTTTAAAAAGGAAATATGCAGCAAGATATTTCTTTACAAGAGGTTTTTGGAAAAGCATCTTCTGACTTGCACCAAGAAAAATCATTTATTTGTGAAGTATGCAACAAGAATTTTTCTCATAAGAAATATTTAATCAAACATATGTTAGTTCATATTGGTGAGAGACCTTTTGTGTGTGAGATATGTAACAAGAATTTCACTGAAAAAGGTAATTTAAACCGGCATCTATTAACTCATTCTGTAGATAAACCTTTTGTGTGTGAGACATGCAGCATGAAATTTTATCAAAAGAGTGTTTTAAAGGAGCATATTTTAATTCATACTGCTGAAAAAGCTTTTATGTGTGAAATATGTAACAAGAAATTTTCTCGGAAGGGTAGCGTGAGAAAGCATCTGTTAATTCATACTGGTGAAAAACCTTTTGTGTGTCAAATATGCAGCATGAGATTCTCTGGTAAGAGTGATTTATACAAGCATCAGTTAACTCATACTGGTGAAAAACCTTTTGTGTGTGAGATATGTAACAAGAAATTTTCTGACAAGAGTAACCTGAAAAAGCATCTCTTAATCCATACTGGTGAAAAACCTTTTGTGTGTGAGATATGCAGCAAGAAATTCTCTTATAAGAATGTTTTAAACAAACATATGTTAATTCATACTGGTAAGAAATCTTTTATGTGTGAAATATGTAACAAGAAATTTTCTCGTAAGTGTATTTTAAGCAAACATCTGTCTATTCATACTGGTGAGAAACATTTTGTGTGTGAGATATGCAACAAGAAATTCGTTGAAAAGGGTAATTTAAATACTCATATTCGCTCGCATACTGGTGAGAAACCATTTGTGTGTGAGATATGCAAGAAGAAATTCTCTGTACAGAGTAATTTAAGACAGCATCTGTTAATTCATACTGGTGAGAAACCTTTCGAGTGTGAGATATGCAACAAGAAATTATTTTCTAAGCATCATTTAAACGGTCATCTGTTAATTCATACTGGTGAGAAACCTTTTGTATGTGAGATATGTAGCAAGAAATTCTCTCAAAAGGGTAGTTTAAACAGGCATGTGTTAATTCATAACTGTTAAAAACCTTTTCTCTGAGACAGACTATTTCTACTGCATTTGAATGAAGACAAATTTTTATTATTTATTTCTGCATAATTCACATTGTATTTGAGTAAAGACAAATTTTTGTTACTGAATTTCACATAAAAATATAATTTCTCGTTTCAAAACGTTATAATAATGAATGCTATCAATTCATTTTGTTTTTGTTTTTTATATACGTTATGTTGATAACATTTATGATATTTTGTTATCTATTTCGCAGTTGTAAAATACCAAATTGGTTGTTTGTGAAGGTATTCAACACTTTTTTCCATACAACGTTATGGATGTGGCAAGGATTTTTTGTAGGTAGAATTACTTACTGTTTTGCTCTTACCACTGAAAACTTTGTCACAGTACATTCCATATAGAAAAAGAAATATATAGCAGTCTACAGAAAAGAATGAAGATGGATTCAAACAGTCGTTTTGTAGTCAGATGTATTTTTTAATGTTCTGAAAATGCTGCTATCGAAAGACTCACTCTCAACCATGTAATTAACCCTCTGACTGACAAGGCATTTGAGCGGTCACGGAAATGAAATGCTCATTCAAAGAAGATAAAATAGTATGCCAAAAAAACCAACGTCTATTTACTATTTCTTTTTCAAAACGGACCGTATATTTTCACCCCCCAATCCAATTAGTTACAGCAGCAGAGATAACCACAGGAGGTATGGGGAGAGTTTGGAAATTCTTAGAAATCATTCTCTCCCCTAATCGCCTCCTCTCCTTTGTGCGTTACTTTTCCTTTCTATTATGACCAGTGGAAAGTTGAACGCGTGTTTTTACGAGACGCAGATTAGCCTCCTTTGGAAATGTCTGTTTTATATGCGTTTTTGATAAATACGTTTTATGAAATTTAATCTTTTTTACTTTATAACCCTTAATCTACAATATTTTGAAAGAAAATCTCGATGTTTCAAAGTGCACCATAATTTTCATAATTATACCTCTGGGGGTGCCTAGTAGAGATGAGACGGGCTCAGCCCGAGCCCGGGCCCAACACGGGCTCGGGCTTGATTTTTATATTGGTCTTCGGGCCCGGGCGGGCTCATTCTTTCTGAAACTGACAATTTTATTTATTCTCATATCGTGAAAATAAAAATAACATTTTTTCCCTTAAAAAATTACATATTTCATTTTAAGTCATTTAATGCTAGTTTCATCAGAATGAATAAAAGGGGAAGCAGAAATCTTATTTTTCTTTTCCAGTTTTAGAATGCTATTTTAAAAGGAAATTTTACAATATTTGCAGATTTATGGAATCACAGAAAAAAGCGCACCGGAAAAAAGCACACCGGAAAAAAGAGCACCGGAAAAAAGCACACCGGAAAAAAGAGCACCGGAAAAAAGCGCACCTTGAAGCAATCGCAGCTTGAAGAAAGCACACCTACATCAGATAAAAATTCATATGGAAAAAAATACACTGTAAATTAAAATATAAATTATTTTAATTAATATGAAAACACAAAATTATGTTTTGATTGGGAATTTGACACAATTTCTCATTAAAACGACATGCATTAAATGGATGTAAGTTTTTAGCTTACAGGCTATCAAGTCTGACATTGCATACGCAGGTTCGAAGTTAGGTAAAAAGGGCAACAGTAATAACGTCAATAGATAAAAAGGGCAACGGTGAAAATGTCAACATGTAAAATGGTCAACAATCAAAATAAAGATAATACATTACATAGCATTGAACATAAAATTGATATAGATTATTTATTGAGATGTATATAAGTTCAGTTATAGAAAACCGATTCTATGTTTTCTCAAGTAAAGCACGTGTTATTTAAGAACGTGTATCTGTAACCCTAACATTACTATTTACAAGTTGCAGGTAGCATGTAATTGCATTTCCAATGATCCAAATAGGTTGAAAGTTATTGCAAACAAGTTAGCAACAGAAGGAAGGACACATCCTATTGTCTATTCCCCCTTTACTTTCCACTCTGGGATTCAACTTGAGAAAGGTTCTAAATAAGTTGGTTTTTGTAATGTAAAGGGGAGTGGAAGAATATTTTGTCTCATATTGTCATATTATACTAGACAGGTGCGCAAATCCGAAAAATATTCCATTGTAAGCTGGAAATGTCTTTAATGCATTTTGCAAAGAAATATTTTATTTATTATCCATTATTTCACTGTTCAATTAACTACTTTATATAGGCATTTACATAATTATTATATTTTCAGTTTGACTATTAAAACTATATCATGTAATTAATATAAAAATTGAATTTATCTGACATGTATGGCGTCATAATCATATATGACGTACATGACATTATATAAACTTTATGAGCAAGTTATAGTGGCATTCTTCATTCTATTAAATCCTATCATACGCTTAATTCAGTGATATCCCATGATAGGTAATGATTCTAGGTTGCCATCATGGTGATTACATCCTATTTAAGATGGAGTCCTATTACTTCCGTCTTACAGAATTTAAAAACAAATGTGGTAGCGTGAGACGTTGTATATATAATTAATAAATTCCATTTATCGTTTGAAACGAAAAAACTTTATTTTAAATTAACACATTAAAAAAACAAAAGTAAAAATGAAAAATTATGATAAGCATCCATGCTGTAAATTTACATGGTCAGCCAAATTCCGATTCTGACGTCCACTCAAAAAAACAACCTCACTCAAGCTTCTTTCACCACCAACTGATTCAACATTCAACTCCTTCCACCCTCAACTGCCGTCAGCAATTTCACTTCCCAGGGGCTTTCCTTGCATTCCAGGAATTTCCCAGAAAACATTGCATTTCGTAGGGGCCCAGTTCTTTGTATCCACAAGAACAATACTTTACAATTCTTATCTACTCATTCAGAGAGTATAGCTTTCAATACAATGCCTGCATTCTAGCTGGACTTATTTCAAAGTGATAATGAAATTTCACCATTCAATATAATTCTTTCTCACAAGAGATCAATCTGTCAGATTATCTTCATTCCAGAGAGATTATCCTTTTTCCACAAATAAGGGAGGAGTTGAAACATGTCAACTCATCACAACACCTCCCCCTAAGAAAAAATTTCTAGAAGAAATTTGGCATATATATTAATAGAATAAGCTCCTTCAATCAATTTCTAAAGAGGTCAACAAAGTATAAAGGAATTTAGAATAACACATGAAAAATCCCTATAGAATACAAACACATTCCCATACTCAGTATTTGATAGACCACACTGTCAATAGGATTTACTATACTCCTTCACCTACAATACCTAAGTATAATTCCAGGAATAATTTATACAATTGATGCCCTAAGAAACAATTTTGAAATACTTCACATACATATAATACCAAATACAGATTACACTTTACATGATTCTAACAAAAAAAAGTAATAATAAAAAAAAAAGAAAAAAATCTATATACAACACAATGCCTAAAACGATTCTCTTAAAAACTTGCTTAAAAGCCTAATTTTAGACACTTCTACAAACAAAAAGAAAGCATACTAAATTATGCAATTATTAAATTAATGAAGTTTTACTATTACGAAAATATTAAGCATTAAATGATAAATAAACCCAATATAGATATTACAATAATGAGCGCTCCCAAATTTTAGAACAGAACTTAATTTAGAGTATTCCCCCAAAAACCAATATCTATATTACTTCTATCAGAAAATCTTTTCGACAATAATTTTCGCCTCACAACTTCATAATCATGATTTTTCCTTTCAAAATCTTGTTTGATTTCAATAAATCTTTCTTTGTGATCCGTTTTAAAAGAAGAATGCTCCATTCTTTTTAACTTTGATTTCTTATTCACATCTTCTTGACATTTAGCCCCCCAATTTACTCTATTATTTTCCTTCATCCTAGAGTTAAATTTACTGGCCACAGTCATAGATGAACTCAATTTCTTTCTAATTCTATTTCTAACATGTATAAATCCCATACTACCAACAAAATACCTGGGTATATTTACATCATGCTCAGAATTCTTTTCCCGAAATTGACCTCCAATACCTGACCTTTTATCACCATCCTTTTCAGACGCACCCTCTTTTGTATCGATCAATTTAGACCCTTTTTCCAAATACCTATCAGTCACGTCTTCCTGTGAATTTACCTCTATCTCATTAACATACTTATTATCCCTTTCACAGATTTCATTCACAACCATTTTTCTAACAACCCTTTGCTCATGATCGCTAGATAATCTGAGGGTTCCCTGCCCATTTAATTCTCTTTGATTCCCCACTTGTTTATACACCGAATGTTGCTTTTCCATATTTCCTAACTTTAATAAGTCATAAACAGCTGGTGTTATAAGGGGCGGAGAATTTAGTTTTCTCACAACTGCAATCACCACATTTTTTTCAACATACTCTTTTTCACCTTCCATCAAAGCAACCGGCACTGACACCAAATCCGCTTTTTGTCTATTTCCGAGGGCCGGTATAAGAAAGACATTTCCCACTTTCTTAGCACTCCACGGAATGTCATTAGCATCAAAAACCGCAATTTGCGCACCTGTGTCCTTAATCGCTTTTACTTTCTTACCATTCACGCATAAATCAACCATAGGTAATTCGGTTTCCACACCTTCCTTATTATTTACACTTTTCCCATCACTAGTAACAATCCAAGCTATGCTTTTATCCTCATAATTAGATTTACTTTTTAACAATTCAGGACAATTTGGTCTGATGTGGCCCACTGCCAAACAATTATAACATTGGACTTGTCTTTGCTTTTCGAAAGCATTGTCCTTCTTAAATTGATCAAATTTCCCACACTCTTTTGTATTCTCAAATTCCGATTTTGGTTTAATTTCCTTTCTACTTTTAGAATTAAAGCTGTCTTTTTGCTTATCCTGAAAAGATTTATTTTCCCACAGTTTTCTATCCGACCTGTTAAATTCTCTTCTTATACTCTCAAATTTATCTGATTTTTCCTCGAGTTTAGAAGCAATCTTTATTTCCTCCCAATCATCCATAAATTTTTCTTTTATCTCAAAAGGGACATGTTTTTTCAATTGTTCCGTGAGCATTAGTTCTTTTAAGGACTCAAAATCCCTCACTTCTAACGACTCTAACCAATTATCTAGATAACCCCTTAACTCATAAATCAGATCCACCCATAATTCACCAGATTTTCTTTGATGAGTTTCAAATTTTTGTTTTAAGGCGCCTGTACTTAGCCTAAACCTATCTAACAAAACTTTCTTTATATGCAGAAAATCATCACATTTGTCTGCTGGTTGTTTTACTACAATTTCGGCAATATCAGAAGGTAATAAAGGAATTAATTGACTAACCAAATCTTCCTGAGAAACTTTAGCTTTCTCGGCTTGCCTTTCAAAAATCATAAAGAAAAGAGTTATATCAATTAATTTAGACTCAAAGCGTGGAACCAAATCCTTTAAATTTACCTTAGGAGTTCTATGAAAATCTACATTTGATTCATTAGATGAAACACTAACAATATCCGCAGAATTTTGAATACGCAATTTTTCTAATTCAAATTGCTGTTGTTTCTCAAGTTTATCTACCTCAAGTTGTTTTTCAAGTTTATCTAACTCAAATTTCCTAAGTTTATCTTTTTCCTCTTGCGCAATCCTATCTAATTCAATTTGCCTCTCTCTTTCTTTACGATCTTTTTCAATTTGTCTCTCTTGCTCTTTACGATCTTTTTCGATTTGTTTTTCCTGTTCTTTCCGCTCTGCCTCCTGTTCAAGAATATATTGCAAGCGAAGTTTTGCGTAACTTTCTTTATAATCTTCAGCACTAACAATGGCCTGAATTATAGCTTGATTTTTACACGTTTTTGACACACTGGTCTCAAATTCCTCTGCTAATAATAGCAAGACGTTTTTATTATATTTTACTAAATAGTCTGCCATATTTTCCCCCAAAATATAATAAATTTCAAAATAACAGATATATTCAATTTACAATAATACAATAAATACTGAAATAGAATTTTCTTCACTATACGTATAATAATGTATTCAAAAACGACACAATTTCAATATAGCAAATTCTCATGCAACAGTGACGTCTTTCAAACTGAGTATATCCCCCAAAATAAATTTTATACCCAACAGTACAGTATAACATCAATTTATTTTGAAACATTAATCATAATCATCCACAGTATACCCATAAAATTAAGCTATAACTTTATTACTGTAATAAATAAAATGTATATAAACAAAACTCTTATTTCCAAAAGTTTTATACAAAATTATGATTAAAATACCCTGATTAATACTCTCAATTAATCAATAACAATTTACTATACCCCAAGTAAATTTTAACATATACATAAGTATATAATTTTCTTAACCCAATATTATACCAAACAGATACCAGAAAATCAACAAACATAAAAATTCTAACCAAAATTTAAATACCAAATTAATAGCTTCCCTAGAATTCTTAAATTTCACATAGAGTTTTGTTCCCCAAAATTAAAATTTATACACAAAATTCAATTTAAAACAGACCTCTATAGAAGATTTCATAAAAGAGCTTACCTCCAGATGCAGATATTTCCTCCACACTGATACCAGGCTTCCAAGCACTTTTAAAGATGACACACACAGATGTTTGAAGATTTGAAGATATTAATTTCACTGATGAGGCACTAATTTCAACTTAGATCCATATGTAGGAAACTCAGATGGTACACCGCCTATCTTCATTCCACTGATATATTTTGAAGCACACACAAATAGCACCAAGTCTATAGTTGACTGTTCATACACCTCACAGCTTTAGTCAATAAAGTTCTTTTACCAGTTCTCTACTTGCTAGAACTCCCGAGAACAAACACGACTCCAATTATACTTCAAAACTCCACAATTCTTCTGATCCGTTTTCCACTGGCTCTTCATCTGTTTAATCAGGTTAACATAGATCCGTAATCTAATTTATTCTAGATTACATATCCCATTTGCTACCACCAATTAATTACATATACTATTGCTGTGGTAGCGTGAGACGTTGTATATATAATTAATAAATTCCATTTATCGTTTGAAACGAAAAAACTTTATTTTAAATTAACACATTAAAAAAACAAAAGTAAAAATGAAAAATTATGATAAGCATCCATGCTGTAAATTTACATGGTCAGCCAAATTCCGATTCTGACGTCCGCTCAAAAAAACAACCTCACTCAAGCTTCTTTCACCACCAACTGATTCAACATTCAACTCCTTCCACCCTCAACTGCCGTCAGCAATTTCACTTCCCAGGGGCTTTCCTTGCATTCCAGGAATTTCCCAGAAAACATTGCATTTCGTAGGGGCCCAGTTCTTTGTATCCACAAGAACAATACTTTACAATTCTTATCTACTCATTCAGAGAGTATAGCTTTCAATACAATGCCTGCATTCTAGCTGGACTTATCTCAAAGTGATAATGAAATTTCACCATTCAATAGAATTCTTTTTCACAAGAGATCAATCTGTCAGATTATCTTCATTCCAGAGAGATTATCCTTTTTCCACAAATAAGGGAGGAGTTGAAACATGTCAACTCATCACACAAAATTTGTATAAAATTTGTGTAAAATTGTTTAATTTTAGCAATCCTATAATCTACCAATAGTTTTTTGGATAGATGTTTCCGGAGAAATAGATATTAAATGTAAAAAAGACTCTAAATAAGAATTTCAAGATCTGAAATTTTCAAAGCTAGGCTTAGGCTTCCCATTGGAATTTTCTGTAAATATCAACAAAAGATAAAATGTTGCCAGTTTAAAATATTCATATTTCATTACGGAAATTAATCATATCATAATAACAGACGATATAATACATTTCACTGAAAATAGTTACAGTGCGAACGCACCTCATTTGTTATGTTTGGCGTACATTTTCCAATTTGTTTGATTTTTCAACGAATGAATTATAAGCAAATAGTTTCTCATGATGATCTTTATGCATGCAGAAATTCTATCCAAAACACCAATTTTGACAGCAATTTCTAAAAGACTTCCTACTTTTATCGAATAATGGAAAAAACTGCCAAATTTTATAGTGTATGAATAAGAGCACCTGCCAATTTCATTTGTTTTCGAACAAAACTGAATTCAGGAATGTGTCAGAAAGTGGCTTTTTTAGATTTGAGAACAGTCTTAAGGGATAGCTTTTGTCTAATAGAGTTTAGGAAAAAAAACGAAGCAACTGCAGGAGAAAAAAAATCATCAATGATAATATATTTAAATTTAAAGAGAGAGAGAGAAAAGAAATAAATAAAATACCTCTCCAAATCCTATTCTTAAATCTTTTACATATGATATAATGTTCAACTGGAAATCCTTTTAAATATTTAAATAAATATATGACCAAGCATTAACATTTTGAAGATAAAAATAACAGACACACACAAAGAAGGAAAAAATAACTTTATTAAATGCATTTCATGGTTAGAATTAGTACTAATACTATATAATAAATGATTAAAAAATACTTTTATAAGAGGTTGCGTAGAGATCACATAAAATATATTATAAAGGCTTTTATGTTTTTCGAATAAAGTAGAAAAAAAAAGTATGCTACTAAAATTGAACTTGCCCATAGAGAAATCGTATAATCTTTTTATATTGGAATCCAAATTGACTATTTTCTAACAAGATTTCTGAATTCAGTTTCGTTCATTAACACATGGAATCGACGAATGCTCTTATTTAGAAACTATGAAGTCGAACAGTTTTTTCCATTTTTCGAAAAAGGCAGGCGGTCTTTTAGAAAATGCTGTGAAAATTGTCGTTTTGAATATAACTTCTGCACGCGACAGCCCAATAAATGTCATCATGAAAAAAACTCACTTATAACTCAAGATGTGCTTATAACTCAAGACTTCATTTGTCAAAAAAAAAAAAAAAAAAAAAAAAAAAAAAACTATTGGATTCCAAATTATTTACATAGTTAACTCTGCATTTGTCATTTTGCATTTATCATTTTGTTCTGTGCTTTTAGAGTCTCTCGTTGTCGACCAAGTAAAAATGTTCTCTTTTTCTTTTAGGTAGATTTCGTAAGAAATACTGCCTTACATTCTAACCTAAGTTGGAATTTTTGAAAAATATTTGCAAATCTATGCTGATCATAACTCCCAGAGCCCAAAACCACCCCCCCCCCCCCCACCAGTTCAAAACTTATATATATATAGTCATTGTTTTATGGACACGATAACTGCAATAATTCTGCACAAATATCTTCCAAACTGATACATAAAATCAAGGGGCATAAAATCTTGGTCTAGGTCGTTAATGGGCAAAATCGAACCAAGGGGGGGGGGGGTGATGGAGGAACGTTTGTGAAAACAGAAAAAAACCATAATTTCTTAATTATGATATCTATCGAAACCGTTTAAAGTTATTATTACTTCTAGGAAAAGGGCAAAACTTTATGTATGACAGATTTTTGATATCATTAAAAATGGCCCCAAGGGGGAGGGAGGGGGTGTTTAGAAGAAAAAAATTCATAACTTCGTCAATTCACAAGATATCAAATCTGCTTAAATTTATTATAAATCCTCTTAATATTATTTAAAACTTTTATATTGACAAGTTTTTTATAGGACCAATCCTTATAGGAAAAAAAATCTCTGCCGGCTCCGCCTGCAAACAAGTTAGGTTTCGAAGTGGGCGGTTCCAACTACCGCATCATGGCAAAAAGGTCATTTCTTTTGTGATTTCTTCACATGTTTACACTTGGCATGTGGCTAATACGAAAGTATCACTTTAAAAATTTTATTTGAATACATTATTGCGATTTTTGATTAAACAAAATGCTCTTTGGTTTTGGCAGAGGGAAATCTAAAAAATATATATAAATATATATATATACCAAAAACCCTATATGTTCTGTAACCTGGGAAACTCGGACTGGATCCCCTATTTTAAATAACATAATAGGCGTTAGACATCCTCGCAGTTCGGTTTATGGCAAATCCGAACCCAACAATTCTATATCAAGTCAACCCGAAAACCGTTCGAACCAGACAAACAAAATTAGTTGACCCGCAATGAGACTCGAATACTTTTAAATAACTTTCGTTGACCTCAACCCGACCTGAACCCGAAATGAAAGAAAATTATCCCATGTTTTAATGCAATGATGGAAAAGTAGTCTTCAGTCGTATCTCTAGTATCAATATTATCTTTAAAAATCAATATGTACTCATTAGTATATTCAAACATATAGTTTTCCACATGAGAAAGTATTTTGGAGCTTCTTTTGAGTAACTGGATCAACACAAACACGGACTGCAATTGTCAATACCCAAGCCGAATCTGAAACAATTAAAGTGAGCCTTACCTGAACCCGACCCGAAGTGAAAATAAATAGGTCAACCCCACATCACCGAACAGAGGGTAGGGTAAAATATTGTTATATATGTTCATTTTCCTCTTAAAATTTAAAATGAAATTTAGATATAAAATTGTATACTAATTTTACATAATTGCGTTAAAATATGGAGTACTTTTCCTTCATTCGGGTTCGGGTAGTTTTTGGGTGAAAGTATGTTGGATTCGGATTGGGTTATGGGTTGATGAAAATGTTTTGGGTTGAAAAAAAATCGTATATAATCCGACGAACTCTAATCCATATATATTTATATTTATATGTTAATAATTTGCCCCCCCCCCCGTTAATCGGACATATCATAGTTTATAAAATCATGTAAAATAGGGCACTTTATTGCAAGAACTTCAACTGTTTGTTACAATTGCCACAGAACTAATTAAACTTATTAAGGAAAACTTATTTATTTCCTAAACGTATTTAGGAAGCATAAAATAAAAAAAAATTACCTTAGAATTCAAATATCATGTATTTCTTACGTGGTCGGAAAAAAGGCCACTTTTACACATATAAAATATATTAAAAAAGGTATAGGGTTAATTTAGTTATTTAAAAGAGCGGGAAAATCATTATTTCAGAAAATGGATGATAAATGAAAAGAATACATCTATGCAAAATTGTGTATAAAAACGAAAGCGTGACAATTTCGATTATATTATAAGTAAACTATTTTCCTGCCAAAGCGTTTCTTATGCAATTTACACCGTGAGTTGTCTGATTGATGCCACAATTCTAGTGGCGTATGCAGAATTTATTTTGTGGTGGGGGGAAGGGAGTAACTAGTACAAACATCCAAAAATGTTGAACAGTTTTTAGAAATACCTATTGTATTGATTTCTCTTCCACCCCCCCCCTCCTTTTTTTTAACATTTCGAGGAAGGGAGGGGGTGTGAATTTATTTACCTATAAAGAGGATGCAACTTATTTTTTTTCCTTTTTCGCAGCAAATTTGTACAGTGTGTGACGGGCTTTTAAATTATTAACCACAGAAACTCTCCCCAGAGTTCAATTTTGGCTGCGGTAGGGAAAGAGGATGTACCTATTGGGAAAAATAAATTTTTGCACATTATTATATTTTGGTTGGGGAAGGGGGGGGAGTAGTTGTCTCAACACTAGTCCCTCAAAAAAATTTAACATCACAGTGGTATCACTTTGACTATATTTGCTCAGAGACAAATGAGGACAAGTAGTAAATAGTAATAGAGTACACACGGCACATGGCACACACAGTGTCAAAAGGAATTTACATGTAGTCAAGCTCGAATTCTTAAAAATCATTAGAAGATAAGATCTGAAAAAACAAGTCCTGAAAGAAATGTTAAATTTTTGAACAAACGGCCTGAAGTCATATTGGTTTCCAATGAAAATATACCTTTGTGGCTTGTGGGGCCTGGCTTTTACGATCAAGTGCCGATGGTGACATTGATTATTTTTTCTTGGTAGGTGATATAAACAACACGGGACTTCCTTCTTCCTAATAGTTAGGAAATGTGTTTTGTCCCCTCTCCACTAACTTCTGGGAATGCCATTGATTAATTCTTGATGATTCTTTCTTCCAATACATGGGAGAGCTGACTCGATCTACTTTGATTCCATTACAAAAAAATAACAGTTTAAATTTAATACACACTAAAGTTTTACCCTGTAAAAAAATATCTTGGGAATGAAATTCACAGAGACCTATAATTGTACCCCCCCCCCCATTTTTACCCTTTTTCACCAGTATGCACAGAAATAAGCCTTTAGAAATAATATATATATTTAAGTAAGAAATAGAAGAAACTGAGTTAAACTGCACATAAAAATTGTAGCAAAAACGTGGAATGCAATTCCTAACGAAAAACATTTTGAAGGAATGTGGTGCCATGTTAGGTTTATTACTTGATAAATATGGTATTTAGGATGCATTAGCACCATAAAACATAACATACTTTCAAAACATAATTTAACAAAAAAATTAATTACCTACGTTTGGCGCTTCTAGTTGAAAATATGGGGGGGGGGGGGGGTGTTCAAAATTTTATTTTATTTTACTTTAGTGTTCTAAAATTCTGGGAGAGTGTAAGGAAGTGTGGAGGGAGGGCAAATCACCTCTTGACCCTTCTTGTTATGGACCTGCTTTATTTGATTTTATTATTCTCTTTATTTGATTAACGGTTTCAAATTGCAAAATTCGAGCAAGTGCAGAGAAACGAAAACTTTTCCAGTACTGTTGACAGCTACGAAATGTGTTACAATTTGTTCAAAGTTTTATGAAGCTCAGGGGTTGCTACAAGAATTGAAAATTTGGTTGACCGATGTGATGGTGTAAGGCAGGTTTGTGTACTCTTGTACGGTCGATCTCGTTGTCCTGAATTTTGGGAGGTTTTCATTAGATGTAACGTGACTTACCTTAGAAACCACCTTAGAAAGACTATAGTATACGAACTATTTAAAATTGAAGTATTAAGTAAAATTTAATATTTAACATGAAATTAACATTTGTGGAATGCAAAGTAATTTTTCTGCCATTTGAAGCATATTTTTAACGGAAGATGCATAATTTAAGTTGGTAACTGTATAGTGATCGATGCGGGGCACAGAACTTTTTCTGTTTTCTTTTTATGCAAAGATTACAAATTATTTTAATGACTGTTACTTGATAATTTTTCGACAAGGCATGAAGTAGCTAGAAATTCTGGTATATTTCGGCAGGACCGTGCGAAGAGAAAACTGAGCGCAAGTTTCAATCCCCCTCCCTCCACTTCTCTTTGTAATAAAATTGTGTCACAAAACTGATAAAGTACAGAAACATAATTAAATTCTATTTAATAAATATTTGGCGTTTATTTTGCAACTTTAAAAGGTTTAATTTTAATTCAGAAATCTTAAACAACTAATAAATAACTTTACAGATAATTGCTCTTATTTGTTAGAGAAATCATGATGTCTTGCGACTGTAAAAAAAAAAAAAAAAAAAATGACGAAACAGAAAAAGAAATTTCCCAGGTAAATGATTGCCGGTCAAAAAATGAATAAATAAATTATTAAAACCGTGGTTAGTAGTAAAAATTTGGCATCCATTCATTTTCCGAGCTCCTTTTGTCCCCCTTTTCGCAAAATTGTGCAAATTTTAAACTTTAAAATTTCGTACACATCACATCTTTAAACGATTTTTAAATACTTGGGATTTCATTATTGCAATGAATTCATACAAATAAAACTTGTAATTATGTATAGAAAAATAGAATAATATTATTATATAACTCAATACTCAGAAATAAAAATTTCTTCCCAATGATAAGATTTTTCTTTTTTACAAATCTAGTCGAAATTCTTGATCCATTTGGTCATCTATCTCCGAAAACGAAAGGAAGGGACAATTTGAAAGAAACAGAAAACTGCCCCTCGCCCCCCTGAGGTAGGGTCGGGGCTTGTAGCAATTATCTATTGTTGAGAAGATACTTCGCCTAATGAAAGGGGGTAGGCATATTTCTTACACACGGGCACGCCAGTATTGGAGGTATTTTCTCCAAACGACTTATCACGGCTTCGCCGGTATAGAAGCCGTTCTAGGAGACCGACTTAAGAAGGGCTCGCCGTTTTCGGATGACAGTTTTCTGAACGTGTTAACACGGCATTGTCAGTGAGAGGGTTAAGCAGGTGGTCTTCCTGAATTGTAAGATGTCTTTAGATTATCGCAGGCCAACCTGAGTTTTGACTTGCATTACAACTCTCATACAATGTAAAACTTCTGTAATTGTGGGACAATTAGAATTGGCAAGAACATCGGTTATGGAAGATTAACCGCAGAAAAAATTGTTTAAACCTATCAAATTACATGTTTTGGAAGCTAGATATTAGTTAAATAGTTTTTCCGTAATCGAATTAGTATAAGGCAAAGTCTTATATCATGAAAATTGTCCCAACTGTTTTCGATTGAAATCAGATTAATAAAATTTACAACTTCATTTTTAATTCTGGGTTTCTTGCAACCTATGAAAAAGAACTTTTCCGAATCTGGAATCAAGATAGACCATTTTAGACCATTTTCTTGTTCTGGATTTAGTATAGAAGGTAAATTTCCTGAAAATCAGTACACCATCTTCAATATCGTATTTAATCGTATTGGTAATCAATGACCAAGTGTATTGGAAAAAATTACGATTACTGACGATTGATTTAAAAAATTACTTAAGCCTACAAAAACAAATTTTTCTGAAGTCGAAACCTAATTAGATAGATTGTATTTGAATAAGGTTTATTTCATGAAAATTATCAAACTATTTTCAATTTATACCATCACTTTCAGTATTGAGTTTGTTTTAATTATATAAAACAAATTTTCCCGAATTAGGGACCTACTTAGATTATTTTCTCGTGCTTTAATAAGTGTATACACTTATTAAAGCACGAGAAAAAGCATTGGAAAGCACGAGAAAAGCACTTGGCTCCTATAGGAGCCAAGTTTTGTTAAAATCGTTCGAGTCGTTTACGATATATAGTATCATTTTCAGTTCTGTGTTTGTTTTAACCTATCAAAACGAATTTTCCTGAATTCTAAACATAGCTAGATTGTTTTTTCATGCTAAAATTAGTATAGGAGATGCTTTTAGTGTCAGTCATTTGGGCATTTTTTGATTTATAGCAAGCAACATTTGCTGTGCTGGGTTTGTTTTAACCAGTTAAAATGATTTATTTTAATTCAGGACATAGCTAGATTAATTTCTCATGCTTGATTTAGTACAAAAGAAAAATTTCATTTGGGCATTTTTTGATTTATAGCAAGCAGCATTTTCAGTGCTGGGTTTTTTTTAATCTGTTAAAAATATTTATTTTAATTTGGGACATAGCTAGATCAATTTCTCATGTTCGATTTAGTACAGATTGCAAATTTCATGAAAACCGTTCCGCCCGTTTTCAATATCATCCATAATCAGGAAAATTGCTTACTCGTTTAATTTTTTTTTAGTATCTTGTAGATTGAGCATCGCTTGGTAGTTTTTGCAACTTCCATACTGTATTTGAATAAAGACAAAATTTCATTACTTATTTCTAGATAATTCATACTGTATTTGAGTAAAGACAAATTTTATTGTTCTTTTTTACATGGAAATATAATTTCTAGTTTCTGAAAGATACAATAACAAACGTTGTCAATTCATTTTTAGAATTTTTTGTATATTATACTCTGTCCAATTACTCATATTATCGAGATAACAGTTATAATTTTTGTTATATATTTCGGCAGTTGTAAAATACCAAATTGGTTTATTCTCAAGGTAGTCATTGCTTTTCTCCATATAACACTGTCAATTTGTGCAATACTGGTAAAAGTGTAGAACATTTCACACATCCACTATTTTACACAAAGGGTTCAGTCAGCCAAAAAAAAGGGAAACCATCCCATATTTTAATCACCAAATTTTATTGACAAAATAGGGTAATAGCCATTCAATCGGAAATCATGTCTTCTTTCAGTTTATGTTTAAATAATAACCTTAGGATTTTAGCAGAAAATGTTTCTTGATTTTAAAGCTGCTAGTAATTTTGCACCAAGTGCTATATTACACCAGAAGTCGAGGACCCCCAATTATGAAAGAGTAACAATATATTTTTTAAATATTGCATAAAAAATGGTGTAGAATTTGACAAACTTTTGCATGCAACAGACAATTTATTATGGGCACTATGAAAGCAGTTTTCAGAATCATTTTTAGTGCTAATTTGTTTGCATTAAACAGAATATTATTCCATCACATTTCTTTGTGATCTACAAACAGTTTATCTGCAAACTTTAAGCTCAACAGTTTTTAACTCGATTGTGAATGACAATACATCAGGAGCATATTAGTATTAAGATTTTTTAACCTAAAATAAACTTTACTGAAGTTGATACTTATATAATTACTTTCTCGTGTTTGTCTTGTTTTTTGTTAACTGTATTAGACTGGAAAGCGACAGCAGAAAAATCTACATCTTCGAAAATTATCACAATTCATACATCATTCGGATGACAATGCTGTCTATGGAAAAATTAAACAGGCGGTCTGCCTGAATGAAATATGTCCTAAAACATTAGCAGACCAACCCAAAGTTAGACTTACATCTCCAATGCAGTAGAAATCTTTCATAACTGTGGTGCTGATCAATGGCAAATAGTATGGGTAAAAGCTTTGTTCGTGGAAGATTAATGTAAAAAAATGTTTAAGCCTATCAAAGTGCATGTTCTTAAAATCGAGTCTTAGATGTTTTTTCCATACTCTAAATAGTATGTAAGGCTTATGTCATGAATGTTGTCCCAAGCATTTTCAATTTAAAAACTGTAAACCGGCATTTTTAATACTGATTTTTTTAACCTCTCAAAGCAAACTTTTCTGAATTAGGGACCTAGCTAGACCACTTTCCTTCGGTCGATTTAGTATAGAAGGCAAGTTTCCTGAAACTCATTACATCGTCTTCGATTCCATCCTCATGCAATGAAGTATATAATTGGTGAGAATTCTGATTCTTAAAGATAAATTTCAAAAATTGCTTAAACCAATGAAAACTTTTTTTTTTGAAGTCATGACCTAGTTTGATCATTTTCTTGTATTCAAATAAGGATTATTTCATGAAAATTCTTTGAGCTATTTTGAATATGTACCATCATTTTCAGTACTGAGTTTGTTTTAACCAATAAAACGAATATTCTTACATTAGCGAGATAGCTATATTATTTTCATAACGGTATAATACTTTTGTGTGTAAGATATGCAATAACAAATTATTCAAAAAGGAGTAATTTCAATTCTCATATTTGTTGTTATACTGGTGAGAAACCTTTTGTGTTTGAAATATGCAACAAAAAATTTCCTACAAAGAGTAATTTAAACAGGCATTTCTTATTCATACTGGTGGAAAACATTCTGTGAAATAAATATAACAAAATATTCTCTCAAAAGTGTTGTTAAAACAAACATCTGTTAATTTATACTGGTGAGAAACACATTTTTATGTGAGATATGCAACAAGAAATTTTCTGTGAAATTTTTTTAAAAAGGATATGTTGTATCATACTGGTAAAAACCTTTTTTGTGTTAGATATGCAACAAGAAATTCTCCCATAAGAGTAATCTAAACAAGCATCTATTAACGCATACTGGTGAGACATCTTTTGTGTATGATATATGGAACAAGGATTTCTCTCAAAAGAGTTATTTAAACATGCATATGTTAATTCCTACCATTGAGAACATTTTGTTTGTGATATATGCACCAACAAATTTTCATAAAAATGTAATCTAAGTGCTCATTCTTGCTCTCATAATTTGTTTCTTGCTATCAACTAAATTTGATACTTCACTTTTTGTAAGGGCTGTGATATAATTTAGTTTTAAGAAAGTGGAACCACTTTTTTCTGCCCATTCAGATGGTGATATTCCTGTTTCTGGTAGAAATGGAATCAATGCATTTCATGCTAAAGACCTCCCAAGTAGCATTTCATTGAGACCACTCCCATTGTTCTACAATTTTACTCCATTCCTCAGATTATGATTACAGCTATTGATAACCATCCTAACGAGCAATGTCTGCTAGAACAACACCTTTCATATTTACCCTCTTTTTTATAAATTGTATCATTGGAGGTAAATTTAATATACATCACTTCCTCTGGGGCAGTCATGGTTTTACCAATCTGGTTTCAAAGTGTGTAGATAGATCAAATTCTAGAACTCTCTTGTAATCCCCCCCCCTCTCTCTTCTTCTGAGTCACTAACCTTAATTCTCAATTCCATTATTGATTTTGCAATCACCCTTCACCCATAATTTCATTTTTGCTTTTGGCATTTAGACTGTGAAACAGGTGCAGTGACAAAATATTTTCACTGATAATGACCATAAAACAACTGATAAGATAAAAATGCATGGGAGTATTGTTATGCAATGTTTTCTTTGTGAAATGAAAACACTAGCACTTATTTGAAATAGATCTAGAACTTTCCAGAGTGCCAAACAACATATTTATCAAAAAGTGGCAAAGTTGTCCTGGTTTATGGTACATCACAAATTTGAAAATTGAAAGAGATCGTTTAAGGCAGGACTAACAGATGTTTAAGAAGACAATTATGAATTTTGAATGTAACAGACAAAACATCATGTTAGTGCTGCATTTAAAGAGTTTAGTATTTCATGCTGAAACATATGTTGGTTTTTATTGACTTCTAACAACACAATTTGATCAGCAACAGTCTGCTTTCATTGTACAAAAAGGACATTACAGGATTCATTGAACATTACAGCCTTAAATAGTCTCATAAGTATGTGTCAGTCTAACACTCATAAGACTGAGCTTATTGCTGACAGTCTTAGAAGGTAGTTTATATCTTATCCGGATATTGAATTCAGAATTCGCAACATTATTAATAATAAGGGTGAACAGTTTTTCAACACAAACCATGATAACATCCTAAAATATACAAACTCCTGTGAGTTTAATTCTTAGGTCAGGAATTTTAAAAAATTGCCTCAATTGCATTTCTACTAATATGCTGTTACAACTTCCACTCAACTTCATCTTCTTTCTAACCATCTTTATTAATTGAATGCTTCCTCATTGCTGAAAGAGGCATTGATTGTTCCTATCCCCAATCACGGACATGACATAGAAGTCTCTTCTAGCTTCTGGAGTCTCTTTTATCTTGCCTCTCTAAGGTTTACAAATACATTACTGACGAACAGTATGAAAGAGTTTGTCCTTTCTAATTCAATCATTATACCCGAACTGCTTGTGTTTAGACCAAACACTTGACCCACTAGCTTTAGAGTGTGACTGAACTCGTTCATGAAGGTTCAAGAAACAAAAAAACTGTGTTGTATTCATACACAACGCTAAAGATTTAAATTGAAGGTGGCATTTTGGAGTTATTATATGTTGATTGTGCTCAACACCCCCCCCCCCCACACACACACACACAAACACTCAATTCATTCTTATATTCTGGAACTACCTCTTAAAGGCAAAACTTTCTCTGTGAAAGTTTTGCCTTTAAGTAAACTTTCTCTGTGTAATTCTTTTTCTTTGCCTCAAATTATCAAGGTGGTGTACTTAAGGGAAGTCTAGCAGCCAGGGACATGGCTGTTCAACCTCTCTATTAATGATATACATTGTATTGCTGTCATCTTCTTAGCATTATATTCAGATTACATCGCCATCCTGTTCAGTAAATGATCATTACATATTGTGATTGAAAAACTCCTGTCCTATCTTCAGGTTTTTTATATCAGGCTTAGAAATTTGGTACAGAAAAATCAATGCAGCAGAAAGTTTCACCACGATTTTTTCAATAAAGACCATCTGTTGTCTCTTTAATTTTACACTTTCAATTTAGAATATTTTTGCTGTTACTGGATTCTCTTTTCACTGTAGTTTAATTAGAATAGATTTCACATTGCTTTGTATGAAACCTTATCTTATCCTAGTAACAATTTTTACTTATCTGCCAACCACTAAAACATCTGCATCTATTTCAGAAATCTTGTGTGACAAAGATGCCCATAGACGGTAATGTATTCAAATTCCTGTATAAGATCTATATATTTCCATACAGATGAAATAGTATATTAAAGATTAATTAAGCTTGAAAATGCTTTTCTGAAATTCTCTATCCATCGAATGAAACATATCTATATCCTGTTGTACCGCCATGTATATAAATTTATTTATAATATATTCACATTACTTAGTGCATTCAACTTTAGTTCAGCAGGAAATCTCATACATGCAGATGAAAATGCATTTTCAGCAATTTTTACCTTTTGGCAATAATGTGTTTTAAATATTTTGTGCAGCCTTATGTATTATTTATGGACGTTTTTGCATATCCCATCTATATTAAAATATTTTGATATTAAAATTTAATTCAGCTGGAAAACACTTAACATGAGTGAATATGCTTTTCTGTAGATTACAGTAAGCAGAAAATAATGAACTGAGATCTCTTTGTGCAACCCCATATATGAATTTATTTGTATTGTATTCACATCACTTAGTGTACTAAAATTTTGTTCAGTTGAAATGTGTATATAACACAAATAAAAACAAATTTTGGAAATTCTTAACCATAGATGGTATTATATTTGAATCATTTTGGACAGCCATATATAATATGTAGAATTTCGGCAACATGATTATAGAATACACTTTATTTTATACAATAAAGCTTTATTAAGTTTCGTAGTTAAAAATTTATTTCCTTTAATTATCGCTCATACATGATAATGTATATGAATTGTTTTGTGTAGCCCTGAAAAAGAATTTGATATGTTACATGCACAGTTTTTGGTAGGAAAGATATTATTGTTCACTAAATATAATGTATATTAATTTCATTATGTTAGAAATAACACAGCAAATTAAAGTTTGTAAAAGTTTACACAATTACTCCTACAGACAGTAATAATATCAAATCTTTTATGTTTCTATAAATATGAATGATAAATGTCATACACACCATTTTCTATTTGAAACCATTTCTATCCACCATTTTCTATTTGTAATTTATATCAACAATGGATGTAATTTTCCTTACGATTGATGTAGTGTACCATCACTAAAATGTATTTAAATAATTAACCACCATAGACTGTAATATATCCAGATTATTTTGTGTGTCCCTGTAAACAAACAAATATAACAAATTAAACCAAAAACTATAGAGCTAATTTATGTATCTCACAAATATATGTATATCAATAGTTCATATACAGGACTGCATAAAAGAATTCTAATGACTTTTTTACTGTATATGCAATTATTGAAATCTGGTTTTTAGTGTTAAATCCATCATCCCAATGTTAAATTCATTTTTAATTGTTTCAAAACACATTGAAAGGCTGTCCATACCAATTGCTTCCAACAAAAATCTTTGAGATATTCTTCGACAAAAAGAGAAGTCTACAACAAACTTTACATTTTAGAAATAATGGTGTGCAAAAAACAGTAGTCTCCAGTGGCACCAGTATTGTGATGCAGGTAGATTTTTTAGCATAGCTCAAAAACTACTTGGCAGAATGAGCTGTTCTTTCAAAGTCACATATTTGAAGCTTCTAAAATCAATATCTGTTAAAAAAATTACAGATTACAATTCCTTCCTTTTTTTTGTAAATTAAATTTCTAAACTATGTATATTTTAAATGTAATTAAAAAAAATATATATGAATTGTAACCAATACACTTTTAAACAGAAATCAATTTCTAGAAGCTTCAAATATGCAAATCTAAAAATGACAGTTCAATCTGTCAGTTTGTTTATGAGCTAAGCTTAAAAAAATTACCCATAGTGTAATCTGTTTTCTAAAGAAAAAAATTGAATTTAACATTAAAAGTTCCAAACTTTAAACTTACATAATTCCTAAACCAATTGACTGACTGACTTCCCATTTGGTATCTTAAGGTGAAATTTACTAAAGAATCCAAATATGTGAAAATTAACTATTAGTATTGAAAATTTTAAAGTTTGGTACAATTTCTATATGTAGACAGGTTTACATCAGCTCGATTTAAATCCCCATTTGTATCATTTGATAAAAAAAAATATTGATTTAAATAAAAAAATTCTTATGTATATATTTTTTTTCCATTGTGAAAACTTCATTTGAATTTTCTGATTTAAGTAATGAAATTCCTGGCCAAATCAGATGCTCTTCATGATTTTCTTTTTGAATCTTTTGTAAATAATGTTTCTCTCTTTAATGCATGGAAAACACATTTTAATATGAAGGATGATGCTCTCACTAAAGAAGCTGAAAGAGAAATATCTCATACTTTTACAAACACTGCTTCTTTAGCAGCTACTGGGAGAATATTTTCCACCTATGGATTTGTTCAGACTGTTCTTACAAATGCAAAAGTATCTAGACATGTGTTTATAATAAAAGACTAAATAAGAATGAAAACAACATTTGAATCTAAAGTTGAAAATTTTCATTTGAATTGATAGTTTTTTCTTTAGAAATTCATATAAACATTTTAGAGCAATTAAAAAAAAGATAATTTTGTTGGTGTTTAACAATTTGTTTACCATCAAATCAATAAATGCATAATCATTTATTTATGGTTTTGTATTTATTTAAATGCTAGTTTTTTAAAAACTGTTTTGAAGAATTGTTTTTGAAGAACTTGTAATGCCATACAGATACTTTGAATGCTTGTTGTAAACCTTAATTTTTTTCAGATGTAGGAATTACTTTTTTGTACAATTTTATTGGCAGGGTTTTATCTGTCATTGCAATTTGTAAGAGTTTTGTTGACAATGAATAAAAAAAAATAGGATATGATTTATTGAATACATTGCACTATTAATAATAGTATAAAAACTTTATCATTAATAATAATAATCATAATCTTAGCTTAAAAAATGCCATTTGCAACATTTAATTTATAGATATTTAAAATAATTCAAAAATCTGATTTAAATTGTTAAATATTGATTTAAATTTTGTAAAATGATTTAAATTTAAAAAAAATCAAATGTAATTTTCATTAAAAAAAAATCAATTTTCCAAACCATGGTAGACTTGAGGAACTTTTAAGTATACCATTGATTAGTAGACGATCGAACTAGTATTGATTAGTAGAATTAATCAATTAGTACTAGTCCCATATTTATACGATAATTTGTGGGCAGGTTTGGTATAAGGTGTATTACTTTTTTTTGCCAACTGTACAGTTGTGCAAAAATTAAAATAAATAAATAAGAGGAAAAAGAGCTTTCACATTTTACTCACCAATTTATTCGAGAAAAATGGAAATAGACATTTGACTGGAAATTATGTTTTCTTGTAATTATTGTTTAAAAAATAAGTTTACAGGGCCACTTCCGTGTTGATATTGTAACAAACTTTCAAATTTTTAATGTGAATAATCAAATTTCCCATCGTATTTGGTTTTTCGATTTATTTTACCTTTGGATACCAAAGAGAAGTCATTCGGTGAAGAAGTTTTGGGAATTATGAACATTTAAAGCTGTGAATGCCTACTGATAAATGCATTATTAATACAGTCAGTCTCAAATGTTTAGGCAGAAAATAAAATATGATAATAAAATTGGTTGGAGAAATATATGGGATAATTCCTTAATAAATACTCAAAATTTAATTGATATGAACATAGTAGAGATTTTAGAAGCACTGTTATCTCTACAGCGGCACAATTTATCTAAAAAGTACATGTTTATTGTTTTTTGTTTAAAATAAAAAGTCTCAAAAGTTAAAGTAATAGTTTTGACCAAAAATTGAAAAGCAGACGGCCATATGTAACAATCGAAAAATTGGAAGATGGGTGTTAAAAGTGTGGGAAAATTTTTATTTAATTTGGCATCTTTTATTATTTTATTTAATGTTAGGAATTTAAAAATATTTATTTTATTTTCACCTAGATAACATTCAATTTACTTACTTAAAGTTAAAATGCACATGCAAATATTCTAATTGCATTCATCTTTGTTTAGGTTGAGCTTTTTTTCAACTGCCCATCCAATTTCAGCTGTTTTTTGTGATTACAACCCAAGATTTATGATATGTCGCAAGTATTTTTTTCTAAAGTATATTGGGTGACAATTAAGTTAAAGGTAATTATTTCAGTACATTTTTTTAGGTTTTTGTAATGTTTTATAATGTTTTGAGAGTTTAATTAAAAAATTTAATTTGCTAATTTAGATTAATTATACAATTTTGAAAGTCATTTTTGATTGGCTTAGATGGCATGTGCTATTAAATTTGAAGAGATGACACCGTCTGTATAGGTAATTTATTGTACGAAACAATCATTGAAGGTTCAAAAGTTTGTCATGTTTGCTAACAATGTTTAAATAGTGTAATTTTCAAGTTAATTTCGTTTTGTTATGAATTCATCTCTTGTGTAAATCATGTATGTCAAGTATATGTTTCGTCTTCATAAATAAACATTTTATATTATGGAAATATTTTGTCTTCACTACTTATTTAACCAGCTGCACATAAAAGTTACATTCCAAGTGTTCAAGTTCACCTTTGAAGTACAAAGCTCTTCTTTTAACTCAAATTGTTGATATTTTTTCCGAAGAGAATTACGTTAATAACACTTCACCAAGGCATCACTCTGCTTTAGGAAATTCATGTTTGGTTTAGTGTTTCAGGGTTGACTTAAACTTCACAAGGTTCGTAAGACAAACTAAGAATAATCTTCGTATCGATGTCTCAAAGAACGCAATACATAGATGCACAAAATAATAAAATAATATTGTTTTAAAACACAGTTTTGGTAACCATAACTAAAATCACGCCAGAATACACTAGTATCCAGCAACGAAAAGAAATGTAATGTAGATCTGAAATTGATACTGGTTTGACCTCAGTACAGCGCCTAGAATACATAGTGTGGAAACCGGTTTAGATAGGTTATTTAAGATATCTTAGACCACCGAACTCACTGAGAGAGTTCCAGAAACTCTCTTAAGTGAGCAAGATTAGTGATGGGCGATTGTCGATAGTTCAATAATTGAGAACAATGGCCATCGTAGAAAATAACAATTAAGGCAGTCATCGCCGAGAAGTTAAAAACCGCAATGGCCTTTATCCATGTCACGTGAACAGCTGGTAGTTTGAAATAAACACCAGTGGCGCCAATTTTTGAAAAATATTGGGTGGACTGAAAGTCCTTTTACCCTAGTCATACATTAAAAGAGTTCTAAAATCCAGAATCCTCTGGAATGGCAGGACTACTGGGATACCACAGACGATGGCAGGAGCACGCATGATTTAATTCCTAAAGGTTCACTCCGAGACAAATGACAATGTCACTTTGTAAGTTTGCGAAAAGATGATTTTTTCAATTTATGATAGGTCAAGTTAGAATTTTGTAGAGTAGAATGTGATTTTATACGGTTTTATTCAATCATATGAATCAGTTTTATATATCAATTTTATTCAATCAAATTGAAGACTCGTAGAGTCTTCATTTTATGGACTCTAATATTTTCTATTATGCACTGAATTTGAAATCAAATTAAAATGTAAAGGTCTAAAAAATATTAAAATGGGCACTTAATACAAATACACTGAAATGTTTGTATTAATAATACTACACTGCTCAAAACAATTAAAGGATATTGCAGTTTTAGGTGGATTTTGTATCTGGGAAACTTTTTAGCTGATTGATACATGGTCGACAGACATAGTAGGTTGTATGAGAATAAATTACACATGTTTGGCAGAAAAAATGCATTTTATTGCGCATTTGTGTACAAAAGGAAAAAAACACAATTTGTGCATATGAGAAAAAAAGAATAAGAAAAGGTGTTTTCTTCAAAGAAAATCATTTTCAGTAGGGTGTATGGTTTTCACGGGCGGCCAGCAACGTTGAACACCTTTGAGGCATGGACTCAATGAGGCTATTAATGACGAGTTGGGGTATTCTGCCCCACTCTTCCAGAAGAGCTCTTTCCAGTTCTTGCAGAGTTTGTGGGGGTTGTTGGCGGCCAGAAACTCGTCTTCCTAGAGCGTCCCAAACGTGCTCGATTGGATTCATGTCTGGAGAACACGCTGGCCATTCCATTCGAACGATTCCTTCCGCGAAAAGGAAATCCTCCACCAGGTTTGCACGATGTGGCCTGCAGTTATCGTCCATTAAAATGAAGTTATCTCCGATTGCTGCAGCGTAAGGGACTACAATAGGTCTGAGAATCTCATTCATATATCGGCGACCAGTCAGAGTTCCATCTCGAATGATGTAGAAGTCAGTGCGCCCGTCAATGGAGATGCCACCATACACCAACACTCCTCCACCACCAAATCTGACACTTTCGTACACGAACGCAGGATTATTCCTACTGCCACGGTCCCTCCAGATGAAAATACGCCTATTATCCGGATGCACAGAAAAACGGGACTCGTCAGAAAACAGAATATTGCTCCATTCATTTCTCCTCCAGTTGACATGCTCGATTGCCCACTCCCTGCGGTCGCGACGATGCCTTGATGTTAATCTAACACATACCATCGGTCGGCGAGCATACAGACCTACAGCATGGAGCCGGTTTCGGACAGTCTGAGTTGAAATCGTGGTGCCTGTAGCCGAGCGAAGGTGTTGTTGGAGAAGAGTTGCGTTCATGTTTCGGTGTCTCCGAGCTGTTAACGCTAAATACCGATCTTCATTGGGCGTTGTTGCCCGTCTACGACCTTGCCCTGGTCTTCGGCCTGCACATCCACTCTCCAAAAAACGGTTCCAGATCCTGGAAATGACACTTTGTGACACTCCAATACGCTACTTCAGCTTGAGTTTGGCCCCCTTCTAACCTACCAACAATTCTCCAAGCTTCTGAATCTGTCAAATGACTTTGCTGAGACATCGTACTCATCGAAACAAAGCAATCACTGAATGCCGATCATCCTTGTCTTCATTCTCTTTTATCCAGTTGAAAGTCAAATTTCATTCGCTGCCGCTGAAGCGACGTTTTTGACGTCGAACTCAAAATTTGCATACTGCACAGTTTGAAAACCAGAAAAATTTGCATTTGTGATCCTCTTCTTCTATTTTCGGCAAAAAAAATTTCGTTTATATCTTTATTTTATATAAAACTTCAAATATCCTTTAATTGTTTTGAGCAGTGTATTTACTTAAACTATACCGGGTGATTCAAAACAGATAAAATTTCTTGAACTGCTGAAAATAGGAAGATACTTCCGATTACAAAAAGTACACAAATCAAGAACATATTTCATCTTTCAGCATTCGTTTAAAAAGGCATGCACATTAAAATACGAAATTTAATTTTTATACGGCCTCCTGTTAAAATAAGTAACTATTTAGAAAAGGAAGGACTTTAGAAGGAAGTCCTATAAAAGACATTAACAAAATTCTTTTACGGTCAAAACATACTGAGATATGATACTTTTAATTTTATGAATTTTCAGCATTTTTTGGCATTTAAAACGTGCTTTTTTTATTTATACTACTTGCCGAAGTTTTTTAATAAATTGAACCCACATATTATGTAGCACAGCATGTTGAAAGTATGATCTCTGCACTTCTTCCAATAAATGCATCACCAGTATCCTTGTCAGAGTTAGCAGGTTATTAGAATAAAAAAGGTTTATTATAATAGCATCGCGTTAAGGATGTGATAAACAGCTACAAACACCAACATCGGCGGTAAGAGAGATACAGATTAAAAAGTGTTGCCAATACATGAAAGGTAAAACTTATTACAGGATGTTGCCAAACAATAAATATAAAATCACTTACTTTAACACTTCCCCTGATTTTATATATTATAAAATAAACAAAGAAGTAAAATTAGAGTTCAAAATTTAAAAAAAACAGTTTTTTTAAAGTTTGCAGAGTCCCATGTTATTCATGCACCATTCGTGCTTTTGTTTTGGCACAGCTTTAGTAAGAGAGTCAGCAACCATATCATCAGTTGAAATCTTTTCAACACTTATGAGTTTCTTTTTAACAGAATCACGAGTGACATGATGAGACACATCTATGTGTTTGGTGCGAGCATGAAAAAGGCTGTTTTTGCTTAGATCAATAGCACCTTTGTTGTCGCAGAATATTGTGATTGGTTTATCTTTAGATACTAAGTTTAATTCATTCAGAAACTTTTTAAGCCACAATGCTTCTTTTGTGGCAGATGCCAAAGCTGTGTATTCGGCTTCGACGGTGGAACTAGCTACAGTTGTTTGCTTTTTACTTTGCCATGTTACTGCAGCTCCAGCAAGTTTGAAGATAAAACCTGTTGTTGACTTTCTGTCATCAGGACATCCAGCAAAATCAGAATCACAATATCCTAAAAATTCACTGTTAGCTGAGCGATCATATTTTAATTTAGTTTTAGTTGTTCCATGAAGGTAGCTCATCACACGTTTGGCAGCAACCCAATGTATTTTTGATGCACTTTGACAATACTGACATAACAAACCTACAACAAATGAAATGTCAGGACGAGTTCCCTTTGCAGCATAAAGTAAACTACCAATAGCTGATTGGTATATAGATGTTAATTTTTCATCATAATCAGAGGATTTTGACAACTTTTGATTGACGTCTGATGGTGTTGAAACAGGATTTGAATCATGCATGGAAAACTTTTTAAGAATTGACTCAATGTATGTTGATTGATTTAAAGCAGTAATTCCTCTTTCTCTATCTCTTTCAATTTCAATTCCCAAGCAATATTTTAGTTCACCAAGATCTTTCATTTCGAATCTCTTGAATAATTGTTCTTTAATGCTGCTTTTATCTTTAGGACAGTTTGAAAATATCAACAAGTCATCCACATAAACTGCTATAAGTAAAATCTTCTTACCTGTGATTTTATAGTAAACACAGCAGTCAAAGTCAGCACAAGTTAATCCTAAATCTTTGAGGTTGTTGTCTAGTTTAGTGTACCAGGCTCTACCAGATTGTTTTAGACCGTAAAGTCCTTTTTGGAGTCGACAAACTATCTTCTCTTCTTTCTTACTTCCCCTTTCTTTGGAGAACTCCAAACCTTCTGGGGGCTCCATATAAATTTCTTCCTCAATACTTCCTTGAAGGAATGCAACAACAGCATCAAGATGATCAATATCCCAATCATAAAGGGTAGACATGGCTATTAACACTCTTAGTGTTTCATAGCGCACAACTGGAGAAAATGTCTCTGTGTAGTCAATGCCAGCTCTTTGGGAACAACCTTTGGCGACCAATCTGGCTTTATAGCGTTGAGGACTTTCATCAGCACCGTGCTTGATTTTAAATACCCATTTACACTTAATAGGTTTACAGCCAGGAGGAAGTGACACAAGTTGCCATGTTTCGTTTCGCTTGTGTGCTTCTAATTCTTCAGAAATTGCCCCTTTCCATTTCATAGCATCTGCATGATTCAGAGCATTTGTATAAGATGTTGGAATATCAGTAATTTGTTCTGTCTCATCTTCTAATATTGTAGATATTATGTGACATTGATGTTCTTCAGAGGATGTATCATAGTCTTTGAGATAAGATGGCATCCTTATTTCTCGTTTAGGTCTTCTTGCACCAACATCACTATTAGAGTCTTCACAAGGTTTTACAGGAGTGACATCTTTAACTTCTGAATTTTCGTCTTCGCAAGGGTCTGTGGGAGTGTCATCCTTGATGTCTGAATTTCCGTCATCTAAATCTGAATTTATAGAAACAACTTCTTGTGGTTGTTGGTATATGGGGAACAGTATTTCATCTTGATAAAACTCTAGACGTTGCTCGTTTTCTGAGGAACAAGAAGGAGTACACTTTTCTGTTTCTAAAAATATTACATCTCTGGCTTCAGTAATCTTGAACGTGTTAGGTTGCTTTCTTGGCAGTACCCAACAAATATCATTTCTTTAGCTTTATAGTCCCATTTTTCGCGTTGACATTTGGGTATATGAAAAAAGGCTTTACATCCAAAAATTTTCATATGTTGCAAATCTGGCTTTATTCCGGTCCATGCTTCAAAAGGAGTTTTCCCATTTACAGCAACTGTAGGACTTCTATTTTTACAGTAATTTGCAGTATTGATAGCTTCTGCCCAAAATCGTTTATCTAAATTTGCTTGATTGAGCATAGCACGTGCTCTCTCTACAAGTGTCCGATTGCAACGTTCAGAAATTCCATTCTGTTCGGGGCTATATGCAATGCTTGTTTGGTGAAAGATGCCTTCTTTTCTGAAAAATTCTTTAAGTGGTAGGAATTCTTTACCTCTGTCACTACGAACTATTTTCAACTTCTTGTCAGTTTGTTTTTCAACGTAAGTTTTGAATTCAACAAATTTTTGATAAACTTCATCCTTGGTTTTTAAGAAACTAACAAAAGTCATTCTGGTTTTATCATCAGTGACTGTAAGAAAATATCTTGCCCCTCCATGCGACTGAACCTCCATTGGTCCACATAAATCGGAGTGAACAAGCTCAAGAATTTCTTTTGCTCTTTTGGCTTTTTGATTAGGAAATGGCTTGCGATGAATTTTTCCTTTTATACAGGACACACAATCTTCAGAGCCGTCATCAAAATCGATACCATTAGCCATTGACTTCAGTCTTTTAAGTCCAGGATAACTCAAGTGGGCTATTCTTTTATGCCACGTGTTGACAGAATCCTTTTTGGAACAAATCAAGGCTGTGCTTCTTACAGTATCCAGATAGTATAAAGTGTTATCTTTTGAAGTACCTGTAGCGAGAATTTTTCTTGAATGCTTTTCAATTAATTTGCAATTATTAGCATCAAATACAGTAAGGATATTCAACTTTTTTACAAGATATTTTACAGAAATTAAATTAGCAGTTAAATCAGGAACATATAAAACATTATTTAGAGTTACCTCAACAATTGCATCATTTCTTTTTATACTGAGTGTAACGCTTCCTTCACCTGCACTATGAATAATTTTTCCACCTGTTCTCACTGGGCATGGGGCTAATTCAACAAAATCTGTGAACCAGTCTCTATGTGATGTCATATGTCTGTCTGTTCCAGAATCTATAATCCATGGTTCATCTCTGGCTTTGATTTCAGATCCTGAACATAATACCCAAGCTTCTTTTATTCTGGAATTGTAGTCTGCGGATTTTTCAAATTTTACATCTCTCTTGTTTGCATTGTTGAATTTAGACTTCTTTGATCTACAAAATTTTGCTTTATGACCATTTTTGCCACATGAGTTGCATTTACCATAAAATCTTGAATCATGGTTGGAAGTTTTAGTTGCATAGGCATTTTGTTCTTGATTTCCCATCTTAGCAAATTCCGAGAGCAACTTTTCACAAACGAGATCTGTAGTCAACTCTTGAACACTATTTTCCAGAGCCATCGTTAAAGGACGAAAATATGTCGGTAAATTCGTTAAAATATTTGCAGCTACAGCTTGGTCGGGGTATGCGGGAAGAATCGTTCTCATTTTAATACCGATGGAACGCATCTTTTCAATGTATTCTGCCATATCTCTACAGTTTTCAAATTTTGTAGCAAACATTTCTTGATTTAACGTAATAAAACGATTTGGATTATTATCTTCGTAGAGATTTTGGAGTCTATCCCACATGGATTTTGCAGTTTCACAGTTCAATAATTCTTTAATGACAATACTGGAAACACTACTTACGATTGCGGATCTTGCCCGACGATCAACTGTAGTTTCTGCATTTTCCTTAGTACAAGCGTCATAAAGATCCCGATCTTCAAGGTGATATCGTATACTAAATTTCCATTCGCTATAATTAGCTCGACCTTTAAGCTTTTCAAAGTTTGGAGGAACTGCACTTGGTATAGTAACTGTAGGTGTAGACATCGCGCAATTTTTTAGCACGTTTTTAAACTAGGCCTAACGATCGCCGCCGGTATAAGTAATTTTCACTTTTCCGTAATTTTCAAAGCGTCGTTAAGTGTTGTTTAATTTACGCGATGGGCTCCTGGGTCCATAACCTGTCAGAGTTAGCAGGTTATTAGAATAAAAAAGGTTTATTATAATAGCATCGCGTTAATGATGTGATAAACAGCTACAAACACCAACATCGGCGGTAAGAGAGATACAGATTAAAAAGTGTTGCCAATACATGAAAGGTAAAACTTATTACAGGATGTTGCCAAACAATAAATATAAAATCACTTACTTTAACAATCCTCTAAGAAAAATTTTTCCTCACTGTCCTTATACTCACGTTTGCAATAGTAATTTGATTAAGCCTTTTCTTTGACCTAGTGGAATGTAAAAAATGTTTTCAGTGTTTTCCATGATGAGATGGTTTCAACATTTATACATATTGCTATTTTAATAAAATATTAAAATTACAAGAAAAATATTTCTATCTTGGTGCAACCTGAGATTCCTGTACAAGTTTCACTGAAGTAACTAATTTCTTCATACATGTGCTTTCATTAACCCTACTTTTATAAGTCAAACTGTCCACTTAAAGCTAGCCTAAAAATAAATTTTTTCTCCTCTGAAAAGCGTGAACTTTCTGACACATTCATAAAGTAATTTGTAGCGGAGATCATGGTTTTATCATCTACGGTTTTGTTCCGCGGTTAACTGAAAACCGCGTGGAACTTGGATGCCTGGTGGGGCAGGGCTGTCTCAATATACCGGGCTTTGACAGCTACCCACTCTGGGGAAAGTCATGTGATCAAAAGAGGGAACGCAAGAACGACTTGAAATCTTCACCCCGCTCCGATTTCTTGCCTGAGTTGAAATTTGGCTTGTGTTGTGTTATTGCTACGGTGTAAACACGTGCTTCGTTTATTTTTTTCGTTAGATGCAATTTTTTGTATAAATTGAATTAAAAAAATTCTTTATCATGTTTGAAGACTCAAGAATTTTTGTTGATAAAGTTACATTAAAGATGCAACAGCTTCAGAATATCAAATGAAGTAAAAGAAAATGAAAATGTTTTCGCGAGGCATGCAACAATTGAAAGAAAAAAAATAGCTGGACAAACTTAGTAAAAATTTACTGGAGTTTTTCTCGTGGTAGAAAAAATAAATTCTATTTCGGATGTGGAAGAAGAATTGAAAAGAAAAAATAATTGGATTGATACCTTCCTTCAATATAAATATTAGATATTCATTATTGCGATGAATGCGTTATTTTTTTTATATATCTGTGACAAATGTGTTAAACCCAGGTAGCACAAAGATATTGGCCAATATCAAAATGTAATATCGGCCAATATCAAAATTTGATATTGGCCAACGTTAAATGACCCCCCCTAAAATAATATTTGTGAATATTAGTTTTAGACATCTGTGAATATTGGCCAATATTTTCCAACGTCTCTGAATATCATTTTTTGATATTAAGTAATATTTTTTTTCTGTCATTGCTGAATATCATGATTTGATATTGAGCGATATATTTTTCTAACATTCCTGAATATCATTTTTGGATATTAAATGACTCTTTTTTTTCTATTACTGAATAACAATATCTTTTTCGCACCCCAGATGTGGTGGGCAGAAATCCCTCATTGTAAAACAAGTGATCTCTGCTTTAGGAAAGTCTAGTCTCGCTATTACGTAACAAGACAAAGGTACAGCGCCTAGAATACATAGTGTGGAAACCGGCTACAAAATAGTACTAAAAAATTGTATCCAATAAATGTACAACGTTGCTCAAAATATTAGGATGGGTTCGCAGCGCCATCTGCTAGCTCTTGACATTGTATTAGAATGTTTCGGCTGGTGGTAAGTATTTTAAATACTTAAATTATATCATTTTCTCCTCTGACTTAGTGATTTTTATAAGTTTTTTTTTTAAATTATGAAAGCATGGCTAAAAAACGTGATACGCATTTTTTTTGCCTCTGGTTGCAACATTATCGTAGGCTTCGTAGAAGCACCGTTGCACATTTATAGGCTACAACTTTTTAGCACTTTTTAAAGCATTACACCATTTGCCGGTTTCCACACTATGTATTCTAGGCGCTGTAACAAAGGCAAACCCAAGTAGTAATAAATAGCGATTTTACAAAACATCACGCGTAGAGCGATTGGAGGCGGTGTCGAGTGGTGATTGGTTGAAAGATAGTTACGTTAATATTGAAGGGAGGAGTTAAAGCGTATTAAATGTACAAGTGTGTTAAAAGTTAAAAATTTCTGTGTCTTATCTAGTATAGTGGTGAAAGCATCAGGCTCGTAATTTTGATGCATCAAGTTGTGTCCTTGCCGATTTTTTTGCATTTTTAGAGTTTTGATTTCATCTTTATTGAATTAGTTAATAAAGAATATTTATTAACAATGCTTCATAAGCATTGATATAAAGATCAGTTAATCTTTATCAATTGCTCTCCAATATTTTAATTCTCAATTAGATAATTAAATTTTAATTAGAATTAAGTTAAACAATATTAAATTATAAATTATAATTAAGGTAAATAAAAATTAAATTTTTATCACATACAATAAAATTTAATATCGGATAAATTTCAAGAATTAAATTAAATTTTAATTCATATAAGCTATTTTTTAATAACTATACGAACATTTATTAAAATGCAAAAACTCCTAAACTTTCATTAAAAATATTTTTGTATTAGAACTTTAGTAACAGATAATTATCAAATTAGCAGAATTAATTAATTAAAGTTTTCATCTTTTAAAATTAAGCATTATTCTTAAAAATCTCTATTAATTTACTAAAATTCTTTTTACCAATTACTGGTTGATCTGCAGTGATAAAGTTGTGGAAGATTACCATATTTAATTTTTTTGTCTATTATTTTATTATTTAAATTTTTAATTATTATTTATATTTAAATAAATATAATTAATATTAATTAATATTTTTATTTAAATATATACAATTAATATTAATAAGTATTATTATTTAAACACATAATTAATATAAATAAATATTATTTAAATATATAATTAATATTATTATTAAAATATATAATTAATATTTTTGCATATCGGTTTGTTATACATTCTTTTGTGATTAATTAGCAAGATATAAACTATGAGAAAAATAAACCAATTTATGTTAAAGAGAAACTTGGGTTTTTTAGACATAGCTTGAAATATGGCCTTATGTTTCGGTTGATACACTTTGTACAAGCTCAAACATTACATGTTAATGTTATTTGTTATTAATAATGTGTAACAGAAACAAAACTTTTCTGGTCGCTATTAAAATCCGGAAGCTAGAACTTTTTGTTTCTGTTTCTTCTTCTTTTTATTTATTTATTTTGTATATGTCGGTTACATCGGTAATATATATTTTAATGTCATCGTGATCTCAAGAATTTTATGAAAATTGGAATAGCAGAAAATCATATACAGTGATTGTGTTGAATTCAAGATTTTACATGTTAATTTTGGTACATTTAGACTAAAAACAATAACAACCAAACTAAATTATTATAAATAGATTAAATAAAGCATACAATGGCATCTTTTCACAACTGTATTTCAAATAATAATAGTGAAAATAAAGGAGATAAATCTATCTAACACTAGTAATAATAAATATAGTTATCATTATTTTAATTTTGCGTAAAAAAAATGTTGAATGATTAATTGCTTATTTTAAAATCACAGCATGTCCTTTTTTATGTTATAATTAATTCCTGATTAGTTCAATAACTGTGCTGGTCTAAAATTTCAAGATTATTATTCATTATGCATTAATTCAGTAATTTGGGTCTTCAGCAACCCCAGTGTTTAAAACTATTTTGACAATTTTGTCACTATCTGAAATTGTCATCCAGTTTACTTTGCTACTGAAGTATTTTTATGTAAACCTTTGTATTTTTTATGAGGGGAAGGTGAGAGAAATAACAACATTAATTGGGAAACGGGGGGAGGGAGGGGGGGGGGGGAGTTAGGTTTTACTTGAACATAACTGCATAAAATCTATCAAATTCATTATTATAGCTCTCATTTTTAATAAAAAGTATTTTAATGCAATTTAGATCTATCATATCTTAAAGGTTGTTATTTTAAAAAAGGGTTAGGTATCATTAAATTAAGATGTTCAAATCGCTTTAAAAATTGGTTTTAACCGAATATTAATGATTTTAAGAGCTATGCTTAGAAAACCTTTACTTATCCTGGATTTTTAAAAAATCGCTCCGAAACTTAGATTTATTTCATATTTTGTTTTAATGCTTCATTTTACGAACAGATGGCGCCACTACACATTTTGTGATTATTATTATTACATATTGATACATATTTATGTTTCGTAATAAACCAGTTTAAATTATTTAAATAAAGAAATAAATATACATGTGTATGTGTATTTTAAACGGCTTAGAAGTTGCATGGATTTTAGGCATTTGGGTGTAATTTGTATAGCTTTTTAAATTATTTAATTACTGAATGAGATCTTTTTTTTTCAGATAAATTTTGCCGTGGATACATGCAATGTTTGCAAATTTTTAATTGTAAAAAGAAAAAAATAATAAAGTATATTTCCAAAATTAAATGAATTTGTATGGCAAATTTTGTATTTTATGCTGTCTTGACTTAAAGATATGAAAGAAATTGTTTAATAAACCTTTAAGTTCAGTAAAAATTTTAAAACTATATATATAAATTTGAAATCTGCATTTCTTAAGTTTAGATTGATTTTATGAAATAACAAACTATATAAAAATCTGAAAAATGCATTGCTTAAGTATATGTTGATTTTATGAAATAACATATTTTAAAAAGTTTTTAACGACTTAGTAATTTTATTTTCGTTTATTAATTCAATTATGATGATTAAAACATCATCATTAACCTTTACAATTAAAATATCAGTTATATTTTTCTTAAAAAAAAAAAAAAAAAAAAAAAAAAAAAAAGAAACAGGAGTTGAATTAGATAATGAGCTCTGAAAATACAAGAGCTAGAATAGAAGTATTTGATTTGCTGTTTCAAATTATACTTGTACATATGGATTGTTTTCTTTTAATTGGATTAAGTTATAATAATATTTTGTTAGACGCGTTTAATATGTCCTAAGCATCATTAAAAATAAAGCAAACATGAATATGCAAGCTCAGACGATCTTATGAATCTTCAACGAAATGAAAAATACCCTCTTCAAGCGCATTAAGCTCCTCCTACATCGTCTCGGGCAGTCGACCAATCACTATTCAACATAGCCTCCAATCGTTCTACGCATGATGGTTTGTAAAATCGCTAATAAATATAATCAATAGAATCGCAAGGAAAAACTTGTTATAAAGAGCTGTTAACAAAAGCTGGTGGGAGTAGATTTTTTTGTTACTGGAATAAAGAATGCCTGACAAATAAAACTATCATTTAATTATCTCGTATTTTTCAATCACGATCGACATTTTTTTTTTTACGTTCTTTTAGCAAAGATTTATTTAAATATCACTTTTTAGTGCTGAATTTGTTGGAAATTTTGTAACAAAATATTTTTAAATAGGTAAGAAATTCTTTAAAGCTTTCTGTGTTAGAAATCATGTGTCCCCCCCCCCCCCCCCCCTTGCACCAAACTATAAAGAAAGTTTTAACAACCCCAATACTTTGAATTTTGCTTTGTGAGAAATTAAATATATATATATATATATTTATTAATTTTAAGTCAGTAATATGTGTAAATTTTTTCAAAAATTGATGCACTACACAAAAGTTAACACGCCCAAAAGCTTACTATTATATAATAATAATAATTACTTAGATGAACTGTATAAAATATATATTATTAATAGTGCCTAATTAAAAGTTCAGTGACCTAATTTTGAAACTAAACTTGTATTGTTTCAATAATAAAAAATAAAATTCTTATAAAAGTCGGAAATCCGAAAGAATTTTAAAAAGATAAACACGCATCCATTTAAAAATTATATAAATTAATTTTTTTTTCTTGTAAAAACATTTTTTAAATTAGTATAAAATACATAGTATAAAGATAGTATAAAATCATCTTTAGTTTTTTATAAAACATAAATTTTCACATGCTTTTTTTATATATAAAAATAACTATAGATTCCTACAGAAATTTTTATATAGGCTTTTTCTTTCAGCGCAAATTTCACGCCCAACGCCTCCATCAAATGCACATTGACAAAAACTACACCACACAAATGGGCGGTGCTTTAGAACTTTCCGATCACTTCGGTCAAGATTACAAACTTCGTCAGATATGCTAAATGTCGACAGATATCTTGAAATGTCCGAAAAATGATGTTGTTTTTTACGAATGTCGATAGATATCCCTGAATGTTATAATAGTAATATCATTTTTACAACATTGGCCAATGTCACCAAATATTAAAAGTAAGGCATTAAAAAGTCAAGTTTTTTAAAATTGGCAAAATTATTAAATTTTATTTTTTAGAATACTATTTCTGTATTATGATGTCATAAGTAATGCAAAAAGCTCTTTTGAATGCTTTCTTTTTAAAACTAATTTTAAGATAGGTCTGTGAATATCGGCAGATGTTGTAAATTTGACGTACGACATTCAGCGACATTCAAAATATTGGCCAATATTGCCGTGGATATTGGCGCGATTTTACAAAACATCACGCGTAGAGCGATTGGAGGCGGTGTCGAATAGTGATTGGCTGAAAGATGGGTACGTTGATATTGAGGGGAGGAGTTAAAGCGTATTAAATGAACAAGTATGTTAAAAGTTAACAAATTTTTGTGTCCGATCTAGTATAGTGGTTAAAGCATCAGGCTCGTAATTTTGATGCATCAAGTTGTCCTTGCTGATTTTTTTTTTTGTATTTTTAGAGTTTTGCTTTGATCTTTATTGAATTAGTTAATAAAGAACATTTATTAACAATGCTTCTTAAGCATTGATATAAAGATCAGTTAATCTTTATCAATTGCTCTGCAATATTTTATTCTCAATTTGATAATTAAATTTTAATTAGAATTAAGTTAAACAATATTAAATTATAAATTATAATTAAGGTAAATAAAAATTAAATTTTTATCACATACAATAAAATTTAATATCAGATAAATTTCAAGAATTAAATTTAATTTTAATTCATATCACATACAATAAAATTTAATATCAGATAAATTTCAAGAATTAAATTTAATTTTAATTCATATACGCTATTTTTTAATAACTATACGAACATTTATTAAAATGCAAAAACTCCTAAACTTTCATTAAAAATATTTTTTGTATTAGAACTTTAGTAACAGATGATTATCAAATTAGCAGAATTAATTAATTAAAGTTTTCATCTTTTAAAATTAAGCATTATTCTTAAAAATCTCTATTAATTTACTAAAATTCTTTTTGCCAATTACTGGTTGATCTGCAGTGATAAAGTTGTGGAAGATTACCATATTTAATTTTTTTGTCTATTATTTTATTATTTAATTTTTAATTATTATTTATATTTAAATAAATATAATTAATATTAATTAATATTTTTATTTAAATACATACAATTAATATTAATAAGTATTATTATTTAAACGTATAATTAATATAAATAAATATTATTTAAATATAGTAAAAATGAAGGAGATAAATCTATCTAACACTAGTAATAATAAATATAGTTATCATTATTTTAATTTTGTGGGGGGAAAAAATGTTGAATGATTAAGTGCTTATTTTAAAATCACAGCATGTCCTTTTTTATGTTATAATTAATTCCTGTTTAGTTCAATAACTGTGCTGGTCTAAAATTTCAAGATTATTATTCATTATGCATTAATTCAGTAATTTGGGTCTTCAGCAACCCCAGGGTTTAAAACTATATTGGGGAGGGGGGGGGGGTAGGTTTTACTTGAACATAACTGCATAAAATCTATGAAGTTCATTATTATAGCTCTCATTTTTAATAAAACTATTTTAATGCAATTTAATTTCAGAATTCATATTTATTCTTAATGTTGTATTTGTTTGGTAGATCTATCATATCTTAAAGGTTGTTATTTAAAAAAAAACGGTTAGGTATCATTTTATTAAGATGTTCAAATCGCTTTAAAAATTGGTTTTAACCAAATATTAATGATTTTAAGAGCTATGCTTAGAAAACTTTCACTTATTCTGGAATTTTAAAAAATCCTTCCAAAACTAAAATCTCATATCTTAGATTTATTTTATATTTTTGTTTTAATGCTACATTTTACGAACAGATGTCGCCACTACACAACGGCTTAGACGTTGCATGGATTTTAGGCGTTCGAGTGTAATTTGTATAGCTTTTTAAATTATTTAATTACTGAATGAGATTTTTTTTTTCAGTTAACTTTTGCCAAATTTTGCAAACATGCAATGTTTGTAAGTTTTTAATTGTAAAAAGAAAAAATTAATAAAGTATATTTCCAAAATTAAATGAATTTGTGTGGCAAATTTTGTATTTTACGCTGTCTTGACTTAAAGATATGAAAGAAATTGTTTAATAAACCTTTAAGTTCAGTAAAAAAATTAAAACTATATATATAAATGTGAAATCTGCATTTCTTAAGTTTATATTGATTTTATGAAATAACAAACTATATAAAAATCTGAAAAATGCATTGCTTAAGTATATGTTGATTTTATGAAACAACACAGTTCAAAAAGTTTTTAACGACCTAGTAATTTTATTTTCGGTTATTAATTCAATTATAATTGAATCATCATATATGATGATTAAAAAAATAATAATAAACATTCAGAAAAGCTAACATTTATTTGCTGTGCTTTCAGTTTATTCTTGTGAAATAATGTTTAATATGTTGTTCTTTGTTTAATTCTATCTATAAAAACTATAAAAAAATGTAAACATGTAATCTTTATTTGAAAATTGGAAGTTATGGATTATAGATATTAAAGAATATAATAATTTATAAATGAAATATGTTTTACTTTATGTAAGGTTTGTTATGTATCAATAAATTAAGCTGGACGTATAGTTTTTTCACTTAAAAAATGTACACAAGCTACTACAAATTTAAATTAGTTTTCAATAACCTTTACAATTAAAATATCAGTCTTATTTTTCTTAAAAAAAAAAAAAAAAAAAAAAAAAAAAAAAAAAAAAAAAAAACAGGAGTTGAATTAGGTAATGAGCTCTGAAAATACAAGAGCTTAGAAGTATTTGATTTGCTGGCTCAGACGATCTTATGAATCTTCAACGAAATGAAAAATATCTTCTTCAAGCGCATTAAGCTCCTCCTACATCGTCTCAGGCAGTCGACCAATCACTATTCAACATCGCCTCCAATCGTTCTACGCATGATGGTTTGTAAAATCGCGATATGCGAGCCCATATTTCTGTGCTACCTGGGAAGTTGTGGAATCGGTACAAATAGATATGAATTTACAAGTAGCTGTCTTCACAGGTAAGCAAATAATTCATAATTTTGAGGTATTTTTAACTAATATTATCTTGAATTGATGGAGAAAATTATAAAATATTTTAAGTAGTATTCAAAATTATAAGATTTTTTAATCCCATGAAAATAAAATAGATAACTATTCTAAGACTTAGAAACTGTTTTTATATGAAAATTCTAATAGTGACATTTTAGATCAACTGTGTGTTACTTATACTTATATAATTCTAAATTACTTTGTTTGCCATCTTAAAATGGCATTTAAAAAGAATATCTGCAAATTTAAAAATTTCTCTAGGTGTTGCAACAATTAGAAATAAATCATTAAAAGAAAAATTTATTAATTTGAAACAAAATTTAAAAAATAGTCAACTTTTTATAAAGTATTTCCTATAAAGCCCACAAACTTGTTTGATTTACAAACAATTCATAAAATCATGCGACTACTATACAGGCATTTATGTACATATCAGTTTTATTTATTTATTATATTTAAAATAATGAGATTATTTAAATAAAGATATTATTATTTGTGATATCCTTAATGCGTATAAAACATGTATGTGAATTTACATATTTTTTCCTTAAATGAAAATATACCGTAGTTCATCTATTTGAAAACAAAGATTTACAATTTTTTTAAAGCTCTTTTATACAATAAATAGATCTAAAATATATAATATCTTCTCCTTGACTTCGGGGGTTCTTTAAAATATATGTGAAATTTTGTTTTATTATTAAAATCGATAAAAATCGATTGCATTCATTATATAAAATGTTTATTATCTGTGAATTGTGAAAAAATAACTCGATATATAATTTTATGCTATTGATTAAACTCCATAATAAACATTTGGGATACCCTTTGATGCATATTAAACAGGTTTCTAAATTCATATTTTTTTCCTTATGAAAGAAGACTGTATTTCATCTATTGCAAAGCAAATATTAGCAAAGGTTTTTATTAAAGCAATTTTCAGGGGTATGTCCAGACTTCTTTCACAGAGTCCTGTTTTTTGAAAATTGTGAGTGTCTTTTCATATTTGTGAAAAATTTAATAATTTTTGGGGGAATCTGAAATTAGAGTTATATTTAGGTTCCTGTTTAGGCAATTAAATTATAAACTGGTCTTTTTTTAACGCAAAAAATATATATAAATGCATTAAATTTTGATATATTTACATGTAAGCATATTTACATTATACATATAGCTAGATAATAGGGTCCTCGAGGATTGCAGCTGTTATAGGTGGAATTTTATTTTAATAAGAAATCTTGTGAAGAGCTCATTTTTGTATGAAAAACTCTTGTGAAAGGTCCTTTTTTAAGACAAAAAAATTGTGAAGGATCATGTTTTAAGAAGAAAAAAATTGTGAAGTGTTCTTTAACTGACCAAATTCTTAACAGCTCCCTGGTTTTATACAGTAAATATATCTAGAATACACAATATCTTCTCATTCATTTAGGGGATATTTTAGAATATATGTGAAATTTTGTTTTATTAAAATAGCTTACTAATAAGGATAAAAAGCAGTTGTATTCGTTATACGAATTATTTATTCTCTGAACATTGTACAAATTGAATTAAAAAATACTTAATAAAAAATTTAAAATATTTACTTAATAAAAAATTGTTTTATACGCATTAAGGTATATCACAAATAATAATCTTTTTATTTAAATATTCAAATAATTACTGACGTGTACAATAAAACTAAAATAAAACTGACGTGTACACATAAATGCCTGTATAGTAGTCGCACGAGTTTCTGATTTGTTTGTAAATCCCACAAGTTTGAGGGCTTTGTAGGGAATACTTTATAAAAAGTTGACTATTTTGTAAATTTTGTTTCAAATTAACACATTTTTCTTTTAATGATTTATTTCTAATTGTTGCAAAACCTGGAGAAACTTTAAAATTTGCAGATATTCTTTTTAAATGCCTTTTTAAGATGGCAAACAAAGTAATTTAGAATGATATAAGTATACGTAATACACAGTTGATCTAAAATGTCACTATTAGAATTTTCATATAAAAACAGTTTCCAAGTCTTAGAATAATTATCTATTTTATTTTCATGGAATTCAAAAATTTAATTTTTAACACTAGTTAAAATATTTTCTAATTTTCTCCATCAATTCAAGGTAATATTTAGTTAGATAATATTAGTTTCACATAATTATCCTTAAGTAAGGTATCAGTCCTATTATTTTCTCTTTTCAATTCTTCAATATCCGAAAAAGAGTTTATTTTTTTCTATCATGACAAAAATATCCAGTAAATTTTCATTTAGTTTGTCCAGATACTTCATTTGATATTCTGTAAATGTTCCATCTTTGATGTAACTTTATCCACAAAAATGGTTGAGTCTTTAAATACGATAAAGAATTTTTTTAAAATTCAATTTGTATAATATTCAGAGAATAAATAATTCGTATAGCGAATACAGCTGCTTTTTATCCTTATTAGTAAGTTATTTTAATAAAACAAAATTCGTTATACGAATTATTTATTCTGTGTGAAGAACAAACAAGCAAACAAAACCTCAAGAAAAAAAATTATGTAAATGATTAAAGTCCATAACCTATTATTCGTGTTACCCTTTGATGCACATTAAATATATATTGTAAATAACAAAAAATTATAAATGAAAGAATATTATCATTAGATTTCATTTTAAATTTATTGAAAAGGAAAGATTTAAATCTGAATTTTTAATAAAGATTTAAATTTTTGTTTGAGTTGTGTGATAAAAATATTAGAATAAACCATGTTTTTATACATTCAGTTCATTTTTAAACATTAATGTGATTAAAATATATATATACAATAACATCTTAATTTCTTTTTGAAATTTGCCTTTACTTATTGTGAACTAGTTTCTGCAAGTTGTTGTGCCATATGTGTTGGTGAAGGCAAGTAAATTTATATTTATCTGTAATTTTTTTTCTATATAAGAATTGCAAAAAATAAAAATAAAAAATAAGTACTGAAAAGCAAAATGATTTTTATTTATGAAATCAACGACAGTAAATGAATATATATATATATATATATATATATATATGTGTTAATATTTTACATGTAAACTTCATATTGTAGCATAGTGGATATAGAGTTCAACCTTCCTTCCATTTCCCTAGCGGCGAATACGCTGTCCCGGTCTGTTATATCAAGATGGCCTTGGGTGGGGCCGCTTTCTGGATAGTGCTGTTTCGGCCATGCAGTAGTGCAGAACTTCCTGGAAAAACATTGTACATACAAACATACAAACAAAACATACCTAAGTAAGTAAGTATGACTTTCTTTGTAAATAAAATTGAATTTTAAATTTCAATTAATAATAATAATTTAAACTTGGGAATTAAGAAATGTGTTAAAACATAAAATAAATAAATAACACTAAATTAATTTTAAAAGTTCCAATGCACATATTTATTTATATATAAGTGAAAGCTAATCAGATTTTTAAAATATTAAAGCAAACACACAATATGTAAATTATATTCATTAATTTTGCTTTTTTCATTGAAAAGTTCAGTTTTTAATTCTTTAGTACTTGTTTCTTATAGTATTTTTGGTTTTGAATCCATCTCCATTTCAAAATTTTCAACTATTTCTTGTTTATAAGTATCCCGAGGCAAAGGGAAAAAAAAGAGTTACATGTGGATTTTTATTTATTTATTTTATTTTTTGCTGGTCTGATAACCCATAACACTATAGTTTAGGTAAACAATTCTTCCAAGTAGCATTTTCTCTTTCTTTCAATTAGCTCTGAATGTCTGGCAGATCGCTAATATTGAAAAATTTGCAGTGATGTAAATTAATGCAGATATTTTAGGGCTTTATATAGACTCAGTGTTACAGTCAGAAATTGAAGATTTCTTTTCTTTCCTGCTAGATATCAAGCATGCTATTCATCATCTAATTCTTTTTTACATTTTATAGGATCATCACTTTCATAGCATATTTTCCGGGACCTTCTTATGCTTTAATTTCATCATTCATTAAGTATAATTTAATCATTAGATCTTATGAAGTATGTTTTATCATATCTTGAATTTCTTGTACATCTTGTGAAACATGCTTCAGCATTTCTGGAACATAACATGTATTTGAGTCTGTACAGTTTACTGTGCCAAAACTCTGGCTTTTTTTTGTTGTTGCTGTATTTTTTATAATATTAAAGCATATTTCAGTAGCTATTTTTATCATTTGAAGCCAATCCATGGACTTTATTTTTTCCTGTAATAAAGACAAATGTGCAGGGAAATAGTTGGGTGATTTTTGAAATTATGAAAAGTGTTGGGTGATATATTTTAATTATCAGGATTGCCATAACATTTTCTCATAAAATGAGAGCATTCCATTATAATCCGAGCCGGAGGTTCGTTCGGTTAGAGTAGTGGTTCCAAAACTTTTGGGCTCGCGGAGCCCTTTTTAGGTAGAATTTCTAAGGCGGAGCCCCTTAACCCCGCGGTACTCTATGATTCACAAATTAATGCTTTTTATGCCTATGGAGCAGAGAAAAATGTGTTGGATAAGAGTCCGAACCAGCAGTTTCCAACATGGGGCCAAGGTTCTCAGTTTGGCCCTTTTTTTGATACAGAAATTCTGAATATTTACTAGAAATTTTGAAAATCAAATTTTCTATTATTTAATCCCTTAACACTTTTATATAATATTACTATTATTGGACACAATAAATTAAAAATAGGACTAAAAAACACTTTTTTGTATTAAAATATCTGCCTTGTATAATCGAGATATGTCTGCCAAATACAGCAAAAATTATAGTTAAAAATTTGTAGGTTTTGAAAGAATTTAGTAACGAAGAAAACAAACTCTTCTTACCCCAGCGACGTTCGGGTAATACTGCTAAGGGGTTAATGACATCCATTTTTAAAATAAAAAATATTCTTTCGGGATTTCCAGTATGAACTCGGAATTAAAGATCAAATTGTAACGTTGTCGGTATTATGCATTTCATTGGGGATTACGTGAAACTATTATTATTTATGCAGAGGTGCTAAGCTCTCACTAATTGTCCATAATATGTAGATTAATTTGACTCAGTTTAAGAACGATTCGAACCAGAAAAATTATTTGACCAATCTTTATTTAGTTAATTTCAGATTTCTACATGGAATACATTTAATTACATTTCTTTAAAAAAAATTCTGGTGCGAGACGTATTAAACCTGGGTTATATTAACCCCCATATTACGGAAGATTAGTAAGAGCTTGGCACCTCTGTTTATGGACAAAACCACACGCACACAGAAAAAAGGTAAGTTGTACAGTTTTCGTTTACAAAGAGAGACTTCTGTATTATCCCAATAGGCAACTCGCGAAAAGAAAGAAAATGCGTCGACCTAGTCGCCCATGAGTAATTATATAACACGTTTTTGCTAGTCCCGCCCACCATTAATAGAATCATTCGAATTAAAATAAAAGTGTACACAAAAACATGTGATTCACATTACCTAAAAGATGATTAAAACTGTAATTAGATTTTAAATTTTAATACATTAAAACCGAGCACTTTCGGCTGTGAACCCAGCCTTCATCAGGATTTATAAAAACAGATGTTAAAGCACAAACGTCTAGATCACATTTATATAACAGTATGTTTGTGTACTGCGAACCTGCAGAAGAGTTCAAATCATTCACATTCGCCAACGGTCGGTCGATACCATTGCATAGCAAAACAGGTGAGGAAAGAAGGAGGAAGGGGAAAAAAGCAGATTTTACTGTTCCTTGATTAAATTAAGCCAAATTATCGGAATATTGTAAGACAGTACATCATTGCAGACTTTTCCTTGCTTATTTATAATTTCTACAGATTCTCGAATTATTAAATCATAGTAATTTCTCATAGGACATATTACTTTAGCATTATTAAAATCTATTTTAACGTTTCGGGTTTGGTGAAGTCTCGATAGAGCAGTGGATGACTTGTTAAATTTTAGATCACTTTTATGTTCTTTTATACGGTCTTTCAATTTTCTTGTTGTCATTCCTATATATTCTAGTTGCACATCATCATCCGTGTTAAATGGAATGACATAAACTCCGGACATTTCATCTGGTGGGATAGGATCAATCTTCGCGGCCAGTAAATTCTTCATTTTAATTGGGGGTTTAGCTATCAAATTTATCCCATAACCAAAAAGAGCGTGCCGAAGTTTCTCAAAAAATCCCGGTATATAATTTATACTACAATATTTATTTTGCGTTAAGTTATTCTTGGTTGAATGCTTGTTACTTTGAAACGAACAAATTAATCTATTAATAATATATAAGGGGAATCCATTTTCAAGAGCAATGTTTCTGATAGCGCTAAGTTCCATTTGTAAACAATTATTGGAACAAACCATAAAGGCTCTTCTTACATAAAAATTATATGCTGAGATTTTATAATTAAATGGTGAACTGCTGTCATATGAGATAGTATTGTTCGACCTATGAATTTTCCTATAAATTGTGCGTTCTAAATTCAGGCTTGACAAATTTTTGATTAACTTTACATCCAAAAAATTTAATTCGTTATTTTCTTCAACCTCTAGGTAAACTTAATATTTGAATCCATATCGTTAATTCTATCAAGAAAATTATGAAGCTCTTGTATTCCATAATCCCATACAATGAAAATATCATCGACATAACGACACCAAAAAGAGGGGATAAAACCAGTACTTTTCAAAATTAATTCTTCTAAAGGTCGCAGTTTAAATTCTGCAAAAATCCCGGAAATGGGTGAACCCATTGGCGCGCCATTTGGTTGGTTATAAACTGTATTGTTAAATAAAAATATATTGTTTCTTGTTATCAAATTTAATGCAGAAATAACTGTAGTTTTTATCTTTTGACTTAACATTTGTTCCTTATCTGTAAGTTCTTGAATTGACCCCATAACTTCAACCATATCAATAGATGGAAAGAGGGATACAATATCTAAACTTGCCAAAATGCTTACTTTACTGATCTTTAGACTATCAATTCTCTTGACGAAATCATTTGTTGAATTTAAACTGTATTTAGATGGTGGAAGGAGGGAACTTAGGAAACTTACAAACGCTTTTTCTAAAAAGTACGTTGGACTTGAACATTTTGAAACGATAGGTCGAAGCGGAAAATCTTTCTAGTGATCTTTCAGACGTCCAAATAAACGTGGAGTAACAGGATTATTATTGATCTTCAATTTGCTTTTCATTAGGGATGGCCAAGACCCGTGCTTTACTAAACTATTTGTTTTTCTTTGAATCTGATTATTAATGTCCTTCTTAAGCTGTATACATCCCATTTCTTTTAAACAAGTTTCCATTTTAACAATATACTCTTGGCGGTTCATTACTGCTAACATATTTGTCTTATCAGTTTCTAAAACAATAATACTAGGATCATTTTTAATCTGTTTAACTATTTTATTAACCTTATACTTCTTGCAATCAGTTTTAACCATGTATTCTCTTAAATTGTTATATATCATGCTCCTAGCTTCATCCCGCTTTTCATGATTGATTGATAGTGCTACTCGCTCACAGTCAGTAACGATATTCTTAATGTTGAAACTATTTCTGAACATAAATTTTGGTCCTTTTGACAAAATTTTATTTTCTTCTTTTGAAAAATGTCTGTCTGATATGTTGACATATTCTACAGGTTCAGTCACATGGTCCTCAAACATAAATGATGCACCCAAAATATCCAACTTCTTACGTATTTTTAAAACTTTATCTCTACGTTGAATCGAACGAAAATGGTCAATAATTCTCATAGAATAATCAAAATCAATAGGTGGAATTAAAGTCACCATTAAATTATACAAGTAATACACTTTATCTGTAATCAAATCAATTAATTTGTACTTACGTCGAATCGAATGGAAATTTTCAAGCAGTCTAACGAAAATTTGAAATAAGACAGATAAGTTAGCAGTAATGAACCGCCAAGAGTATATTGTTAAAATGGAAGCTTGTTTAACCCTTTAACGGATAAAGCACTCCAATTGCTAAAATGTTGAAATAAATGATTGACACCGGAAATTATAAACAAATTTATTTGTATATAATAAAAAAGCGATATTTTACATACTTAATAAATGGAAAACATTTCTATTAAAATTCTGCTGTCATTGTTCCATTTCGTAATTAAAGTTTTGTGGTTTCATAGGGAAACCAATAAACGTTAAAGGGTTAAAATAAATGGGATGTATACAGCTTAAGAAGGACATTAATAATCAGATTCAAAGAAAAACAAATACTTTAGTAAAGCACGGGTCTTGGCCATCCCTAATGAAAAGCAAATTGAAGATCAATAATAATGCTGTTACTCCACGTTTATTTGGACGTCTGAAAGATCACTAGAAAGATTTTCCGCTTCGACCTATCGTTTCAAAATGTTCAAGTCCAACGTACTTTTTAGAAAAAGCGTTTGTAAGTTTCCTAAGTTCCCTCCTTCCACCATCTAAATACAGTTTAAATTCAACAAATGATTTCGTCAAGAGAATTGATAGTCTAAAGATCAGTAAAGTAAGCATTTTGGCAAGTTTAGATATTGTATCCCTCTTTCCATCTATTGATATGGTTGAAGTTATGGGGTCAATTCAAGAACTTACAGATAAGGAACAAATGTTAAGTCAAAAGATAAAAACTACAGTTATTTCTGCATTAAATTTGATAACAAGAAACAATATATTTTTATTTAACAATACAGTTTATAACCAACCAAATGGCGCGCCAATGGGTTCACCCATTTCCGGGATTTTTGCAGAATTTAAACTGCGACCTTTAGAAGAATTAATTTTGAAAAGTACTGGTTTTATCCCCTCTTTTTGGTGTCGTTATGTCGATGATATTTTCATTGTATGGGATTATGGAATACAAGAGCTTCATAATTTTCTTGATAGAATTAACGATATGGATTCAAATATTAAGTTTACCTAGAGGTTGAAGAAAATAACGAATTAAATTTTTTGGATGTAAAGTTAATCAAAAATTTGTCAAGCCTGAATTTAGAACGCACAATTTATAGGAAAATTCATATGTCGAACAATACTATCTCATATGACAGCAGTTCACCATTTAATTATAAAATCTCAGCGTATAATTTTTATGTAAGAAGAGCCTTTATGGTTTGTTCCAATAATCGTTTACAAATGGAACTTAGCGCTATCAGAAACATTGCTCTTGAAAATGGATTCCCCTTATATATTATTAATAGATTAATTTGTTCGTTTCAAAGTAACAAGCATTCAACCAAGAATAACTTAACGCAAAATAAATATTGTAGTATAAACCCACACAACACAATGACGTCCTCGAGAAATCCTAAAGTTGTCATTTGTAGGATGTTCTGATTTCCTAAGGATATCTTATTTTTTCCTTCCGACATCCTAAAGACTCCTTTAGGTAATCACAATGTCCCACTTGGTGACATCTTCTGGAAGTCAGAAATAAGACACTTTTAGGTTCTTTCAGGATTTTTTAGGACATCCATAGAACAATCATAGGATACCTTTAGGATTTATGCGACATACTAAGGACAAAATTAGGATGTCTTCGGGAATTAATAGGATAAATTTAGGAACTTTCAGTATCTCCACAGGACAGTTTGAAGACTGTTAGGATCTTTCAGGATTTTTAAGGACATCCATAGAACAATCATAGGATACCTTTAGGATTTATGCGACATACTAAGGACAAAATTAGGATGTCTTCAGGAATTAATAGGATAAATTTAGGAACTTTCAGTATCTCCACAGGACAGTTTGAAGACTCTGTTTAGACTTAATAATGATAAAAAATATGTTTCCTGGTATTTATAGGATTGTTTCAAGAACTTGCAGGATGTCTACAGGCAAGCAGGAATTTTTGGTTAGGTTCTTGTAGTCACATAATTTTTCTTAATATCTTTAAACTAAGTGTTTATTTCCATGTTAAAAAGTACTCTTTTTTTTTTAGATTATTTAAATTCACTTCTAATCTATCAGAAAGATGAAATATAAAGGAACTTGCATCTTTTTTTTCAGAATAGAAAATACTTGTTTAAGCAACAAAATAAAACAGATTATGAAAAACTAATTGTTTTTAATACTTTTATTTTAACCATTTTTTGTCGCATAAGCTTTTATATGTCCAAATTTTACTTACAAATTCTTAAAAAACCTACATACATGAAATTTTTTTTCCCATTAATTAAAAATTCTTTATTAACCCCTTTGTGGCAAAAATCACATGACAAATGATCAGAATCCGTGACTTGTACAAGTAATTTTTAATTGAAAAGTTTGCCTTGTAAAATCAAAGCATTTCTGGAATTCAATTGGCCAAAAATTTCTATTTTTATAACACTGGTAATAAAAGATTAAAAATTCTGTAAAGGATGCTCATCACAATACGATGTAGACACTGCAAATATTTTGACATTTACATATACTCCATTCCAAATACTGTTGAATTGAAATTAAACAGCAGCCCCTCACCCTTTTACTAGTGTCTGCAACTGAAAAAAAAAGACTGAATATTTTAACAGACTACAATACCATTAATACTTTTTTTATCCTTCATGGCTTTAAAGGCTGTTGTTCCCTCCTACTCAGCTTGAGAGTATAATTTTGAAATATTTTTATATGTAATTCTTTAATCATATAATTTATAAAATGACTGAATAACATGAATGCAAAAAACTTCGAAATGTCTTGCAGGATTATGGTTGAAAGCCAGAAATATCCCCAAAACATAAGAAAGATGGACTTTCATCACAGAATAGAAAACATTCCCTCATGTGCAGAATTTCTTTTTTTGTGGATATTCATCTAGACCCACATACCAAACAAACTTCTTATGATTGTATATGCATAAAAACTATCAAACTTTACGATTTAAAAATTGCTTTGTTTTAGTTTATAAGCATTTTATGAATTTAATGTTTACTGAAGTAAAAAAAAAAAAAAATTATACTTTGTGTATAAGTAATTGATTATGCAAAAGTGGCATTTCTAAATAACTAAGGAGATTGGTCAGTCAGATCTCAAATTCCTCTTGCTAATGTCAAACCTATGGGAGTGGAATGCATTCTTATATTTAAAATATCTCCTTAGGAAATTAATATTTGACTTATTTCTGAATACTCTTCTTAAAGAATGTTTTTTTTAGCTGTCAAAATATTTCTAAAATATATGCTTAATTTAATATTTTATGTGTTAAAACCATATGAGCTCTGAGTAAGATTTTATCCCTTCAGATAAAATTAAGCATACACTTTGGAAATATTTTAACTAAAAGAAAAAATTAAGAAGAGTATACACACACAACAAAGAAAAGTCAATAGTAATTCTTTTTACGAGGTATTTAAAAAATGACTCACCCTACTCCTATGGGTTTAACATTAGCAAGGGAAATTTGAGATCCAACCGATCCCCTATATATAAATTTTACTTTCAAAGCTGCATGAATATATTTTTATTTGTTACTAATCATTTCAGTTTAAAAGGAAAATTAAACCAGTTTTGATTCATTCTTATTTTACTTGCATTTTTATCACAGAACACTTTATAATTTACTTTAAAATTCTACTAGCCAATTACATTTTCTATATCCTAAATGTATAAATGAATAGTTTAGAAAAACTACAAATATGATTTTAAAAAGTAGCTTATTGCTACGTTTAGTTAGTCTCTATTATCTTTTTACATTTCTCAGGGGTGATTGTGTTCAGGTATTTTGTACACCACTAAATTTATATAGCAATCTTATTCTTCTTTTAATTGATAAATTCTGTGATGACATATAAAAATATTGCTATTTAAATTTAGTGGTGTAAAAAATACCAGAACACAATAACTCCTGATTTCTTGAAGTTTTGAAATCACAATAATTTATTTTGCAAACAAAATTTCATGAATATACATCATTTCTCTTTTAAAGATATTTTAAATGAATTTTTAACTATTGAAAAGTCTTTTAGAACATTCACAATTCTTTTGATGCAAGAACATATTTTTAACAGCAGTAACTTATTACTAAGATTTATTTTTATTGTTTCTTTAAACATTTATTTTTAACGCTTATTTTAAACATTATTTAATAATTGGCATAATTTATCAAAATAAATTAATAAATGGATTTTAGTGTAACAAAGTATACCTGTCACCTGAAAGAAAAATATAATTGTAGTAAGATTCATGTCATAAATAAACATTTTTAAACATGTAAAATGTACAAAATGAATAAAACGATCAAAAATAAAACAAATATCTTTATAACATGATTAATATAAACTATATTAAGCAATAGAGGTTCAATTTTAAATAAACTTCACAATATTCGATACAGGGTGATTTCTTCAGTGACATTGGCTGCAATAATCTTTTTTGATATCGCAACAGACAGCTTCTCTAACTGTGCTTGGGCTTTTTGTCAATGTCTGTGCTTTAACTGGGGACATCATGATTTCGCACAATGTATAGACTGCAGCTCGAGAAATATCTGAAACACAGAAAATACAAATTTCATTATTACTAATCATGATTCATTTTTTTAATATGAATATCAATTTGAATATGAAATCTTTACCCAAAGTTACAACTGTGTAGAGGAAAAATATCAGATGTTTAATTTTTATAATTCTACTTTTACTACTTTGACAATTTCATCTAAATTGGACTCCATTCAGGAATTGCCGTATACTGGACAAATCAGTTGCAATACCCTAATGCACACTCACATTATCATTATTTTATTATACAAGGGTCGATCCAGAAATAAGGTTCCCATCAAATTTGCAAATAGAACACATTGTTTATTCTCATAGAAATTTACATTGTTGGAAAAAAGAAAGTTTGCTCTACTTCTCTACATAATCACCATCTTTTTCTACACATTTTTTGTAGATGGTACTCCAATTTCTGTATCCCAATGTCGTAGAACTCTGGCACCAACCCGTTGAAGAAGTGTTTCACTTCTTCTTTGACGTCATCGTCGCTCTGGAAGTGCTGGTCACCCGAAGTGTTCCTTTAACTTGGGGAACAAGTGATAATCACTAGGTGCAAAGTCTGGACTGTAAGGTGGGTGGGACATGACAGTACACCCAAATTGTGTCAAAAGTTCCAAGGTTTGACACGAGATGTGAGGAGAGACATTGTCATGAAGCAGCGTTACACTGGCTGTCAGTCGCCCTCGCCAGCAGTTCTGGATAGGTCGCCTGAGTTTTCTTAGTGTTGCGCAGTAACTGTCTGAGTTGATTGTTGTCCCATGAAATCAATCAGCAGTATCACTTTTCGATCCTAAAAAACAGTGGCCATGACTTTGCCAGCAGGAGTTTGTTTGAACTTCTTTGTGACTGGTGACCCTGAGTGACACCACTGTTTGGATTTTTGTTTCGTTTCAGGAGTGAAATGAAACACCCACGTTTCGAGTCCAACAATTCTTCCTTATTGGCTTGACACTTTTGAAGAAACTGGCAAGCACAGTCAAGGCGTTTCTCCTTGTGTTCTGATGTCAATAGCTGCAGTACCCATCGAGCAAAACACTTGTGATATCCCAATTTTTCAGTCAAAAATCTTTCCATTGTTCTGTAAGAACTCCCAAGAATCTGAGCAACAAGTTCATGGATTTTGATCCTCCTGTTTTGAAGCACTTCGCATTGGACCATCTCGATAACCGCCTCCGAAACTGACGGTCTTCCACACCTTTCTTCATCATGGACTTCCTTCTGAACAGCACTAAGCTCCCTGTACCACTTTCGGACGCGCTGAACACACATACACTTCTCGCCAAAAACCTCTGTCAACTGACGATGAATATCCATGGGTGGAGTCCCTTTGGCATGCAAAAAGCGAATTATGGAATGAATCTTAAACTGGGTGGGATCAACAATGGGAAACTCAATCTCAGGCGGTTGCTGAGCCAAGAATAAGCGGCACAGCGAAGTGCAGCCGGGGGAAATCGCATGTGTGGGAACAGCCACGCGCAGCGCTGTTGTTGTATTTCGCCTTGTACCTTCCCATGTGGCTGGAGCTCTTTGGGAACTTTATTTCTGGATCGACCCTCGTAAATTAGATTTAAAAAAAAAGAGTTATTATAACAATCTACAAAACAACTTCAAAAATTTTATACTATTTTTTTTCTCACTCTTAACCCCTTTATGGACAAGCAAGATTTTTAGGTGCATAACATCATTAAGTTTGAACAGAAGTACTTTTGTAAAGAAAATTTTCAGACTTAAATAATCGCAGATTTTCAGCAATTCATTAGGCGTGAAATTACAATTTGAGAAAACTGGTGCTGAAGATTTATTGCCCATTGTGAAAGGATTATAATGTCAAGAATATGCTCTAAAAACAGTTTTCTGTTCTACCTAATATTTAAGTAGTGACAATCAGTTTAACGGACTGGTGTCATACTGACAGAAGGCCTCATTAAAATTTTAAATGCATTTTTTTAAAACAAGAAAACAAGGACAAACCTTAAAAAGTTTTAAAAAAAGAATTTTTTTTTGCCAAAATTGAGCTTAAACAGTCACCAATTTATAAAATTCTGATTTATCTTATCAACTTGAGGTTTGGCAACCAACTAATTTAATTTATCAGAATTATTATTATTTTTTTCAAATGATAATTTTTAAAAGCACAATCACTATATATTCATGATCACCATTAATTTTGAAGGAGTTCAGATGGATTAAAAAAAAATCCACATTTTTATATCACAATTTCACAGACTTAGATGGAAATACAATAAATTCATTGCCATCCCCCCCTGGCGTATTATTGAAAAAGAAAAGGAAATTCTGAAATTGGCCTAAAAATCAAGCTGTGTAGGGAAAAACAAATTTGCATTAAAGGCAGGATTCTGTTGTCAACAGGTCCCATTTTTACATTTTTTATTAACTGTGATTTGCATAAATGTTGCAGGAACTGTACTTATTTACACATCTAATCCTCTAAATGAACTTTAGAGTATTCGTATATGTTCACAGTAAAAAATTTCGTCTTTTACGCATATATTTAAAATAAAAATTTAACTGCATTCAGGTGCATCACCAGTAGTGAATTAAACAGGAGCAAAGAGACATTCACAGAAAGTAATGAAGAAACAGAATTGAAAACAAAAGCACGTTTTCCTTTTCCTTCACATGAGTTTAAAGGCACACAGGGCGCTGTATTTACTACAGTATATGAGAGGATAAAACAAGAATCAACAATACCATGATTTCTGAATAATAATATTAACCTAAATTAATGCGTCTTAAAATAAGGTGAAATATTAACCTAAATTAATGTGTCATAAAATAAGGTGAATATTAATATTCGTAAATACTGGTAGATATCTAAATTAAAAAATCCCATTAAACTGATAACACTGAAGAAAAAATTCGGATTTTTTTTTTTATGAATTCGAGTATTAAGCAAGATTTTTTAAACTCAAGGGACTGAAACTTTATCAAGTTTTATGTGGAATCGCAGAATAAATGAGATATTTTTGCATTAGTCGTATGGGCAATGTTCAAGGGAGGGAAAAAATCTGCGTATTAAGTGGGATCGTGTATTAACCCGTGAACGTCCTAACCAGGTTTGACTGTATATAAAGCCAAAATATAGAATTAAAAAAAGTCTAGATGATGAAAAAATAACTACATGTAAATTAATTTTTGTAACTGGTCAGAATAGGTCTTGAACAGATCAGAATTTAGATTTTAAAAAATTGAAAATTCTGTACTTTTCCCTCATTTGTACGCAAATGTTGCTAATCCTCCCACCCCTGTTTTTGTGGCAACACACGATAATATCCTTGGATATTAAATACTTCTAAAACATTTTGCTCCTAGTTAGGTGTGTACTTTTTTTAATTCCCAGGTTTGTAATCTTCAAATGTCTTTAATCACAATACATATACAAAATTAAACAATGAAATTTATATTTAAAATGTCGAAAAAATACAGTAACTTTTTTTTTTTTACAGAATTTTTTTTTTCATTAATTTAATCAGATTTTTGGTTTACTGTACTTTTTTCTGAACAATAAATTAAACAATAATTTAAAAACATTAACTCTTTTTTTACATTTTTTATCAAAAGTCTCATTTTTCAACAGATCTATTATCATGATGTAATTTCCAATTCCCTACCGGTTCATGATGCTTTCTCGATATGGGTTGTCGTAAAATTTTCAAAACTGAAACATAATATTCACCATTCACAGTAGTTTTTGGAGAAACAGCATGCTGATAGATTACAGCTTCATGATCAAAGAAGATAATCATCATGACCTTTCCAGAAGATTTGGTTTGTCGGATTTTTTTCGGATGCAGAGAATCAGTGTGTTTACATACACTTGTTGCAGACTTGGGTAAGGGTGATCAAAATGATGCACCCAAGTTTCACCCCCTGTTATTACAGTCTTTAGGAAATTGCCATTTTTTGCAATATTATATGATTTACAAGATAAAATTTCCAGAAATATAATAACAAAGAAATACCCACTTACCTAATAGCAGAATTTTCTGTGTCAGTCTGCAAACCAAAAGTTATCTGTGACCAAATAATGCAGAACCAAGATTACTAGATAAAAAGAAAAAACAACTAATTATACAACCACAAAAAATTATACTAACCTATAAAATAAGCAAAATTTGCATTTACAAAAAGAATGTAAGACACAAAATAAATACATCTATGAATTTTAGCAATTTTCTGAAATCCAGAATTTTACTTTACGCTATTTTATTTTGGGTGTATGATGCTGAAGACACCTGGCTTCCAACTCTAGGCTCTTTAGGATTTTTTTTTTTTTTTAATCTGAAAATACAAAATCGCAGAAATTTGAGGATGTACAGGTACACTCCCAAAGTCAGTTGGGGAAGGAGGGCTCTCATTTCTAGATTCATTTGAATGGATTTTATTAAAAAATATAAAGCCACACAAATTCACGGTTTGTTTACAAATACAGACCGTAGCTTCTAGCATGCGTAGCACACCCGATCTTAAATTGATGCAAAAAATATAGATTTAAAGGTAATGTCAGTGATCAGATTTATCTATTTTATTTTCTGCAAAATTCTGATCTACAAAGGGCATTTTATAAAAATTGAGAGTAAAATCATAAAAAATCAAGAAATATATTTACAGCAAAAATACATCATCCTTTTTCAAAATACTTTCCTCCAGATTATATGAAACATTCTCATCGTTCAACCTACTTTTCAAAACAAGTAGAGAAGCATTTTTCTGGAAGCTGCTTCAAAAGAACCCAGCACTGCTGAAATAACTTCAGAATCTGCATTAAATTTTCTGCCACAGAGCTTTTCCTTCAACATCGGGAATAGGCAGAAATTGCATGGTGAGAGATCTGGACTGTAAGTAAGGAGATTGTGGCGTGATTTTAATATTGCATTTACTAAGGTATTGCTGAACAGAAGTAGCAACATGTGGGCGACCATTATTGTGATGTAATTTCCAATTCCATACCAGTTCATGACGCTTTCTCGATATGTGTTGTGGCAAAATTTTCAAAACTGAAACATAATATTCACCATTCACAGTAGTTTTTGGAGAAACAGCATGCTGATAGATTACAGCTTTATGATCAAAGAAGATAATTATCATGACCTTTCCAGCAGATTTGGCTTGTCGGATTTTTTTTGGATGCAGAGAATCAGTGTGTTTCCATACACTTGTTGCAGACTTGGGTAAGTGGATCAAAATGATGCACCCAAGTTTCACCCCCTGTTATTACAGTCTTTAGGAAATTCTGGATGATTTTAAAGCATCTGTTTCCACTCACAACACTAATGAATTCTTGTTTTCATTTGTTCTTTAGTAAAATGATGAGGGACCCATCTGGAACAAACATGGCGAAGCTGTAAATTGTTGTGTAGAATGCCAAATATCGACGTTTTTGAAATGTTAGTTGATGTCGCTATCTCCTCAAATGTCATTCGCTGATTTTCTTGCAATATTGCCACACAGTGTTAACAGTTCGATCATTCACAACACTTTCTGGTCGGCCAGGCTTAGGAGCCAGTTCTGCAGACAAACGTCTTTTTTAAAAATCACCATGTCATCTAAAAATTGTAGACTCACCAAAACATTTGTCTTTGTAAACTTCTTTCATTAACTTAACTGTTTCTGGAGCTGTTTTGCCCAATTGATAGTAAAACTTTATGACACAATGCATTTTTTTTTTTTTTTGTAAACTCTGAATCACTCACCTTCCATTTCTGTGTGGAAAATAAAAACAGTTCTTTAAACAAGCACAAAACTAAGATAATAAAATTGTCTGCTTTGTTTAGAATATTTATAAACGTACAGTTAACAGTTTGAAAAAAAAATTGCCTAGTTTTATTTTTTAATTTCGTGGTGTTGCCACTATGTAAAAAAAACTCTCAGTCTTTATGGAATGCCCTTTGTATATCAATGTATTTACCGCAGATAACCAATAGGTGAATCAATCTACTGAACATGATTCAACAGGATCAGATTTAAAGCAAATGTTGCGATTTAATTTTAGTGTGCTGCAATCGATTCATTCACAGGCAAAATCTAGTTTAAATATTGAGCACTCTTCGAATGCTTTTCAGCCAATCCCTGATTCAAGAGTGGACTGGCAAATTTGATTTGTCCTGCTACCTGAAACCAGACAGTCCAATGTAATGAATCATTTTTACTTTGCTTATGAGTAAAAGTAGGTGTTTCATTGACCAGATTTCAGTCTCAGATAGAAGACCTTTGAAGATATATTAATTTCAATTTTGATGCGCCTGTTATCATCCTGTTATGAGTGATCAGTATTAAAATATTAGCAGTTTCAGATATTTCTGAAGTATACGAATCGAAATAATTTAGAATGCAAATATTTGATTTTTTTCTCTTTTTCTTCTTCTTTTTGGAAATAGGCACTTATGGTCAAAAGTTGAAAGGAAAAAGTAAAGTTTAATATTTAAAATCCAAATGTATGGCATTTCTATTCATATGCTAAATGTATTCTTTTGATGAAATATTAATTTTTGGTATGTTTGGGTAATATTAGTTTTATTTTACATTATTCTGTACAGGGTTTGTAGTTATCATATTTTAAAAAAACAGATATTTTAATATGTATCCAATATTTTATATATATATATCTGATATTTTTAAAATAGTCAAATTATCGATATAAAAATGAAATATGTACATCAAGTGTTAGTATTGCATTTAAAATGAAACATGACATCAAGCTTCTGTATTTTTAGGGTTAAATACCACAGTTCTTAATTACATTTTCTTAATTATCGCTTTCGGCTAGTAGATAAATGTGTGCGATGTCAGCTGAAACTTGTCTATTATACATAACTATGATTCACAACATTTTTTTAATGCTTTTCTCTTTTAATATCATGACGTCATCGTTTAATGATGCAATTGTTATTTTAATTAACAAAAGAGCTACTAAATTAGTGAAACATCAGTAAAAATACAAGTAAAAGTCAAATTAAAAATCACTTGATGACTTAACAAACATGTGTAACAAATTTGACGTCTAGTGAATGCGACATTTACGATCATGCATGTTTGGCATTAAATCCCATTGTTTTATGATTTTTTGTTTTAAATGGAAAGTGGTTGACGGGATAATGGAGAAGTACCAAAAATATAAAATCATACTAATTGAAGGGCATGTGTTGAAAAAGGCAGTGCATCGCCTCCCCCCCCCTCAACATTTTTGTTTAAAATATACAATTATTCAACACATATTAAAGATTATTAATACCACAGCCCCAAGAAATGTCAGTGGATCAGAAAGTACATAAATATTTTCTCATTTAATTTACACATGGAATTTCATTATTATTGCAAATTGTTTAATTTTTTTACCTAGTTACAGAAATTATATATACATATATATATTTGGCATTTTTTTTCTTTCTTTTTTTTTTTTAAGTACAGAAAACAAACAATTATTTACAAAATTAAAAGTGACTATCTATTCAGCTAACATATTCAAAATTATATCTATAAAAGGAAACTTTTTCAAACAAATTTTTTTTTAAATACACAGATCATTCAATAATATATGTGCTGTCATTAATTTACTGTGAAGGACAGTTAATTACACACAGAAAATGATTTATATTTGGAAAATATTGCTTGCAATAAATTAATACTATAAACAATGGAGAAAAATTAAACAATAAAGTTTTTTTTTTTTTTTTAACTTCAATAACTAATCAAAATAGGTTGAAATTACTCATATTTAAGTTTAAACAAGATAATATTTAATTTAAAAGAAAAAAAATGGTACTTCTCTATTATCCCGTCGACCACGTTTCATAACAAAAAACTATCGCCAAACTGTAAGATTAAACGCCAAAAATACAGTCCCATTTACTTGATGCCAGAAGCATTATACGTGTTTGTTATGCCATCAAGTGGTTTTTAATTCGACATTTGCGTGTATTTTTCATTATGTTTTACTGATTTATTAGTTATTTCATTCATTAAAATAACAATTGTGTCCTTAAATTCTTATATTTTATTTATTTATTTATTTTGATATTCCAATGGCAACGTTCTCCCGTTTATTTGGCGATAGCTTTTTGTTATGAAAAGCAGGGTTGGGTTTTTGACATGACAGTATAGCTGCAGATTCCCAAAATCTGGAAGGAGCCAGTGGCTCCTAAACCCAAAAAATCCAGTGGCCACATTATGAAACAAACACATAAAAACATTTTTTTTCTCCATTAAATTTGGACAATGGGATATTGAATCTTCCCACCATAATTGTATACAGTTTGTAGGAATAAACGTAAGGCCTGAATATTCTGTGAATAAACGATTCTCTAAAGTTCTTTTATCTATAGATAAACCTCCCCCCCCCCCCAAAAAAAAAGGTTTTTTTTATAGCTGAAAATAAATGCTCAACGTAGGAATTTACATAAGAAAATATGTCCATAAAAATCAAAATTAAAAATAAATATATATGAACAAAATATGGATAAGATTTATTTTCTTTTAGGTTTTAGATTTTAATAAAAAACATTTAACAATTTCTGACATTTTCAAGGATAATGGAGAAAGATCGAATACTATAAGCCTCATTGCAACTTTTGTTGCAAGGGAATTTTTTAAGGATTAATTAAAGATTTTTTAAAATCCCTATGGAGACAAAAAAAAATCACAATTTTTGTGACCGATCGCCAATTTTCATGTTTTATTATCACAACTCCTTGACGAAATTCACATTTTTTTTCTGCAATCGATTCATGAACTTCGCGGTTTTTTTCGCGACCGGTTGATGAAATTTGCATTTTTTTTTGCTTCTCGAAATTCGCTCGCTGTTTTTTTTTTTTTTTTCCCGAGACCAACTGGGGAAATTCGCGGTTTTATTTTGCGACCGATTGACGAAATTCGCAGCTTTATTTCATCAGCGATTAATGAAATTCTTGATTTTATTTGGAGAGCGATTGACGAAATTTACAAAATTTTTCAGTGACGACTTCACGAATTTTGCGACCGATTCCCGAATTTTCAGATTTTTTTTTCATGACTGATTGGCGAATTGATTTACAGAAATTAAAATAATAATAAATGATAATTCGAGGAGTTTTGCTAATTCGTGGAGGAATCGCATGCTAATATCTATGTCTACATGTAAGAACATATTTGAAAAATCCCAGAGATGCAGATTTAATGAGTAGACCCAAAATTATTCTATTCTCGGCACGAATTTTACTGTGTCGCTGGCTAATTGTAGTATACCATCGCCGGAGAGTTCATTTGCGATGCATATTAAAAAAAAAAAAAATCTGATATATATGCGGACATTTGAGGATTTTTTTTAAAGACGAAAACGGAAAATTTGTGTGTGTGTGTGTTAATCAGTGGAAATGTGACATCCATGTTTAATCATATTTTTAAATTATGGACAATAGAAAAAAGAGCTAAATATCGCTGAATTATGGAGGACAATCCCCGAATTCATATTAAAAAAATAAAGTGGAAATCTGCCTTTCGGCGAAAAGGCATTCATGTAAAACACCTGGCGACTTAAACATAGAAAGTTAGTCGCCAAAGCAAAAACTTTAGTCGCCACGTGGCGACTGGCGACCGTGAATCTGCACCTATACATGACAGTGGTAAAAAACGTGTTTTTACCGGTTTATTCTGTCAAAAACCTATCATTTTCGATTGTCCTCCAATTTATGGTGTAAGTGTAGCATACAAAACATTTCTAGATTGATTTCACCTTGTTGTTCTTGTTATTATTATTATTTACAATTACATTTGTTAAATTTATTTAAAAGAAGATCATTTCCTAATATGGAAAAGATTTAAAAATACAAGAGCAAAAGAAAAGAACAATATTTGTCATAATCTTCACTAATATAGATTCTACTAACTGCAATTAACATTAATATAAAATGATAATAAAAGGTTATTATAATTATTAAATAACATTCAATATACATTTTTAACAAAGTACATTAAAATTATTTTAGAGATGCAAAAATGCTGTTACATTGTATGACAATAGATGTTAAGCATAGACTGGTACTGAATAAATTTGAATATTCTTCGATATATTTTAAAATGCATATCTTATGTATTTCATAAATGCAATTATGGTGATTTTCATTTGCACTTCAATAAGTAGAATCTTAAAGTTTTGTTTTCAACAATGTAATAAATTGTACCGAAATTATACACATTGTTTAATCTAATACTTATAGGTTACAGGATTTCTTCAAAAAATTAATTTTTTTACACTTTGCCAAGCTTAAGATTATTGATGAGATCTTCAAACAGAGATGTAAACGTATTATTCTAATGCTAATCTTTTTTGTTTTTCTTGCATAAATATACTTTAGAGTCTTTTTGATACTGAATATTTTATGTAAAACAACTTAATATTAAAGATAGAATGAAAACAAAAATGTAAAAACAAACGGTACTTTTCGGTTAGCCGGGCGCCAGTGATAATTGTACAGATATAAATATATATGTGTATATATATGTCTATGTATACATATGCATATGTGTATATGTATATGTGTGTATATATACATGTATATTGTATCACTGGCGCCCGGCTAACCGAAAAGTACCAAACAAACTACTAAAAAATGGGTTTTGGCAGTTTTTGACAAGGAGGTTTTTGACATGACGGTAAAAACCATGGTTAAAACCGTCATGCGTCAAAAACTTGCCAACCCTGATGAAAAGTGGTCGACAGGATAATAGAAAAGTACAAAAAAAAAAAAAAAAAAAAAAACACATATTTTTAAAAAACAATATACCAATCTCCCAACAATGACAGTGGGGGGGGGGGGTTAATGCAAGGTCAAATTTCAACCCTTACTTGCATTAATCTCCTTTCTAAATATGAAGAGAACAAATATAAAATTAATTCAACAGATTTCTTAAGTTTAGATTTTGCCTGTATAGAATTATTTATTTACATTTTTACAGAATTTTCAGAAAATCTTACCGTCAAAGGATTGCCAGCCACAAAATGTCCAACCTAGTGTCTTCTAAAATCACAATGACAAAATTTACATGACTGAAAAAATAATTCATTACTACTATGGAATTTCTTTTGCTCAGTAATATTTTCATACTTTTTTTTTATATAAAATTAAGAAAGATATGCAAGAAAGGAAAGTTCAATATAGAATAGAACTTAGTGCAATGTTCAAATTACAGCAATTGGAAAAAACACGAAACATAGCCAATCAATAAAAAATAAAGTTTAATAAATTTTCTATAGCCTGCTGTGTTTAAAACAGTGTCTAAAAATTCACTCGCCAGCAACATCAACAAATTGGTGTAATTCCCAAACTCTTGCCCCTTCAAAATACATATATAAAAAATCAAAAGGCTTTTTTACATAGATTGTAAAAAAACTGTATGTTTGGTTTGCTTTTAGTGTCAAAAAGCAGACTACTTTTACAAAAGAAAAAAACCCATAAGTAATCAGGGGTCGATCCAGGCAAAACTTGGGGCCTATTTAGATGCCCCTTCACAAAAATCAGTTAAATAAAATATTCCTTTCACAAAATTTCTTTTAATAAAACAGTTCTTTTCAAAAAAAAAAAAAAAAAAAAAAAAAAAAAAAAAAAATCCTTTTAATAAAATGAGCACTTTCATAAAATTTCATTCCATATAAACATACACTGTTTTTGTTTTATTAGGTTTTAAAACTAAGAATATTCAAACAAAACAAATTCAGCAGAAAGGAAAACTTTTGCAGGACTTTAGTTATTAATAAATAATTGGTTTGAATTTGCATAGCTGAATATCATCTTTTTCGTTACACAATGTTATTTTTCACAAAATGGGCCACAAGAAAAAAATAATCATGCATCAACACCTGGAAATACATTTAAAGGCTTACTAAGTTTACTATTTAATTTAACAGCATGTCAACAGGAAAAAAAATACATTTTTTTCAGTTTGTCCCCTGTACTACACTAGTCAATAAATTGTAAAATTAAATTGCAAAAAGTAAATTATAAACACCAAGAAATCAACATAAAAATTTATAAATAAATTTTTTAAATAAGCATTACAATGCTTTTCTAAATATCATACCTAATTGTATGAACCCAATTATGCTGTTTCAAAATATTTTCAATAGAATACATTAATTTGGCATGGCCCATTTTTGAAAAATTCACTGCTTTGACTTATGCTTGGTAGAAAAGTTAATTTATATAAATATAGAGAAACTTTTTTTTAATTAAAAAACTGTAAATTTTTATTATTTCTTTAAGATATTGCAACAGGAGTAAAAAAGAAAAGGTACTTTTCCATAATACAGACACCATTGTCGCCAAGCATACATTTACATACATACATACATACATACGTTATGCATTAGCATACATTTTGGCATGGTGTCCGTATAACAGAAAAGTACCAAAAAAACTTTTAAACTATCTATTCATGATTTCTGAATTGTTTTCTTAATGTAGAATCACAATTTAACTAATATTAAATTTACAGCGTTCGAAATCCTTGATGGTCCGTTGGTCCGAGACTACCAAAAATTCAATCGAACCACTAATTTGAAACATTTAGTGGTCCACAGGACCAGTATCTTTTTTCTCCTCTCTGACAGGTAAACGTAAACTTTCCCGTCCCTGAGAAAACCGCAACCAAACACAAATCAATTCTATTTTATTAAAAGAAAAATGTATTATTAAACCTTATAGTTGAAATAAATAATCGGAAATAAAATATCTAATTAATAATTTTATAGTTTTTCTTTATGCACTGTTTATTTATTTTTTTAGCAAATTATAATTTTACATTTATTATGCTGAAAACTTTGAATAACTGCAAAGGAAGTTAGGTTTATATATTCTAGGAGATGGAGGAGGGGGTGGGGGGGGGGGGGGGTTCACAAAAGTTTAAAGGGATTTAATAGAATTTTATGTAGCGGACCAGTGATGATGACTGCGGACCAGTGAATTCTCATGCTTACTAGTTCTTGGAACCAGTGACTTTTTTTTTTTTTTTTTTAATCAATTCTACCGCTGAATTATTAATTGATAAAAGCTTATTTTTAAAAGATATTATTACAATTTTTATATTTATACTCAGGGTTCATAAATACATTTTTATATATATATATATATATCTCCAATGTTTTTAAAATAGTCAACTAATTGATAATTATAAATAGTTTCAGAGTTAATAAATTAGACAGTAAAACATATGTCATTTAGCATGAAAACTTAATAGAACAATATTCTAAATGCCTTTTTCTATTTTTTTTTCACTTACTTACAGATCAACTAATTGAAAACAGACACGATTTGCTTTCTACGCTCACAAAAAAACAGACTATTAAGATTTAATAATCAAGTTAAGAAAATTTTATGTTTTATAGAGCAAAATAATTTGCTTTAATTGAAAAATTTGAACATAAATATAGTAAGCTTTGTCTGCTCAACTGAATAAAATCAAAACGATTAAAAATTATTTCCAATGAAGCTGCAAGAGGTGGGGGGGGGGGGGGGGGGAGAAAAATTCTTTATCTACAGTTTATTATCAGTTAAAAAAATTCCTTTATATTTGTTTTGACTGAAAATATCAAAAACATTATATGTAATATTTTGAAAATAAATTATCAAATATATGTGAAAAATCCAACTTCATGATATTTTGAAAATACAATACATATCAGATATATATCATGATATATATATTGATATGTATCGCCGAACCCTGTATACTAATTTTTAATATTTAAAATATTTCATCGTTGCAATTTCACAGCTAGTAGACATATTTCAGAGTGAGGTATGGAACATTATAATTAACTATTGTTTTGTATATTTATACAGTTGTAACCATAAAGAATATTTTGCAATTTATCACATGTGCCTAGCTAACAGAAAACTGCTTTCGTATTAAATTATAATTAAGATCTAAAAGTATTAATAATTTGTATTTGGCATTGGGAACACACCTGAGTACATAATTTTTATGATTCTAGCAGAATTCCCCCCAGACAGTTTCAGAAGGGTGCTGCACCCTGCCTGCCCTTTGGTTTACAAAATAGCACCCTTCTTGCCCCTCATAAAAAGAATTAGCACCCTTCTTGCCCCCTCCAGTAATATAATTAGCACTCTTCTTGCCCTTAGTAAAAAAAGTGCCTTTTCTCCTTTTTGCCTTAAAAATTTGCTTTCATAGTAAAAACTGACTCAATGTTGTCTTAAAAAGAGTGTTTTGACTTTGAAATCAGAGATCTGTTTAGGAAAAAATTGGGTCCTTTAAAGGACCCTTCACAATTTTTTTTTATTTCAAAACAGGATCCTTCACAAAACTATTTTCCCTAAGACAGGACCCTTCACAAACTATTTTTCCTAAAACAGGACCCTTCACAAAATTCTTTATCTTAAAAATAGGTTTTTCACAAAATTTTTTCATCTTTAAACTGAACATTTCACAAATTAATCATTTAAAAGTAAAATCTGACCTGTCACTTATACACATATAAAGAAAATATATGTATTCTACATCCATATATCTTCTTAAAAATGTATAAACAAGAACCTGAATATAACAATCATTTCAAATTCACAAAATTATGACTAGATTTTTCACAAATATAAAAAGCTGTTCACAATTTCACAAAAACAGGACCCTGAGAAAAAAGTCTGGATAGACCCCTGGAAATATCAAAAGTGGTTTTAAAAATCAAAAGAATACATCTAACAATTAAAATAAAATGTCTTTAAGAATCTGAAAAGTGCCCTCAAAAATCCAAAAAGTGCCCTTAAGAATAAAAAAAGTGCCCTTTTCTCACCAGCAGCACCCTGCCCCTTTTTAAACTTGGGGGAAACTCTGATTCTAGTATATATCAGGAAGTGAATTAAAACTATAGATTACAAAATTCCATCTTTACATACATGGCCAAATTTAAGTCAAATCAGAGTGTAAATATCAAATATAAAGCTTAAAAAGCAAAGTGAAAAAGCATTTTTCTTAAACTATAATTAAGATATCTTTACGAGCATAAAGTGGTAAAAATATTTCAAAATAAAACAAGAAAACTGAGCATAGCATTAACTGATAATATTAATATTTGTATATGCTAAGTTTAAATTTATTATTATTATTATTTTTTTTTTTTTTTTTTTTGGGGGGGGGGCAGTATTTTGCTAAAATATGTCAGCAAGTGTTTTACAAAAAAAAATGTAGAAAAGTGAATTTTTAATTTTGATGCTGGGGCAAGAACTATGTAACATTAATTGTAATATTAGATTTTAGTTTTCTCAAAATACTTTAATAAGATTTGTCATAATTCCACTGCCCCCCCCCCCTTCTCCTTATTTCAAAGGAAAAGCTAAAAGATTGGTAAAAACAAAATTATTTGCCATGTTAAACCCCGTTAAGATGGCTTTAAAGAAAAATAACTATGCATATTTATAAACAATGCACACACAGTGAACTCTGGGAATTATCACAGTTTGGGATAAAAGTTTTACAGATAGTATACTACGCATAAGAATAGATCAAAGTACTTAATTAGAACTTATTGAATCGTTTATTTCCGAAATCATCTTAATACAGAATTTCTAGCTTTTTTTTTTTTTTTTTTTTTTTTTTTTTTTTATCTACCTGCTTATAGCTTTTTTTTTTTTTTTTTTTTTTTTTTTTTTTTTTTTTTAACTACAAACAACGAATATTTCAAAAACACAAAACAAAAGCAGGTTTCTGGACAAAACAAAGCAAAAACAATATTTACTCTTTTTAAAATGTTATGTAAGTTACGAGATTTCTGAAATAAACAAATCAATTAAATTACTTTTACAGTATGTTTCCATTGAAGGAAATGTAATTCTAGAGATTTAAAAATACTAATAGAAATAAGATTCGGAAGTTTACTAACCTCAAAAAATCCAAATTGACTTGTATCATAAACACATGTTGACAAACAAGAAGCCAACGCCGAAAATCAATGGCGACCAGACGATTGCTAAGCAAAGTTGAAGTATTTTCTTTCCCAGGGGGAAACTTTTGCGCATGCGTGGAGTACACCACGGAGTCTCCACGTCCGGAACACGCCTATTTATGTCTCGCATAGGTTTTGACAGTTATAGGATGTCCAGAAGACGTCTGTTTATGTCTCGCATAGGATTTGACAGCTATAGGATGTCTAGGATCTTTATAGGACGTCCGGAGGAAGTCTGTGGTTGTGTGGGAATTATATACCGGGATTTTTTGAGAAACTTCGGCACGCTCTTTTTGGTTATGGGATAAATTTGATAGCTAAACCCCCAATTAAAATGAAGAATTTACTGGCCGCGAAGATTGATCCTATCCCACCAGATGAAATGTCCGGAGTTTATGTCATTCCATTTAACACGGATGATGATGTGCAACTAGAATATATAGGAATGACAACAAGAAAATTGAAAGACTGTATAAAAGAACATAAAAGTGATCTAAAATTTAACAAGTCATCCACTGCTCTATCGAGACTTCACCAAACCCGAAACGTTAAAATAGATTTTAATAATGCTAAAGTAATATGTCCTATGAGAAATTACTATGATTTAATAATTCGAAAATCTGTAGAAATTATAAATAAGCAAGGAAAAGTCTGCAATGATGTACTGTCTTACAATATTCCTAGAATTTGGCTTAATTTAATCAAGGAACAGTAAAATCTACCTTTTTTCCCCTTCCTCCTTCGTTCCTCACCTGTTTTGCTATGCAATGGTATCGACCGACCGTTGGCGAATGTGAATGATTTGAACTCTTCTGCAGGTTTGCAGTACACAAACATACTGTTATATAAATATGATCTAGACGTTTGTGCTTTAACATCTGTTTTTATAAATCCTGATGAAGGCTGGGTTCACAGCCGAAAGTGCTTGGTTTTAATGTATTAAAATTTAAAATCTAATTACAGTTTTAATCTTTTAGGTAATGTGAATCACATGTTTTTGTGTACACTTTTATTTTAATTCGACAAAGATGAATATAAACATTCAGAACTTGTTTTATATAGAATCATTCGATTACGGATTCTTTTATCATTCTTCTTTACGTTTCTAGTACTTCTAAGCATGCAACGGAAACAAATCGCCTCTGAGCTTCTTCTTTTGAAACGTTTTAAAAATACACTTAGAAGCAGATCATTGTTGTGTTTAAGTGGGCGGGGCAAAATCTATAACCTGTATTGTTAGGTGCAGCATTATTCACTTTTTTGAATGTTTTATTTGAAGTATTTAGCTATTTATTGTAGTTTTGAAAGAAACTTTCTGTCACCATTGTTTTTGCCTCAAAATAGATATATGGTTAAACACTACACATGTTAAAAGAACTACTAGTGCATTAGAGCAACTATGCAACTAGTAGAAAAACTTTGCTAACAAAACGGGATGTATGGGTCTGGTTAAGTTTATATCAGGACGGGTACTCATTGACGAAAAGTCTAAGCAAGGGGTGAATTGTTAGTGTGACGACAAATGTAAAGAACCAATATATATTTTTTAATTGCTATAGCCTTATTTCTGATAGGAAAAAGTGGCATCATAAGATAAGAATCTTAGCAAATGCCGAGACCAATTAAAACAGAATTTTAAAGAGGGGTTGTTAAGTAATACAAGATGTTACAAAAAAAATGCGTTTTCAGCAACATACATTGCTTTAAAAATTAAGTACAATTATGTCAAACAGCATAGAAAATTTAAATAACTAAGAATTAATAAAAATAAAATTAACAGATTAAAGTAATTAAAGTTACAAAAAGAAAAAAGAAAACTATACAAACTATACAACGTATACAAATATTAAATTAATCTAATGAGGGGTTTATTAAATTAATCTAATGAGGGATTTATTAAATGATACAGAATGTTACAAAAAAGGGGCGTTTTAATCGACAAACATTGTTTTATTATGAAAAACAGTATAGAAAATTTAAATATACAAATAACATAAACATATTAAAGAAATTAAAGTTATATATTAAAAAAAAATGAAATATATATACACACAATATACACAAATGTAAAATGAATCTAATGAGGGTCTTTAAATGATACAAGATGTTATGAAAAAGATGTTTTAAGCGACATACATTGTTTTACTATGAAAAACAGTATAGAAAATTTAAATAACTAAAAATTAATACAAATCACATAAGCAGATTAAAGAAATCAAAGTTATATATATATATGAGATAATTACGTATAAATAGTCACTTTACTGAACCAATATGACAAATAGTCGATGAACAACGGAATACTAACTTTAATTTCACATATACACACTTTTGGTTAAAACTATATAACAACAATTCAGCCAGGCCTAAATACACCTTTTCCGGCTAATTCCTTTTATATCTTGCTTCAATACAAAAAAATAGAAAACTGGCTCTTTGCCAAAACTCGTGATCCAAAGTATTTTCAGCTCACGCATTTAAATCATGGACAATAGCATTAGAGTATCAGTCCATTTGATGAAGTGAAGTGTTCAAGCTGAAATCCTACAAATCGGTCATCCTGACATGATGGCGTCTCGACATCAGCATCTTGATTTGTTATGTTTTTTCATACCTATTGCTTCTGGAATGATAAGAATTGGAATAAGTTTCTCGTCCACTATAATCTTCTTTAAATCCATAATGAGAAAAATTTTTATGTGATGGTTGTGAATATTTTGGTTCATTATAACTAGCCTTGTATGATCGTTGGCCACCATAATTATAATTATTTTGACCATGATAGTAGCCTCTATTCATGTATCTATGGGGAAAATCTGGATTGTTCCTTGCTTTTGAATTATGTGAAGTATTTTCTGTTATGTCTTGAGGTTTCAAAGAACTCTGTTTCCCATATCTATATTTATTGTAATTTCCACGGTTAAATGACTGTTCAAAATATCTCTGGCGATATCTATTATCGCTTCTGTTATCAAATGGTCTATTAAAATTTCTGTTCTTTCCCTTATGATCGAAATTCCTATTGCGATCTTTCACATAGTCTTTTCTACCATGTGCAGGACTACTACTTTCGTAATTTTCTTCTGGAGATGGATAGTCAACATTCCATTCATCGGATAATCTTGTATCTTTTGTTTTATTCAGCTTACATGGTTTTATTACTTTTCTTATTTTTTCTCTTATTTTAATGTATCCTACTCTTACTGTGTTGCCGCTTGTTATTCTAACACCTTCTTCCGTTACTTTTAACGTCATGCCTTCTACTGCTTCTCTACCTATTATTAAATCGCTGTCCGTCTCTTGTACCACGTAAAATTTATCCTGGATTTCTGTTTCATCCACGTAGACTTATGCCAGAAAAAACCTGTTGGCTTAATTTCTTCACCACCTATGCCTGATATGTATATATTGTCACTGGTTAGTTTTGGTGCATTTATTGCAGTATGATATCTTGAACTGGCGATTAAAATATCTCGATTATTACGTTTGCTTTTACTCCACTAATATCTAAGATTCTCCCTTTTTTACCATTTAACATGCCCATATTAACTATTTTTCTTTGCGTGTTTTCGGTCTCATTTTGGTATTTTGTTTCTCGCCAATTTTGATTATGTTGCGGGTAAAAATTTGAATATTCTTGTTCTGTATTATTTGTCATGGCACATTTCGCACTCACGTGACCAGGGTTGCTACACGTAAAACAGATTATATGCGACTCTTTGCTTCCATAATTCATACTGTGTCTATTGTCAATTTGGCGTATTTTCAAATTGGCGTAATCAGCCACTCGCGATCTTCTGTCATCAAAATCGCTACTTGTATCCTTAACTGATTGTTTATTGCAAACCCTTCGTGCCGTTTCGTAAATATCCAATTTATTAACTAAGTCATCAATTTTCTTTATTACTAATAATTCCTCCGCAAAATGTGTCTTCGTTTCCGCAGGTAAATTATGCCTGATTTGATTAACAATAATTAATTCAGATAAATCTTCAAAGTTATTTACTTGAAGACCTTCAATCCATTGTTGAAAATAAATCTTAATCTCATAAGCGAAATCTCGCCAATTGGCTGATGGCTCCTTTTTAGATGAGAGAAATTTCAGCCTAAACTCCTCTGGTGATAGCTTGTAGCGTTTTAGTAGAATATTTTTTATATAATCAGAATCGTGAATTTCAGGTTCGTTTTGCATTGTTATTATATTGACCACATCTAACGGCATTAGATTAATTAAATAATTTACCCATTCTTTTTTATCAATGCCCGTTTGCGCCATTTGCCTTTCGTACATAGCTAAGTATAAACTGATATCATTCGAGCTATCATATTTAGTTAATAATCTAAGCAATTCGAATTGCTTACCTGGATTTGTCCTTGGGTTATCCTCAATGTGCTCTCTTGAATTTTCTTGTATCTGCATTTTCTTGATTTCAAAATCTCTTTCGCTTTCGTGGTCTTTTTGCTCTGATTCTATTTTCCATTTTCTCTCTTCCATTTCCATTTTCAATTTCTTTTCTTCTGCTTGTAATTTCTTCTCTTCCAGTTCTGCTTGTAATTTCTTCTGTTTCTCTTCTCTTTCTTCTTCTGTTTTTTCATTTCTAGCTGCTATCACTACTTCTAATCGATCTCTTATAAATTCTTCTTCGTAACTCTCCCAACTCTTGATCAGCTTTATTAGGACGGGTATTGTCGGTTTTTCTGGTGCTTCAATTCCGCATTCTTCGCAGAGGTTTATTAGATCAATTCTCTTAGCTTTATTGAGAGTTCCCATGCTTATCTTTCAAAAATTGTACTTGAAGTGATACGATTACGGTTTCACCTTGCTAATTCATAACCGAACTTTTGATACTGGCGTTTTACAACACTTTACGTTTGGTTTCCAATTCGCTACTAGTGGCTTTTACTTTTTAATAATCCCGGCATTCCGAGCCCCCAAAATGTGAGATAATTACGTATAAATAGTCACTTTACTGAACCAATATGACAAATAGTCGATGAACAACAGAATACTAACTTTAATTTCACATATACACACTTTTGGTTAAAACTATATAACAACAATTTAGCTTACAATAATCCAGCCAGGTCTAAATACACCTTTTCCGGCTAATTCCTTTTATATCTTGCTTCAATACAAAAAAATAGAAAACTGGCTCTTTGCCAAAACTCGTGATCCAAAGTATTTTCAGCTCACGCATTTAAATCATGGGCATTAGAGTATCAGTTCATTTGATGAAGTGAAGCGTTCAAACTGAAATCCTACAAATATATATATACATAATTTACATAAATGTAAAATGCATCTAGTAAGGGGCTTTAAGATAGCTTTAAGGATACAAGGGGCTTTAAGGATACAAGATCTTATAAAAAAGCCGTTTTAAGTGACAAACATTGCTTTAAAAATTAAATACAATTAGGAAAAATAGGATAGAAGATTTAAATAACTAAAATTTAATAAAAATAAAACAAACAGGTTAAGGAAATTAAAATTCCAAAAATAAAAATAATACAATGTACAATCTATACAAATATTAAATGCCGATAGATTTTTTTTTTCTGCACAAACTGTGACGAGCAATAACGTATAAAAGTTTAGTTTGAAGAATGTGGTTGAATTGTTTTCCACTGGTTACTAAGCAAAAAATAACTAAGTATAAACATATGCATAGGCGGAGCTCCAAAGAACAATTATGTTGTCCATTTTGTTTGGCAGGCAGAGATAACAGCACTGGCACGCCTTTGCTTTTTCGATTCACATTGTGTATTCGATTTAGAATACTATTTCTTGTAGCTTATTTTGAATTGAATTTTTAAAATACATTAAATGCAGAAACATAAAATAAAGTAGTTCAAACCAAAAATATTATATAGAAAATGGATACATATATAATGAAAATTTGTATTTTATTAAAAAAATATATCTGCGGTAATGGATGGGCACTCGAAGATGTGTCTCGGTGTGAGCTGAGTTTGTGGGCAGTTCCTGCACATAATATAGGTTCTTGTCCCATCAGGAAGGATCTTCATTCCTTTATAGTGATTTGTTCTTAACCTAGCCAGTGTAGTTGCTATATTTCTAGGGCAATCAAAGTCAGTGATTAAAGGCTTCCTAGAGGGATGATTAAAAAGTCTACATCTGGCCACTGCATTTGCATCAGCAAGTGTGATGGTGGAACTAGGTTGGTCAAGATTTCGTGCCTCTTTGGCTAAAGCATCCGCACACTCATTTCCCTCGATGTTTACATGTGCAGGTATCCATTGCAGCACACAAGATTTCCTCCTGCAACACAGCTGATCAAGTAAGTCATTTATAGAGGAGGTGATGTTTGTGTCTCCGTTTCCAATGGCCTCTAAGGCTGATTTAGAATCTGAGAAAACAACCAGTCTTTCAGCAAGATCCATAGCATGAGAATTAGTCGAGAGATCCTTTACAGTCCTGAAGCACCAGGGCTGGCGGCAGTGGTCCTCCGGACCTTTGACCATATCTGATCCTTTATTTATTGACTTTTTGCATATCCATGGACACGACAACAACAACAACATTAAAATAATATATATTATAATATTTTTCAACCCAATGATAGATGTATTTATTTTTGACACACACACACAAAAAAATTCCTACATACTTTCGAAAAATTTTCGCTTGCAATGTGCTAATTTCTTTCATGTTTTGTTTATTTTCCTGGAACGCTGCAGAGCCCCTGAAAAGTATAGACGGAGCCCCAAGGGCTCCGCGGAGCACACTTTGGGAACCTCTGGAGAGAATTATACTATTTGAGGTGGAAATGAAGGGTTTTTCCGGTGGGTGCGCAGCATGTCCGGTATAGAGTGCCCAAAGCAGCAGTCACCTGAGCCGGAAGTTCGTCGGTTTGAGGTTTCATCATATCGAGTCCCCGATGTAAATTAGGGCCTGCTAGCAGGCGAAGCCAGCTAGTTTATTTATATTGTCACATATGTTGCTAAGCTGCAATGTATTATAACGACAGACAGAGGTGGGATAGGGAAAAACAAAACAAGGAGACTAATTTTCTATGCATTTCCACTAATGATGTGGGGAAGAAAATTTTCTAACATGGAAAATTTTCTACTATATTTTTCTAAAAAATTTTTAATGTCAAACAACCAGTTTTTTAGTAAATTTTTTATCAAACATTTTTTAACTTTCCATATTTTCTTTTATTTGTCAATTTCTGTACCATTTAAATAAAAACTACAGGTTCAGCGATGACAATGCAATGCTTTCAAATTCTGATTCTGAGCATGATCTATTAAAGAACATACGGACACAGAATCTTTACTTAGTAGCAGCAATTCTGATTTAGGTTACCCTATGCTGTCCAGTTCTGAGAATGATCCAGAAAGTTAGGACATCAACGTCATTTAATATTGGTGTTTCCACAGTTAGAAAAGTGCTTGTAGAAAAAATTGAGATCAGAATCATATCCCAGATAACAATTTTTGATTTTTAAAACATTTTTATAACCTGAACATGTAAATGACTAGATGCTTTTTAAAGGCTTTGTCTGAAAGGTTTGCAAACATTGTAAAAAGCATTATAAAAGGTTGCTAGTTGACACAATCTGAGGTACTTTGTAAGTGTTTTAGGACAAGCATGCCAAAATGTAGAAACGTAAGGCTAGTTACAGTATTTCATATTAAGCATTGTAACAAGATTTACAATCAAAGGTAGATAATAATGCTTTTATCATAAGCATCTTCTATAAAGGAAATGAAAAATGTTTTGATTAATCTGTTAGTTTTAAATCTTAATTGCCAGAGGCATGAGATTTTCATTAAAATAACTTGACTTAGAATTTTTTTTTTGTTTCTGTGGGAAATTAAATTTTAGCCTAATATTTATATACTGAAAAAAAAAAGGCTTTTTATTAGCTCTTATTATATTTAAGAAGTCATATTACATAGCAAGTTACATATTTTAATTAATATATTGTTTTTTTCCCTTTAATGTATTTGCTATTTTTTTTTTAATTTGTATTAATACATAGCTTTTTTTCTAAGTAATTGCTAAAATTTTAATATATTTTATTTTTTAAGTTCTACTGATTGAATTTTGCCTTTGTTTCTGTGGGAAACTAAATTTTAGCCTAATATTTATATACTGAAAAAAAAGGAAAATAATGCTATTTATTAGCCTACATTATATTTAAGAAGTCATATTACATTTAGCAAGTTACATATTTTAATTAATGTGTTTTTTTTCTTTTAAAGTAATTGCTAAAATTTGAATATATTTTATTTTTTAAGTTTTACTGAGTGTTTCTTTTGTTTGTGTGGGAAACTAAATTTTAGCTTAATATTTATATGCTGAAAAAAAATAATAATAATGATTTTTATTAGCCCATATTATTTTTAAGAAGTCATATTACATTTAACAAGTTACATATTTTAATAAATATATATATTTTTTTTCCTTTAAAGTAATTGCTAAAATTTGAATATATTTTTTAAATTTTACTAAGTGGGCTTTTCTTTTGTTTCTGTGGGAAATTAAATTTTAGTCTAATATTTATATACTAAAAAAAAAAAAATAGAGAGAATAATGATTTTATTAGCCTATATTATATTAAATTAAGAATTCATATTACATTTAGCAAGTTACATATTTTAATAATTATATCGTTCTTTTTTAGTAATTGCTAAAATTTGAATGTATTTTATTTTTTATATTTTAATATATTGCTTTTTCCCTTTAAAGTAATTGCTAAAATTTTAATATATTTTATTTTTTAAGTTTTATTGAGTGTTGAACATTGTACTCAGGGGTGCCAGAACTTTCTTCGAGAGGGGAGGGGGGGGGGGTGTTTATTTTTTTAATCTTGTTGTGGACAGCCTAGAAATAATTGATAAGTTTTTCTTCATATTTTTAAAATTAACCAAAGTACTCATTGATGATGTGTCTCACATTGAGAATATTGCAATAGGACGGATAATTTGTGTGCTTAAACTGTTTATTTAATGCAAATGTTTCGATTCTATTCAAATCAGACAAGTTATTTCAGAGTTTATGTAATTTCTAATTCTTAAAATATATATATATATATATATATATATATATATATTATTCTGACATATTTTGAAATATCAAATTCCTTGGAGTTGGGGGAGATAGCACTATTTGTACTGATTCTGTCCAAATATATTTCTTACTATGTATGTGTGTATTATATATATATTGAATATGTAATCAATCCACTACATTAATAGATAACATTTTCATATTCAAATGTTCCTAAATTATGTTAAGAAGTTTTCTTTCGGAAAATTTATTTTATTATTTAAAATTATTCTTATGCACATTGGTGTAGTTTTGAAAATTATTGGTGGTGAACTTGAACATAATTTTTTTTTCACACACATTTGTGTGTGTAAAAGACATTACTTACAGATTCAATGTTGCTATTTTAACTACCTTTTAAATAAATTAAACAGAATTGTATATTTATAAATAAATCACATTAAGACAATGTAAAAATTCAAATGTACAAACCAGTTTATAAAATGATATACTCGCTGTCATTCACGAATCTTTTATAATAAAATTACAATGAAAATTGACTTTGAATAACATTTTTTCAGAATATGAATTCTTTTCCTATTTTTACTTCTTATATGAGTTTTTGGCTACAAAATTTCAAATGAAAAATAAATAAAATTAGGTATTAGTGGAAGATGAAATTTTTTTTCTAATGTTGTTTATCTTTGTAACAAAAGAAAAAGAGGAAATTCTAAAAATATATATATTAGAGGGGAGGGGAAGTATTTTTTTAATTATTGGTTGGATTCGGGCATATACAACTCTACTCTACGCCTACATACATAGTAAATGTGATTATATTTTCAGTTACTTACCTTTTGAATACAGTTCACTGGTACAGGATCAGCTAATTATACATTGTATGAGGGAAAAAAAAAAAAAACCTGTGTTTATTCACAGTGCTAACACAAATACCACACCAAATATGTAGAATTTCAATATACCGTACATTATACACTGTTGCAATATGTATTCTAGTTGAAAGCTAAGAATACTTTAATAAAAAAAAAATCTGTATTTCTATGTAGCTATGATTTTTTTTTTTTCATTTCGTCTACAAGAGAAATACTTTCCTATATGTGACAGAGCAAACACAAACTAATGTTGTTACTTTTATTTTCTAATATAACTCATTTAAATTACTGTTTTTCTTTTATAATAATTTTTAATAACTTTCTCTTAAAATGAATTCTTTAATGATGCAAAAAGAAACTATTTTATATATTCAATGATAATCTTATCAAAACATTTTTATGCTAAAGTAATAATTTCTTGCCCATTTAATAGCTTCATTAAATAAATTTTACAGATTACAATGTGACAAATAAGTATTAAAAATATAATTTTTAATCTACACCCAAAGATTACTTTAACTAATAATATTTTTTAATATTGTAATCTTTGCATTTCCTCATCTAATATTCCATAATTCCTTTCTAGTTAAAAGCTAAGAATACTTTAATTTAAAAAAAATCTCCATTTCTATGTGACCTTGTTTTTTTTTTTTTTTACAAGAGAAATACTTTCCTATATGCAACAGAGCAAACACAAAGTAATGTTGTTACTTTTACTTTCTAATTTAACTCATTTAAATTACTGTTTTTTCTTTATAATAATTTTTAATAACTTACTCTGAAGCAAACAAAAGTATTTCTCAATATCCAGGCAATATTTTCTAAAACAAATGAAACATTATTCAGTTTAAATAATTCTATTTATTTACATACAAAAAATAATATAATAATCAACAGCTCGAGTAAAGTCTATTTTCTTCTTGATTCTTTCTTTTCTCTCTAGCAAATAAAAAGATAAATAAATAAATAAATATAGACACACGCATCAAATATGTATAGTAAAAGGAAATAAACTACACAATAAGCAGTAGCACAGCCAGGATCCCCATCTGGGATTGTTACTCATTAAAAAAAAAAAAAAAAAAAAAAAAAAATGTTGTGTGACAAAAAGTAATGAAAAACACAAATAGCCGTAATAAACTTAACATTTGTGTGCTTAAAGGTTTCATAAAAGAGCATTTTCTTTAGACTTCAGAGAAAAAAGAAAGAGGAATGCAGTAACATAGGGCTATTTTACTGCTATTGCTCCTAACTTAATCTTTCATTGATTTTGTGTTTAAATAGAGGCCCCTATTACAAAGCATTGAAACTGTTGAGAATGACATTTTATGCTGCTTGCTTATACTTTTCTTTACTTTGTTTTTTACATAACATTACTTTACCTTAAGACAAGTGGTTTTTTATACATCTTCTCAGTTTTTTAAATACTCTGGAAAGGATTTTAACCCCAAACTTGCCCCCTTTGCTAAGCTAGTGCAATAGGTGTACAGAATTCAATAGTCAAAATATGGTATGACATGCACTTTATATAGGCTACTTCACTCAGGCGAAAAAACTTGCTCGCTAATGTTAATCCTATGGGGGAAATATTTTACGATATCTCATTCGCATTTCAATATTTTTAAATGATTTTTTTTGCATTGCATAGCTGAGGTCAATCTCTATGCTGGCCTTTTTTTGCTTTTCGATTTTTGTTGCAGTTTTTTTTTATTGAGGATACTTTTACATTCCAAACCATTTCCGAAAGTGAAAGTATCTTAATAAAAAAAACTCGTAATCAAAATCGAAAAAATTCAAAGGAGCATGCATAGAGATTGACCTCAGTTATCCAATGCAAAAAAAAAAAATAAATTTAAAAATATTGAAATGTGAATGAGATATTGCAAACTCCCCCCCTCCCCATAGGATTAACATTAGCGAGAAGTAGTCTCTTAAAAATCTGCATAGCTTGAGACAAAGTGCTTTATAGATTTCTGATGTAGATTCTTTGTTTATATTTTAAAATATTATTAAACTAGGCATTTTTAGAATCCATTAATCAAATATAGCAATCTTGTTTTTGTCACTGTCTTAATGGAAAATTTCATTATTTTATATTGTGTTTGATGTGGGGTTCTTGCAGTTGCAGATTTTTTTTAAGTTTGATATAACAACAAAAATGTGCCAAATGGTTAAGCATGTATTATTTAATGCAATGTATAAGCACCTAGACAAAAAAAAGCTTATATATAAATGGTCTAAATGGATAATTATAATGATTATTTTTTAAAGGCATGTGTGTACCTGTTAGGCTTAGTTTTGCTAATTTTTTTATTTGTTATAAAAAATGGTACTTCTCCATTATCCTGTCGACCACTGTTCATAAACTGTGCCAAACTGTAACGCCAAATAAACAAATGAAAGAATGCTGCCATTGGAATCTCAAAATAAATAAATAAATAAATGCGAAGAAATTCTGAAAAACCCCACTCTTCAATGCGCCAACTTAGTAAGCTTGAGCAATAAAATTTACAATATATTTATAAAAGAGTTTGCAAAAAAAAAAAAAACTTTGATATTTATTCATTTACATTATTTTTCCTAATTATCCCTCTCAGCTGGTGAATAAAAGTTTTTGACATCAGTTGAAACTAATCTATTGTATGTAACTATTCATTGCAATATTTTTCAATGCTTTTTCTCTTTTAATATCATGGTACTGCCATTTAAGGACACAATTGCTTTTTTTATTAACGAAAGAACTAATAAATCAGTAAAACATAATGAAAGATACAAGTAAATGTCAAATTATAGCCACTTGATAACATAGCAAACACATGCAACACTTCTGAGTCAAGTGAATGTGTCGCCACAATAATGCATCTTTGGCCTTAAATCCTATAATTTGACGATAGCTTTTTTCTTATGAAAAGTGGTCGATGGGATAATGGAGGAAGTACTTAAAAACATACAATTTAATTGTAAAACACATATAATTTTTATTATAAACACACAAAAATAAATTTATTATAAAACACACAATGTTTAATTTAATATAAAACACACACAATCTGCTCTACCGAACTGCCATAGAAAGAAAAATCTTACCCAAATTGGTGGATTGCCCAGGCATTAAATTGCCTTTTTGGCACCAAAAATATACTCCAGTGTGTCAGTGACATCTGTACGTACCATTCATATAATCAAGGTTGATAAAAATCACGATTAAAAAAAAAAAAGATTTATTTGATTTAAATCAGATTTTTTTAAAATTAATATTATTTGTGTACTGTGCATGAATTTATTTTTTCTGCATACATTTCTATTAATTTAATTACAGTTCCTAGATAAAAATTCAAAATAATTTAAATTAAAAAAAATTGTTGCAAACAAATTCAGATTTATTTAAAACTTAAAATCATATTATTCTACTATTAAATTGTTATAGATAATATATACGTATGTGTGTTGTGTGCATAAATATCTAGTTAATTTAAGTTATTAATTTTTTCATTAAGGTATAACTCCAATAATATCTAATCATATAGTAAATGCGGCAAAGAATGCTAAATACATACGTGTATTTCAATCAGGGTTGGCCAATTTTTGTCTAAGTGGAAAAAACTGTCCTGGCAAAATTTACTAGTATTTAAAAATAGGGTTTTAAGGATTTTATTTTAATTACATGATTTCAATGTTTAAATCATAATTTTAACAGATTAAAATCAGTGATTTATATTACAATCTTATCATATTAAATACTTTTATATTGAATATATTTAACTTTAAAACTTCAACATCTAACTTGCAAAAATGAAGTGATCTAGGAAAGACAAAAGTTTAAAAATGAAAGAGCATTTATATCAGTATTTATTTTGTGATGCACTAAGGACAAATAATATTTTAAATGTAGTGTTGCATTTAATTTCATAAAATAATTATTTTCAACTTATAAAAGTTTTAACATTATTAAACGGTAATTTTTAATCTGGACATGAATGATGACATTTATTTGAATACGAACGATTAATTTAATCCTTATTCAGCTTGTAAATATCAATGTTCAAAATACTGATTTAAATCAAAGATTTAAAAAAAAAATCATTTGATTTAAATCAAACAACCCTGCATCTAATAATACCAAAACATTACCCACACACACACTCTCAAAATAATAACAATAATAATATCCTAATAAATATCTCTATAATGAAAGCAAGTCAATATTTCGGAGAGAGCAACAATATAAATATTTAAAATTTTCTTTCGAAAGCTGATGAAAGTAACAAACTCAGAGGCATACTCCAGATTCACCCCACCCCCACCAGTGTTGAATTCAAGGGGTGGCACGGGGGAGGGCATTGAAATGTCCACCTCCCCAGAAGTTTACAATGTACCTCCAGAGCCACAAAAATCCCTCCCGGAGAAAAAAGACACAAAAAAAAAATTAATTTATTATGTAAATATAGAATTTATAAAGAAAAATTAAATGAGTTCAGAAACGGTTATAACCATATCAATTTATCACAAGGAAAAAGCAAAGATATCTTTAAAAAAAAAATTCGATCTTTCTTTTTTAGTATTATGTTATCTTTCAATTTGAATAAATTTATAAAAATTCAATTTTAAAATAAAAAATAATGAAATAAATAGTCAACTGAAATTATTAAAAATAAATTTTATAACATTAAATTTGTTATTATATATGTGTTAAAATCATTTTTCTTACCTTAAAAAACAATCACCAATCCTGTATGAGCTTGTAAACATGTCTTTTCAAGGAATTCTGTTGTAGTTCCATCTTTTAGCAGCTTTTCTGTTCAAGAAATCACATGCTGGCAACCATGGACCTTGACCAGATGATGTCATTGGAATTTGTAACTATAAAAGGCAAAATAAAATAATGACAACCAAGAAATAAACTTTAAACCCTTCATGACAAGCTTCCCTGCACCATTATTTCCAAATAATATTGACCTTATTTAATGCTGTTTTATTAAATAAGATGAAAATTACCATTCGGATATAGAAATAATAGTTAAAATCAAGGACTGTGTACACATCTTATATCACACACATCTCCTGTCATAAATGGTTTTAACATTACAGTAAAAGTCTATGCATTATGCATACTTCATGCTATTTTAATTATAATTATATTTTAATAAAAGAAATTCATTTTCTTTTGTTTTATTATTTTATGTTCATTTCGATACAATAATTTATACTATTTAAACATTTAGCATAAAAGCAAAAAAATATTATTTTCCAAATGTCATGTTTGTCATTATGTGCACTGTAATTTTAAATATCTCATTTGAGAAAAAAATTTCAAATAAATTTTATTCAATTAAAATTTAACATTTATTATTAATATTGTACATTGTTCACAATGTTTTATGGTGTTCTTCATGGTTTTGTAAATTTAAACAGAAAATGGCATCGAATGATTTTAAGCAGTGACCAGTGGTCATATATATTCAGAGAACAGTCAAAATAAAAAAAACCCAAAAATCATATTGCACACATCTCAAATTTAAAGAACATTTTGAGATGAAAGCAAGAAAAAACATTGCTGTATGATAAACTCTAGTTATTTGGATCCCCGACAACAACAACAACAAAACATATTAAATCAGTCCTAGTTTTATTTTGTTGAGTATTGATATAATTCAACAATACTCTGTAAATCATGTAAATTCTTTCAATACAATAGGACCCAAGACTAATTTAAAACTTTTTTTTTTGTTTGTTTGCTGTTGTGGGCCCCACAAACCCCAGTTTAATTTAAAATAAAAACAAACATAATTTTTGATGTATTCACAAAAAAGTTGCATTATCCCACATAATATAAAAATTTATTCAAGGGGCAGATTTAATTTATACAGGTAAATGTTAAAACTTCAGGTTAATGGCCAGATTATTATAAGGCTATTTTGTAATGCTAATACAGATAATTCTGGTGTGGGGGGGGGGGGGGGGGAGGACAAGAACATTTCATATTTACTAACTTAATAATAATTTTTAAAAAATCAAAAATTTTTATGTTGTGTGAATTTTCAGAAACATTTAAAATAATTATGGTACTTTTCGGTTAGCCAGGCGCCAGTGATGTATGTATATATATATTCATACATATATGTATATATATGTATGTATATATATATTCATACATATATGTATATATATATGTGTATGTATATATTTGTATATATATAACTGGCGCCCAGCTAACCGAAAAGTACCATAATTTTTATTTTGCTTTAATTTTTTCCATTTACCAGTACTAACTAAAAGTATTGGTAGGTAATCATAATTAATAAGTTAATTGACAAACATTTAAGACTCATGATCATTATATTAAGGATTTTGCTAATTCTCAATCAACTGGCAATTTGACACATCAAAATTAATTTCTGCTATGAATGTATTTGTTTTTTATTTTTAATAAGTAATTTGTTAATCCACCAATACATATATAAAACAAAGTTATTCATGTTTTGAGATGTAATACAGGCATATGATTAAAAAACAAAATTCAGAATAACTGTAGGGCAATTATTTGTGTTTGCAGACATTTTTTTACTTTTATTAGTATAGGAAAGGGGAGGGAGGAGTTCATGTAATATAGGCAAATGTTGATATAGATGAGATATTATCAAATATAATTAACTAATGCTTATAATGTTTAACTAATGAAACATTATTATAATCATAGCATTATCTTGTTTACTATTATGTGACAAAACATATATGTTTTTGAGGAAAGAGAAGGAGGGGGGGGGGGGAAGTAAATGATTTTTTTTAAATTAAAGTACATTTTTCTACGAATATATTACGGAAACAACTTTTGAATATAGCTACTTTTAATAATGCTAATATATTTTAAAAAGAGAGTTTGTTTGAATGTAATTTGTGGAAGTTCAAAGTATGTTTTCATTTATAAATCGGTCATAAACGCCGACCAGGGGTGGTGGCGATTTTGAAACAAAATATATAATATTTATTTACCGACATAAGTTAATTAATCACTAAAAGCAAAATTATGATTAATGTTAGAGTGCTTTTAATTCGATCATAATGAAAAGGTTTATTATTAGTTGACAATAAAACATGTTAAACACTATCCCTGATTTCTTTTTTGCCTCAAGATTTCGTGTTTTACCGTTCGCCCATGTACTTTAATATTTATACGTAGTAAAGTATATATAATGGGAGTTCGTTCATATATGAAGCACTCCTGTTATGCATTTCCTGAAATTGAAACCACGTTTTAAAAAAATGTGATAATTAAGAAACGCTAAGGTCATAAGTAAATCATGTTTACATAAGTTTATGTAATAATAATTTTTAAAAAAAGACTTCTAATCATATTTTTCCCTGTGTGCAATTTACACTAAAGCATAAGATAAATTTCATTATTTTATGAATAAGGATTAAATCTTGTTAAAAGAAATACATTATTCAGTTATCATAGATTAAAAGATTTAACTAATAACAATATACTAGTAACAAACTTACCGTATTTTCTGTAAATATTGAACACATCTTTTACACTTGACAAGATGATCAGAATGACAGCATCAGCGAAGCAATCCTGGAAGCGACATTTTGTTTTGGAAAGCAACAGGCAACGCTACGAACGACCACGGCTACGACAGTTGGTTGCGCATGCGCGAAAATCAGATGCTTGAAGTTTGATTTGAGAATATTGGTTGCCTGAAGCTTATCTCCAAAACGGAGTATTGCAAACATTCCTGCACCCATGCTATATGGTGAAGATAACTCACCTTTGCAGAACAATGGAACGAAAATGAAAAATGACCGTTTTCGGAACCTTGCTTGCTATCTGGGTATTAGCTTTCGTTTTTTTTCCACAAATTCTTGAGTATATAAATTTTGGTTATTTGTTTTGATTTTCAACACATTTTTATAGTAATTCAGCTTTTTCATGAAATGTGTCAGCATCATTAATATAAAAACTTTCATTTTATTTTTTGTAGAGAAATATGCAGTTATTTTAGAACAAATTTTGTTTTTATTTCAGATATTCATAGATAAATTTAGTAAATAAAAGATTTTGTCCAATATGGTATTTTTTAATTAATTACTGAGGCATTATATATGCATAATACTTACCAATAATTAATAGATTTTAATTTTTCAGGTTTATACATGATTAAAAATTTATAAATCATGATTTCTATGCTTTGTTAATTATTTAATTTTGCTTATTGTTTTCTTTTTTGTTGTTGTTGAAAGGGGAAAACTCAAAAGAGCATCACACCCAGAGTTGATGAAATTACTCCAGTTTTGTTTATGCCTCTAGTGAACGAGAGTTTAATGTTACAATACCTTATTAATTTAGTGGCTTATAAAACTTTCAGAATTTTTTTTATTTCAAAATTTTCCAATAAATCCACAACTCTAGTTACCACACTTCAAGATCAGAGGTCAGCTGCAGATATGTTAGGTGTAAAAGGAAATCAAATTTCATCTGTCAAGGTCCGATATTTTGGAATGTTTCATAAATCTGCTCGAGGTGATGGCTGCAAGAGACCAAAAAAGTCTTCACAATGCGTGTCGCACATTTTCTGCTACTTGGTTGTAATGAAATAAAGTCAGTTGGGGTAAACTAGGCAAGTTTGAAAAATAAATTTAGAACAAATACAAATTATAATTTTTTGCAATTGTTTTGCAAAATTAGTGTACAGGTATCAGTTATCACTTTTAATGATCAATAAAATATTTGAAGTTGTACATGGTAGCCATTTTAAAATGTTGTATGAGAAACTTGGTTGTAATGGTGAGAAAAACTTTAGATGTGAACTAAATAAGAAAATATTTATCCACTGTATTTCTTAAAACACTTATTTAGGATCAACTTTTTTTACAAAATAACGTAAAATTTATATTTTATAGCGAAAAAAACTATGTAAGTTTAAAATAGTTACACCATTAGGCTAAGCAAACAAATAGCAAATTTTTAACTTTTTTGATAATTTTATTATATATTTTTTTTATCTAACATTTGACAATAAAAAAATATAGTGCTTTAAAACTATTTACTTTAAAAGTGTTAATTTAATTTGATAAATTAATACATAGTTAAAAGAAAACAAGCAGATTTCAGTTATATGCTTACTTTGTACCAATTATTAGACAAGAAATTTCGAAAAGTGACAGGGAAAAAAAGAGAAATGGAAGCCTGAAAAAACTAAATCATGAGAACTAAAAGTATTACAACAACAGTACAACAAAAGTATTACAAACAGTGACTGTCTTTTCTGATCCACCAATAAACCATAATTCAGACTATTTCTTCTCTTAAATCTGTTGTTTAATATTTTCTGCATTCCAGAAACCTATTTTAATCAGATTCATGTGCAATTATTTACTTAATTAAATAAATAGAAAGCTTTTAAATAAGTATACTTATTTTAACTGGTGGCATGGGGTAAAATAGTTAATTGACAATGTGTCTTAAAATACCATTATCAGTAATAATGTACTATTTCGTTGTGGAAACTTTCCTTGAAAGGTTCAGAGAAATGTTCATTTGCACATTCTGTGTAATTTTTTTGCAGAAAAAAATCTCTATAATTAAAATTATTATACTGAATAAAATATATTGTAGTTGTCTGAAACCATTTTAGTGCAATTATTTTAGGAATTAAAAAAATTCATTCTAAAATGAAAAAAAATTGGAAAAGTCTGGAGAATTTTTTTAATTCTAAAAATTGAAAGATTTAGAGGAAAAGATTGCTAAAAATTTGTAAAAATTAAAAAATTAGGAGGAAAATATGTCTAAAAATTTGTAAAAACTGAAGCATTCGGAAGAAAAAATTGTTAAAAGTTGAAACATGCAGATGAAAAAATTGCTGAAACTTTGTTAACTGTCACAAAACATAATAAAATCAATGTATACTTTGTGAAAGACATGATGAAAGAAATTATTGTAAGAACTGAGTTAGCACTGACTTGTCTGCCGCAAAGCACAGGTTTTGATTGGGGAGAATTTAGAAGTAGCAGATTTTTCGATTGACATGCGTGTCAGAAAGATTGCCAAATGGGGTGTCTGGCTTGTTCTAGGATTCTGCCCATTTGCTAATAAATTTTTATCTCTTTTCATACAGACAGATTGCATATTATAGTAGCAGTAAAGTTTGTCCAACAATTTTTTACAGGAATGCCACTTTTCTTGTTTTTTTTTAATCAATATGCAATTTCCACTGAATCATAAAAAAAATATAAAATATTGCTTTGGTGTGTGCTGCAAATGAACTTGTCATTGGCATAACACATTTAGCTGACGGCACAGAAACATACATGTTGAGAAGAAAAGAATTTTAGGTCCCACTCATTAAATTTGTAGCTTGGGGATGATTCAGATATTTTCTCAACCCGTCGCGCCCGATTCATTCACGGACAGTGTAGACAACTTTTGTTTTATTCAGATTGTTTGATTCCCACCAGATTTATAAAATACTCTAATTGGCTTTCTTCTCGCAGTATTTTACCTGTCATTAAATACGGCGAATATTTCTACATAAAAAAATTGGTGGCAATCAAGCAATCTGAATTTTAAAGTAGCTTACACTTATCGGTTGCGACGATTAAGGGGTTAAAGGGCGTCCCAAAAGTTTATAGACAACAATTTTTTTGTTTTTAAGAGCTAACTAAACTAGTAAGAAAGACGAAATGAACTATGTAGATATATAATTATCAAATAACAATAATAAAATACTCAAACAACTTTAATCAGTCATAGATTTAATAAAAAAAAATTAAAAACGAAAAAATGCTTTCCAAAAATATAATAGGCAACCAGTGTTAAAAGCTGATTTAAGTACCGATATTTAAAATTTGCATATTCATAGGTCATGTACTTACGACACAATAGTTTTCAGAGATAAAACTGAATCTGTGAATCTGTCTTTATTTTTCCGACTGATTGCAAAGATGCCTTGCAATGTGCATTATTCCAAAAAAGAAATTTTGCAAATCTATCATTTAAAGGTTCTTCGATGGAAAGTTGTGGACATTGCAAGAAAAATTAAACGCAGCAGGGTTGGAATTTACCGAATTCTGTCAAAATGTGACAATTTTGAAATGAAATGCCGCTCTAAACGACCAAAGAAAACAACTAAACGACAATATAGAGAGATTTTGAGGTTAGAAATATGCTGCCATTTTCTTCAGGATAAAAAAATTGAAAAACCCATCTGAGAAAGACTACAAAATATCATAAATTTTAAGGTTTTTATTTCGTTTTTTGTTACAGATAAGCAGATTCCGAGATTCATCCGGTAAAGCGGAACGCTTCACTTTTTGCACACCCATGTACTAACTTTTTACAGTATTTAGTCAGGAGTACTGTTGTAATCAGGAGTATTGTATCAAAGGCCGCCAGAGCACCATTTTTCAACCAATTTCCAATTAAAAAAAATTTTTTAAACTTCAAGATATGCCGTTTCATTTGTAAAACCCCCATTATTATTACTATATAAATGCGGTAAAAACAATAGCAAAAATGTGGAAAAATTTTAGTTATTAAAAAAAAAGTTATAACATGCCTTAATGAATTTTCTGAAGTTAAAGCCAGAAAAGTGCAATTATAATAAATATTATTAAAAATCTATTGTAATGTATTTATTTTATTATTTTTCCAAACATAATTAATTAAGGGGCTGAAAAAGTAATTCTTGCACAGTGGACAAGAATGGCTAGTTACGTCACTGCGAAAATCAGTTACTAAAGATGGCAAATTGTACTGGGCCCATGGGCGCTTTTAAAACAAAAATCCCAGCCAATTAGTAGTAAATATTAATATGTACTTCCTACTTAAAGAATTATAGTTCATTTTTTAATTTTATTTATATATCTTACATTTAATATCTTGTTAAAATTGTTTGACTTTCTAATAAAAGTAAGCTTTTAAATCAAAATAAGAAGTAATATATGGTTTCTAATTTCCAAGTTTGACAGAGCGCTTTTGAGTGACAAGGAGGCACAGTAATTTGACTTGCTCCTGGGTGCTGAACATGTAGCTACGGCACTCATAAGGAGATGATAAGAAAAGAGATCGTTCACAGTTTGGATGGCATAAAGGAAGGGTAAGTTTTGAGTGATTACAAAACGAATAATGGAGTGAGAATTAAGGTGAATAGACTTGGGAGACTAAAATTTGTGCATAATTTTGATATGTCGCACTTTGAAACCAGATTGGTTGGAGTGGTGACTGCCCCAGAAGACGTTATGCATATTAAAAATTATTGGTAAAGATAAAATTTTAAAAAGAGTGGATTAAATATGAAAGGTTTTATTCCAGCAATCATCCTTTGAAAGAGGGTTTAGCTGCAATCATAAGCTGGGGTTGGAGTAAAATTCTAGAATAATGAGAGTGGTCTCAATGCAATGCAATGGGTAGTTATAGCAAGCAATGTCCATTTCTAACAAACAGCAGTGCCACTCACCTCAAAAAGTGCCAATAAGTGGTTCTAATTTCGTAAGACTTTTACGGAAGTATCAAAATTAGTTGCTTTGAAACAACTTATTATGAAAATTAGAATGAGTACTTAGATGACATTTTTATGAAACTTTTTTAGCTCTTACCTCACAAACAAAGATTTCTCACCAGTATGGATTAACAGATGCCCATTTAACTAGTGTTGGGCAAAACATAATCTGATTAACATTTGCAGATTATGATTACATTTTTGTAATTATTAATCAAGATTACAGATTAAAAAAAATCTAAGAAAATAAATCATTTTAAATGGTTATAAACTAATTATCTGTAAGCGCAATCACGATTACTTGATTACATTATAAAAGATTACCGTAAAGTTTCGAAAATAGCTGCTCCCCCTCCTTTTGACAACCTGAGATTTGAACAAAATATTGTAGGGTTTTATGACCGAAACTGAATATGTTTAAAAAGTGCAGATTGTAAACGAAATTCCACATTTACTTTCTCTTAAATATTTGTACGAACTGTATGTAACTTAACTGAATAGTAATGAGGAGCATATAACTTAATTGAATAATAATGAACTGTATATAACTTAATATTTAAATATATTAATTAGTATAAAGAAAGGTATATTTTACAAATATTTTAAATAAAGTGTGTAGCCATTAACGTTTAGCTTACGGGAAAATAAATCCTTATATAGCCTTTCACTATGGGAGAAATCTGAACATTTCACTCCCCTTCTTTAATGATTATTCACGGCAGGTGATGGGCGTAATGATTAGCACATGTGCTAATCATTAGAGGTTCTGGGAGAGCTGGGAAATTTTTCGTTTCCCTAAAAGAAGCTGTTTACCAGAGAGAGGCATTTCTTCAGTTGTAAATAAGTTTTAAGGGGTATACTGCGATCAAAATTATCTTTTTCTGTGAAGTAAATGTCATTAAATTCAACTGATTACGCTTCGCAGTAATTGAGCGTAACTCGATCTTTTTTAGTAACTAAAATTGTATGCTAATATATATCTTATTTAAAAATACAGTGATGTAAATGATATTTTTTGGTGAAGTAAATGTCATTAAATTCGAGTTAATATGTTATGTAGTAATTGAGTGTAAATCGTGTAATAAAATATCGATCTTTTTTAATACGTAAAATTACGTTAATATAAATCTTTCTTTCAGAATTTTAAAATATCTTTTAAAAATAACCAGAAAAATTATCTTCATTGAATGTTTTAATAGTATTTTATTGCTTGAAAGGTAGAATATTAAAAATATATATATAATCAAAATAACTAAAATTGTATGCGATTATAACCCTTAAAAAAAACATTGAATTGTCAGATAATTAAATAAGTAATAAAAAATTGATTTCTATAAATAAGCATTTATTTTTTTTGTTATTATCATTATCGTGATTTACTATTAGGAAATAGTGGCAGATATATGAATATAAAAACGCGTCCAATTGGCATGACTGAATGAAATATGTATAGCAAAATTCAGCGAAATTTGTTGATAAATATTAATTATGTATTGTTGTGTTTATAACTTATTGTTCTCTTTTAACTTTCTCCTGAAAAATAATGTTTTTTAAATGTTATCTTTTAATCATATGTCCCTTATTTTCTTTTCTTTATAAGTTTTAAATTGTAAAATTCCATTTTAAAAAGTTATACTACAAAATCTCTTACGCTGTCAAATAATCTAAAATGCTGTATCTTTTGAAAAGAGAAACATGACTTGCTTCGTTTGAAGAAGGCGGGCTGTTTCTTTCGAAACGCGTTCTCTATTAACAATTAAAATTTTCTGTTTAAGGTTAGTTTTGGTAGTATTGACTAGTTTTTTTTTTCACAGGTTTTATTAATACATTCAAGTAAAATTGAAGCATATCTGCTAAGATGAAGGACTTTCTAAATCGCAATTTATTTCGTTTCTTTGCCATTACGCCTTTATTTGTTTCAAATTTATAAGTTATATATATATATATATATATAGAGAGAGAGAGAGAGAGAGAGAGAAATACCTGCAAAAGCGGAATCCGTAGCTTACAGAGTTTTAAACTGCAAAACACCATTTGTTCGACACAGGGCCGAGAAGAGCTTTTTTTTAAACCCGGGAAAACATGGATTTTGACGCCCCCCTCTCTTTTTCTCTGCAAAGTAAATTATGCTACGTTTCTAATAACCGACTTATTTTAAAATTTAAAATATGTAATCACAAAATACATAATATTGAAATATGTAATCAGTTTTGTCAAATAGTTATTCATTAAAACCTGTGAAAATGGAATAGAAATGTAAAAAAATATTCCGCTTTATACAGGTTTCCGGCTTAGCTAGTATAATTGTCTCTCTGTTGGGACCACATAATTTTTTCATGTAACACAAGATTACATTAAAGAAATATATCATTTCCCCAGGTTTTACTCTAGTTGTACTATTACAATTTAATACAATTGAGGCATTTAAAGTCATAGTGGTACAACTCACATTGTCTTAAGAACTCAAAAACCAGGCATTACAGAAATACTCTGAAATACTCTGATTTTCAATTCCTTAAAATATATCCTTGTGCTAACAACTATTTCTTGGAACTATGACTTATACCATTCTTCCTATTTATAGATTGAGATGTCTAGATACTTTCCTGAACCTAACTCTAATTTTCAAAATTATGTGTGACTCACAAAAAAAAGACTATGAAGGCTGTTCTCAAATCCAAAGGAGCTACTTTCTGACACATTTCTGAATTCATTTTCATTCGAAATGCATCAAATTGCCAGGTGTTCTTATTCAGAAGCTGTGTAATCGAATGTCATTTTCCATTTTTTGGTAAAGACAGATATTTCTTTTAGAAAATACTGTCAAAGTTGGTATTTTGAACCGAATTTCCAAACGAGAAATCGCAGGAAAGGAGAAAATGTGGTCGTCACGAGACAACAATTGTTTATAATTCAATAAGTATTTTATTTAAAAAAATGAAAAATGCTATTCGATGTCAACTTAGACCTTCCATTTTTTTGCCTTTACGTTTAAAAATGAGTCAGAAAGTTTCACGTTATTCAGCAGGAAATGTGAAAACTGCCTTAAATTTTTACGTATTAGTTAGTGTTACGTATTAGTTAATTTCCTACCCTTTAGTATTTCGTGTCACGGGCAACCGCCGGACCGCGCAGTTTCTGTGGCCGAATCTGGATGTAAAAAAGAAATCGTAACAAATTTTTTAAAAAAGGTTGTGGCATTTTTTAGTTACCGGCTAGGGCAGAAAAACACTTACAAATGTCAAAAGGATGATAATATTTTTGTACTGTGCAAAAACAATTATTTTTACATGATTAATTTTAAACTAAGAAATGTTTAAAAATTAATTGTCTATTTATTTAAATATTAATATACTAGGGGGCCTACCCCCTGCGAGCTACGCTCGCCAACCCCCGCTCAGACTTCGAGGCCTCTAAAAACGTGACAGCGTGCTTCATTTTAAAAATATTGGTAAATCTGTAATTGGGTTGCCATGCTTTTAACGTTTTAATGGGGCACTTTTTATTATCATGGCCTCATACACAGCTGTTGCGACAACTGACGACATTTTTCGGGATTGATAAGTAACATCAATTACACCTTGAAAACCAGCTTGTATAAAATGGTTAGGTTTAAATTGTGGCTACCTCTCGAACTTTTATAACAACGATCTGTATTCTATTCTTCCTTTGCATTTAAGGATGAGAAAAATTCCATCCGCTTGTGAATAACATTAAGAACCACGGTATTGAAAAGTACTATGTTATAGACATTTTCAGTAACAGGTTTTAATTTTCTCTCTATTTTAGTGCACCATCATGCATATTTTCATGTTATTTTAAATATGTAAATTATTTATTTTAATTAATATGTATATACGAATTTTCTAATAATTATTTATCATACAAAATTAATTAAATATTTTGTGCATGCATGCCTGCATTTATTCGGCATCAATTGATGAGATATTTAAACAAATTTGTTATCCGCGATAATTTTACACCATGTTATGTCACTTGAATAATGTCCATAAGAAAATCGGGTACTTTTCCAGTATAGGATCCTTTGCTTTTAGGTTTGGCTTAATTCGAGCTTCAAAAAGGGATAATATACATCGTTAATATACATAGATTTGTTGCCAAAAGTTATGAAAACAAACCCAATGAACTTTTGGTGCTTTTCTATTATAGGGGTCTTGACGCTTTTTTAAAAAGCTTGGCGTAATTCGGGCATCAGAAAGTAAGTTTTGGTGCCAAATGACATAAACAGCCATGGAAACAAATTCGACGATTTTTTTGTTTATATGCGTATTTTAATTATACGTATATTATTATTGTTTTTTCTATACAAATTACTTCTGATTATATATAAAATAGGATAAATGACATTTTACGCTAAACAAATTGTATAAATATCGAAAAAAGTATGTTGCCAAATTTTCTTTTCCGCCAAAGCTATTTTCTCTGTTTCGTCAAGACCCCATATACTGGAAAATCACCGAACTTTTATGCTTGTTTATACATTTAATTATATGTATATATACAATTTATTTATAATTGTCTTTCAATTTACCTCTTTTTGTACATAAAAATAGATAAATGGCTTCTTTATATTAAATAAATTGTATAAATATCGAAATAATTGCTTGCGTATATCATAAAGCGAATAGATTTTTAGAAAACATGTTGCCGAATTTCCATTCATCGCGAAGGTCCCTTTCTGTGTCTCGCGAAGGCCCCTAAATTGGAAAAGAAACGAAAATCATTTTAATATATAACGTAATTTACACCTTAAGCGTGTTTCGAGTATAGTAATTTAATTATTTGTAGTTTTTTCTTTTCTTTGTTATTTATATGTAAACATATAATTCATTATTAAAAAAGTAATGCTACTGAAATATTCATTTGTTTTAAACTTTAATAGCATTTCTCTAATATATAGGGAGCATTTTTTTCCTTGCTGCCAATAAAAGAGAGAAAGGAGTAAATGTTATTTTACCATAGTTGATGTCATATTCTCATTAAAATTGGAAATAAAACTAAGCAGGATATTTTATTCTCCTTCCGTTCAGTTGGGCAATTATTATTTTATCTATTCGTTTCAAATATCCGAATTAGTGATTTTTTTAATTCGTTTAATTAAATTTTACAAAAAAAATAACAAAATGATATCAATAAATAATAATTACTATTAATTCCTCCCCCCCCCCTTTCTTTTGCATTTACATAAATGACGTCATTTAGACGAATTTATTCAAAATATTTTCAGTTTATAAATTAAATTAAATGCTGACAGACGATTGAATCCTGACGATAGAAATGTGATTTTTTTTCCTGAAAAACATAATTTAATCACCATCTTGTCTTCATTATCGATTGAAGTAAAAGATAAATTCAATTTCAATTTGAAAATGACGAATAAAAAGAAATCAATAATCTCTATCGGGATCCTTTTCAATTTTTACCCTTTTTTGTCACAAAAAAACTGAGTAATTAGTTGCCATCATTACAGAAACGTCATTAAAATTAGGAAAAAATTAATATCTTGAAAACTAATTCCAATTTCAAAATTATATTACCAGTTTTGACATCCGCGGATTTTTATGGACAATTGGTATTAATTTCACCATCAAGTGTTTAATATTTTACTAAAAATAGCCCTGAAACATAATCAGTCGTTTAATCAGTCGTTTCATAAAATCGTTTCATAAATTCGTTTCATAAAACCGTTTCACAAATTCGTTTCATTAGGATTTTATATATATAGGGTAGATATAAACATTTGACTTTTTTCCAGTTCAATAAATAAAGTTTCCTAAATAATTTTAAGATATGTAGTATGTTATTTTTTTATAAAAAAAGAAAACGCGACACTTAACACGTTGACGGACAGTAGGAACAAGTGAAGTTCGAAAATTGACACTATATGTTTTTGTAATTTTTAGAATATTAGAAGTAAAGTTTTACTCTCTCTGCTTAAATAAACTTAATTTTGATTAATTCAGCACCTTTAATTAGGTTGCACTACTCCCTTCACAACCACGTCAGGGTGGCTAGTGGTCAGGTAAAAATACAGTCAAAAAAGTGATAAACACCAGTATATTCTTATAGAAAAATTTATGTTGATTATTCGATTAAATAATCAATTTGAATTTTTCTATAAGAATGTACTGGTAATTATCCTTTTTTTTACTGTATTTTTCCCTGACCACTAGCCACTCTGCACGTGCATACTGAAGCTGCAACTCGTATAACCGGTGGAAAACGAACTTCAACCTAAAAAACTGTTTCCAAAACATGACACTGGGCTTCTACTTGTACGCCGGTAAATGCACATTTGTGTTGCTATAGCCGTAGTGTCTAAAAACGACCATTTCGTTTTGGGCGGCTATAGCCGTCATGCCACATTGTGAACTTCGCTTTGGCCGCGATAGCCGCAAGTGTACCGTCAACATGTTAACATTCTAAGAACAAAAACTTCATGAAAATCATCAATACTAAAACATTTTATTGAAAATACTGTATTTATTATCATGTTACAAACATGAATAATCTTCAACCAATGTGGAAAAAATGGGAGTAAAAATAGCTTCAAGACGTCAATGAGTACAAATGTTTACTTTCTTTATTGCAGAAATTTCCCCGCGTTTCCTTAAGATAGGTAATATCTTCCCTATGTTGTTCCCCTTCTCCAATATTCAGTCAGACCCCTGTAGAGCTAAACGCTCTTGATTACTTCCTGCACGCCATGCTTGAGGGATGGAAATTTTCGGGATAACAGTTATCCCAACCCATATTTTTCTGCATTCTTTTTCTTGGGATTACGGTAATCCCCCCGTAAGAAAAAGGTTAAGAGAAGTTAATAAGCATTAAAATATATATAGATATTCAACCTCATTTCTTATGATGGATGTGCGGAATAGCTGATGATGAGAGAGGTATTAAACATAACTTTTGTAAAAGGAAATTAACTAATGAGGTTGGAAGGGGCTTATATTAGGTTTTCAAGAAGTATACGATATTTTCGTTCTTCTTTTTGTTATGTTTTTATGTTTTTCCTCCATCAGCCATCAAACACAGCAAAACTACATTGACAGTTTACATAATAAATTAATCTAAAACTTTAGTTGGTATAAAGTATAAGATCGTACGATTAAACAAATTTATATTTATTTTAATCATCCAGTAGTTAAAAAAATAATATATTAAACATAAATTAACTTGAAAATATTTACTTAGTTTATGTTATGGTTTAACTTTGACTTGAGTACAACTATGATTTGAAACGTTTCATCTGAAAGCTTATGAGATTTTGGTAGATTCGTCTTAGCATAAAAGTCTTGCGACTGGCCAGAAGATGGAAGCAGTGTGTTGCATTTAGTGAGGACATTTCGCATTTCTGGATACCTATGAAGCAAAGAAATGTTTCGATATTTGTTCCTTAAATAATGGGAGATATCAATGCATGCTTTTGATTTTTTAATCATCATACGTGCTCGATACAGTTGATGGAGAATTAAAACTACCTTTCATTTTCAGATCAATGTTGCTCAAGAAATCACTACATCTTGAACCACTCATGCTTATTTTGTACAATTAAAAACTTTTAATTCAGTTAACCTATTCCCGAAAAATGTCCGCATACAGTACACTAACTACAGTTAACCACCAATAGGTCTAAGACATTCCACTTATATAAACTGTACATTAGACTTTTAATTCAGTTAACCTATTCACAAAAAATGTTTAGGTAAGTGTCAGCATACAGTACACTAACTACAGTGAACAACCAATAGGTCTAAACATTCTACTCATATACACATTACATTAGCACAATTCAGTTTTACAGAAAATTTAAACTTATATATTGTCTGCTGCAGACGACATATTGTATAAAAAGAACAGTCATAATTAAAGTCTCCGTTCCCATTCATTTATTAAATAGTTTAATATATCACTATGAACTAAAAGCTTCATAACAATTTGCACCCTATAAGCTAAAATATTGTTTTGCAGTCATTCTGCTTAATCAATGGATTCAATCTATCTTAGCTGTATAATATCATTGTAAGATATCTAAACTGGAATATTTAATTGATCAGAAAGATGACAACATACAATAATACTGATATTTCAAATGATTAAAGTTATTATGCTACAATATAACTATCTTATTTGGATCTTACAAAGTGTGAGTTTCTAACTTCAACCCAGGTACATAATATGGTGTTCGGCAAGATGCCATGCAACTTAAGTAACTGATATTGAGCTAGTTAAGAATGAGAGGTGTGAGTGAAAATAAATGTAAAAGAAATATTTTGAAAGAAAAACTCCGACTACAATGTATTAATTTTTCTTTCAATAGCTTTTAACAAACTTCACCTGTAATTCAAACAACTTTTATTTTGATAGACATAAGTCATAGATTCATCAAACAAATTTGTTTGTTGAATAGAAATATTTAATGACTTTTTAAAAACACACATACCTGACATAGATCATATTATAAGAAACGGTAACTAAAAATGTAATCAGAAATTTTTATTTCAGATTCTTGTAATATATCCAATCAGGATTATTGAATGACTGTAATCATTATTAATGTAGTCATGATTAAAAGTATTATGAAATAATCATGATTACTTGCAATCACAATTACTTCACTCATGATTATTAATATGATTACAAATGTAATTCGTTACGCCCAACATTATGTTTAATATACTCTTCAAAAAGAAGTCCTTGTAGCATATCTTAAAAAGAGATTGCTAACCAGTATGAATTAAGAAATGCCTTTTCAAGGTACTCCTCTGAGAAAATTGTTTGCTGCATATCTCACACACAAAAGGTTTCTCACCAGTGTGAATTAATACATGATTATTTAAAAAACCCTTTTGTGAGAATTTCTTGTTGCATGTCTCACACACATAAGGCTTCTCACCAGTATGAATTAACAGATGCCTTTTTAAATGACTCTGCACAGAGAAATTTTTGTTGCATATTTCACATACAAAAGGTCTTTCACCAGTATGAGAGCGAAGATGATCATTTAAATGACCCTTTTGATAAAATTTCTTGTTACATGTCTCGCACACAAATGGTTTCTCACCAGTATGAGAGCGAATGTGATCATTTAAATGACTCTTTTGAAAAAATTTCTTGTTGCACGTCTCACACACAAAAGGTTTCTTACCAGTATGAACTAACAGATGTTGGCTTAAATCATTCTTTCGAAAGAATTTCTTGTAGCATATATCACACACAAAAGGTTTATCACCAGTATGGTTTAACACATGTATGTTTAAATAACTCTTTCGAGTGAAACTCTTCTTGCATATCCCGCAAACAAAAGGCTTCTCACCAGTATGAATTAATAGATGCCTATTTAAATGACTTGATTCAGAAAAATATTTGTTGCATATGTTACAAGTAAATGATTTTCCTTTGGGCAAGTCAGAAGATGTTTTTTCTAAATGTTCTTGCATAGAAGTGTTTTGCTCCATATTTCCAGCTTTAAAGATTGCTTTGTGTGATATAATGTATATCTACAATCATGGTTTATGCATCTGTAATAAATAGAATTGAGTTAATATATCACTTTTTATAATTAAAAATCTATTTAAGAAAAAAAAACTTCTCATGAGAAATTAAAATCGCTGGAAAAGCTCAGTTAAAATATAATTTCTACTACAATATTAAAAACTACAGTAGACTCCTAATTATCCGACAGCCATAGGAACAGTGGTTTGCGAGAAAATTAAATCGATGGATAAGAAGCTTTTCAAATGTATTTCCTAATTGTACAATGATTAAACTATACTTGTATTACTATATATAAAATAAATAGCTACTATTGTAAACTGAATTAAATTATCAGAAAGTAAATGTTATAAATAAAAAAGAAAAGCAAATTTAATGACAAAATTCCCAAGTAGCACAAAGAAAATGTCCAATACACAATGTAATATCGGAAGAGAAAACATGTTATAAAAAACTTTTAACAGAAACTGGTAGGAATAGATTTTTCTGTTGCTGGGGTAAAGAATTTCGGACAAAACTGGTAGGAATAGATTTTTCTGTTGCTGGGGTAAAGAATTTCGGACAAAACTATCATTTAATTATTTCGTACGTTTCAATCACAATCGACATATTTTTTTACGTTCTTTCAGCAAAGATTTAATTTTTAAGATGGATAAGATTATTTTTTTCTTTATATATCACTTTTTAATATTAAGTTTATTAAAATTTTGTGAAAAATTATTTTAACATAAATAAGAAATTTAAAACTTAGCAATTTAAAGGAGATAAGAAATTTTAAAGCTTGCTGTGATAAAAATCATGTATTCCCCTGTACAAAAATATAAAGAAAGTTTTAACAACCTCATTACTTTGAATTTTGCTTTGTGAGAAATTAAATATATATTTTTTATTAATTTTAAGTCAGAAAAATGTGTAATTTTTTTTCAAAAATTGATGCACTACACAAAAGTTAACACACATATATATTACCCCTAAAAGCTTATTATTATATAATAATAATAATTACTTAGATCAATAATATACTATATTATTAATAGTGTCTAATTAAAAAATCAGTGACCTACTTTTGAAACTAAATTTGTATTCTTTCAATAATAAAAAATAAAATTCTTATAAAAGTCGGAAATTTGAAAGCATTTAAAAAAGATAAACAAGCATCCATTTAAAAATTACATAAATTGAATTTTTTTTCTTGTAAAACCATTATTAAAAATGGTATAAAATTCATAGTATAAAAATAATATAAAAACATCTTTAGTTTTTTATAAAACACAAATTTTCACATGCTTTTTTATATATAAAAATAACTATAGATTTTTACAGAAAAATTTTATATTGGGCTTTTTCTTTCTGTGCAAATTTCATGCCTGACGCCTCCTTCAAATGCACATTGTTGAAAACTACACAAATGGGCAGTCCTTTAGAACTTTCCGTTCACTTCGGTCAAGATTACAAACTTCGTCAGATATGCTGAATGTCGACAATGATATTATTTTTATGAATTTTTTATAGATATCCCGAAATGTTCTAATAGTAATATAAATTTTACAACATTGGCCAATGTAACCAAATATTAAATATAAGGCATTAAAAAGTCAAGTTTTTTTAAAATGGCAAAACAATTATATTTTATTGCTTAGAACACTATTTCTGTATTACGATGTCATAAGTAATGCAAAAAGATCCTTTGGATGCTTTCTTTTTAAAACTAAGTTTAAGTTATGTCTGTGAATATCGACAGATGTTGTAAATTTAACATACGGCATTGAGCGACTTTCGAAATATTGGCCAATATTGTGGTGGATATTGGCCGATATCTCTGTGTTACCTGCGTTGTATAATTACATGTCACAAACCGCAAGGTCACCTGCTACGCCCTGGTAATGTTTTTTGGCAATAAAAGCGGTGTTACTTAGGAAACCAACACTGAATTGTTTTTCCTCTCTTTGATATGTTCCAGAGGGAAAAAAATGATGGAGTGCATTTCTTTAATAAATAATTTAAAAAATAAAACTACTTCATATTAGTGATGAGCGGTTCTCAAAAATTCAACAATCGCTAAAAATCAACATCGTATAAAATAAGTGTCGATAGAGATAAAAAACGATTTCCAAATTCTACTATCGAGATTTTCTACAATCGATTGTCAAACTGATAAACTGAAAATAGTAATTGTAAGATTTATCGATTGTTCTGGTAAAAAACTGGTCATAATGAAGGGAATAGACCAATAGATACTTCATCTATCAATCTATTGATCACGCTGATTTGTTCCTGATGATTTGACAGGAAAGAGAAAATAAAGATGAATGTTGGATTGAGATCGATATGCCGAAGCTCAACAATTGTAGGCCTGTTTCCATATCCTACTTATAATACCTTCTTACTTAATATAATAATACCTTTTCTCTCCATGGAGGTGCTTGCTAGTGTCTGAGGAGGGTCTGCAGATCCCTGATCACCCGTAGAGAATTCAAGGAGGAGTCTATCTTTCATTGCTAGGACTTCTGCTGTCCACCATAAACCTTTTCATTTAGGTTATATACTATATGTTATAAAGTCATAATCTAGTATGCATTGCAGCCTCACCATAGGGCTCTTTGGTAAGAGAGCACTCGTGGGGCTCTTTCTGGCCCTTTGGCTTCCCTGCTCAGTCCCCTTTTTGGGTCCCCTAATTAGCTCTCTTCCCTATTCCCATTTCCATTTTTAGTCTAGGTGGCTCTTTCTTGAGTTATTCCTATTTCCCACTTTAGACAGAATCTTAGTACCTATAATACTTATATTCATAAACTTATTTATCCATGGTATCCCATAACTATGAACTATTGGGTCAAGCCTTATCCTGGATCCTTTGGGCCCTAGGTCTTTTACTTTCCATGCTATGGGTGTTTTTAACTTTGGCCTTTTCAACCTTTAGCAGCAGTTTCTGAAATATGTTTTTAGCTTTTTGACCTCATTGGCCATTAACGCATGTCCACCATAGCTTGAATCTCTTGGATATTTATTTAAGGTGGAAACAGGCACTTCTTTTTCATTTTCTCCCTCCATACCTCCCATGGCTTCCCCACCCTTTCGTTTATCCTTGCTAGACTTCTTTCAAGTTTTTTAAAGTCCTATATAATTTCAGAGAAGATCGGATCATTTTAAATGTTTTTGAGCCTCTTGCAATATCCACTATGTAGCACTGCAGAATAGTGTACAATTCTTTATTCGATATATCAGATTCTATGGATCCCATCCTCATACAACTTGGACCATTCGTTTTAGTTTGCCTCCCTCCACCATTTTAATTCTGATTCTCTCTGCTAGGGGACACACTGCGCTTTCTTTTATTGTCTTCATCTCCCATTTCAAGCATATTTTCGCTGGATGAAGCTTCCTTTCAAAGTCTATGAAGCCTTTGAGCATTTTGGCTCTCTTCAGCTTTTCTTAGAACCATAATAAGATCTCCAATTCTTCAAGAGGTCATATGAAACAGTAATTAAAAAAATAATCAACTTACAGTTAAACCAGTCTAAATGCGAAACTAGTTTTTTTTATGGCGATTCTTGATAAAATCAGATCGGATATCGGATAAAAATAGCATTTAAATGACTGGAAACATCACTAAAAAATTAATACTATTGACAAAATTGATTTTTCTATACTATCGATAAAACATATAATTATCTCCCGTCACTACTTCATATACAGTCAACTCCCTCTAATCCGCAACTCTATAATCTGCAAATGCCTATAATCCACATACTATTTCAGATAAAAACAGTGAAATTTTTGTTACCATTAACTTTGCAAGAAAAATTCAAAAGGCGGCAGTTTCATCAACAATCGATAGTCAGTCCTCCCATCAAAATTTTTGAATTTCAATGAAGTAAAACTTTATTTTTCAACTGAAAAATAAAAGTAAAAAATCAGGAGACTTTCTTCTTGCTTGTTACATATTGTAACAATAAAAAATCATGGTGTCACCCAGCAAATTTTCACAGAATGCTTTGAAAATGAATTGTAAATGAAGGCTTATAGGCTTCATTTTGTAAATGAAGCCTACATGCATTGTAGTACAAAAGTCGGTTTACCTGTAAACTGTAAAATATTATTGCTCTTAGATAATCGTACTGTACATCCAAAAATATTACAAAAAGACAACGCCTCTACATTATTTTTACCTTCGAATATAAATTCTCTTATTCAGCCAATGGATCAAGGAATTATTAGTAGCATGAAATGCCAGTACAAAATGGAACTTATGTGCAGAATTATAACCTCTGATTTATCGGCTAATACGGAGGAGTATAGAAGGCAATTTATAATTAAGAGATGTATTTTTCTCTTCGCTGAATCATGCATTTCTTTATGCAAAGACACTTTAGTAGTTGCAAGGCATAATTTGTGGCCAGCATCTTTATTTATAGATAGTAATGATGATGATGTTGATTTTGGTGGTTTCAGTTTGGATAGTGCTAAACAAAAAAATCTGCAAAAAAATTCACTAACACAAAACTAAAACCAAAAAATTCATTAACTGTTATGCCTGATTTCTTGAATGGAGAAAATATAATTGAATATATATCCACCCAAGATGAAGCTCCAATTACAGAGAGTTTCACAGACGATGACATTATAAGTACTACTCTGTTGAACTCTGCTGAAAATAGGATGATTCTGACACAGAGTATGACGATGAAAATGAAAAAGTAACTCTGGAGCAGGGCAAGGATATGAGTTATAAATATCTGGATTTTCTTCAGAAACAGAGTTTTGTATCAGAACAAGAAATAATGACTATGCATAGACTCCAAGAAAAGTACTAGACAAAACAAATCACAAACAAATGACAATTGATACTATGTTTGAAAGTTGTAAAAATAAACTAAACTTAAATAATTTTTCCATAAATATAATGTGATTTTTAATTAAATAACCCAATGTTTTACAATATCATTTTTTTTACCAATTAATTTATGCATTAATAATTAATTTACTGTAAAATTACAGGAGAAAAAAATTAAACAAAGTAATGACCTATAATCTGCACAACCTTTGGTCCCAAGCTGTGCAGATTAGAGGGAATTGACTGTATTTTGTTTATAAATTTCCAAAAGTCTGCTCTATACAAGGGAATAAAATATAAGATCAAGTGGATAAGGTATCAAATTGAAATTGGTTAATATATTGAAAATTAGAAGCTTGTTTTGAAATGGAAATTTTGTTTCTTAATATCGCTATACGAATTTGGAATAAACTTATGCATAAGTTGTTTTTGTCCCTTCTATATAATATATCTTAATATAATATGATATGGAGCTGTAGGACTATAAATTATTATATTGGATACTTAGAATTAACTGACCCACCGTGATAATAACCTTAAATATATCTAAAAACATTTCATCGTAAAAAAATTATGGTCTTTCTTTCATAATTAATTTTTTAAAAACTATTTCATATTTTAATTTTTTTGGTACTTTTATATCAGCCATGAACAAATGATAAATCGCCAACTATTGTTCCCATCGCCACCATTCGTATTGTATACATTTCATATAAAATATAAACATTTCACTTATTTTATTTAGAATACAAAACTTCCTTTTAAAATACATATGTTAGAAATACATGTCTTTTATTTAATTCATTTAAAAATACACACATTTAAAATACTTGTCTTTTACTCAAAAAATTTAAAAACAAAATAAAAAAATAAATAAATAGATAAGAAAAAATTAGATGGATAAGGTATCAAATAGAAATTTGTTGATAAAAAAACAAACTTCTTATTTTCAATAAAATAAAAACTAAAAAAAAATCACAAAAATTTCAAAAATTGCTGCACAAAATCAAAATAAATTTTATTGAACTTATAAAAATAAATAAAAATATTAAGAGAAAAGGGAAAAAGACTTTGGACAGATTTAATTTTATATCTCATAAGAGAGAAAAAACATTTCTGAACATAAAAGTTCTAAAACTTATCCTTGTGTATTGGAAATACACACAGAAACTGAAAAATATAATATGAATGATCTCGGATGTAATGTAATATTTTGCATTAATATATTTAAGGATGTTCTTAAAATAAATAAAAACTTCTGAATAATGAAAATATTTCCAACACATTCAAAAAACTATTATTATATGTTAATGAAATTTGCAAACATTAATATACAAGTACTTTAGAATTGGATAGCATTTTCCATTTTTCTATAAATGTTATTTATTATGTCTTGAGATGTAATCAATTGCTTGTTAATGAAAACCTTTCTTTAACAATATTTAACAAAATTCAGCCAATTAGTGGTCTGTATTCAGCCAACTGGATATTCAGAATAAAAGCCAAATATTCCAAATATCGAATAGTGACTGAATATTTGTTACATCTATATAACCAATGCCAACCAAGAAAATGACAGTTGATTTGATATTAAAAAAAAAGAAATAGTTCTATTACATCATTTAAAATGAATGAAGATAGCAAAAATTTGCATAAGCAGCGTTTCCTAGCATAAATTTGTATAAGTTATGTATGTTTCTCTCAATCTTGAATAAACTATAGAAGTTTGTGAATTGGTGCTACTCTGCTATACTATAAATTGCTTTGACTTTTTCGCAATCAAATATGGAAAAATTACAGATTTATTTACAATTATCTGGTACAAATTAACACAATATAACATTTTACAGATATTCATTACTTCAGATTAAATTTTAAGCTTTTTTTTCAGATATCTGCATTTTTAAATCTTTGATTTACGATTTTCTTTTTCAAATGTATTTCATATGTATGCCTTTGATATATCTCAGATTTTTTTTTTGAAGATTGGTTGGTTGGTTGGTTATTTGTTATTGCCAATTATCTACCCGAGGGATATAGGCTGGCAGGGGGATTTGCCCTCTGTAGGGGTCTTTCTAAGGGATCCTAACCTGTATTTGAGCAAGGTTCGAAAAAAAAACATGGGAAACTCTAGACCAGCGTTTCTTAAACTTTGGGATCTCGCGGACCCCCCTTTGATGTGAAATTCATTCCGGGGACACCCAACTATATTTTACATAATATAAGGTAAGAAATTATTTTAATGCATACACCCTATTTATTTTTCAGTATACATATTCTATGTTTAGTTCACAGTGTTGGACAAAAATAAGCTGCATTAATAAGTAGAAAAATAATTATAACACACATTTTAAAACAGTTAAAATATACATACTACTATTTGCTATGAGAAGGATACTGCTACTTTACTCCTACTAGATGTGGAATATTTAGTTCAATGTTTAAAACATGTTTCCGTAAGGCTAGTACAACATCCCGGCGATGTCTACATTTGTTTCTCATGTGCATAAGGACAAGATTGGAGAAAGTCTTTTCACATAACCATGCGGCGCAGAAAGGAAGTAATTGCTTGGTAGCTTTTTCTGCTAGATCTGCAGAGGTATTTCCCACGCACAACCAAACATTTGGAAAAGCAATGGAAAGCAATTTTCATGCACCCATCTAATGGTAATTTCGAATGTTGTTCCCGCTCTAAAAATGTCAAGGTTTTGATTTCACTAATTTCTTAGAAATTAAATAGATCCCTAATACAGCCGGTTTCTGACTTCGAGAGAGGAAAATAAAACCTGAAAGTATCTTTCAATTGCTTCAGGTATACAAAAAATGTTCAATAATATCAGGAAAAATTGTATCGTCAGAAGTTTGTAAAATATCGAATAATGTTGGATATGATTCAAAAATATTATTTTCAAGTCAATAACTTGCAAATACTTTTTTTATTGTGGCTTCTACTTTTTCTTAGACTTTGAAAATGTGTATTTTTCAGGAAATTTAAAATAACTGTCAAATATTCCACCTTGGCAAGCTAGGAGAAATAATTGAAATTATCTTATAGAATTTAGAGTCCATTAAAAACAGTCTTACTTCATTACACAGTGCAAAAATTCAAATTTTTACTCGAGACAGCCCCCTAATGCATGCATAAATAGTTGCTTGTGTTTACTCCCAATTTTTTCTCGCAAAATTTTGGCGTATAATTCAAGTAAATTTAGTTGTTTCAGTAGTAAATTATATCAAAGCTAATTAGTTTAGATGTTAGTGTACTTAAACAACTTTGTTGAATGTAGTCTTCAAATCCTCAAGAATTTTCAGGAAAACAGCGGTGCACGGTTAATCCAACAGTGTGTTCAAATTACATATGGTATTTTAGCTTCAACGAATCTAATCAAACCTCAAATCATTAATAGTTCCATTCATAAATCATGCCCCATCTGCACTTATTGCAATACATCTTGACCGGTTTATTTCTTTTTCTTGTATGGAACTACCTAAACATGTGAATAGTACAACACTTGTGTGAATTGGAAGGAGTTTGCAAAAATCTTTACATATCTTTAGTAACAAATTCATAACAAGCAAAAGCTATGAAATTAACATTATTGAAAATGTCTAAACTCTCCTTTAGTTGCAATGCGAAAAAATGAGTAATTTTTACACGTTCATTCTATTAGTTATCAAAACTGTCACACAGGTCTGTGATTCTGCTCCTAACAGTATCATTAGATAATGAAATGAAATTTATATCCTTTGTTGTTTTTTCTTTTATCATTGTTGTGATCATTGCTTTAGCAGCAGGTAGAATTCAATTCACTGCAATCATGTGAAGTTTTGCAGATTTTGCTACCATCAGAGATACCTGATATGAGATAAAAACGGCGTTTACATTATTGGAACCAGTTATGGTCATTTCATTTCATTTCTGACTTGCTTTCAGTTCTTTTAACTTGCTTTAAAAAAAGTAATTTGGTTTGTTTGCATACTCTTTGTGTTTAGTTTGTCTTCGTAGATTTGCTGGCCGCATACACTGATTTGACAGTATATCGCTACAAATAATAGATGGACTTTTCCTCGTTATTAATATAGATGCTCGTAAATCCAAATGTTAAACATTATTCAGAAAACTAACGCTTTTGTCTTGGTGATATTTCCTTTTTTGTTGAATTCTGAGGTGTTGAATCATCATCGTCTAAATCTAACTCCTTCTCATCTTTACATTTTAATGTACCAGCCTTTCTCATCATTCATCCATACATTAAATAAAACATATTGTCGAAATATGTAAATATGTAACAAGAGGGACTAAAATACGAGCAGTGCATTTCAAAATGATAATGGCTGTAATAACAATATTGCATTTTTTGGAATGATTTTGAAAAAATGCGAACCAGTCTCTATTATCTCTTAAAAATAAATTTCTCACCCGTGCATCCAATTTTTTTTTAAATAAAAATTCTTGCAGGAATTCTTGAGTAAAAGGCTTGTGATTTTTATAAAGTTTGTTTTAAATCTAAAATTATTTCCTACTTTTTTGAAGAAACTGCACTTTTTGTAGATTTTAAAACTGTATTTTTTAAGTAATAAAATTCACAAGTTCAGAGCTTCTATTGTTTGTTTAGAAATTTAAAAATAAATGTTTTTATTTCGTTTAAATCTCCATTAATTATAAAACAATGCTTAGGTGAATTTTTAGAATTTATTTTTAATGGAGAATCTTTATTAATCCATTGACTGCTTATTTTTTTTTCGAGATCCTTTCAACCAATACATATCTTATTACATATTTCAAATCATCATGTATTTGAAATATGTACGACAATTATCATTTCAAATTTTACCCCTTGACTGCGGAGTTTTAAAAACAAAATTGCTCTAAAAATTGTGTATTATATAATTTTTTCTACAAATGTCTTGCCAGTGGAAATCTCGGGATAAAGGGTCAGACAGTTTTAAAAAAAGTTTGCTTTCGTCTTCTTGCAGTGATAAACAGACTGCATGGTCATGTGATTGCTACTATGCCAGCTCGAAACATTATTCATTTTAAAGCAAACGGGGGAAAGGAAAAAATATTCTGTAAAAATTTTGGCTTGCATAGTGATGAATTCAAAGAGTTGTCCAGGAAAGGGGAGATATTCTATTTCTGGAGCACTGACATGTCTCCCTCGGAAAATTTGATGTTTTATACTTATTGATGGTCCAGATTAGAAGCTCCTGACCTGCAAAACTCCCCTAAAAGAACTTCGGAAATTAATTCAGGAGAAAAAAATCTGAATTTAGTACTGAGCTTGAGGACCCCTGGCCTAAGTTCGCGGACCCCCAGGGGTCCGTGGACCACAGTTTAAGAAACACTGCTCTAGACGGTTAGGTCGACAAGTGTGACAGGGATTTCAACTCAGCACTTCCCATCTACCAGCTTTGAAAGCAGAACCTCTCAGCCACTGGTGGGGCTTATTTTGAAGGAGATGCAAGTTTGTTTTTTTTTAAACCTTGGAAGCTTTGCTTAAATATTATCAGAAGCTTGTTTCAGAAGATGAATGGCACTTAAATAGTTAATGACGCATAGAGAAATGAATGCTTAAAATCATGATCAACCAGATCTTATCAGCAAAGTAAATCATTCAAGTTCAATAACAAAAAAGAAAAAAAACAAGAGAATGGTTTGTTCTTATCAAGGCCATAACCAGAAAAATATTTCAGAGGGGATTTATAGGTTCAAAATTTTATTCTTATTATCATATTTTATATTTGTTTTGTAATACTTTAATAAAGATAAAATTATTTAAAAGTTATCTATTCTGAATTCCAGTAACCAATAGTTATCACCAAAGAAAATTGAATATTTGAGTCTTCTTCATTGCAAAGAAATTTATAATTTCATTTGTGTTGATGGTGATTCTACTTAGACAATATATCAACAATAGTGTCAACCAAATTAAAGATTTCTGAAACTTTTTACATTTATTTTGAAATGTCTTTTGTCAGAAATGTATTTCCAGGAGCATATGTCAAAACTGTTACATTTGCCAATTTGGGGTTATTTGGAATTAGACACTCATTGTATTCTTCAAGCGTTTCAGTTAAACAAGTTGGAGAATCTATTTGAATATTCTACCAATTTGTTTGAAAGCATAGAAATCCTGCTTTTACACAGTTCCATTAAAAAAAATTAGAAATTATAAAACTTTCTATGGTTTATTATTTAATTTCTGTTTTTTTAAATAGCATTCATTTTTTCAATGTCAGAATATTTTATTTTGACTCTTTTGATTAATACTTAATGGCTTATTTATTTCCTGATCTATTTATTTCCTATTAAATCCTGAAAACATTTCAGAGGGGGATCAAACTCTGATGATACTCCATTGGCTATGGCCTTGTTTTTTATAATTTGTGTCACTTTATTCAAAAATATATAAGAAAATATAGTGTATATATATATTCTTTTAAAACACAATAAACTTTATAAAACATTTAGAACAAAATTATCTAACCACATCAAACATTTTTTTAAGTATATGGAATGATCATAAGAAAAAAAACAGGTTTCACAGAAAAAAAAACAGGTTTAAACATTTTTTCTCTTTTGATACAGTATTAAGCAAATTTAACAAGTTATGATAGCTTTGTAAAACTGCTTTTTTTCATGAAAAATAAATACATTCTATTTCAATGGCACAATTATTAATTGGATTTTTGAAGATTATATGTATATTAAACACTAACAAAATATGAAAAGCTTGCTGATAAAACAAACTCCTTACATTTTTTATATTTTGTGAGGAGAATGGAATTTTATGAAGAGACCCATTTTGTGAAGAGCCTCTTTTTGTTAAATGAAATTTTGTGAAGGGATCTCCTATGTTGCTATATTTGCCTGGATTGACCCCTGATTTCAAAAATAATGCTCCACTTACATTGTAAGAAATACAAACTTAATATGATATTTTATTAGATATCAAATGTATGGTTAACAGATGCTCAACCACTTATTTTTTTTTTCAAGAAACAGAATGAAATCAACTCAACTGTAAATTAAGCAGAGAAAGCTTCATAACTGATATTTGATTAATTCTATTTTTGTTTTTCTGTAAAGAACAACAACAAAAAATATAGCATTTATATTATAGCCTATGATTAAGCATATAACAAAAAGCAAAAAAGTATACTTTATATCCATACTATTGATAACGCATGATTAACTACACTAATGATAAAGCACAATTTTTAAAAACTAGAGGGTACTGATACATAATATTCTGTAAAAATAATACTAACACAGTTATATAGAAAACTATAAGGATGGGAAATTACATTAACCTTTGAGACTTGAAGTTAAAATAACACCACAAATACACATTCATTGCTTTTCCACAAACAAAATGACACAATATATGACATAAAGAGCCCTTTAACTGAAACTTTAAGGGGCTTGTTATTTAGGTTCCCACAAATATGGATCTAAATTACTAGCCATCTTAAAATATCAATTTATTATCAATAACCTAAATTCACACAATAAAAAATTGAAGGGATTTAAACAAGTGAATTCTGTGATCTACAAATCCTCAAAAATTTTCATTATAAAGGATTTAAGTTAAATAATTATGAAAATTCCTACTTTTCTTGGCCACACTGTCTTGAAGGGATTTTGCAAACTCAGATAAAAAATGCATTGATTTTATGAGGAAATAAACATCAGTGATGTCATTTATTGGTTTTGTTCCAAAGCAAAGAACATTCAGCTATATAGAGGTAAAGTCTGAGTTCACACTTACTCACATTTTAGATGTAAACAACAGTAGGGGAAGTGTGCCTAATATTGCACCCCATGATTTCTAAGTGAAATACCTGCTGCATTCTGGTGGTCATTGTCTAAACTTGATCCTCCATTAGCAATTTTAGTCTAGTATCATATCTTTTGCTGTTCCAAATAGTGAAAATTTTATTGTTTTTTTTTATTTAAAAATATTTTTAACGTTATTTTTAGAAAATTATAAATATACAAAGGTAAGTAATAAAAGTTTTGAATTTTTATAAAAATATTTTTATAGATCCAAATTTTTATTTTTTATGTTTTGATTGACTCATTAAAGACACAAAGGTATTTTATGTACTATGTATATTTTATGTACTATGTATATTTTATGTTAACTTTGTGATATTAAATTAATTTGAGGACTAACATGATTAGAACAATTAATAGTAGTAATTAGATAAATTATGTGACTGATCCTGGAACTAACTAATACTGAACTGACTCAGTGTGGCCAATTCTGGCCAGCAGAAATCAGTCAAATAACATGCTGGTAATAACATCCAACCTGCAAACAGGTTATTTGAATGAATTACATCAAATGAAATCATATAAGATTGTTCAGTTGGTAGAGCATTGGCACATGAAGCCAAAAGTACCAGATTAATGATACCAAAAATGGTTGCTTTAGTAGCATAAGATCAGATAATAATGGCCAAAATAATAGCATGCTTCCTTTTAGAAGAGTAAAAAGAATCCTTATTTGTCATAAATAACCAAAACCTGTTCCAGGAAAATCTACATCTAATTTTACAGTTAATTCTACCACTCAATTTACAACTTTTTTTATTTTTATTGCAAAATCATACATTATTTCTTTTAAAGAAACATTTTTAATTATTATCTGAGATAGGTGGTAAGAATGCGGTTTGGATTTTCAAAACTAAATTGAAAATATACATGTGAATACATGGTGAAAAAAAGAAAACTTTTATTGCATGCTATTAGCTACTCAAATTGTACGGAAAAAATACGAAACTTTTGTATTTGACATTTTTTCCAGATCATCATAGATGGCACTGTAATCGAGCGAAATGAACCATTCGCAAGTAGATACAATCAATTGTTTCAAAGTTACGATGAGTTTTATTAATAAAAAGTCCAAAATTATACTTTATGAGAAAGCTTAACATTATTAAAATTATTTTACATTCAAAACATGTCTTTTATATCATATTGAATATTCTTAAACTTAATAAATGTCTGCAAAATAGCAATGTAATCATGTACTAAATTTACATGTAATAAAGTAGAATTTTCAATATTTTATTCATAAGACCTGCCATAACTTTGTAATAAATCATCGTAATGACTTGCGGTAGGTGTTATTCAATTCAGAATTAAAAATAGATAACAAACGATACCTCACTTGACCTATTTAAGAAAAGTTGACTTTTTCGCCCCCATGAGTTAAATGCCCCACTTTTACCCTCAAAAAAGTATGGTAAAATAACTTTATTTTTTGGGGACTGATCAGATCTTCATTTCTAAAGTCAAAACGAATTTTTTTTTTCAAATTTTGGTGAATGGCCATCAGTTTTTGTACTATTGCCTCTCCCGATTCAGGGTTCTTGCTTAACACTGCATTTTACTTGATTACAGCATCATCTACAATGATCCGGAAAAATTTTTATATACAAAAGTTACATATTTTTTCCCACAGAATCCGAATAGGACCTGACTAATGCAGGGGCATGCGGGGCAGCTGCCCCTGCCCCCCCCTATTTGAGGGGGCCCTCATAGACTTAATCAAGATTTTTGCCTCCCCCCATAACAAAAAAGAAATGAATTACATCACCAGAAAACTAATACTAGAAAAATTATACAAATATAATTTAGTGCATGAAGAATTCAGTAACAACATATAAAGTGTAGAAATTTGTTTCAATTAGTGTAAATGTGTGCCTGCACTTGCATTTCCATATTATGAAATCACCCAAATGTAAGTTGTTGCAATACAAAGATTAAATTTTACAGTTTCACCAAATTAATTTTCACCAATTAACTTAATTAATTGATGGTAGAAAATTTTATGTTATGACAAATACCCAAGAATGACTGAAAGACCTGGCCCTATTAAATGCTCACATGAGCCTTTATATTTCCATATAAAATAATAAGTATTCTAGCATGTGTTAAAGATTTAACCCTTTTCTTGTGATACCCTGTATACAATGTGAATAGTGCAGGGTTCGAAATTTGTGTATACATACAATAGATATGAAGTTTAGTATTAGTTACTCTAGCATAAATCACTAACAATTTCTATGGATAAAAAGAGGGCCCCCCAGAATGAGCATGCCCCCGGGCCGTAGATAGTGGGGTTATCATTTAAGATTTCAAAGTTGCATGCTCTGCTCTCCCCATAGGCTGTGGATGGGGCAGGCAATTTTAATATCACTGAATAGATTTTTCAAAAATATTGAACACATATTTTTCTGTTTTTCAATTTGATGTGTATTTCTCGAGTTATTTGACAGTTTCCAGTTTTTTCAGACACACTGTGTGTATCGAACTGTGCATTTATATGTTCTTATATGTATTCTAAAATACATTGAAAAAAGTATAGGTATAGGAAGACACAAAAAAAAAAATAAATAAATAAATAAAAAATAAAAATAGACTCCCTTTCTCCCTTTTGGCTTGATTAATGTCCATTAGTAACAGAATACTTTAAATTTAGAGGAAAAGAACAGGAATGAATTCAAGAATAAATTTAACCTATATACCATATAAAACAATTTTAAAGGAAAACATTTATTTGTCATATAAAGATTGCTATACAAATAATAGAATAAAATTGATATATTCGAAGTACTGTGTAATTTTATTTATTTTTTGTTTTAAGATTTTAATAAAGAAACTATTACTTTTACATGCATGTTGATTGTGCATGGAGAAGGATAGAACACGTCAAATCATGATATGTCAATCAGCATGGGGATTAAGTCATTGGCAAAGATTAACAGAGTGATTGCCATAATGTAAAAAATAAATTGAGATCGACAAATCATGCTAAGTGCCAGAGCAGTTTTGAAGTTCTCTGTTTTATAGGTTCATTTTAACCAGAAATTTTATTTAATGAAATGTATTTTATTTTTAAGTAGCATTTATTTTAGCTCGATTATTAATTTAAATTTCTGGTATGGAACATATTTATGCTATGAGCTGTGAGGTTAGAAGAAAAGAACAATTCACACATCATACTGAACATACCTAGTGTGAATTTTATATGGTTGATGTTCATATCACAGATGAAGGGTTAAATACTTTTAAGAAAAACAAAAATTGAGAGAAGCACACTGTAAAGTATATGGATGGCACTCAAATTGAAAATCAGTAGTTTCTTACCAAAATTTGGATGATTGACATATTTGTGCTACATTTAGAATGAAAAAAAAAATCCTCATTTCAAATGAAAGTTTTTATAACATATTTTAAAAATTGGATAAAAAAATTTTAGAAAATGATAATGAAATATAACATTGGTAGATCAAGTTTTAAAAAAAGGAAGAAATGGTAGCTTTAAGACTCATGAGAAATTTGTTTTTTTACAAAAATAATAGATGGAATTGGAAAATTGTCTTCTTTTTTCTGGTCCCCACCCTTAAAAAAATAGTCATGTTTGAAATGGTATATGCTAAAATAGTAGCAATTGTCCCTTGTTGTTAAAAGTAATTGCTTTTAGTTGCAATTGGCAGTGCTGCAGATTTGACACCTGGCATGATTATATTCTACTCAGAATGAATGGAATTCTCTCATAAGAGTTTTTAAATTTATAATTGAGATAAAATTAATTTCCCAAAGCATGCTTGCTAAAATATTCTAATCTAATTTGATATGAACCCCAACTAGGATATGTTCACACTAATGGAGACACAAAACTTAAATTACTGGATAATTGAGATATAATAACAAAAACAAAGTTGAACAGTATTTACTGTGTGGTCTTTATCTTCTTTGAAAAAAAAAAAAAAAAAAAAAACATGTATTCTTGGTGGTTTATTTACTTTTAAAAAAATCCTTTTTCACTATTTCTAGTGTTTCTGTGTAAAAAAAAAAAAAAAAAAAAAAAAAAAAGAGATGTAATTGGAAAATGATTTTAATAAATTGTTAAACTAAATGTGTAACATTGTAATAATTGAACTTGTTAAAATCAGAGGTGTACCTGTAAGTCTCCCATTTTCTTAAATGTGCAAAAACAAAACATTTACTAGGAAGCATTACAATGAATTCGTATGTGGAGGAATATCAGTTTTTTTTTTTATTATTACTATGTCTTACATTGTTTTTATTATAAATTGCTTGATAAGCCTAAATAATTTATATGCACTTAATTCTAATTTCTAATATTCGTGATTTACATCATGCTTTTAACTGACTCATATATATTTATTAATGTAGACTCCCTCAAATCTGCCACCCTAAAATCTGCACATTGTTTCTGATGTAAACAATGAAACTTACAGTTAAGATGTAAGTGTAAAATGCAAGTTTTTTTTTTTTTGTTATTTTTATATCATTCATTTTAATATGCAATTCTGGTTACTAATTTGATTCAACTCCTGTTTTCTCATGAAGGAAGCGTAAATTTATTTGTTGAAAAAATTCAAGATAGTGCTGATATCAAAGGCGATCAGGATATTTTCATAAAATAACTTATGTATTAATCAAGCTTTTTGGTTATTAAGTATGGCTAAATATGAAATAGAACTTTGTTATTTTAAGATTTTGATATGAATTATTAGGGTACATTTATGTGGCGAGTTTCACTGAATAATTCAAGAAAAAAATATCTCATCATCATGTATATTTAGTGATGCCTTATTAATTATTTACTTGACGTTTACTTTTAATATTTTAAATGTTTTTAAATGTTCTTAATTTTTATTATTTTACATTATTGTCAGCATTCATTATAATTTTGAGTGCACTATTAAATACAAAATTATTGTTTAAAAAATGTAAACAAGACAGTGACTAGAAATCTGCAAAATTCTAAAATCTGCACAATGGGGTGTAGCGCTCGCCTATGGAATTTTTTTTTCTTCTCCAAATCAAAATGGGGTTGTGTGGGAAAGTTGCTCTATCATATGCACATTCAGAATATAAAATATCTTGGAATTTGATTTGGAGAAAAAGAAAATTTTCCATAGGCGAGCGCTTTTACGTTTTTTCTCAATATTCATTGACCTTGGGGCAGTATTTAATATTAATATTTTTCAAAGATATTTTATATTTAGAATGAGGATCTGATTGAGCAACTTTCCCACCCTACTCAATTTTGATTAGAAGGGAAGAAAAATTTCACTCCACCCTACTGCACAACCTCTGGTTTTAAGCTATGCAGATTTAAGGGGTCTACTGTACATGAATTATCAGTAATAGACTCATTGGTATAAAAGCTATTTGTATTTACCAGAAAAAAAAAAGCATAGTAATTATTCTCATTATCTCACCTTTGGAACATACATTGGAATATTTGAAAATAGTAGGTATAGCATTATTTTTCAGCTTGAGACATGAGACAGGTGTCTGGTCAATTATATCCCCTGTGAATAGGTAGAACAGAGTGAACTATGTTGCCATGGTCTCCAATCTTATGAGAAACTGCTAATATCCACAACTGTCTTCCGATAAGGATCTTTTGGAAAACTATAAACAAATTAAGAACTGTAAACAAAATAATATTGCTATATATATATATATAGATATTTAAATCTTAACAGAGAATTAATGGAATAGATTTTATGGTACTTTTCCGTTATACACCTTTGTCGCCAAGCATACATTTACATACATTTTGGCATGGTGTCCATATAATGGAAAAGTACTGATTTGATATACTAGGAATCAATTCAGGGGAAAATTGATTTCAGTTTGCAGAACCTTCCATAAAATTACATTCCATAAAAATGCTTTCTCTATAAAATTTTATGATGAAAATGTACTTTTCAAATACACAAATAAGGTAGATACTTGTTTGTTATAGGGGCCTTGGCACTTTTTTAAAAAGCTTGGTGCAATTTGGTTTAAGAAAGTGAGATTTGTTGCCAAATAATATAGACAGCAATGAAACCAAACCTGATAAACTTTTATGTTTGTTTAGATACATATACAGTAGAAGATCTTTATAACGCAATTCTCCATATAACGTACAACTTCTCAGATGTAAACAATGAATTTTCAATTCAGAACACCTGAATTCCCACATTATAAATAGTTGCTATTCCCTAGAGGACTATATTTGATACATTAGTTCAACTTTATCTCTTTAATTCAGAGCTAATTGCTGAAAAAATTGCTACGATTTGATACAGGTATGTTTGGACAATGTCTATAAAGTAAATTTAACAATGTGTGGAATGATCTATATCAGCGGTTCCCAACCTGTGGTACACGTACCCCTAGGGGTATGTGGCGGAGCTGCTGGGGGTACGTGAAAATAATATCGGTAATGGCGGAAATCACAAAAATGGTTTAACTGAAAACACATAAAGAAAACTGATAGTTTTGGATGTTAGTCTCATGTGTAAGTCCAATATGTTACATTCAAAAGGACAGAAAAAGCCCACTAAACCTAACAAGTCATTGTTATTGCAATGTCACTAGCTCCGCCCACTGTTAAGCATATTGCATGAATACTTATATATTTTCCCCCATCTTCCTGAAAACTTCAATTAATAGTTATAGAATATTCTTTTCTTACCACTTTTTTTTTGTTCTTCCGTTTTTAATAATAATTGCAGAACACCCAAATTATGTAAGAGCTTCTGGTTTTTATCTCTTTTGTTAAAACGTGTTGAAAAGCTGGCCGTTATTTTCGTTTTCGAATAGGAGGAGTTATATCACTAACGTATTTTAATAAAAAGATTCCCTCATTTTAATGAGGATTTAATTTGAAGTGTTTATTTATTATATGAGTTATTTTGTTTTGTGTTTAAAATGGATAATTTGTTGAATTCTGGAACTCTTAAGAGAACTGCAACTGTGATTGAAATTCAACTTGGTGAGTCCGAAACTGCAAGTACTTTGATTCAATCTGATTATTTAGGAGTGCAAGACAACCTGAGTGCAGCTGTTAAAAGACTCGTTCTTGTAAGTGATAAACGTAATACTTTAAATAAAACTGAATGTATCAGTGCCCCATTTGAAAAGAAAATATATAATGAATACTTGAAATATGGATTTTCATTCACGGGAGAGAAAGATTTTCCAAAACTTTCCAAACCGTTGTTTGTGGAGAGATATTGTCCAGTGCTAGCATGAAACCCTCTTTATTAAGGCGCCATTTAGAGACAAAACATCCAATTTATAAACAAAAAGATGTCAGCTTCTTTCAGCGACTATTAAGCGGCCTTAATACAGCATCTTACGTGTTTTCAACAAAGATAATGAGAATGCTGTTGAAGCATCGTACAGAATATGCTAACATATTGCTAAAAGTGGTAAAAATTGTACAATCGCTGAAAATTTGATATATCCTTGTATAAAAGATATTGTTGAATGTATGTTTGGTGAAGAACATATGAAAATATTTTTAAATATTCCTTTCTCAAACAATACAGTTGCTCGAAGAATTAGTGACATGCCTTCCGATATTGAACCTACAATAATTCAAAGAATAAAAAAAAAAAAAAGAGTCCTATTTTTCAATTCAGGTGGATGAGAGTACGGATATCTCCAATCTGTCAATTTTGCTTGTTATTGCAAGATATTTGAATGATAATGTACTTGAAGAAAATTTGATACTCTGCTATCCTCTCACAGAAAGATGTACAGGAAAAGATATATTTAATGTCATTTACAGTTATTTCTGTGAAAAAGATTTTGATTGGGCCAAGTGTAACTGGGGTTTGCACTGATGGTAGGAAATCTATATCTGGATGTTATATAGGCTTACGCGGTCTAATGAAAAAAATTGCACCTCATGTACCTTGGAACAGTTGCTGTATACACAGTCACTGTCTAGCGACCAAACCCTTGCCAGACTCATTGAAGGAAGTACTCCACCAAACTGCCAAAGTTGTTAATTTTATTAAGACCGATTCAACTCCAGACTATTCAAATATTTTTGTGAAAAGATAGGCAGTGGAAAATTTCATGTGGAAAAGTACTTGAAAAACTATTTGAATTGAGGCATGAAGTTAAAGTTTTTTGTAAGATCATCTTTTTGAGTTAATCTCTAAATTTCATGAAAAGGTACATACTTATCTGACATTTTTTAAGAAATAAATAAACTTAATTTAGGATTACAGAACATTTTCATAACCTTTTTTAAGGTATCTGACAAGATCGAGTCTATGATTACAAAATTAAATTTTTTAGAATCATGCATGAGAAAACACCAGCCAGAAGTTTTTCAAACACTTTACAATTTCTTATCAGAAGCAGTAAAATCTAGTATAATGGCTCACTTAACAGGACTTAAAACGTCGTTCAGACAATATTTTCCGAAGCAGAGTTGTGAAAATAACTGGATTGCAAACCCATTTAAAGATTCGTTCTTTCGAGAAGCATAAAAATTTATCAGTTTCTGAAAAAGAAAAATTGATCGAGCTTTCGACCGATTCTTCTTTATAATCTGATTTCAACCAAAGAAATATTATTGCTTTTTGGATAGCAGTAAAAGTAGAATACCAAGAACTCAGTGATAAGGCTATAAAACACTTATTGCCTTTCACAAATACCGAGCTTGTTGAAAGAGCATTTTTGTCTTATGCGTATATTAACACTTTGCCGTCCGGCAACACCAGAGTGGTGTCGTTAAATTTTAATCCTTCAATGCTACATTGGCACAAGAGTTTTGGAAGGAAAAATTCCCTTTTATCAAGTACACGAAGAAAAGATTTTCCTGTTTATCGAATAAATTTGTTACTAAATTCTGGTGTCAATCGATCATTTCGCCATTTTACGAATAGAAGTATTTTTACGAGACATGCGGATGGCAAAGTGTTAAAAACAAATATCTCAATAAGTTTGACATTGCTCCTAACTTGAGATTATCTTGAGATACTGTCTTTGTTTGAACCTGATTTTAAGAAACTCGGTTCTATGAAACAAGCTCAAGGATCCCATTGAGAGTATGGACAGTCATTTTGGTTATTTGTATATATAATGAGATAAAGTTATCATCAATAATCATCTTAAGATAGTTAAAATTTCTTTTAAGGCTATATTAATTTTTTTAATGTTTAGCTATTATTATAAAAAGCAATATTAATTTTAAAATGCAAGTTAAAAAATAAAAGGTTAAAAATGTCAATGTAATTTGTGTCGATTTATTATTTGGTTGTGATAAGAAGATTACTAAAGGAAAAAAGGTTGTTTGCGTAATATGGTTGAGTGGAGGGGGAGAGGAGTGTTTATGAGAAAATGTGGGTATGCCAAAATGCAAAGTCTAAGAAAGGGGTACGTGAAAGAAAAATGGTTGGGAAGCGCTGATCTATATTATGCAAAAAATTATAATCTGCACAACTCCTGGTAATAAAGAATGCAATGTAAAGATACTCTAATATATTTTGATATGTTTCACACCTATTTGGCCATGTTTTACAAGCTAAATTTAATGATGTGTGAAATGTGATCTATATAACGCAAAATTCTATATAACGCAGAACCTCGTGTTTTTATGTTTGCATTATAAAGATCTTCTAAATTATTAAAATAAAATCCACAAATTACAAGTACAGATAAATTACTCATGTTTGTATATATAAAATTGATAAATGACTTCTTTAAATTAAATAAATTGTATAAATATCGAAAAAAATTACTTGTGTATATGAAATACTGAATAGATTGCATAAAATATGTGTGAAACATTTCCTTCTCTTGCCAAGGTCATTTTGTCTATTTTGCTAAGGCCCCTACAATAAACAAGTACCAAAAAGTATAAGAATTGTTATTTTTCAGGATTATAACAAATTAAGATACTTAAGTATTAAGAGGAACAGACTGACCCCGTTTCAAGAACATCTGCCAATTTTGGGATTGATTTAAATAAATGAAGCTTTGTTAAATGTATCAAAAGAAAAATTAAATTCAAATTATTATAAAATAAAACTAGATGTGATTTTCTTTACAAAATTTTATTAGTAATATATTAAAAAAATACAATATTTTTTCAACAAAATTTGTTTTCCCAAGAAGAAAACTGCATCCACCCCAGGATACTGTTATATTTCTGTATACATCCCGACAATGACAATTTACAAGCCAATGAGAAATGCATATTTCAGGGACATTTCATCCTTCTTATCACAATCAAGATGATCAACATTTGAACTTTTCCAATTTTACTTTTAGTACAAAGCTTCTCCTAGGTTAAAAAAAGGCAAAGTCTGTTGGTTGGAAAAAGCCTACTTTCCACATTCTTACAGGCATTTTTTTTTAAAGGCACTTTTAATATCTAAAAGTCAGGGCATTCTTTTCAAGACAACAACAACAATAATAATATTATGGATAGGAAGGGGGGGGGTGAAAAATCTCATTTCACACTGAAATATTTTAGCTTAAAGTGTTTGACTTCTTGATGCATTTAAGAACTATCGCCAAATGCTTGGTTTGTCCGTATTCTAGAGCGCATACTCAACCGGTCAATTAAATTACTATTTTATTCATTTTATTAACAATTAATTTTTTAATCATCATGCAAATTTATTAATGATTATTCATTTAACATTACAGACAGGATTCCATTAAAAAACGATTCTTTTTAACATGTTCTACTGTTTTTAGTAAATAATAAGCAATTAATTAAGTATTTAATTAATTAATTTATTTTTATACATCAATTATGTTCCTATTTATGTAGATTTATGTTAGAGAGAAGTTCTGATTTTGGATATGTTGTTCAGCAATGATAACTCATTAAAACATTTTTTAAACTCTGAATTTTATAAACGGAAACACCCAAAGCTAATAAAATGAATCAAAATAAACCTTTTGAATAAAAAGAGAGCAAAGAAAGGTTCGTCTCCAAATAAAGTTTTCGTACCATTTGGAGAAATCGGCGCCACAAAATCGCCAAGTAAAATGGAAGCCAAAGAACGAGCATGCGCTGTAAATGCTCAGGTAGGAAATGGAAATGTACCCTCTTACAAAGCTTTTACTTGAATAATACATGAGTAAGAGTATGAAATAGAGATGGGCAATATCGCTCCTTTTAGGGAATCGTTCCTGCCGGAATCATTCAAAGGAACGACTTCTATGGACTCGTTCCGAAAAAAGGAACGATTCCGAAAAAAAAAAGGTTTTCCAGAAAAAGAAACGCTTTCGAGATAAAAATAACGATTTCAAGGTAAAAGTGATAATTTGGAGAAAAAAGGAGCAAATCCGGAAGTATTCGAATGAACATGAAATCCATAATATTAATAATACTACAGTGCCTAGAAGTATATAGTGTTGTTAGAGGACGCCGATAGGTGGCGCCAGTGTTCTCGCCGCCGCTATGGTAACTTTCGTTTCGTTTTTACATACACCTCATTTTAAATCTATTTTTTTCTGTATAAATCAGTACTTTAAAATGCTCTAGATAAAAAATAAACAAGGAAAAAAATTCTAATAATGAAAATACAGTTGAAGAGAAATGTAATTGATTTCATAACAACTAATTGTAATGAACTCAAACAGTTACAAACTTTATCATAGGACAATGTTTTTCTTCCTACAATATTTAGTTATTTCTAAAATTGGATAAATACAATATATTGGATAAATACATTATACTATGATGAATTCTTGCAAAAACATGTCCCTATTTTGACAACTTTTTAATCGGTATTCATTATTACATAACTTGTTTACATCCTGTTAACAAACTAAGAGTAAATTGAGTTGTTAAAAATTTCTGACATTTCGGAACTTTAGTTTTGAGTAAAATAATTTAAGGTATACTAGCAAACATCAAACATTAAATTAATGATAATTTCAAATCTAGAAAAAAAAATAATTACTCTCCTGACAGTATGACAAGAATGCATTTTCTTTAAATTAGGGTAGATGCGCCAATCATCCTTAAAAAATTATTTAAAAATTATTTTTGATTAATAGTTATTATTATATATATATTATTATTATTACATTAAGTTATCAACAATATTTAACCATTCTCATACTCACATTTCTCAAATGTGAATCAAAATTTTAATAACAGAAATAAATCAAACACTTTCCAGTTTTTTTCGAGTAATAGACACCCTACAAAAAGTAATACATTGATTTTGTGAATGTATTTAAAACCATGATTGAATGAAAGCATACTAATGAAACAAAATAGTCAAGTTAAAATAAATTTTAAAGTTAGGATATCAATAATTAATAAAATATTTATGATAATGTTCATTGTTTAAATTATTTATTGTCATTATCACAAGATAAATATTTTAATTATTTTAGATAGAAAAATTAAAATACTAAATTAAAAATAATTGAGCAAATCTTCTTTCCCTTCAATAGTGTATTTGTAATTTCTCTCAATAAATCGCTCATGAAAATGCGATTCACATTAGAGTCCTCGGGTCGGGTTACCCGCACCCGACCCGTCCCGCGGTTCGGGTCGGGTTGGCGCTCTTTTTTTTTGTTGAGGTTCGGGTCGGGTTGACTTCTACTTTTTGCTGCGGGTCCGGTTGACATTCACTTTTTCGGGTTCGGGTTGGGTTTTTACTCTTGCGGGTCGGGTTCGGGATGACCCACTTTTTCAAAAGAATATCCAATATTTTTTCAGATTAAGGAAATCGAGGTAAATTTTTTGTCGGGTTCGGGTCAGGTTGCTAGTTGACTTCAAATGAAATTTGCGGGTTCGGGTCGGGTACAACCTGACCCGTGCAGGACTCTAATTCACATGCAACTGAATGTTGGTTCAGATCTTTGTCGGCACGAGGAATGACTTTTAATCATTTTTGAAATTAGTTTTAGTCTTTGGTTTTAGTCTTATCATTAATCTGGGGGGGGGGGGGATAGAGTTATGTTAGTTTTGTTGCTTTTATATCCACTAGTATATCCGGGAACGAAGCATGTTCAGGGCTTAATTTGCGCCAGAGCCCACCAGACCTCAGTTCCGGTACTTCTCTATTTTTAGTAAATGTTTAAATATTGGCCAGAATTCACCGGAGCTCATAAACACTGCGCTCCGGAGCCCAGTGCAATAACGCTTCCGAAAAACGAATTCTAAATTACCCTTTCCTTTCCCTCCCATCCCCAATTTTTTGCCTGCTTTTGTATCAAAACACTTATAAGTGAGGTAATGTGTCGCTCACGTAAGAGATTGAGATAAAACGGGCTCGGTTTTTATATCAGTCTTGGGAGGCTTGAACTCAATCTGTCTTAAATTCAAATTTTATTTATTTCCATTTCAAATCATTTTAATGCTATTTTGATCAGAATAACGAGTAAACAGAAATAGTCTTTTTTCTATTCCGCATAGCTGCGAACTATTAATTTTTTGTGTTAACACTATTTCCGAATCATAATCCTGAGCTTATTTAATCTCAGAATTCTGCGATTAATTAACATTAAGATTAGGTAAAGCAAAGGTTTCTATTTGGAAGTAGTAATAACAAAAAAATGGAACAGTTGATATCTAAGTATACGCAGATAGATGTATTTAATTATTTTTATTTTGCTAAAAAAAAAAAAGTGTTTTAAATTTTGAAGATAATGTATGAAATATAAATAGGCAGACTGGAGTGACGGTGGGGGTGGGGGGGTGCGTGTTAGTACCGCAGAATATTAGGGCTCCGGCACTTTTTTTCTTAGAAATTAAGCCCGGAGCATGTTCGATCAGCTTTTCTTTTCTTAGTATTTGCAGATTTATCCATACTGATTTATCATTAAACAGGCATAATATATGTTTACTTTAAAATATTATAGAAATAGAAACATTCGTATAGTTTGTTTGAAAATACAGCATTAATTACATTGAAACTAACATTAGGATCAAGCCTGTTAAATGAAACTTCAAACGTTAATAACGGCGGTGGGAACTCGACGCCCTCTCGCGGAGAATCTGGTTTTCCTCCTGTTAGGGACATTTTTTTTATTGCGGTTGTATTGGCGATAAGCACACTACTTACTTCTAGGCACTGTAATAATACTAATTTATTTTCTTACATATTCGTCAATTTTCTTACACATCCATCCACCTTATTTTTAAATTTTTTGGACAGATGATTTCGTTTTCAAGAGTTCATTTCATTGATGAGTGTGTGCAATTAATTAGCAATTTATGGCATTAAACTCAATTTCTCTTGAAAATTTACCCCTGGTTAACCTTTTATTTGCCGCTATAGTTTATCAAAGAAATTATTGTAGATGTTTGTTTTGCCCAACAGGGTGGCGACCCATTCGATTTTTAGTGTAATCAGGTTTCCTCTTGAAAATATATCGTTGAATGACCCTCCATTTATACTATTAATTATTTTATGCAGGAATCTTTATTCTAGTTCTGATGTTTGGCACCAGGGACTACGCAATTTTAAGCCTTGTAATTAGATCCCTCTTCAAAACCTCCCCAAGATAACCAACCATTCACTTACATGTCAGTCCTCAGAACCGGCCGTTTTTAGATTTAGAGTTACTCCATTTCGATACGATTATTTGGAAATCGTTCAGTTTCTCAGTTTGCCCATTTCTAAACAATTCCCAGGACTATCTCCTTTTAATATTAAGTTCATGCATGAATAGAATCTTTTATAAAATCAAATTCAGACACCTGTCGATTTGGGAAAACATAATTCATTAAGCGAAATATATTAAAGAGTCTTAATATATAACTATGTCCTTTCTGATTGCATTATCAATGCACAGCTGAAACCGAAATGCCTGCACCTGAAATTGTAAAATTTTAGTTGTTACTTCCTGTTATGACATAAAAATTCATTAAAAAGGTGTTTTCTGAAATTCAACTGTTAGATGTTTGAAAGTTTTTGAAAAGGTATACCAGTATATTTAAATTTAGAAATTGCACATAATTAGAACTGTAGATATTGAGATAAGAAACAAAATCATAACTATATAGTTCAATATGTTTCAATAACTTAAGTAACTTTCATCAACTTTATAGTTTAATACAAATACGATTTCAAATACACAAAATTAATAAGAAAATACAAAATATGATACTCTTAAAAAAGATTTTATTTCAAAAATAGGAATATATAAAATTTGGTGATTTGGTGAAATCCTAAAATAATCTGCAGCAAAAAAGCAGGCTAAAATGTTAGTACAACAAACAATTCAACAACAGTTTCATGATAGTAAAGAAAATTAACATCAATAATATAAAACAACCAGGAATGGTAATTTGTTTCTAAAATTTTTCATTCATTGGTGTTAACAATTTTTTTAAATTGATTTTATTTTCAAATAATTTTTGTTTAATAAGAATTACTGCTATATAATTCCAAAACTCTGTTAAACTTTTGAAATATGGAAAAAACTCACAATAAAGTCTGAAATACTGAATCAATTCGAACCTATTTGGGACAGTAAATTGATCTGCTAGTATCTTAGATGAGTTCGTTAATCAAGTATGTAGCTGTTATAGTTTGTTTACAGGAGCACACAAAAAGCAAAAAACACTAAAAGCTTGTCATTGCGATAACATCCGAAATATACTGAGCATATTTAAACTGAATTAGGACAGTATATTGTTCTTGAAAGTATCTTGGAAGAATTCATTAATCAAGTACTGTTTTGTTGCCCCTATGTGATCACCTAATGATAAAAACCAGCCCTGTTGAAAGCAAAGATAATAAAATGAATGAATACGTTTTTATTTTAGGTTGCCTGATTACAAGTATTTTTTGTTCAAATTTTGTTATTTGTTTTTGTACCAAAAGAAGAATCAAATCCTATTTTAGCGCCCCCTTCTACATTGGCGCCCGGGGCATAAACCCCTTTGCTCCTCCGTAGTTTTGACACTGCAAATATCTGTTATCCACCACCACAGTAACAATCATTAATCTGGGAGCTGATTTTGGGAGTTGCGAGTATCAATCTCGATCGTGGAATCGCGATTGTCACAAGAAATTATTATGGAAAACGATTTTTGTCTTGCTTTTATTTTACGTTGCATTAAAATAAAGTCAAAGATGTTAAACTTCTTATTATTTAGTAAGAAATAGAAATAAAATGACAAAAAAAAAAAAACTATACAAAATCACAACTTGCATTCTTTAGCAATCGATAATTAAAAAAGAAATTAGCATAATAGTGCTGCTCCATTTTTTTTTGGCAAAATATAAAAATGTCTATTAATCTGTATACACGTACACAATTATACAATTATATTAGCACTAGAATCAGTTAATAAAAAATATAAAAAGAATAAAAGAAAAGAATAAAAAACATAAATGTCTGTACTGTAAATTATGTTTCTTTTTTACTATATATTTTTACTATATACTATATACTTTTTTACTATATACATATATTATAAAACTAGTTTAATGTAATCTTAACATAAATCTATTAAACAGAAAAAGCATAAAATACGCAGCGCTACATATATGTCACAATGTAGGAAAATGGCTGATAATCTATATGTAGCACGTAATTTTTCTTTCCCGTTTTCATACTCAAAACGGCCATAAGGGTAGCGAACAGCGGTTAAATTATTTGAATCCCACCCACTACTGCTACTGTTATATAATTATTAGACATGTTTTTTTTTTTTATCTTTATTATAGAAATTTTAAGAAAGAAATGAATAGGTTTTTCTTTATGTATCCACTGTAAGTTGATTAAAACTATCTACGGGAGTTCCAAGATCTTTTGAATCATCTTTATCAGGAGAGAAAATTAAGACGCCAAACTGAGGAAACAAAGTGGTACTCGAGCGCTCGTAAATGCTCTTATTAGGTAGATTTCGTAAGAAATACTACCTATTACACTCTCCTCTAAGTTGGAATTTTTGAAAAAATTTTGTAGATCTATGCCGATCATGACTCCCAGAACACAAAACCACCACTAGATCAAAACTTTTCTATCTATGTCTTTAATCTATCTATGTCACTTTTTTATTCTTCATTATATTATATAACTTAAATTCACTTATATTATATAACGTCAATAATTCTGCACAAATCTCTTCCAAACTGATACATAAAAGCAAGGGGCATTAAATCTTGGTCAAGTTCGTTAATGGGCAAAATCGAACTGGTGGGGGGGAATGGGGAGGATTTTTGTGAAAACAGAAAATAGCCCATAACTTCCTAATTATGATACGTATCGAATCCATTTAAAGTTATTATTAATTCTACGTAAAGGGCCAAAAATTTATGTATGACAGATTTTTGATATCATTAAAAATGGCCCCAAAGGGGGAAAAAAGGGGGGCTTTCAGAAAAAAAAAATTACAACTTCGTCAATTCACAAGATATCAAATCCGCTTAAATTTTTTATAAATCCTTTTAATATTATCTAAAACTTTTGTATTGACAAGTTTTTTATATCACCAACCCTTATAGAAAAAAAATCCCTGATGGCTTTGTCTGCAGACAAGATAAAATTCGAAGTGGGCGATCCCAACTACAGCATCATGGCAAAACGGTCATTTCTTCTGCAATTCCCAACAAACAGGCGCGCCATGGAGCGCGTCCAGTAGACCTAACCAAAGTGACCAATGTGACCGGTTACTTACCGGGGCGGTAAGTGACCGGTTCCTAACCGGTCGACAGACCTACTGAACGAAAATGGTATTATTTACTTGTAGCGCCATCTGTATTACATCATCGTAACTACATCTGTATCACATCATCCTAAATTTTCAATGTAACCGATCACGTGACCCAACTAACCGAGATTTTTCTTCGGTTAGTTCGGTCCCTTACCGGTCACTTCGGTTACTTCCACTGAACGACGCTGGTTGCGTACCGGTTAGCAGCACTGAACGCTTCGGTAAGTAACCGAACTTACCGGTTACGAACCGGTGACAGTACTGGACGCGCCCATGGTGTGCGTCTTCGAAATCTACCTGTGTCTGCTGGCCGAGCCGTCAGGGATTTTTATATTTTTCTTTTGACAGACAGGATCCTCAAATTAAAATTATGCTATATGAAATCATATGAAACAGTGAAATATACACGAAAGTGCATAATCATGCAATTATTAAAACTGATCAAAAATCAGTTCTTTCAGATAAAAAAATCAGTTATTATTAACTAATTAAAATCCAATTGTTCAGGGCATAGCGGTGTATTTCTTATATTATTCAAAACTGTTTCTAATCAGATTTTAAAAATACATATATTTCCCACTATTATTTAAACAAGCATTTACTTTACATTAATTTTTTTTCTTAATTTTTTTCTTTCTGATCAATTTAGCACAAAAAGTTTCAATAGCAATGTAATTAAGTCGCAGGTGATAAGTACATAGCTAAATAATAGATAATATTTTTTTAACTGAAGTACAATAATATACTTCTATTTATCTTAAGATAAATTTAAGAGAAAGTAATACACAGTTGTAGTTTATTAATCAATCGCCCCTCCCCCCCTCCCACCGCACTTCTCTCTTTCTCTCTCTCGTTTTTATTATTTTTTTTATCACGTACACATTAGAAGGAATTTTTGACCAGAAACTCAGCTTTAATAGAATCAAAATCTGCTATTTTAAAATAAAATAGCGTAATTTAATTTATTAAATCCAGCCAGTCTACAAGAACAAGGATCGATTCCGAGGACTCGATCTTTTCGGAGTCTAACATTCAGGAACGATTCCGAGGAATAGTGCTTTATGGATTCCGTATATTTTGGAAGGATACCTAGGAATCGTTCCTTTTAGGAATCACTACATTTTAGACTAATTCCGAGGAATCGTTCCTTTTCGGAGTCGATTCCGAGAACTCTGTCCTTCTTGGAATCGATATATTTTAGAACGATTCTTAGGAATCGTTCCTTTTCGAAATCACTATATTTTGGACTAATCCCAAGGAATCGGTCCATTTCGGAGTCGGTACATTCTGGAACAATTCCGATGAATCGTTCCTTTTTGGATTCAATATGTTTTGGAACGAATCCGAGAAATCGTTCCAAAAAGGAGTGATCCTTTTTAAAGACTGGAATCGGTCCTTCAATTTCTCTTCCGGATTCGCTCCTTGGTTTTTTTGAACGTCGGAATGGCAGCAGTACGTGCTCCTCAGTTTAGCGAGGGGCGTTGACCGAGTAGCGCAGCAGGCTGTCGTCTCGAAGTTTTCCTATTGATTTGTGTCAAGTTCTTTTTTAGGTTGTTAATTTCTCCGTTTAGCCTGGTGTTACTGGGCTTTTGTAATTACTTGAAGCTTCTCTTTCCCTGGGGTAAGCGTATTAAATCTTTGTTATTATCTTTGGCGTATCAAGTTTCTTTTTGCTGCCTCGTGTGTTTGTTTATTCTGGCTCCGCTCTCAAGGAGTTGATTGGACTCCTGCGGTTTTACTATGGCCAACTCCACAATTAAAATCATTTCCGACCCCATTTCGGAAACTGTGCCTGTGAACGTAGAAATGGTGGAAAATGAGGATAGCTACTTCTTGTCATCTACTGACAACCCTAACGTGACTCGCTCTTCGTTACCAATGGATTCGCTTCTGCACATGGTGGCTGAAAATGGCGGTAAGGCATTTAACATTTTTCTAACTAATCTAGAGTCCTCAGCTTTACCAAAAAGAGACCCTAGTTCTGTTCAGGCAGAAATAAAGGAAAAAGTCGCCCATTTCCAGCAGATAAACAACATACGTTTTACACGGTCGGGCAGCATCATAATCAGTACGTCTGATGTATTGTGTGCAACCGAAATATGTCAAATTGATAATTTTCTTGGTCTAAAAGTGAAACCCAGAATCATATGGGAGAACATAACAAATAAATTTCTTTTGTTTAACGTCCCGGTTAACATCCCTCTTGAGGAAGTTGGTCAAGAACTATTAAGCAACAATAATTTCCACTTGCTTGAGCTATGCAGATTTCTGAGGAAAGATAGCAGAAACGAATTTTCTCCTGTACTAATAATAACTTTAGGCATCTCCCTTCTGCGGGAAGTAAAAATCTGGTTCTCCATCCAGCCAATAAAGCAATTTGTCGACCGTCCCCGTCAATGCTCAAAATGTTTTCAGTTTAATCATGTTGTATCAAAGTGTAAATCTGAACAAATCTGTGCCACCCGTGGAATGGCTCACTCTGGCGCATGTACCGATCCTCTCAAATGCAGAAATTGTGGGGAAGAACACCGGTCGGACTTTAACCAATGCCCAGCCCGCATCAAAGAAAGCGAATTCTTACGTTATAAATGCTCACACTTCCTCACTTTTACTGAAGCCAGAAGGCAGTTTTCTCACAAATCTGAATCTACATCGTATGCTAAAATAACAGGCTCCCAGAACACCGAATTGGAAACTATGAAAAAAGTTTTAGAAACCCGGACCAACATCATGCTAAAAGTTATCGTTGACCATGCAAATGAGAAATATGAGAGGACTCAGGCCCTCATTGCTGAAATGAAGGTTGCCATTGACAGCCTCACCATTACTCTGTCTAATTGGTGTGCAAAGCTTTGTGACTCCTCGCCAGAAAGGCGGAAACGACCTTATTCAGGTGGTGCTCCTCCATAAAAAAAAAAAAAAAAACTTTTCTTCCTTTTTTTGTTTACGTTTTCTACTTGCTTTCTGTACTGCCGGGGCAGTTTGGGCTGTGTGTGTTTTGTGTTTTCGTATTGCTGTTCACCCCCCCCCTTGTTTTTGTCTTAATGGGTATCTCAGTCCTGCAGTGGAATTGCTGTAGTATCTTAAATAAACGTCACTGGCTGCATAGCCCCCCTTTCGCCTCTGCAGACATCCTGGTCCTACAAGAAACCTTTCTCACTGCTGAAAAGTCCCTGACTATCCCAGGAAACGAGATCTATCGGCTGGACAGATTGGGTCGCCCTGGTGGCGGACTTCTCATTGCTATTAAAGATGCTTGGTCCTCTCTTCAATTAAACTTTGACGCTTTCAACCTCTCGAATAAGATTTTGGGGGTTCGCATATTTCTTGGTTCATATCATCTGAATATAATAAACCTTTACTCGACTTCGGGCCTGGTGGTAGGCGATCTTATGAATGTGACAAACGGCCTGTCAGGTAATACTTTCATCCTCGGTGACTTTAATCTCCATCATAATCTGTGGGGCACCCCAGTGTCCTCACGGGCAGGTGAATTGTTTGTTGATTGGCTTTCAGACAGCCCTTACTGTATCATGAACCTTGACACTCCCACTCATGTTTCCCACCCAGTGGGTCCTGTTCTTTGCTAGATTTGTCTCTTTGCTCCTCTGAAATCTTCACTCAGTCCTTGATTCATGTGGAGGAGGATCTTTTTGATAGTGATCATCTCCCAATTATTATTTTGGTAAAGCTGTCCTCTCCAACCCATCCTAGCACTATTCTTTACAAGTGGCCGAACATATGTCGGGAGGTCAATGACAGGCTGCAACGGGTTTCCTCCATGGATTACGACTCCTTTTATCAGTTGGTGAAAAGTGCGATGCAAAAGCATAGCTTCTCCCGGATCAGGCCTGACAAATCCCTCCCTGCTTGGTGGAATGCGCGATGCAGCAATCTTCACAAGCAAAAGAATTTTTTTCTAAAGAAAGCCCGGGGTTTGAATTCCAGCGAGTATTGGATTAAATTCAAGAGGGCATCTTCCAAGCTTCGAAAAGTCATTAAAGAGTTAAAGCAGCACTTCTGGGACTTGATTTGTACTGAGGCGAAGGACCCCAGGCTTCTGCACAAGATTTTCCGCAAGATCCGAAATCGCTCCAGCACTCCCATAGATACACACCTTGTTCTTCAAGTAGGGGAATCTTCCAGCGCAGATACGGCTACCCAAGTGGAAATTTTCGCAAATGTTTTCACTGAGGAGGGAGATCATGAACCCATTCCTATCACATATAGCATTGAAACCAGTCCCCAGTTAAACAATCCCTTTACTATCGCCGAGCTAAAAGATGCTATCCGCCGGACAAAAATCTCGACCCCAGGTGAAGATAAGATTAGTGCTGCATTATTTAAAGGCCTCAATGACCATTCGCTTGGAGTCTTGCTTCAATTGTATAATGACATATGGCTCATTGGGGAAGTCCCACCATCCTGGACCACGGCGATCATCCTGCCGATCCTCAAACCCGGTAGAACTAAGAAATTTGCTACTTCCTACTGCCCCATCGCACTTACTTCGGTGGTCTGCAAAATTTGTGAAAGGATGATATCTACTCGTATCAATTATCACCTCCTTGCGAATAATATACTGGACCGCAGACATTTTGGCTTTCAACCCTTCAGAGATAGCCAGACCACACTTACCCGGCTTCATCAGGACCTCTTAATTGCATGGAAAGAGAAAAAATATATTTTGGGCATATCTCTAGATCTACAAGCTGCTTATGACTCTGTTTACGTGGACGGACTTATCTACAAATGCGCTTAAGTTGGCATCATGGGTCGCATCTTACGCTGGCTCCATCGCTTCCTCTCTGGGAGGTCCATCAAGGTGGCCTGGAGGAATGTCACATCGTCACTCAGTTATACCAATAGAGGTGTCCCGCAGGGTGCGGTGCTGAGCCCTATCCTGTTTACTATTTTTCTGACCGATTTTTTCGAGGTTCTAGAGGGCCTTGGGGTGAAATACTTAATTTATGCAGACGACATTTTTCTCTACTGTGACAACTGTTGGAATAAAATTCCATACATGTCCACATTTTTGGTCTTGTCACTTCATTTTAAGCATTCATATAAAGTCATTCATTTAACCTCCATGTTAAGTTCTTAAGTTTCTATCAGTCTCATATTTATTTCTAAGTTCTGGCTTAAGCATACCTATCTTTGGTTTATGATTTATTTATTTCAATAGTTAAATATCGTAATTAATATCTCATTTAGTTTACTTACCTTTTTAATGTCTTTAATTGCCCTGGCATATTCATTTCCACTCGTACACGGCATCTTTAAAACACACATAGCTTTGTTTACAATCTACCGGCTTCTTTTCCCGTACGCACTCTAGTGCTACGATGTTCCGGAGCGATTCCGGCAGCCGTCAACAGATGGCGTGACCATCTGTTTTCTCCTTCATCGCTCTCTCTTTCGTCACTGCTGAGCACGGTTCGTTTTCTCGATCTTTCGGGATGCCGGCAGTAAGGCTCCTCTAAGGGGAGCTGATGCATATCCATTCTGTTGCCCGAAATAACTGCCATATTGTGACCTAGCTCAGCATTAGGAAACCGCCTGAGCAGGTGTTCACCGTCCCCATTACTGTCACTCGCCGTCCACTAGTACGGTAAGCTAACCGGTTTTAGCTTGGTTTTTGGTCCGCTGGGTTATTAAATGGCGGTATGATTCAGCCTGTATTATAGGAGCTCTAGCCGGCAGTGACGTAATCTTCATTAATTATTAGAAGCTCATCTGGAAAGACACATTTATATACTGACTCTTGGTCATTTCTTATCAGCTTCGCTTAGTTGTTCAGTACGTTGTGGCAAGGAACGATGTCGCCTTTTAGTCACGGCTAGATGTAATGTTGATATATTTTTAAAGATGTCTTGTTTTATTTTAATGGTGTTTTCCAGTTCTTTATAAAAGTAAAGGCTTTACTTTCAACAAGTGTGACGGCCAGATAAAGTTTAAGCAAATATGTATTCGACAATTTTTAAGCATTTTATATTCCAAGAGGATTTAGCTATGCCATTGAAACAAGTTGGATAGCTGGGAATAAAAATGGCGGTGTGTCGATACCTTGCATTAGAAATCTTGGCCGATATAGCAACACGTTCAGCTAGTAGCATTTTTTAGTTCAGTATGTTATATTTTTGAGGTCAGCATTTAGCAGTTTGAGTTCAGCACGTAATATTTTAAGTTTAGTGTTCAGCTTGTTTTATCAGTATAGTTTTCCCCTCTTCTTGTATTTTTTAAACCGACATTTCATTCTTCCCTTAATAATATCAGATGGATTTCAGAAAGTCGTGTTCATGTATTTATAGAGTGCCAAGAGAGGTGTAATACACGCTGAAGTTTTATTAAGTTTATTTTAAATTAGTTTTTCTTGAGTTTGCTTCTATATCCATATAACTTTATTTAATTGATAGTTTAAGTTTCTTTAAATAAAGTTTTAGTTTACGTTTCTTCCCTCATATGGTTTTTAACATCTATTTAAGTCTCTCATTTCATTTTCTCGCTCTAAAAAGTCTGACGTTTAATCATGGTGTTACGGAACTCATCATGTTCCCTTGCTTTAGGTGAAGGTCCATATGGTTCGCCATGTTTGGTCATCTTTGTTAGTTTCGGCATACTAATGACGGATACTGCGTGGTATGTCGGAATGTTTTTCATATAGCAGATGTTAAGTAGAAACAGAGATGAATGATCTTTTAAATTAGATCATAGTTTGAAAGAGGGGGAGATGTTTAACGTTTATTTTATCTTGTTTTAAATTAAAGTTAAGTGGTTTAAAGTTATAATTTGATTATTGAAGTTTAATTTGAAGTATAAAGTTTTATTAATCTTTAAAGTAAATTGAATTTATATAGTAATTTCCTTTATGAAAAATATATTGTTTCTTAAGCTCCAGTTCATATTAAATATTTTTTTTTTTCATTTGTTGAAATTGTATTTGTCTTTTAGTTTTTATTTCTGTTTTTATTTTTAATAAACGTTAGTTACTTTTTAAAAACAGTTGTGTTTATTTCAAGACACAGTTCACCTAGTTTATTTTTCAGCTTTTCTCTCATGCATATACTAGGCAACTAATCGCCAGCATATACGCTCCATTTGCGTTTGCTAATCTGCTCCTTTTAAATTACTAGTAATTACACTAGTAATTACTTATTATAACAACAGCTCTCTGGAGAGATGCCGTGTCAAATTACAAGAAGCGCTCCGGCTCGTCGCTCAGTGGTGCACACATTGGAAGCTTTCCATCCGGCCGGATAAATGCCATGCTATCAACTTGTCCAGATGCTCTGCGGAATGCTACTTTGACTTTAGTGTCAACGGAGGACTAATCGAGTGCTGTACGGAGATCAAGTTCCTAGGGTTTTATTTCCCTCGGCGTGGAGATTTCCGGAAGCACATTGAGTATCTCCAGGGAAAAGTCTTTACCAGAATTAACATTCTCAAGTCTCTGGCACAGAAACGGTATGGCGCTCGCTCCCATCACCTTGTAACCTTGGCTTTCTCTTCTATTCGAAGTGTGATTGATTATGCAGCGACAATTCTCAACTCAGCAGGCGTCTCTCCTTTTCGTAAGCTAGAAGTTCTCCAAACTAGTGCTCTTAGAATCACGCTGGGTCTACCGAAGTGGACTCCAAACATTGTGCTAAGAAGACATGCCGGTGCTGCCCCCCTTGCAGACAGAATCAAAGTCTTAGCGTTCAACTTCTGGGTTAAACAACTTTCTTTGGGTAGTCGGTCCCCCCTCTGGGACATTCGGGCGGATGGTCTAGACCTGTTTGTTGAAGATATACCCTATGTTTCTGAGATGCTGACAAAGCTAAGGATTACTCCAGATCATCTCCTTCGGTTCCAAGTCCCATTACCCCAGGAGTCTGAAGCTTTCAGGCTTTTCACCGCGGGGCTCCCGTTCCAAAACAAAGATCTTGATGTGGCTATGATCACTCCATATTTTGCTGAGTTCATCCAAGATTACAATGGGTGGAACGTCATCGCAACCGATGCTTCGAAGACCACTTCCCTCACCTCTATAGCTGGCTGCAATTTCACGAATCAGTTTGCTTATAAAGTCCACCATGTCAATTCCATCTTCACAGCGGAGGCCCTTGCAATCGGGACAGCGCTGGACGAACTGGCTCACTCGTCGTCGCATGTCATCATTCTGACTGACAGCTTGTCGGTGCTGACTGCTCTTCAGACCATAACTCTAAAATCTCCTATGGTCATCCTTTGGCTTCATAATAAAATCATCCGTTCCGCTGAACTTCTCTCGAATATCCTCTTCCTTTGGGTTCCGGGTCACCGGGGTGTCCCTTTAAATGAAAAAGCAGATAGTTTGGCTAAAGGCGTCACTTATTCTGATGTTCTGGTTGACTGGATTTCCCCAGAGGATGGTATCAGCGCTCGCAAACGGGAAGCGGCAAGTCAGTTTGACCAAGATTACAATGCCTCCAAATACAGTGTCTCGCATGGGAATATTCCATCGGTTAGTCTTACCTCGTCCTGGGCTTGGAGCAGACGGGAGGACGTGTTGATTTCCCGGTTTCTCTGTAGGATGTTGATCACCCCTGAGGTTTTAGCGTGTTTCCACTTGCTTCTGGATGGCAGATGCAGTAGGTGTGGTTGCATTGACTCTTTGGAGCACATTTTGTTTACCTGCTTGAAGTACCAGTCTCATCGCAGTAGTTGCTGGGATTATAGGGTTTTGAACAGTGGTGGTTTAAGTTCGTTTGTGTGTTTCGTTAGCAAATTTTGTTCGTCCAAAGACTTTCGTGTTTCAGCTTTGAGGTTCCTTCTGAGCATAGATCGATTTTAGCGTCTTAGTGTGGTTTGGTTTGCTTCGGTGTTTACACCAGTTGTGGATTTTTGGATCATTTGAGACGACAGCCTTTGCCGCTATAGGTCTCAAAGCCCCCCCCCCCCCCCCCCCCCAAGTTCAAGTTCAATTCGCTCCTTGACAAATGTCACATCTCTAGTATGAATGACTCCAACAAACTAATATAAAATCATTTTAATTTCTATTCAAGAAGTCACAAGCGTGAATTTTCAGGTCATTGATCCAGGTGCCAAACAATCTAAGTGTTTTGTTATTATTACTTTCTTCTAAATTTGATACAACTTTAATTTAGTCAACTGCAATCTAGTAATCAGCATTTCTTGATTTTCGTGTCCTGAAAACGATTTACAATACCACTTACTTTTGATATATTTTATTTGTCAAATGCTTTAGTTTTGTCTGGAAATTTAAAAAAAAGTCAAATTATTTGAAGTATGGTACTCACCAGATGAATCAGCCTCTTCTCTGTTATTATAAAAGTAAAATGCGAATTATTAGTCTAAGGTAAAAATTATCATCGAATTAATGAGATATAAGTAGTTCATATAATGCATACACAAACGATTTGTCGTATTCTATTTTACTTCAGTGATGGAAGAATGGAAACCGATAGAATTATTGTTATTGAGTTTTTAAAAAAAATTGCTGTTATGTTAATGTATTGTGCAAAATATGAATAAAAAGCAAATGTGCAGTACTTGTATATAAAAATATCCTACATTTCAGCCGCACAGTATTTTGCCACAAGGCTATGAATATACCGATCATGATTTTAGTCAAGGTAAGAAGGAATATACATTTAACTCCATAATAAGGCTGGGCATTTTTGAAAAGGAAGAATCTTTAAAATGGCTGAAGGAATTGGAAAAATGCTTCAAGGGATAACTATATAAAGTTACCAATAGAAACAACTATTTTCACCAGCAAATGTAACCTATGTACCAATAAATGACATATCTAGATTCAGTGATTGACACCCATTAATTGCCTTGGAAAATACTTTTTGATTTTAAGATGGCATGTGATAAAAATATCAGGATTGTAAACAAAAAGCTTATGATTGCAATTATTAATTACAATAGAATGTAACCTGGAAAAATTGATTATAAAATCGGAAGTGCTGAAAAATGTTAATACATGTTAACATCATGTATGCTAAAAATATTATTCATAAGATCACATTTTCTCAAAAATATGGGAGTTTCCGCAGAAAGTTTAACCCTTCATGCCCTCAATCAAAAATAATTGTGCCCTTATTGACTTTTCTATGAAAAAAAAATTTGCTCTCGCAGTTAAAACTGGCTCATTGTAATCTTAAAATGAGTATATCCTAATATTTAAATATTAAACGTGCCTTTAAATATTAAAAATAAGTGCCCTTTTCCAACCAACAGCATCTTGCCCTTTTTTAAACCTGGTGAAAAAAGTGAAATATAATAATATTAAAACCAACGGAATAAAAAAAGTTATATAAAAATTTATTTATGAACTGCATGTATTGCATTCACCTAGGTATCAATTACTGGACACTAGCAAATCTGTGGCACTATTAATCAAAAACTAAAACTTTTATGTCAGAAAATATTGTTACACAAATAATTTAGCATTTTTCAACTAAATAAAACTATTGCAAATTAAAATGTAAAGCAATTTATAAAAATCAGAAGATAATTTATCAACAAATATGTTGACCTTAAGTCAAAGAACAAGCCTCTGAAGTAAAAATGGATGAAATATCACCACAAACATATGTTTATTTTATGTGTACTACTTACCTCTGGTGAAGTAGATTAGGGTAATAATTTTAAAGGATAATGTGCATGTTACTGTAAGATGATATTATATATTTGAGAATATTGATAAAATTCTTATTTTTGTCCTTTTTTTTTTTCGAAGTGTTAATGAATAGTGTACTCATATTTTAATACTTCCATATTGCTGAAAGCAGAAAGATTTTTTCATGTTTGTTTTACCTCCCTTGACACATAGAATATATACAGTATGATCTTTATAACACAAACCTAAAAACTCAAGGTTGTGTGTTATATAGAATTTTGCATTATATAGATCCCATTTCACACATCATTAAACTTATTTTGTAAACATGGCCAAATATGCCTGAAATGTATTAATATACAGTAAAGTATCATTATATTGCATTCCTTGTTACCAGGAGTTGTTTAGATTATAGATTTTTGCATAATATAGATCATTCCACACATTGCTAAATTATATTGCAAACTGCATAAAAAATATGGATTTTAACCCTTTAATTTTTTTTAAAAAGTTCGATTTCAAATTTCTCCCATTACTATTTCATGTACGATTCCTATTTAAATATCTTTTAGTCTGCTTTTTTCTTCATATTCACTTTAAATAATGATTATGTATGGGGGTTTTATTGTGAATGGAATTACCTAAGGAAATTCCATTATTTTAAAGCTAAACTGGAAATATCAGGAAATTTTAACATAAGATATGGCAACCCTGTCTTTTGAAATGTTTTAGTGTCACTATAAGAATTAGTTATTGCAGATTTATTTTCAGAACTTTCGTAGTGAATTTCATAATCCTACACTTAAACAGATATTTTTATACTGCATTTAGATGACATATTATAACTGCAGCACTACTATTTTTAATATTGCTATTTGAATACTTTTTATTTAACATACTCTAAGTTTTATTGATTGATATGTTTTTGAATAAAATATTGTTATTTATGTGACTTTTCATTCCATAATTTTTAGAAATGAATATACAGTAGACTCCTGATTTTCTGACACTCTGTTATGAGACAAACTCTGTTAAATGATACTCCTCATGCATTTCGTAATCCAATTTGCATAGACATATCCAAGGATGTGATTGGCTGTATTCCAATATTCTAGAAAAAAATGCACTTTGTTTTACTTATAATTAATTATAAAAGGCTTAAAGCATTGTAAAAATATTAATAAATGATTAAAACTCTGTTATATTTATTATAGCACAATGTAGAATTTTGTCACAAATAGCATTGATATTTGATTGCAAAATTTCAGCTATCAGAAGAAATTCTAACTAAAAAAAAATCGGCACTTCTCTATTATCCCTTCGACCACTTTTCATAACAAAAAAATATCGCCAAATAAATGGAAGAAAGTTGCCATTGGAATGTCATAATAAATAAATAAATAAAATATAAGAATTCATGGACACAATTGTTATTTTAATTAATGAAATAACTAATAAAACATAATGACAAATATACACAAATGTCAAATTAAAAGCCACTTGATGACATAACACGTATAATGCTTCTGACACCAAGTAAATGGGACTGAATTTTTGTCGTTTAATCTTACAGTTTGGCGATAGTTTTTGTTATGAAAAGTAGTCGATGGGATAATAGAGATGTACCAAAAAAATCTGTATAGTAGAATTTCTCTTGTCAGAAAAATAATTTCTTTTCTCCTCATTGTTTGTAAAATGTAACAGAAAAGTAATTATAGAATTTTTTCATTAAATTTGCATTATGTTTTATTTATAATATTTTCTTTATAAGTTATTCATTTTAATTTATGATATTTATTCTTCTGTATTTCTACTTATTTTATTATTTATAGTTTAATCTTTGTACAGTTTTAATGCTTTATATAAATCAATCCTGATAAATTCCAAAGTTGGCAGATGTTCATGAAACTGGGTCAATCTGTTTCTTTCATTATTAAGTACCATAATTTATTATAATGCGAAAAATAACATTCCTTGTGCTTTTTTGTGTGTTTGAAATGTATATTTTCAACATGCAATTTTATAAAAATGCATTTTTAAAGAATGTTATTTTATGAAGAGGATGTGAAATGTATCCCTGCTATCAAATTTATTCTTTTATTTCTGTGCTACTATTATATATATATATATATATATATATACATAAATACAGTAGTTTTATTTTTGTTTACATTTCTTTTTTTGTTTACTGTTTCCCAAAAGATCCTATACCAAGACTCGTGTGGATATAAGCCATTTGTCATAATGGTTGTAGTCCATCACAACATAATTCATTGTGTTCTACCATTTTCCTAGAGGATATGATTGATTGGAAGTCATGTGTCAAGACGAGAAAGAATGCTTTGCCTACTCTCCTTGTATATTCCATTGCACCTTAAATAAGGTGAGATAATGAGCTGATTTTCATCATTTAAAGATTTTCACTTAAAATTTTACGGCCTGACTTTCTAATCATAAAACTTTAAGTTTGTTAACAAGAAAATTTAATTCAATAAAAAAAAATCATGCATTTATTTTTAACAAGTCAATAATAATAATAACAAGAAAACTATATTTTTAGAACATTCCACACATAGAAATGGGTGTTTTAATGTGAGACTTTTACTAGAAGCTACCATCGATAAATAAATATTATTAAATTAATAAGTGATATATTACTTTTTTGTGTAGTTTTAATTTTCTCAAATCCATAAATGGACGTTTGTCAAAAATGATAATAATACCAATTTTCAAATGTTTTGCTTGAGATATGTTCAAATTATATCTAGTGAAGCTTAGTGAAGTTTAGGGTTGGAAATAGTATAAGACTTGGCAATAGAAGGGTAATGTACCAGTTGTAAAAGATTAGACGAGTAAGTCAAATCGTTAAGAAAATCCTTTCTTTTAGAAAATGAGATAAAGAGGGTGTTCAAGCAGTTGAGTTGAGTCGACCTGGATTTATTGATAAGTTGAGTTTGGCACACACACATACACACATTGAGGCTAAGTTTGTTCTAGAAGTAATTCTGAAAGTGGCATGATACCATATGAAAGTGTTTAAAATAGAGTTATGTTTGTTAAACGTGTGAATGTATCATGGCCTGTGTAAAGTCCTTCTTTTTAATTTAAATTAACTTAAAAGCCACTTGAAGTCTTGAAATAAAGCATATCTTGATAGATAAAATGAAATATATACTATATTTTTTTAATATAGAAATATCAATGTATGGTAAATTAGCATAAAGAGACACAGGACTGTAAATAATCTGCCATAGTGGTTGTTCCTTTTTAAAATATTATTTGCATTTTGTTGTATGTTAGTTATATATTGATTATGTATGTTATTTATTATGCAAGTGATATTAAATGTGTTGTTTTTTCTGTTCTAGAATTTAATGTGAATCTGGAGTCCAGAGGGTGTTTTTCTAAATTTGTTTTGTGTCCTCCAGCCATCACTTTGAGGTTTTTTTAAATGGGTGGCATGTATTGTAAGCTTCACGAGGAAGTTTTTTTAGTATTACATAGGAGGTTGATGTTCAACGGTTTTAGTCTTGGCGGTACAGTGAACTGGTTGAGGTTGTAATCTCTGAGCATCAGAAATTTCAGATATTGTGAGTTTATCCAGGTGGATATTTTTAGGCCGGTGTGCTCAGATGGTCATGTTTTAGTTTTTGTAAAGACAATAAGAGGGGAGGGGCCATGTTGTCCCAATTTTCAGTCCTATTGCTTTACTGAAGTACTTTCTTAAATAAATTATTTTACTACTCCCTTATATCATATTTTTAGCCAGACATTCCATCATCTCTTTTTATTTCATGCCCTCATTAATATTTACTCATCATTTAATTCGTTTGTTCAATTTAAATCGCACATATCTTTCCTCAAATACATTTCTTACCTGCTTCTATTTCAGCCGGCCGTGATGCTGTAACTTACCAACAGATGGCGTTAGGCATCCGGCCAAGTTTCGCGATTTGCATCTTTCATTGTCTCTCCATTCGGTCATTCTAGCTTCAAGAGAGCGCATGTCGTCACTCCCCGCGGTAGAGATATATACGCTTACGCCGTGTGCTTCGGCGGCTGAGTACGATTGGAACAACCAACGATTATGTATGGTTAAGCATCTTGTTTTGTTTTTACGCCATGGCAGAGGTTGGCTCGACCCACGTGTGGATCGATGCTGTAAAATATATTTCCTGTATTTTTACAATGGAGTGCATATAATATGAAGTTCTATGTGCCTTAGTGAAATTGCATAAAGTAAAGTGTTTCCAGGCTAGGTATCGTAGAATCAGCTGTTATTGCCGGTGATGTTTTTATTTAGCTTATAGAAGGGGAAACGCACTGTGATGGATAAAACTAATGCAAGTTAATGCTCGCTGTCTTTATAGTAAGGTTGTATTAACATTTATTTTAGGATTACAATGTTGCATAAAGTTTTTTAAAGGACCGGTTATTTTGAGTGGATAGGTATCGTTCCGTCGGATACATTTTATCCAGGTACGGAGATATCACATATCCATTTAGGTCTTTTAAATGCAGCATCATCTTTCTTTTAGGCAGTTTAGCATTTCATTCATAAATTAAAGTTAACGTTATATTTGTTCTTACTAAAGGTTTAAAATTAAATGAATTCATAATGTTTAATATAATATAATATAAAGTTTAATTCCTGTTTTGGTTATGGTTAAAAAGTAAATATTAAATGTGTTAAAAGTAAATGCTTAACTTTAATCTTGAAGTAAATTAAATATAAACTGGATGTTAATTCCAGAAGTTCTTTTTAACATTCAAAGATGCAATTTTCTTGTTTTATGCACTTTGATTGTTTTTCAATGGTTTTTGAAGCCATATATTTAGATATCCTTTGGGCTGCAGTATTTATCATCATATTAGTTTTGGTCAAAGATTGTAGTGTAGAATGGATCCTAGTTTGAGATCAGAATATTATTCAGGTCCTACATTGACCTATTTGTTTATTGTTATGGTTGGGGCCATGTCAATTCAACCAAAAATTTTCAATATTCAACCTGACCATTTCAGATTTTAATGAAACCTTCAGGAATCATTCTCCCTGATGATAGAAATGAGAATATACTTTTATAATTTTTTCATCTCAGTAAATTTGCATACAATTAATTTTTTTAATTTCAAAAAATTATCAAAAGGCTTATATACATGTTTTCAATTTTAAATTTCTCAAGTTCTATCAGGCGTAGAGAGTTGTTTGACCCCTCATTTTAAAGAGAATTTCATAAGGTTTAATTTGATATGCAAGTTGACTATGTGTGATTTTAAAAAAAGTTTATTTAATTTAATTTAAAAATTTTAAAATAGTGTTTTTTAAAAATTTTGAAAAAATATATGTTTTTTGTAATATTATAATCTTTAAATTCTGAAAGTTTTAGAGTGGGATCTCCATGGGATCAGCAGTTATGAAAAAAATAATGTTTAAAATGAATAAAACAATGATCTCTGAGCACAATCATAAAGTTGGCGAGGTGCCAACTTTAGATATCAGCCCCAATTGGTGTTTAACATTAGTTTTTTTAACATAACTGCTGATCCCATTTAGATCCCACTCTAAAAATTTCAGAATTTAAAGATTATAACATTACAAAAAAACATAATTTTTTCAAATTTTTTAAAAAACACTATTTTAAAAGTTTTAAATTAAATTAAATTAACTTTTTAAAAATAACACATAGTCAACTTACATATCAAATTAAACCTTATGAAATTCTCTTTAAAATGAGGGGTCAAACAACTCTCTATGCCTGATAGAACTTGAGAAATTTAAAATTGAAAACATGTATACAAGCTAAAAAATGATGATTTTTTCGAAATTTAAAATATTAATTGTATGAAAATTTACTGAGATAAAAAAATTATGAAAGTATATTCTCATTTGTATCATCAGGGAGAATGATTCCTGTAAGTTTCATCAAAATCTAAAATGGTCGGGTTGAGTCACTGGTTGATTTGACATGGAATGACCTAGTTGCAGAATTAAGTAAAAGTTAAACTGTGATATATTTTATATTTTTAATAAAAGCTTGTTTATGTTTTAATCTCTGTCTTTTTATTACTGCACACCCTTCATATATAATTTTAACCTTTCTCCTTTTTTTGCTATTGCATATTCAGTTTCTAACTTTCTTTTTCTAAAATGGGTTTTCTTATTAGCGTTTCCAGTGTGCAATTATTTTGCTGCTAATTATAGACTTTTTAGGTTGGCATTACTTTGTAATTTGCCAACAATTTTAAACTGCTGTTTATAGTTCCTATCGTCAAAATAATATAACACATAATTTTATTAAACATTAAATTAATTTGCAGAAAGTTTTTTACCCAATATTTATGTGCACAGAAAGTTTTTGGTTTTATACAAGTCTGCTGTACAATATTATAGGCGCAATGAGTTTTAAACTAATTGTGTTTCCAAGATCCTTTTTTCATAGTATTTAAATGATTTATGCCCATTGGTAGCACCAACTAAATGCATTTTTAATTGTGTTTTCAACGAAGTTTTCAATTTTTTTTTTACATAAAAAATTTTGTCAATTTCATATGTTAAAATGATTTATGGTAGTACTTATTCCGGCTAGAATTGCTGCAAAAATAAAAAAGGCGAGCGAGTGAAGCAGTCTCAATGTGAATTGCTTCACAATTCACAGGGATTGATGAGCGTTAGCAAGTAGTTAAGCATACGAAGTAGTATAGCAAGTAGTTAAGCATACGAAGTAGTATAGCAAGTAGTTAAGCACACGAAGTAGTATAGCAAGTAGTTAAAAAGTATAAGCCCCCTAGCATTTTCATATGTCTATGTGCAGTAGATTTGTCTTGCCATCACACACACATAGAACACAGACAGACAGAAAATTTCTTTTATTAGCAAAGATGAAATAAATGAAAAACTTTTAAAACCAAAATATCGTGCTATGATCAGTTCAATCAGAATCACAAAAAGTTTTTTATGTTTACATCTCTTAATACCTTTTATACTTTATAATTCTTTCAAACATAAGGAGGGGGGGGGGGTATCTCTTGTTTTAAAAAATAAAACGTAAAAAATTTAAATAAATATTAAAGAGTGTAATAATTTAAAAAAAACTCCTTTATCATTAAATCAATATTAAATAAATTACAACTTACATGTTGAGAAACCAGTTGAAATCCTAAATAGATAGTTTAAATAATGCTTTATTTTCTGTTGCATATCTTAAAAAAGAAACAAATCATACATTATAATTAAAAATTAGCAAATACACCAATTCACACTTTCTACCAAGTGTAAAGTAAATGGCAGAATTTTTAAATATGGTTGACAAATTAACATATTGTAATGGAAATTTTTTGGAGCTACATTAATTGTAGTCATGCAGTTAAGTGTGATTTTTAAGATAAACATGGAGTGCTTATAAAAGTCTAATTTAAAAAATATATTTTTTTACTTTTATTATTAATATTAATTAGAAGAATGATTATCCATGAATAAATGGAAATTCCAATACATATCTTTATTTACAGTTCCTCGTACTAAATCCATTTTGAGCTTATTCGCAGAATTAGCCATTACACAATTTTTTTATATGGAATGCGATATATGAAGAACATGAACATCAGCGTGAAAACCAATACAGAGGATGCTCTTTTGATATCAGAAATGTGACGCCAGCCGGACTCTTTGTTTTATAAGCTGGAGGGAGGCTAGAGAGTCAGAAGCATAATTTCTTAAATGATAAAGAGTACACATACTTATTTATTTTGATATGCTTACTTAGCAAATTTCTTAAATGATAAAGAGTGCACATCTATATATTTAAAACGCTAAGCGATTTCTTTCGACAATCTGTGAGAACAAACTACTGCATCAAATTACATCATTCTGTTTTTAAATGAAAGATATTTGGACACAGATTTGTTATCGTGCATTCATTTGTTCGAAAATTTAATTAATTAGCTGTAATTTTCAATTAAACTTTTTCTTCTGTTTATGACGTCATAAAGTCGGCAATCGGATTAACGCCCACTGTTGCAAGGCACATAGTTTATTATCTGAACTCTGTGGTTGCGAGATAATAGAGAAATAATATTAAAAGCACGTGGCTTTTAGACCGAATTTTTTAATTTGCAAGTTAAATTTCGGTAAAAATATTTATCCGCGTGTTTTATAAGCGAATCAAAATTCATATTTATTGTGATATCAGAGGAATATTGTTCATTGGGTTTATTTTATTATTATGCATTATAACTTTGTTGATGCCATTTTTCATTACAATTAAATACAAATATATTTTGATTTGTATACATGGTATTTACGCATAAAAGTAACATATACATAGTAAGTGTGAAAAGCTTGTGCCGGTGGAAATGACGTTATGTTTAGCTTGAAATGCATTTTAACATTGATAAAACTGCAGAGAAAAATTTATATGATTGTGTCAACATGACGTAACTTTAACTGGTTTTCCCATTCTTAATTAGAAAGATTAGAATTGGAGCCTTTATTGATTGCTTCATCTTGATTGCATATTACCGATTACTTTTTTTTTTAATTATAGGTTAGAAGATTTCATTTTTAATATAAAAAATTCCCAAAAGTAAAAGAATTCAGGAAAATTAAAATTATTAAAAATAAAGTTATGGTAGAAAAAAAAACTTGAAATAATGATTGTATTTTTAGCTCGAATAAACAATCTAAGGCTAATATTTTATAGGAATTATTTTGGTAGGTTTATTATGAGTTCATTTAACAGTTCCATATTAGCGGCAAAGTCATATTTCTTTCACTGTGAATTTCTCTTACGATGTCAAAAAATGGTAGTCTACTTTTGGACGTCAGCGGAAACACAGTGGCAATATTTAGAAATGTATAACGGTTGTGACAACAAACGGCACTATCGCTTTAGCTTTCATCGCGCTTACATCACTTCTAAATACTACAAATTTCAATTTTTTACTAAATTTTATAATTTTAATTCTTACATCATGAATTAGAAAAAAAAATTAGCTTTCGATTGAAATTTATTTGAAAACTGCCGCTTAATTTAACGATTTTTTAAATAATTTTCAAGCATGAAATATTTTTCATTTCTATCTTAACAATGGCCATCAGTTTGCTTCAATAATGTAAAATACCCCTGGGAAAGTTGCCACAATTGAAAATAGATTTCTCTAACCATCATAAAAAGTGAAAAAAAAAATAAACCCTGATAAATTATAAGATCAGATTACCCATAAGATAGAGCATTTTGGCGCTAAACTAAAATCTGTCAAAAAAAAAAACTATTTTGAGTTTATGTTTAACATAAAATTGATATGTTGAATTTGCTGATGTATATGTTGCATCAGAATATGCTACGAATTATATATTTTTAAAAGATCCATTGGGTATTTAACTGTACAAGAGGTAAAAGATCCCCGACTGTGATGAGAAAGGGATAATCATCCTGATTATGTAAAGGGACGGAAGATTATGTAAAGGGATGGAGCACTCTTCTTAAATAATAAAGAAGCTTATTTTACTGATATTGTTATAGTATTTTTTCCGTCAAGTTTTGACGGGTTCCATCTAATACTTATTTATTTTGATATGCTTACTTAGCAAGTTTGTTTAATTCTCCTTATTTTAATAAAATGACTTTCTAATTATTTCAAGCCTAGAAAGCAGTATAGTGGAATCTGAAAATTTTGGGTTGCTGCACTGTGTTAAACATGCGTAGAATAATGAATGTAAATAAATAATATGACAATTTTTTTTTTGTCAAAGCTAGACTATTTCATTTTGATTCATTTAAATATGAGAAATAGGGAAGAACAGGAGAATGGTAGTCACCTAAGAAGACTATATTATAACTTTGTCTACTATCTATGTTTTATCATCATTTTGGTCTCTAGCAGAAAGTTTTTGCTTTTAATTTTTCATAAGTCTTAAAGTGGTAAATAAAACAAAAGCCATGTAGTTTACAAATTAATGAAAATGTACCTTTGATTGGTCAAGTTTGTGGGTAATGGTGGTCATAGAGATAAATGTGACAAAATACGATAACTATCTACAAAGCTTTATTTATTGTATTTTTTTACATGTAGAAATTTAAAGAAATCTCTTTGTTTAATGCACATTCATTTTCCTTATTCCTGTTTAAATCAAATTTGCTACCTGCAGCAGGAACTGAAAATCAATTACTTTATTTAGAACTAATTTTTCTATATCTTAGTTTTTCCTATCGAATCACTTTTTCAACAGTGTCCCTTACACAAATGACTGAAGTGAAAAACAAACAATACTTCATCTTAATTCTCTAAAGTTACTAATGCCACTGGATCATTGCTTTCAGCATTTGTCTCGGGGATGCTTGAGTAATACTGCCCTCTAGATCTCATATTCAAAGAAACAAGTAGATTTTTGAAGTGACCTCCATTACCCGCTGACTACCATTCTCTTGTTCTTCCCTACACCAAGAATTGTTTCAACAATGCTAAACAATTTTCTTATTTATTTGTAACATGTAAGTTTTGGCACATAATTTCTGAATTTATTTAATTTCTATTACTGCATGTTGTCTGCTCATCCATATTCAAATTTGAAGAAACAATTGTAGATTTCCTCAATATTTTAATATATTTCTCAAACTGACCACAATATTTTCCTTTATGAAAATGGCTGACATATTTTCATTCTCTCTTACCTTTTAACAGATCCAGAAAATAAAATAAATAGATAATCATCTATGGACATAACTTCATAGAAAAATGAAATTATTTATGTTATTTATATGATTCCTATTCAAATAACTTTTATTTCATATCATCTGTAAATGACAATTATGTATTATTAGAACAGTAGTATTATGAAAGGAATTCCAAAGAAATTCAATCAATATTTGCAGGGTCGTAAGTTCAAAATTATTACCGACCATAAACATCATTTAGGCCTATTTAATTCAAATAAGCCTTTGTCCCAAATGATTTCACTGTAAGTTCTTAGATGTGGTTTAATATTAGCAGCTTATAGTTATGATTTAGAATATAGGAAGGGTAAGGACATAGCGAATGCAGATGCGCTTAGCTGCTTACCACTCCTGATTGTGAAATTCCTGTTCAGGCTGATGTGCTATTAGAATTTCCCCTGTCATGCAGCTCAATTCTAAATTGATTTCGGCGGCAACTAAAAAAGACCCAATACTTTCTAGAGTAGCTCTGATGATTATGAATGGTTGGCCCTCGAAAATAAACGATAATGAATTCAAACCATATTTCTGTCAACGTAATAAGTTCAGCGTTCATCAGAACTGTGTGCTGTGGGGTAGTAGAGTTTTTATCCCTAGCATTCTTCGAAAAGACGTTTCCACACACTTCTTCATAATGGCCATCCCGGAATAGTCAGAATGAGGGGACTGTCTCAAAGTTATGTCTGGTAGCCAATCATGGACAGCGAAATCTAAGTGACTGTAAAATCCTGTACTTTGTGCCAGGAGAACCAAAGAGCTCCTGGGAAAGCGCCCATCCATTCATGGAAATGGACAGATAGGCCCTGGTCTTGCCTGCATATTTATTTTGCTGGGCCTTATCAAGGGAAAAACATTTTTAATTGTGGTAGACTCTCATTCTAAGTGGTTGGAAGTATTTCCTGTTTCATCAATGTCTTCTTCTGCAGCTATAGACTTCCTTAGATTACTTTTTGCTACACATGATCTTTTTGATAGTGTCGTGTCAGACAATGTCCAAGCCTTTAAGTCATCTGAATTTATCGAATTTCTCGTTAAAAATCAAATTCGTCCAGTAAAGTCAGCGCCTTATCGCCATTCTTCAAATGGTCAGGCCGAACGTATGATTGTCACCACCAAGCAAGCTTTAAAGCGAATAATGCAAGGAAATTGGAAAACCCGCTTAACATGATTTCTGTTTTCATAACACATTTTAACTTGCACAACTACAGGTAAATCACTGGCAGAAATCCTAACGTCACTATTGGATACATTACATCCCGATTTAAGCACAGAAATGAGGCACAAAAGCAAGAGGAAAATGGAAGAGGAAGGGAATAAAAAATTAAGAATTTTCAATGAAGATGATCCTGTTTACATTCAGAACTATTCTGAGGGAACTTCATGGATTCCAGCTGAAATCCTGGAACATACCGGTCCTGTTTCTTACAAGGTTGAAAGTTTAATTGACGGTAATATATCTAAACATCATGTGGATCAGATTCGTAATCATATGCCTGTTTCAAACACATCTGTGGACTACTAAGACATCTACTTGCGTTCCACCAGTCACCGATGATTCCTTTGAAAATTCGTCTGTCGTTATTTCCGAATCAACAACCTTGTGTGATGAACTAAGTCAGCCTATGGCTTTGGTTCCTAATTGTGAAACATCTGAACCTGCAGATCTAGTCACCTGTTCGACGATCTCAACGGAATCGGAACACTCCCAAACATCTCAAGGACTATGTGATCAATTCTTAGATGGGAGGAGTGTTGTATATTGACTCTATCGACTTATTAATTGACTTCTACTGTATTACCTCCATGGGCTAATGTAAAAAGCTCTTGGGTTTGAGAGTTCTTCTCTAAAAGTTTCAGTTTCGCTCCTGTATCTTGCCATGTAATGTTCTGTCTGTGTAATGTAGTTAAGTTAAAATGATGTTGCAACCGATTCATTTCTTATTCAGTGTCATTCCACTATGAAATATTTAGTAGTTACAATAAATTGAATACACTGATTTTTAAAGTATAACTTCATAGAAAAATGAAATTATTTATGTTATTTATATTTCTATTCAAATAACTTTTATTTCATATCATCTGTAAATGACAATAATGTATTAGAATAGTATTATGAAAGGAATTCCCTATGAAAATTTCATAATTTTAATGCTGAACTGGAAATATCAGAATATTTTAATATAAGATGTCTCCACTTTGTCTTTTGTTATGCTTCAAAGTCACTATAAGAATTAAGTATTTCAGATATATTTTCAAACTTTCATAGAGAATTTTACAATCCTACACTTAAACAGGCATTGTTATGCTTATTGTAGACCCATTATAACTACAACATCACTACATTTAACATACTCAAAGAATTGATGATTGATATGATTTTGAATAATATGTGGCTATTTGTGTGATTTTTCCTTCCATGTTGTTTAGAAATGAATATACAGAACACTTCTGATAATCTGATACTCTATTTTGAGACAAACTTGGTTAAAAGGACATTCCCCACACATTTCATCATACCATTTGCATGGATGTATCTAAGGATGTTATTTGATGTATTCCAAAATTTTGGAAGAAAATCCATTTTGTTTTATTTATAATGAATTATACAATGCTTAAAGCATGGTAAAAATGTTAATAAATGATTAAAATTCTACTTAATTTATTTTAGTACAATGTAATATAATTTTATATCAAATAACATTCATATTATACAGAAAAATTTTAGAAATCTGAAGATCTCCAGACTAAAAATATTTCGGTACTTTTCGGTTAGCCGGGCGCCAGTGATATTTATACATGTATATATATACACACACACATATATACACATATCTATGTATACATATATATACATAAATGTATGCATATTTATACATATATATGTATATACATATGTATTTATATATGTACATATATTACTGGCACCCGGCTAACCGAAAAGTACCAATATTTCTATAGTAGAATTTCTCTTGCCAGAAAAATAATTTTTTCCCCTCATTGCTTCTAAAACGCATTATTGTTTTTAAAGAAGAAAAGTAATTAGAAAATTTTCTATGTAAATTTGCATTATTTTTTTTATTTATGATAGTAGCTATTTAATTTATTATTTATCATTATATCTTCGTACAGTTATAAGATGCATTTGAGAAGTGTTTGACATAAATGCAATTACTTGAATGTCAGATAATTAGTGTTTTAATACTATGGTAGAAAATTTGTTTGAATTCAGTTTTCTACATTGATTTAATTTTTCACAAGAAGTTCGTTTTCTCTCAAATAAGTATTTAATTAATCATAAAAATTCATTTATTAATTTAATTCTCTTTATTGCAGATGCATAAAGTCATAAATGTAGGTACTTATCACATCTCTCAAAGCAGTCTTTAAATTCTGAAATATGCAGAAAAACATTTCTTTACAGGAGCCTTTTGATGCAGCAACTTCTGACTCACAGCAGAGAAAATTGTTCGTTTGTGAAGTATGCAGTAAAGGATTTTCTCAAAAGTGTCATTTAAAAGTCCATCTTCGCGGTCATACTGGTGAGAAATCTTTTGTGTGTGAGATATGCAACAAGAAATTTTCTCACAAGTGTAGCCTGAAACAGCATCGGTTAATTCATACTGGTGAGAAACCATTTGTGTGTGAGAAATGCAACAAAACATTTTCTCATAAACATCACTTAACCGTGCATCTGTTAAGTCATACTGGTGAGAAACCTTTTGTATGTGAGATATGCAACAAGAAATTCTCTCGTAAGTGTCATTTAAAAACACATCTGTTAATTCATACTGGTGAGAAACCTTTTGTGTGTGAGACATGCAACAAGAAATTCTCTCATAAGAAGGATTTAAGCAAGCATTTATTATTTCATACTGGTGATAAATCTTTAGTATAAGGTATGCAACAAGAAATTCTCTTTGTACTGGTGATTTTAGCAGTCATCTAAAAATTCAGAGTGGTGAGAAACCTTTTTTTTGGTGAGATATACAACAAAAAATCCTTTCAAAATTGTTGCCTGAAACAGCATTGATTAATACATACTAATGATAAACCTTTTGTGTCTGAGGTGCGCAACCAGAAAATCTCTCATGAGAGTGATTTTGCCAGGCATCTATTATTTCATAGTGGTGAGAACCTTTAGTTTTGGAGATATGCAAAAAGAAATTCACTTAAAAGAGTAATTTAAGCACTCATCCATTAATTCATACTGGTGAGAATCCGTTTTCTTGTGAACTATGCAACAAGAAAATTTCTGATAAAAGTAGCCTGAAAAAGCATCAGTTAATTAACACTGGTCAGAAACCGTTTTCTTGTGAACTATGCAACAAGAAATTTTCTGACACATAAATCCTGAAAAGCATCAGTTAATTCACATTGGTGAGAAACTTTTTCTGTGTGAGGTATACAACAAGAAATTATCTCAGAAGAGTAATTACAGCAGGAATTTATTAATTCATGCTAGTGAGAATCATTTGTGTATTAGATACTCAACAAGGAAATCTTTCAGAAGGATAATTTAAATATATTTAACTTAATTCTGATACTGGGGGAAAACTGTAGTGGGATAATTCTGCAATAAAGATTTTTTTCAAAAGTGGCATTTAATCAAGTATTTGTTAATATATATTGGTGAGAAAACTTTTTTTCCGATATATAACAATGAATTTTCTAATTAATCTAAGTGTTCCTTCTCTCTCTCATAATTTCTTGTTAGCTATTGACTATTTTTGATACTTCCTTTATGTAGGAGCATTGACATATTTTAATCTTAAGAAAGTGAGTTACAAAATACTAGAAACATCCACCAAATTGAAACCACAACAAATGAAAATATTTCTAAACTTATACAACTTATTTATATAGCTGAATTTTATGTATTTTGTGCTATATAATTATAAGGTTTATTTATGCGCAACTTAAACTAGTAAATTTGCTGATCAGGAGCTTCAATGTCAACTGCTGTAAACACATTTTTATTTTTATCTCACTTTATGTTATATCAGCCCCTTCGCAATTCTCTCTTTTTTTTTATATATATATATTTCTAGATTTAGTAGTAGGGTGGTTCAGCTGTATATGTAAAAAAATAAAGTTTCATATAAATACCAGGCCACCCCTCAAATATTTTAGACTTGTGTATAGTAATATTCTGGTAAAATTTAAACTTCATATTTCTCAACTGCAAGAGGGTGCTCAATCCCCATGAACTTTATAAGTTAGTGTATTCTATTGCAGTGCCGAAACTAGCCTTTTTGGCGCCCGGGGCAAACATGGATTTTGGCGCCCCCCCCCCCCCCTCTCCTCCGAAAAGAAAATTTCCAAAGCGAATTTTTTCTAAAATTTAAAGTATATAATCAGATAATCTGTAATACTGAACTAAGTAATCAGCTTTGTCAAATACTGATTCATTAAAACCTTGAAAATGGAATCGAAAGGAACTGAAAAATATTCCGCTTTATACAGGTTTTCATCTTAGGAAGTATAATTATTGATATTCTCAGGGGCGGAATTTAAGGGGTCGTGATGGTCTCAATCGCGAGGGGCCCCGCATCCAAAGGGCCCCCAAAATCCTCTTTTGAGTTCGAGAAAAATTATTTTTTGATCAAAGGATTTTCTTAGCACTTTTTTTTTTTAATTAGTATTACTACATAATTTTTATGTAATTTAAATAGAATATTTTTTATACCATTTGCTATTCCCAGAAATGTTTTAGTTATGTTTAAATGTTTTTCCTTGTCTTCTTTTCTATTAGCAATTATCAGAACTGTGAATGGTTGTGGAGGGTTGGGGTGAGACTCAAACTTGTATCTGAGCTGAAAGGAACCCTGTTACTGTTAGAGACCTTTATGACGATTTAATTACACAGATTCAGAGTCTAATTAAATTAGATCTGATAAATCTAAATCTGGATTGTGACACTGGGGCCCCTGATTTAGGGGTGCCCCATACTTGGTATGCTGTTTACATAAAGCTGATATTTAGAATGCATTTGCTTTGTTACTGATTATAATCGATATTTTGCAATTTTAGAGTAGGATAAGATTAAAAACAGAAATTCAGCATGACTATTACAGGGGCACACGGTGTATTTGTCCCGGAAATTTACATCTGGATCTAAAAAAATAATTACAGCAAAAGAAAGTGGCGGCAAAACACGTAAGAATGGGTAAAAGACGATTTTTTTTTTTTTTTTTTTTGCAAAGATAAAGGCAGAGACGACTTTATTATCCATGGCACCCTGTGTGAGGTTCTTTTCTGCGTCTCTACAAATGCTATACTCTTAAGAAAGAAAAGAGGGGAGGAGAGGTTACTATTTTATCTTGCATATGTTTCGTGCCCTTAGTTTTTAGTGTCATTAGCAATAGCCAACTTCGCACCCTTTAAAGCCAGATCTGTATGTAAAAAAATAATTGTAACAAATGTTATGGCGGCATTTTTCATTTACCTGGAAATGGCCAAAGGACGAGAAAATAATTTGGGAGGAAGGCAGGGGCGGCTGCGGTTTTATTAGTCATAGCAACTTGGGTATGGTTTTCTCCCTGCACCCCTACAAATGACTTTTTTTTTTTTCAAAAATTTTTAACAAAGAGTTTTATTTTGCATATTTTTCAAATTATTCTTTCAAATATTATTTGTTTTTAGCATCCAAAGCAGTCGCCCAACCTCGCCCCCTCTAATAATACTAGATTGGATCTGGATTAAAAAGTAATTTCAGCAAAATTAACAGGCGGCATATTCCAGTTGCCGCCAAGGGCGGCAAAACGCTTAGAAAACTTTTGCAAAAAGACGAGTAAAAAACTTTTTGAAAGATAAAGCCAGGGGCGGTTCCGGCTTTACTAGCCATGGCGCGCTGTATGAGATTTTTTACTGTACCTCTACAAAGGCTATACTTAAAAGAAAAATATTTTACTGAGAATTTTACTTTGGGCATTCATCCTCCAATTTGTGTTTATTGTCCAGGGCGGTCACCCCTCGCCCATGACAGAATGGAAAAAGAAGAAAGCTCCACGCTGGGAGAAAAGGGAAAAAATAGAACAGCCTTCATGGAATATTTTTATCTAATAGAAAATCAAAGTGAGGGAATCCTTTGCCAATTATCCATACCGTATCCAGACGATGTTGAACAGTGTCATATATAGACACGAGTAGGGACTGACCTTGAAAAATGTTAGTGATTTTCCTAAACCACAGGAAGAGATTTAAATGATAGACGTCATAGATATGATACATTTGGAATGGGAGGAAGAAAATAGTCTAAGAGAACAGTTCGTTTTTTATTCATTTGCTATCTTGTATTGTAGATGAATCTTTTTATCTATTTGTCTATTTTAATGCATTTGGTTCATTTTTCTTTTAGATTTTCCGGCTGCAAGACTTTTATACAAATTTCATATATATATACATTTCTATATCAAACAACAAACAAAACCTGCATTTGGCGCCCCCTCCACCTTCAGTTCTGCTGGCGCCCGGGGCACTTGCCCCCTCTGCCCCCCCCTTAGTTTCGGCCCTGTTCTATTGTAATATTTCTATATATACCTATTTGTTTAAAAAAAAATCCTCTAAAATTTAAGCGTGTATTTTTTTTTTTTTACAATCTCTGACAGTGGCGTAGCGTCAGGGGGGGCACGATCATTTTACTACCAGTATAATTATATACTACATTTAGCCTTATTTAATCTTTGAACGGTATGAATTAAATAAGGCCATATACAGTATATAAAAATACTGGTAGTAGAGTGATCCGTGCCCCCCTTGACGCTACGCCTCTGATCTCTGACAAAAGAATAAATTCAATATAGAAGTGAAAAATAGAACTATAAGTTTATTTTGCTCTTTAATATTACAAAATAGTGTCTAAAACTGATTTTTTGTAGTTTCTGAGGGAATGCATTTTCTGTTTGCTTCTGCGACATGCAGTAAAAATTGCTATTCATAACACATTGCTTTAGATAACACATGTGATGTTCTATCACTTTTTTAGCAGAAAGTGCAATCTCTTTGTCAATTGATTGATAGTTTTCAATATCTTTTAAAAACTTGAAATGTGTTTCAGGTGCTTCAATTGCAAGACGTGATGCTGCCCATACTTTTGTATATAAAAGAGCACCAAATTGTACAAATCTTGACATCTGCTATTCTTCCCACTTAAAGTTAGATTAAAAACATCTTGCTGATCTCAAAATAAATATATCTTTAATGCATATTGTAATTTAGCCATGCATTGAGCATGGTGAATGGGTCCTGGTGCTCGGCAATGTACTTTGGCCAGTGGACATTTGATATACATATATACATATATATTTATATATGTACATATATCACTGGCGTCTGGCTAACCGAAAAGTACCAAAAATAATTTAATTTTTTAACCAGTGTTGTAACTCCCGTACACTTGGAACCACATTCTTCCAGCATCGCTCATATTTTGCGCTAACTTTGGCTGTGGACCTGATACTACAGAAAATTGACTAATACTATAGTATGTAATAATTAATCTTATATTTAAATCTTCATTTTCAACAATATTTTTGAAAACTTGATGATAATTGTGCAAAATATTTATTTATTTATTTTTGTGTAATTCGAAAAATGTTTTTTGAATTTTATCAATAACACGAAATTTTTTCATAGCTCCATTTTTAAAATGCATTTTCTTATGAACTAGTATCAGTAGTATCCACCAGGCGGCGATACTTTCCGGAGAAAGTCAGTTAATAAGTTGGCAATTTCCGCGGACATTTTCATCCAAAGACTTTCTCCGGATTGTCAAGTCTGATCTATGATAAGGGAGTCTTGATAAAAATTATCAGGAAAATTTTGGTTTAGTGTTGCCATTAAATTGATTACATATATACGTAAGTAAATAATTATCAGAAAAATTTTACATAGAATAAAATATTTTAGAAATATTTAAATATATATATAATACAACAAAATAAATTTCTACTAAAAATTTCTGAGAAAAATTAAATGTAAGTCTGAAGTGTAAAATATCTGTTGCATTTCCTATACTCCTGCTAATGTTAAATTGTTGGGGGTCAATGAGAACCCTCTTAGAATTTGAGTAGAAAGCTAAAAATTTACCAGCATTATATTATTGATGAGTCTAAGAAAAGTAAGGGGTGGCCCAGACTCTAGCTCAAAAAAAGTTTTTTTGGACCACCTTATTTAGAAGTGTGTAAGATTTTCTAGTGATTAAGTAAATTTAAATTAAAAATTATTATATTATACCTGATATCAAACAATGAATTCCTTGACTGTGCTATAACGTTTAAAAATAAAAAATACTTTTCTTTAAGGTATGTGCTGCCATTTGGGATGGAATCTGCTGTTATCTCATTAATTTTACACTTTGGTTTTGGAATATTTTTGCTATATCTTGATTCTAAGATATTTGCAGAAGTGCTTTACTCTGTGGTCTAATTAGATAAGCATCACCTTGTATGAGATCTTATCTCATGACAATAACAATATTTACTAACCTGCCAACCACAAAACATTTGCATCTGTTTCAGAAGTTTGATAAATTCTTGTGTAACAAAGATGACCAGAGACAGTTATGTAATCAGATACTTTATTGTAACATGTGTACGATCTATAAATTTTCATATACATCAAATACTACATTAAAAGTTAATTAAGCTTGAAAACACTTTTCTGGAAGTTACTGTCTATAGAATGCAATTTATCCATATCCTTTTGTACTACCCTATATATAAATTTATTTATATTATACTTATGCCACTTAGTACAGTAAACTTTAATTCAACAGAAAACCTCATGCATGCAGTTAAACACTTTTTCAGTAATTGCTTCCCATCGATAATAATGTGTTCAAAATCTTTTGTATTGTTCTGTATATTATTTATAGATAATTATACCCACTTAGTATGTTAAAATTTAATTCTGCTGAAAAAAAAAAGATTGCATTTCGGCAAATTACCATAAACTGAATTTTTTTTTATTCATATCCCTTTGTGCTCTGTATATGAAGTTATTTATATTATATTCACAACATTTAATGTAAAATTTAGCTGAGTATAAAAAAATTAAAAACACATTTTGAACAATTTTAACCATAGATTTGAAATTCTTTGGGCAGCACTAAATGTGAACTTTGGGGTTCAAACATCATGATATATAGAATACACATCACATTATATATCAAAATTTTCTTAAGCTTGAATACTCATTACACAATTGGAAATTTATTTCCTATAATTGTTATTCTTAGATGATAATGTATGTGAGTTATTTTGTGTAGCACTGTAGAATGAGTAATAATGTTACATGACATGCATAGTTTTCTATAGGAAATATATTAGGCACCAAATAAAGCATATTTTCAATACGTTAAATTTAACTCAGCATCATTAAAGCTTACTTGAAACTATTACTCTTACAGACAGTAAAGATATCAAATCTTCTGTGTGTGTCTGAAAATGAACAATAAATGTCATACACAAAATTTTTTATACAAAGTATGTTGTAGTACATATCAATTTTCTTTATTTTTGAAGTAGTGTAGCATCACTAAAATATGCTTCAACCAATTAAACTTCATAGACAATAATATATTTGAATTCTTTTGAGTGTCCCTATAAACAAATGAAGAGTTCAAATTAAACCAAAAACTTTACAGCTAATTCAGTACACAAACATTTTCTGTAAATTGACCCTTAAATAGACTCTTTATTTTGATGGTTATCACCAGAAGATAGACATACATACAGACACCAAAACTTTTTGGTTGTCCACAGTGAAATCTCAACTGCATTTCACCAATCAACTGCTCCTTGTTGTGTGCAATTAAATGCTGTAAATATTGAACAAATTGTTTGTGTGTTTCATACTCTGGCCATTATTGCACAAAGAAATCAATATCTGATGAAATGTGAATAAAGGTTTGTAAAAGGTGTTTGAAAATTTTGCTTTTCTCGTCGAATTGAATCTGTTTTTTTAACTCTTTCCACCATACTTGAAAAGTGTTTATAACTTTAATTTGTCTGTCTCTCATCTGTCTAGGCTTTATTTCTCATAAATTACTTGAATTACAATGCAAATGCTATAAGTTACTGAGGTTAATTATGGCACATTTGCTGTTGAAAATTAAATGTTTAACATTTATAATCCATTTAGAATGACACTAAAAATAATTCCATTGCTATATGTAATTATGTATCCATTATGTTATGTAATTTGTTTTTTAAAATTCTTTCGGCCAATATGTATCTATCTCCATTACTACATATTTCAAATCATCATATATTTAAAATATATAATATATTTATCATTTGCATTTGTACCCTTTGACTGTTGAATTTTTATTTCACAAAATTGTGTAGAATATAAATTTTTCTACAAGTGTTTTACCTGTAAAAAATGTGAGATAATCAATCAGAGGGTTAAATTACAGAGAAAATTTTTTCTAAATATTACAAATAAAACCCAAAGTTCATATAAAAATTTAAACTTCATAACTTTTACAAAATAACTGTTTTGACATAAATTGCTTTTAAGAAAATGAAGAACAACTTTGAAACTTTTTTACTATTGGAACTATATTTCTAAAGGCAATGGTCACCGATAAGAATTGACATCCTTATATATCATTCCAGGTTGCAGTTTTTACTTTCTATACACATGGAAAGATTGTAATCATGCTAAAAACTCAAATAATAAATAATTATAATTTTATTAAAGTTTATTTTTAATTCTGAAATTCTGAGAATCTGTTCTTATAATTTTTACAATGATTCAATATGTATGTGTGTATATTAGAATTTATTTTTGTTTTCAGGTCCCCAGAACTTATGATTTTTTCAAAAAAAATCTATTTGAAAAATTATTTGAAATCTGTCTGTCCAACCTTTCACTTCTTCTGTTAGCAAACAGTGGAATACGCTGGTATTAGCATCATTGGGAACATGCAACAATATTAACTCACTATAGAAGTAGTGTATCTGAAATATCTCTCAGTAATAGCATAAAGCTCTCTATGATGACTTATTCATAGCACATTAAGGTATATACCTTATAATACCTTTTGTGAAAATAAATTGCAGAAATGGTAAATTTAGCATTTCATCTTTCTACGAAGGTCCTCTCTTAAACATTGTTTCAAGGCAAGGATAAAAAATCTTAATGCTGCTTGTAATAAGAAACATGTAAACAATATTTATTTTAAACAAAGTATCTTTAAAGTGGATTTTTATACAGCAAACTCTGTCTAAAGCTCTGTGTAAGACAGATTTTACTGTGTTAAAATAAATCCTAGCAACAGGATATAATTGAAGAGGTAGAAACATAAACTTCAGAGGACACAGTGTTGAACAGCCCTGCTCTAACATATATACAAAATACGTAACCAGCTATTAATACATTTATAGACAATATTAAAACATTCCCATTTTCATGTTAAAATGTAGTTTGTAACAAAAACATGTTTGACTTACCTGTTTTTTATGAAAATTATCTCTGTAAATATTTTTGTGCATCAAGCACAAAAATCTATATAATTAAAATTTATATTGTGGAAATTGCAATCACAACATTTGAATTTATATATGAATACAAGAAGCCTACACTATTGGGACAAATATTCTTCTTTATAAATGATTTTAGAAAGAAAACAAATAAATAAAATAAAAGCGACGCTCTTAGGGGCCAGACAAACTGAAAATTCTTGGGGCAGAGAATGCCACCATTATTAATAAATTATTATTATTTGGTACAGTAGATGGGTTTACCATGCATTTTCTGAAAATAAATCTGTCGATAGATTGGTTTGTTCTGGTTAAAATGACACCAAGTAATAGAAGATATTAGATAAAAATAGAATAAATAGAAGTGATAATTTAATAATAATATTTTCAATTCAAAAAATAGCAAATTAACCCTTTAAGCATCCTGCAGAATTTTTCATGTTTAACGATTCATAAAATAATACATATGACAAATATTTGTATAATAATTTGTATTTTAATAACCTTACATATTTATTTATCTTATACACTACAAAAAAATTAACATTAATATCAATTTGGAGTTAAATCAGCCTTTGAATTCAAAAATTACGTGGCAGAAAAACACAATTAGGATGCTTAAAGGGTTAAGATGTTTTTCTGAGGTTACAATTAAATAACAATAATAAAACTTTTTACATTCAATAAATAGGAAATCACTATGTTTGTCACAGTTTGCAGTAAAAATCCTTTACATGGTCGAAGTAGAAATAAATGGGGCATTAGCATACATTTTGACATGGAGTTGGTATAGCAGAGCTGTACATAGTACCATTATTTTTTTTTAAAGCAATCAAAATATTTACAGTCAAAGCACTTTATAACGAAATCGAAAGTGCTCCAAACATTTGCTCGTTATACCGAATTATTTCGTTATACAGTAAGAACTCCAATTATCTAAATAATGTGGTCTGAACGTATTCTGGGTATTCAGGAGTCTGGATAATGGAGATAATCATAAAAAAGGATGGTTTATTACATATACAGTGTCTCACATAAGTGATGGGACACTTGTGCTTTACAAAAGGAAACTAATCAAATAAATTAAAAAAACATGTACACATTTTTTTTGTGGGTGTGTTTCATACTTAAATTTAGTAAAGATTATTACATAACATACATTTTGTCAAAATATTAAAATATTAATTTAATAAAAATACAAATGTTTAGAACGGAGCAAAAAATAGCTCACATAAGTGATGGGACACCATTATATATGCAACAAAAATCGTCTGAAATAAGCAATAAAAATATTTTTTGGGGTTTTATTTTTACTTAAAAGCAATTGGCAATAATTTATAAAATCGTCTGCAGTATTTCTCTCCAGTTTGTTTTGGAATTTTTGTGTTTTTTAGCTCTGTGTAGTCATGAATGCTAAACGAAAAGAAACTTCGCCTGAAATTCGAAAATTAGTTATTAATTTGCATATTGAACGTGGAAAATCTATTAGAAAAACTGCTGAAACAGTTAACTTGAGTCGTTCAACAGTTTTCAATATCATTAAACGATATAAAAAGAATCATATGATTCAGGATAAAAGAAGACCTGGCTGACCATCAAAGCTATCCAATGGAATAAAGCGAATTATCGTTCGAAATATTAAAAAAAATCCAAGAATTAGTGCTTCAAAAGTTGCTGCTGATTTACAAGCATTATATGGAATAATTGTTAATCCTGAAACTATTAGAAGGGTAATTCGATCTGCTGGATATCACGGTAGAGTAGCCAGGAAAAAATTCTTCGTAAGTGAAAAGAATAGAAAACTCAGACTAGCTTTCGCAAAATCCAACATAAATAAGAATTCTGATTACTGGAATAAAGTTATATTTGCTGATGAGAGTAAATTTAATATATTTGGTTCTGACGGTAGAATCTTGGTGTGGAGAAAACCCAGGGAAGAACTTCGCAAACAGAACTTGGTACCAACAGTAAAACATGGTGGAGGAGGAGTTATGGTATGGGGGTGTATGTCGTCCGCTGGAGTTGGTAATCTTGTTTTTATTGACAGTATAATGGATCAGTACAAGTATATTGATATTTTAAAGCAAAATTTGAAATCTTCAGCACGAAAATTGAACCTTCATAACGATTTTAAATTCTACCAGGACAATGACCCCAAGCACACTGCTCTGAACGTTAGACTCTGGCTGCTATATAACTGTCCTGAAATAATAAAAACACCACCACAATCTCCAGACTTAAATCCCATAGAGAATATTTGGCAAGAATTGGAATCAAGAATTCGCAAACACACCATTTCTTCAAAACAACAACTAAAATCGGTGCTTCAAGAAGAATGGGATAAAATCACTCCAGAAATCACAAAAAAAATAGTCGAATCCATCCCAAAAAGATTAAATCATGTTTTAAAAGTAAAAGGAAATCCAACAAAATATTAAAACCTTTTAAAAAGTAAAATTTTTGGATAAATATTTGATGGAAAAGTAAGTGTCCCATCACTTATGTGAGCCATTTTTTGCTCCGTTCTGAACAATTGTATTTTTACTAAATTAATATTTTAATATTTTGACAAAATGTATGTTATGTAATAATTGTTACTAACTTTAAATATGAAACACACCCAAAAAATTTTTGCACATGTTTGTTTATTTATTTTATTGCAGTTTCTTTTTATAAAGCACAAGTGTCCCATCACTTTTGTGAGACACTGTATCTATTAAATAGCTTTTGTTTAATACAAAAAAAAAAGCCTTAAGGAGGGTTCGTATGCTTTTATCACATTTTTTAAATAGATTTTTTCTATTTAATATTTAAATAGCAGAAATTGTAGACGTCTCGTTTAATTGCAGGATTTGCCCTTTTATGCATTTAAAAAGGGCGAAAAATGTTATTAAACGTACGAACCCTGTTATGTATTCATATCAAATGAAGCGTTCGGGAAGGATTACTTTTACTACAAACAGTGAAAAGAAGAAAAGCGTTAATTTAAAAAGATTTTCAAGGTAATTATATTTTTACGAATATATACGTACAATTCATATCTTTTTTTTTTTTTTTTTTTTTTTTTTTTTTTGCGATTGTTGATCTGGATTACTGGAATTCAGATAATTAGAGTTTTGTTGTATTTCTTTGTCAAAATCTAAAATCCATTCTTCAAATTGACATTTCGCCATCAAAGCTTTGCAGTTATGCCTGTACATTACAGGAAAAGTTTTCATTACGTTCTTTGGGATACACCGTGGATACTTTTCTTTTCTCATCTGCTGTACGTGTTCACTGTACGTGTTCGCTGTACGTGTACGTTTAAACGATAAGGAAACTGCACCCTTTTCGAAAATATTAAGAATATTTTCTCGATCTTTCAATATTGTGCTGAGAGAGCTAATTGGAACGTCAATTTTGTTTTTGGCTACATCGCTTTTTTTAACATTATTCTCGAGGCATTTTATAATTTAGACTTTCTCTTCTAAACTCAAACATTTTTTTTTTCGTCAGACAACCAGCATACAAAGAGTTTTAAAAATTAACACGCCATAAATTTACAGGAAAAGCAAATGTTAATGAAATCGGTCATCAAATAAAAAATAACATAATCCAGTTTAGCTAGTGCTAGGCTGTCGCCTCTCTGTCTGTCTTAAAACACTGCCCCTCGCCAAATCTCTCTTGCAAGTATTGGAAGTATGTGATTGGCCGTAGAGAAAAAGATTAACGGTTATATGATGAAAAAAAAGCTGGTAATATTTATGAAATAAAATTCTAATTCCCGCGTTAAAAAAAAAATAATAATAATAATTAGCTATATCGTTTTTATTTCACTTTTCATGCTCGAATTCTTTTCGTTATAGCGTGCTTTTCGTTATAAATATTTCGTTAAATCGTTTTGAATTCTGTATTCTTTAACATACAGACCAACTAAATGGTTTCCAGCATTTCGTTATATCGTAATTCGTTATAAAGTGCTTCAACTGTAATACGATTATTTCTAACAATAACAAGAAATTTACAATTACATACCATCAAAACTGTTTTCCTTGAATACGTTTCTTATTACTTTTGGTTATGACTTTATTTGTGAACTTAAAAATAATTAGTGTATAAAAAACAGTTCTGAAAAACACATAAGAAAGGAAAATAAATATAAAAATATCCCACATTCCACACCTTCATACAACAAAGCTCCAACCAGAGGAATACGAAAATCATTTAATATTCTTACAGCAACCTTTTTTTTAAGTTCACAGGGCTGAAACATAAGACTTCAATTCTGAATCTTAGAACTAACTCTATGAATCATTTGTATTTTAAAATCCCCAAATAAGAACTGGAAGGAAAAAAAATAATAATGATTCCACAGAATACTTCCCGCATACTTTATCAGTATGTTAATAACAAAAAGAATTATAATTAATCCTTTTGAAATTACAGGTCCTAGACATCAAACAACATTTTTTTTATTGAACTGCCAACAGATTACTTACTGAAAACAAACACAGCAAGAATGAGGTGTTTGGCAATGGTGTTGCAATATGACTAAAAAATTGCCAAACAGATAAATGATGAGTTGAAGGCAACACATGAATAAAATGAACTTATGTCAAACGTAAAATATTAAAAATGCCAAATAAGGTAAAAAAAACTGACAATCAGATGCAGTACATAAAAATTTATAGAAAACAGAGGTGCTTTTCCAGCATAGGGGCCTTAGTGAGATAGAGAAAATAGCCATGGTGAGAGAAGGAAATTGGCAACATATTCACTGTTTAATATACACACAATTTTTTTTCAGTATTTATAAAATTTATTAATATAAATAAATCATTTATCTATTTTTATATACAGCCAAGAGAAAACTGGGTACTTTTATTTTAGCACGAAGTACGAAAACATTCGGCAATAAAAAAAATTTCTTGGCTATAGCAGATTTTAATTTTTTGCGTGCAAATTTGAAAAAATGCTTTGATTTTGAAGTAAAATGTTTTGGTTTTCGATATTAATTCTTATTTATTTTATTTTTGTATTTTAAATGAAACACATAAGAGACTTGTATTTTAAATGTGTACAATATATGCATTTTAAATGAAAGTTACGCATTTTAAATAAAATGAGTGAAATTTTATATTTTTAAATGAAATGAATGCAATATGAATAATGGCAATGGAAACAGTATTTGGCAATTTATTAGTGACACTCTTCTAACATAAAAGTACTGTAAATTGTATACAAAAAACAATATTTATATAAATAAAATGTTTATATATATAAATCCATATATAAATAAGCATAAAAGTTCATCAGGGTTTTTTCATATCATTTGGCAACAAATCTTACTTTCTGAAGCCCTCATTGCGATTGCATGGATTAGGTATTAAACAGGTATTGGTCAACAAAAGACAAACTTCCGTTTTTCTACAAATTGGACATTTTTTCTTATAAAAATTTTTTCAAAAATTGCTCTATTTATTCTGAATAAACTTTATTGAAAAGCGGACAAAATTTACCTTGTTGGACTAAAACATTGAATTTGGATTGCATTTACAAATGGCTTAAAATCTCCAGTGTAATTTGAAAATCTAGTAAATACATAAATTCTTCAATTCAATAAAAAATAACAAAAAACTTAATATAGAAAATCTAATAAAGACTAAAGTGCATTTTGACCTGTCTTTGTTTATACGGAACACAATTTGAAATGCGATATATTTCCCTATTCATCGCCAACAGACATACGCAGTCAAACATCTTTCTTTTCCTTCTATATATAAAAAAAAGTATTGGTTTGGAAATGGGCCAATGAAAATCTGCGTAGATACCACAAAACGTATCTGATTGGTCAGAGCTTTCTGACTTTTCTTAGGGAAAATTAACATGAAAGTAGAGAATTTAGGTAGGATGGACGCTATTAGGAAGTTACCAAGGGGAAGAGACCTGGGTATGTCGCCAACTTGGCGGCATATTGCCAAATTTGGCGGCCAACTTGGCGCTATTTCCAGTATTTCACCAAATTTTCATAGACTCCCATTGAAATCCAATAGCATTTACTCGCTTGCAAAAAATCAACAAATTGAGGTACTGCAATGCAACAAAAATTAATATTAGCTTATGAATAGAGCTTAATTGAACTATTTACATTATTTTTAAGCACAAACACTAACTATTTACAATATTCGTAACACTATACATACAATTGGTACTTGTTAGTTATCCTGTCAACCAAATTACTGTCGCCAAATTCATATATTTTAAACGAGCAAGTGATTTTCCCGATTATTCATATATATTAAACGAGCAAGGGATTTTTCTGATTATTCATATATATTAAACGAGCAAGGGATTTTTCCGATTATGAATGATATCGTAAACGACTGGGAAGATTTTTACGAGACTTGCCCCTATACTAAATCGAGCACGAGAAAAAGATCTAGCTATGTTCCGAGTACAAGAAAATTCGTTTTTACAGGGTAAAATAAACTCAGCGGGGAAAATGTTTTTTGTTATAAACGGAAAAATATTCAAACGATTTTCACGAAACGTGTTGCCTATACTACTTCGAGCACGAGAAATCCATCTAGCTAGGTTTCGAATTCGGGAAAGGTCATTTTGATCTATTAAAACAAACTCAGCACTAAGAATGCTGCTATATACCGAGAACGGCTCTAACGATTTTCACAAAAATTGATAACTATACTAATTCGAGCACACGAAATCATCTAGCTAGGTCACTAATTCAAGAAAACTCGTTTTCTGTGTTTAAAACTCGACGTGGTCATTACTCGAAAAGATGGTATCAATCGAAAAAAATTCCGACTATTTTTATGAAATATGATTTATTTGATTATGAAAAAAATATCTAACCAATTGTTGATATCAGGAAAAGTTAATTTTCCTCTGTTTAATTTTTATTTCTATCTTTTGTAATCGATATTTTTGCCTAAATGGTCTAATGCCAGCGCTAACTGTCATTTATCATAAACACAATAAAAACTTTAGAATACGGCACTTACGGCTTATTTTCTATACTAAATCGAGCACTAAATAACGGCCTATATGTAAGTAAAAAATATTCAAAATTTCTTTGAACTGGCTAGAAAAAATAAAATTAATTGATTTTAGCAATTGTTAATTTCGTGAACTTGAGTATTTTCAGAAACATTGGTACTTTTCTGTTAGCCGGGTGCCAGTGTAATATATACACATATATACTATGTATATGTATATACATATATATTTATACACATATATATGTGCATACATATATATATCTCTTTCTCTATATATAAAAACACTAATGATTTGGAAATGGACCAATGAAAATCTGCGTAGATATTCCGAGTTATTCTCTTCCCTTTTTTTATTAGGGACTTTTTTGAAGAGCGATTACTTTTTTCTAACTATCCTTACGGATTCGAAAATCATACCACCAAATGTGAAATATAACAAACTTTCAGAAATTCAAAACATTATCACGGTCAAACAATAAAATCTCAAAAAATCCTTAAAAATCGAGTAAAAAATCTTTTATTGAAAAAGTAATTTTTTTTTATATTGTTGCCAATTTCTAAATCAGCACAAAGAATTATGTTTTATTTTAAATAAAAAATGTATTTGCGCGAGACTATTAAAAACAATAATGAAAGTTTAAAATAATAATCAAATGATCACGTGTTGAAACCAGGAAATGAATAAATTTGGTACGTCATAAAAATTGTGTTTACACATGAATATTAAAAATAAAAAAGAAAAGTGCCCAGTTAAACTGATGGCAGTGAGCTCACAGGCTATTCACACTAATTGTATATTATACTCTTATTTTAAAGAATAATGCCCTTCGTAAAATAAGTTAAAGGGGGATTAGCTTCCTCTTTTCCTTCCTTTATACTTAACCAATGAACCCCCAAAAGTGATCAGGGAAGTGCCTTATCTGAATAAACCTATATCCAAAATTTGAAGGAAATTTGATAATTCTGCATGAAAAACCCATTCATCTAAATTAGGAGGGGGAATTATCCCCCGTTCCCCCTTTATACTTCCTCATACAATAAACCCATACATTTAAAACTATTTTCTATGGGTAATATTCATATGACGTCGCATTAGGAATCATTTGATGTAAAAATAATGCAAAGTAGTTTCAATTTATTTTGTACGCATTACTGCTCGATAAATAATATTAGAAATTTTGTATATAATTATTAGTTAAAACAAACAATCTTTATTGTAAAAATAACCTGAAATTATCCCTGATGATGCATTAAAATAGAGAAAAGAATTCATGCATAAGATATGTCTGTTCCTGAAATTATCTAAAACTCGATGAAAACATAAAATATAAGAGTAAAATTTGAAAACACATTGCTTTTCAATACTGTAATTCTGAATGTTATTCCTAAGCAGACGAAGAAGTTTAACCTGGAACCTAAAGAAAGAATATTGTCCATAGTGTCTTTATAAAAGTCTGAGAGGCAGCGACATTTTTAACCAAATCATTTTATATAAGATGATTTCTAAATTAGTAATTGATCTTATTTATCAATCTCCAAAACAACCGTAAGCTGTCGCGACAGCGGTGGGTAAGGCCATGGTAACCGAAAAATACCTCATAAAAATGGAAAAGTATTATAACCTGATGACAGAAGATAGTCGCCGTTCATGATATCATCCTAATCTTTTTAAAACAGGATATATTACCAGGTTTTAAGAGGCTGTGAAATCAGAACGGGGGGCTGGTGAGCGTAGCGAGCAGGGTGCATAGACCCCTAGTATTAATACAAATATTATTAGCAATGTGAGAACAGTTATTGGTAAATGTGTATACAGGCGAAACAGTATTTGATAATAAAAATTCAGCCTTAATATTCTTTGCCAGTAAAAAGAATGATTAGTCTGAAAGATTAATAATTCCCTTTATGTCACCTTTGTAAGGTGCACTAGAAAAGATTAATATGGGCACAGCATTATCTCTTAGCCTGACACATGATAGAGACATCCAGTCCTCTGTAAAATAAGCAGAACGTAGTAAACTATGTCATGATAAAATTCCAATCTTTATGACGAACTGCTAATGTATGTCTTTACATAAGATCTCTTGAAAAACTGTAAACAAATTAAAACATCTGAAACAAAAATACTAACACTAACATTGCTTTTTTTCAGAATCTTAACACGGAATTAATGGAATACATTTGATACCAGGTATTGATCCATGAAAAATGGATCTATTTCACAGGCCCTTGACAAATTTATACTCCATAAAAATGCATGTTTATAAAATTTTAAGTTGAAAATATACTTTTCAAGTACACAAAAAAGCATAACAATTGCTATAAATGAGCATCTGCGAAATTTAGGATTTATTTAAAAAATAAAGCATTTGTTAAATATACCAAAAGAAAACTTTAGTAGATCAATAAAAAGTAAAACTGGGATGTCATTTTCTTTATAAATTTTATTATTCGCACATACAAAAAATAAATAAATAAATAAAAGAAAAAGATTATTTTTTTCAAAGAAAAAAATTGTATCAATTGCTGTATATTCTTACATGCCCTGACAATGATAATTCCCAACCCAATGACAAAACGTGTACCCCTACTCCTCAAAAAAATAATTGATATTTTAAGCTTATTTATGTTATAGAAGTGCACATTCCTCTCTGGAATTCTATATTATAAGCCCCTCCCCCCATTCCTCGCAGCATCAGAAATCCCTGCCAGATCCCGGAGAAAAGTGTCTGAATTCAGAAGTGCGTGGGTCAGGCTGACCAAAAGAAAGAGCAGAAAAAGCTTTCAAATGAAGAAATATTACATTTTAATATGAATAAATATATTTAATGATATTCCTTCTTAAGAGATAAAAGTCAATATTAGAGAAATGATTGTAGACTATTCTACCATATAGCTGCATTAAAATGTGACAATTTTATTTCATTTCGCGTCCGATTCAGGTTAAATACTTCAGTTTCGAGTCAGGAAAAAATGTTTTATTGGGTTCGGACAAGATAATTTTCACAATAATAATACAACCTGACCCGAGCCCGAAGTGGAATAAATTTAATGCATTTGTGGATTGTTAGTACTTTTTTTTGGTGCGTTCATAATTATATAAATAGTACGTAACACCTATTGTCGTCATCTGGTCCATCCGTCTGTCCACATATAAAAACGCAAAAATTACCCGACTGAATGGTTTGAAATTTAAGATATATTATCTTTGCAGAATTTTGTCAAGGTATTTCAAATTTTATAAAAATTAAATCAAAACTTTAGAAGATATTAATAAAAATAGTTATTAAGAAATTTGAATTTTTTTTTTAATCGGTGCTTTCTTGTTATAGGAATTTCCGAGGTTTAATCGTCAAGCGACCGAGATACTTATTTTATTACAGAAATTAATCTGCAGACGATAGAATTCATTTCATAGAATTAAAAATCATCAAGATCTGAATATTTATATAACTAGCTACAGTAAGAACGCACCTCATTTGTCACGCTTGATGTACAATTTCCAACTAGTTTCCTTTTACGAAAGGGTAACATCCTTGGAACTATTTTTAAGCAAAGGAATTGGACTTGGTGAAACTGGAATGTCGAATATGTTTGCTGCACACCATACAATATGAACTTTGTATGTTCTTTTTCTCTCGCTCTCTCTATCTATTACAGGCAGGAAACAAAGTGCGTATTCCATATTTGAACAGAAGGGACAATGATTGATTAAAATCCTTATCCACTATTGTATAAAATTATTTATTGCACTTCATATATATAACATACATGGGCACCGGCAGAGAGAAATCAAGGGTGAGATAAATTTGGAAACACATCTGATTGTGGCCTATCAAGATGAAATAAATGTTATCTCAAGTCTATGTTGTGGTCACACCATAGGCCAAGGTTTTTTTTTTTTATGAAGAATATAAAAATGAATTAAACTAAACAACGATTTTTTTTTGTTCTGAGCAAGACAATGTTTAAACATACCAGCATTAAAACAATATAGAAATTTAACAAAATAAATTACAAACAATTCGAAAATAGACCTTAGCTGGATTATTATTTTATTTTCATCGGTCAATGAAAAACTTTTAGTTCTATTTTTTAGCATTTAATTACTTTAATTCACTCCTAGGAACAATAAATTTTATTTTTTCATACATAGACAAAATTTAATTTATTAAATTTCAGAATCGGTGAAATAACGGCCCTTCCTTACACCCCTTTGTCGGTGCCCATGGCAGCATATATTACATTAATATAGCAGTCACATGTTATATTTCACCTGGTTACATTCCTCACTTGGATATATCGTTCTTTTTAGGGGTACCCGAAAAATAATACGCTTTACTTTGATGGCAATTTAAAATAGCTTATATATAATTTGATTAGAATAAGTGTATTTATTTATCATTATTTTACTAAAATGTTGTAAAATTATTATAAAATATTATTTTGGAATCAAATATAAACATTTTCTTGTTTGTTATATTTCTTAATAATCTCTGTTATAACATGCTTTTTTTAACTGTCTTCCAGAATGCGCAAAGTAACAAAGGGCTACTGTATTTAGAATTTAGACGGAGTACAATAAACAAAATATAATTTGAAAAAAAAGACTATGGAATTCGCATTGTTTCCTATTATTATTAGTTCAGGCTGACGGAACGTTGATGCAGCATCTTTGTGTTCTCCTCTCTGAAAACACATATCAACTCTGATAATTCTTGCAGGTGTCTACTGGGAGTGAAGGGTTCAGAGAAAGGGTTTAGATTTTTTTTTTAATATACTATATATTTAATATCAATAATTTGATCAGTTTTATACATAACTTGATATTTTACTACTTTGTTCCTATGTCACGATATCGAGATATTGGAATATCATGATATAAAGATACCGATTTATCATGATATTTAATTCCAGACATCGCCCAGCCCTAAATGGCACGACTGCAATAATTTGTTTCTTTAAACTGGCATAATTTATATACTTAAGCAATACTTTGTTGAGGGGATATTTAATACAATTTAAATTTTCTTTCAAAAAACTGCTGTGATATAGGTTGAAACTCAAGAATTTTTTTTTTGTTATAAATTTTCTCTACTGGTAATTGAAGAAATGCAACTGAAAAATCATTTCAACAGAGACATGATATATTACAAACAATGGTGTTAAATTTAGCAAGAAAAGCTACTGAGACTTTTTTTCTTTTTTTAATACAGTCGGACCCGCTTAACCCTCTCACTGACAAAGCATTTAAGCTACTACGGATCTATAACCCAGCATAGCACGATTTTAAAATACAGCGCGAAAACAACCCCGCTCTTTCCCATTTCTCGTTGCAAACCGGCCTTATATTTGACTCCACCCAATCCAATTAGTCACAGAAGGGGAGATAAGAACTTTTGGAAGGGAAGTTAGAAAATTCCTAGAAGTAATCATCTCTCTCACCCATCCTGTGGGAAAACCGATCAAGTGTTTCCAAATGATTTTTTAGACCTTGCAGATTAATTTAACAACTTACAAAAATGATGGGCGTTAGAAATCTGCTATAACATACTTTAAGCCTCTAGATTTATTCTATATTTTATATTTTTTATAGTATTTTCTTTGTAAATGAGAATTTCGCTTATTTCATGGGCGTTCTTATATTATTGAGTATATATCATAGTATATTTCATATACTAATATTTCTTATTTTCACAGATAAAATTTGGTTGACTGCAGATTGACACAGAGATTCTGCTGTTAGGATTATGTGTACTGCATTTTAAATTAATACAATTAAATAGTTACTAAAAAAAAAAAAATGAAAAACCCAGAATGAATTTTCAAATTTAATTTAGGGAATTATTAAATATTTATATATAACGTTTAATTCTTATAACTAATTCTAACCTACTTGACAAATAATGTGTTTGAAATAAATGCATTACATTGAGCTAACCAAGGAAATGATTTTTTTTTTTTTTCTGGAAAACGACCATTTAATATATATATACAGTAGATTCCCGTTACAACGAATTCCATTACAACGAAAAATCCCGTTACTACGAAATTTGACAAATCCCCTTTTCAAATTGCATTAACCCCAATGTATTAAGAATTCCGATTTAACGAAGTGCATTTTACTAGGATTTCCGTTACAACGAAAAATCTTCATCGAGCTTTTTTTTTCTTTTTTCTCAATTGCTTAACAGAAATGAAATATACTTCGAATAGCACGTCGAAGTTAAAAAATAACGTTGTTTTAGGGACAGGTGCTATTTCATATTTTTCTCTCCTTTGCTATTTTTTCGTTTGTTTACTTCTGTTTCCGAATTCCTTTTTTTTTTCATTAGCCCATACGCTTCAAAATGATCACGTGACAGGCAGCAGGTGGACTTCACTGTGAAAGAAGTGTTTGTGCTTGTTCTGAGATGTCTTTGTCGCCAATACCTGTCGCAGTGTGTTTCTTGCTTCGTTCATTGATAAAATATGGCTTGTGTGAAACGAAAACAATTTTCGTTGGAAGAAAAGAAAGCTATAATTTCTGAGATTGATAAAGGATTGCGGAAAGCTGATGTGGCCAAAAAATATGGAATAACACCATCGAGTTTATCGACGTTTCTAAAAGATAAGGAAAATATTGACAGACAATTCCAAATTGCAAGCATTTGTTCCCATAGAAAACGAATGCGACAGTCCCAATTTCAAGATGTCTATAAAGCCGTGTTCAAGTGATTGTGCCGATGTCCGTTCACGCAATGTGATCCCCTGATAAGGCAAAAAGCTCAAGAGTTCGGAACAATGCTTGGTATCGAAAATTTCCAAGTCAGTGTTGGATGGCCCAATCGCTTCCATACTCACCATGAAATTGTAATAAAATCAATTTGAGGCGACGCAAGTGATGTACCTACAAAGACTGTAAATGAATGGAGAGCTGGAAAAGCAACTGCCCTTATAAAGACATACAGCTCCGATGATGTTTTTAATGCTGACGACGCTGGAATATTTTATCAACTTGAACCGAAAAACACATTAACATTTAATAACGACAAATGCATTGGAGGGAAAACTTCAAAGAAACGAATTACAGCGCTTTTTTGTTGTAACAAATCTGGAACCGAGAACAGAAAAATATTAATTGCTGGTCACTCTGGCAAGCCCCGTTGCTTTAAGAACTGTCATTCGCCTGGCGATTATAAATTCAATATTGCGATTATAAATTCAATAAGAAGGCATGTATGACACAAGGTATCTTTAATGATTGGTTAGTGCAATTTGACAAAGAAATGAAAGCTAAAAACGGAAAATTCTTCTCCTGATTGATAACTGTATGCCTCATGATAATTCCCCCAAATTAGACTGCATCCAATTTGAGTACTTTCCGCCAAATTGCACTTCTATTCTACAGCCTCTAGACCATGGCATCATCCGTGCTGCAAAATCTCGCAACTGAGCTCTTTTGCTAAAAGAAATACTTTGCGGCTTAGAGAATGGCAAAAGACCAAAAATGAATCTCAAAGAAGCTAGTGAATTGATCTCTGGTTCGTGGCAAGAAATTAGCCAGAAAACAATTTCTAACTGTTGGAAACATGCCCGATTAACTGACACCGAAGAAAATTAATCAGAAGTTATAGATTTGGATATGAGTCCTCTGAGTTAAACACAATTTGGAAGGCTACCAGAAAATTAACATCAATCCCTGATCAGGTGGATTGGGAGGATTTCTTATCTGTGGATGACAATACTCAAACATGCTCTGAAGTGACTGATGAAAATATCATTTTAACCATTAAAACTACATTAGACCAACAAAATGACGAAAGCAGTGATGACGATATTGGTGTCACCGACGATTCAAAAGTTACCTCTTCGGAAGCTCTCTCATGCTTGGAGAAAATGCGTGCTTTTGTTTCTTATCAAAAGATTGTTCTAGAGGAGGTATTTTCTCACATTCATTCGTTGCACACATTTTTGTTATAATCAACTACACATTCCTTTGTACAAACTAAAATTACAGATTTTCTGCAATAATGTATTACTAAATAAAGGTTAGACCGTAATTTTGTAATTTTAATATTGAATTTTAATTTACTAACTTTTTCTATGTTAATTTAACTAGTCTTCCATTAAAATCCTCTATAATGTAAGGTACATTAATCTTACATATTTTATTTACGTGTACATGTAATTCATTAGATAAATAGGAGTAATTCCGTTACAACGAAAAAATCGTTACAACGAAATATTTTAGTGGTCCCGTGGAGTTCGTTGTAACGGAAATCTACTGTATATATATATATATATATATATATATATATAAACGTGTGTTTAGTTAAATTTTTTTGTATGTATGCAGCATTTCAATTGTTTTGTTTTTCTCTAGACAATTTCAATAAATTTCTTCTCTGTGACTTGAAGCTGTTGTTAAAACGTTTAAATATTACACATAATTAGTGAATGGGTTGAAAATTAATACATGAATTAATACATAAATCACAAAATACATGAATAGTTGTCTAATTTTTTCTGTATAAGATATGTTTACTTTATTAATCAGATGAAACCAAGGGCGGCGCCAGAAGGGTATGTGAAAATTTAACCCCGTCGAGTCAAAATTTAATTATCGTCGGGAAATATACTTTGATTCGGCTGCAGAGACCTGCATCGGGTCGGGTAACCCGGTTTTCTCTGCACACGACCCGATCTCAGTCGGGTGTAGGTTAATGTAAAAAAAATACCCAGGCTAGTTTATTAATTAAAAAACCGCAAGTAGGTTGACACTTATTTTTTCTTTCCAAATCAGGTTGATTATAATTGTTTTTGTTTCGGGTTAAATTTTGATTCTTACGCCTCGGTTTGGGTTACCCTGATTTCACAAAAAGTGTTCAGAATATATTTTCAGATTAGAGTCATGTATCAAATCTGGTAACCCGGTTTTATTTGAAACCCGACTCGTCGGCGATTCTCATTGGAGCTTTCTTTTTTTTTCTTTTTTTTCTTTCTTTTTTTTTTTTTTTTTTTTTTTTTTTAATGTGGGTTGGGTTGACGCTAATTGTCTCGGGTTCCAATCCGTTTCGGGTTGAGGTTTGATACTTCGGGTTAATTAAATTTTACCAAAAAAACAATCAATTTCCATGTTTATTTATCTACATAAAGATAGAATTGATATCAGAGGTAAGATTATTTTTTTCATAATTGTATTACATTACACAGATTCGAGTTGAAATATTTCAAGTTCGGATTGACGGTTTTTTTTTTTTTTTTTTTTTTTTTTTTTTTTTTTTTTTTTTTGGCTTTGGGTCTGATATTGGGTCAACGGAAATATTTCCGTCGTGTTCGGGTTGAGTTAGAAGTTGCCTATAAGCGGAATTTTCGGATTCGGGTCGGGTACAACCAAATACACGCAGGACTCTATTACAGATGAAAAATGCTATATTCTTTATATGAATGACTCCTTACTTGTTTATTTTTCAACATTAAAAGATAAAATACATGAATAATTGTCTAATTTTTTCTGTATAAGATATGTTTACTTTATTAATCAGATGAAACCAAGGGCGGCGCTAGAAGGGTATGTGAAAATTTCCCCCGGTCGAGTCAAAATTTAATTATTGTCGGGAAATATACTTTGACTCGGGTGCAGAGACCTGCATCGGGTCGGGTAACCCGGTTTTCTCTGCACACGACCCGATCTCAGTCGGGTGTAGGTTAGTGTAAAAAAAATACCCAGGCTAGTTTATTAATTAAAAAACCGCAAGTAGGTTCAGTGGCGCAGCCAAGGGGGGGGGGGGGGGGGTTTGGGGGTTAAAACACCCCCCAGAGCTAAAAAAAATTACTATAATTACCGCTTATATGAATCAAAATTCCGCCTTAGCGAAATCCGCCGCTTTGTTAAATCAAATTCTATCCAACAATGTGATTCAATTAAACGGCGAGAATTCTACTTAAAACTGTGAAAGCGCATATTTCATCCTTTTAAATTTTGAATTTTTAAAAAAATGTTCTAAGGAAGCATTTACTACATAAAAGTAATCATCATGCCAAATTCCAAGTTTCAACACCAATTGTATCACATAAATCACAATTTTAGAATGCTTCTTACTCTTGCATTCTTTTAAATTTCGAATTGAAAAAATAAATTCTGGGCGAGCATTTATGTTTCTTAAGTACCATCATATAAAATTTCAAGAGTCTAGCCCTAAAAGTTCTAAATATATTATGATTTAGAACATTTTTAGAACGTTTTTTGCTCATTTCACTTTTTAAAATTTTGAATTTTTTAAAAACCGTTTTGAACGAGTGTTTATATCTTAAAAGTAACCACTATGTCAAACACCAAGCATTTATACCAACTGTATCACACAAATCGCAATTTTAGAACTTTTTTGTTCTTGCAACCTTTTACATTTCTAAATTTTAGAAAACTGTTCCGGATGATCATTTATATTTCTAGAGTAACAGCCGTGCCAAATTTCAGATATCTAGCACAAACAATTCCTAATTAATTGTTTTTAGATCATTTTCAGACCGTTTTTCGCCCATTTCATCCTTTTAAGTTTAGAATTTCTTTAGAAATCGTTCTTAGAGAGCATTTACATCCCAAAAGTTACCACCATGCCAAATTCCAAGCTTCTATACCAACTGTATCGCAATTTTAGAACATGTTTTTGCTCCTGCTAACTGTTCTGGGCTAGCATTTAAGTCTCTAAAGTAACAACTATGCCAAATTTCATGTTTCCAGCCTATGATATAGAATCATATATATTTTATGTTTTATTCTAAAATTTAATTTTTCTATCTTAAAGTTTCTCTATGTGAATTAATTTCTGCATTCAAAATCTTTTTATTCTTTAATCTCGAAAGTAATCATTTCTTCCTAGTTAAAAATTTTCCCAGATTTTTCATTGTAACAGTAAAAGTACGTTATTTCTCTGTGGTTTCAATTCGTTATTTTAATGTACTGCAGATGACTTTAACATATGCTGTTTTGTCTTTCTTCGTATCTTGTGTTAAATGCAGGCGCCGTTTTCATAAATTGATTCCTGCATGAGATATGCAATATCAACATTTTTGTGTTCGCTGCTAACACATGTCTGGCTTTCTCAAAAAAAAAAAAAAAAAAAAAACACGAGTGCCTGGTGAAAAAATGTAGTGTTTGGGATATTTTCATTTATGTGTTGGTGAAAATGTATCTGAAAAATTAGATCAGATCTTCTCTAACTGTTGAACAAGAAGGTCGATTATTTAGAGGCGTAAAGAGGACCACCCTCGCCCTTTCCAGATGTGTCGATGTGTCCGAAAATAAAGAAAAGTTTTCACGTGATTATGCGTCTTTGATTGTACTGGTTTTTTGTTTGCTGTGGACTGTTTCCTATCAGAAGGGGAACCTAGGGTTATTTCGATGAACGTAAATGCCCCAAAAATTACGATCACTTTCATCTCCGATTTTGACAGCGAAATTCTCCATACAGCCCTAACTGCACAAATAAATGGTAATTTAGAACGTTTACTGCTCATTTCCCCTTTTTAAATTTCGAACTTTTTAGAAACCATTTTTAGTGAGCATTTACATTAAGTAACCGCGAGATTAAATTTCAAATTGCTAGAATCAACAATATCGTAGAAACCGCAATTTTAGAATGTTTTTTGTTCTTACTCCCCTTTGGAAATCGTTGTACTAAAAAATTGTTTGGAAATTGTTGTATAAAATATAGCCAATGTTAGAGAGGAGATGGTTACCAAAATTTTAACACCATTATTAAGGTTCCATACTTAAAAAGTAAAAACTGAACTATTATAAGATCACTCATGTGTCTTATTTTTCTGGTGCTCAGCGGGGAGTTGAGGGTTATCGACGCAGAATCATCTAAGGATTGTTGGTAATAATTTTCAATGTGTCTGTAATTATCTGAGATATTAATTAAAAACCCATCTAGAAAACAACGGCATGGATCAAAACAGTGTTGCTACTTTGTGACCTCCTTTTGAAGCACGCTTGGCACAATGCTAAGATTAAACTTTGTATAAGATCTTTGCTTTAGGTAAGACGAATCATAGTGAGAGTCAACATTTTTCATTTCCAACTGAATTAAATTATTGAAGGCAAACATTGAAAAATAATTCGTAGAATAATTCCAAGACATTAAGAGTCAGTAATTTGGAGACAACAATAGCTTATAATTCAATATGTAATTCATTTATAATGAAAAACTGTTCGATAACAAATCACTTGAATTATCATGCCTGCATATGTTTTCATTTTTGAAAATGAATCGGAAAGTTTCGCGTTGTTCAGAATATTTTATTTTAATGCTTTAAAATTGTCTACTATTACGTCAAATATGATTGACAAGTAACTTTTCGTGTGAAACTCAGCGACTGTACTGTATATAAAATTATTTGCAGTACTGTACTCTTCCATCTTAAAGTTTGCCCCTCATCATTTTTAAACACTTTATAAATCTAATCTAGTTTTGTGTTATTTCATTGGTGCATTTTATAGTTTGTAACTCTAATGTTGTTTAAATGAATCATAACCAACTTAATTGCGGAGAAAAGCATTATGATTTCATTCATTTAAAAGACTGATTCCATTAACCAGTGATTCATATAACCGGCGACCACCTTTATCAGAAACTCAAAACCCCCCCTAGAACCAAATTCTGGCTGCGCCACTGAGTAGGTTGACACTTACTTTTTCTTCCCAAATCAGGTTGATTATAATTGTTTTTGTTTCGGGTTAAATTTTGATTCTTACGCCTCGGTTTGGGTTACCCTGATTTCACAAAAAGTGTTCAGAATACATTTTCAGATTAGAGTCATGTATCAAATCTGGTAACCCGGTTTTATTTGAAACCCGACTCGTCAGCGATTCTCATTGGAGCTAACATTTTTTTTCTTTTTTTTCTTTCTTTTTTTTTTTTTTTTTTTTAATGTGGGTTGGGTTGACATTAATTGTCTCGGGTTCCAATCCGTTTCGGGTTGAGATTTGATACTTCGGGTTAATTAAATTTTACCAAAAAAACAATCAATTTCCATGTTTATTTATCTACATAAAGATAGAATTGATATCAGAGGTAAGATTATTTTTTTCATAATTGTATTACATTACACAGATTCGAGTTGAAATATTTCAAGTTCGGAGTGACGGTTTTTTTTTTTTTTTTTTTTTTTTTGGCTTTGGGTCTAATATTGGGTCAACGGAAATATTTCCATCGTGTTCGGGTTGAGTTAGAAGTTGCCTATAAGCGGAATTTTCGGATTAGGGTCGGGTACAACCAAACACACGCAGGACTCTATTACAGATGAAAAATGCTATATTCTTTATATGAATGACTCCTTACTTGTTTATTTTTCAACATTAAAAGATAAAATACATGAATAATTGTCTATTTTTTTCTGTATAAGATATGTTTACTTTATTAATCAGATGAAACCAAGGGCGGCGCTAGAAGGGTATGTGAAAATTTCCCCCGGTCGAGTCAAAATTTAATTATCGTCGGGAACTATACTTTGACTCGGGTGCAGAGACCTGCATCGGGTCGGGTAACCGGGTTTTCTCTGCACACGACCCGATCTCAGTCGGGTGTAGGTTAGTGTAAAAAAAATACCCAGGCTAGTTTATTAAAAAAAACTGCAAGTAGGTTGACAGTTATTTTTTCTTTCCAAATCAGGTTGATTATAATTGTTTTTGTTTCAGGTTAAATTTTGATTCTTATGCGTCGGTTTGGGTTACCCTGATTTCACAAAAAGTATTCAGAATACATTTTTAGATTAGAGTCATGTATCAAATCTGGTAACCCGGTTTTATTCGAAACCCGACTCGTCGGCGATTCTCATTGGAGCTAATTTTTTTTTTTTTTAATGTGGGTCGGGTTGACTCTAATTATCTCGGGTTGAGATTTGATACTTCGGGTTAACTAAATTTTACCAAAAAAAAAAAAAATCAATTTCCACGTTTATTTATCTACAGAAAGATAGAATTGATATTAGAGGTAAGATTATTTTTGTCATAATTGTATTACATTACACAGATTCGAGATTTCCTCAGATTCGGGTTGAAATATTTCGAGTTCAGATTGACGAATTTTTTTTTTCTTTTTTTTTTTTTTCTTTTTTTGTCGGTTTTGGGTCTGATATTGGGTCAACGGAATTTTTTCCGTCGTGTTCGGGTTGAGTTAGAAGTTGCCTATAAGCGGAATTTTCAGATTCGTGTCGGGTACAACCAAACAAGCGCAGGACTATTAAAGATGAAAAATTCTATATTCTTTATATTAATGAGTCCTTACTTGTTTATTTTTCAACATTAAAAGATAAAATTTATATTGAAGTTATGAATACTTTTCCATAATTACATTAAATTTTGGGTAAATTTTCTCTAATTGCGGGTTTTGGATAGGGTTAGATTTAAATATTTCGGGTTCACATTGTAGTATATTCGGTTGTGGTCGAATTGCTTGGCAACGAAATGTATTTTGTTGGGCTTAGGTCGGGTGGCGTGTTGACTTTAAATAAAATTTGTGAGGCTGCAAATTTCATTTATTACTCGGGAAGGACTTTAGTTAGGTGAAACGTTTAGGTGGTAATTTTCAAACGTTTTCTCTAACAAATTTAAATAATTTCAAATTTAAGTAATTTTTTGGTCATTTCATGCATTTTTGGTAATCATTTGTCAACTGATTTTTCTCATATATCATCAAAAATCCAGAGTCAACCCGACCTGAACATGAACGGCGTTTCGAGAGAAATGGGGTTACTCACTTACCTAATGCAGGACTGTAAGTTTCTATGCGTCAGCATTGTTTTAGGGAACAGGGGTCCACGATGGTTCACGATAGGGTCCACGATGATTGGACTTATAATCAAAAGACTGTTCCATACTTGGTCGATGGCACACTGTTGTGTCTAGGGCATATGTGTGCACGTAAAATCTGTAATGTTGAATGACCTTTTATTGGGAAGTTGCTGGGTGGAAAAAAAAGAGTACGAAGCGGAGATTTTTCTTTCAGATAGGATTTTAAATTGTCTGGGATTCTTTTTCCCTTTTTGGATATGTCCGCCTATAAAGGTTAGGTGACCGGTGAAGTGTTTCAAAAATAAATTTGCAAAGAGCTATTTTTTACGTCATTTCTGAACAATATACTTTGGCAAACTGAGGAATTTATGCTTCAAATAAAAGTCGTTTGGACTCCTACATTTCATCTCTAATCCATATTATAAAGGACAAACATATCCGTGTGTAACGCTGATGTCATTTTGAGGTTGACAATACATGACCATTAATTTTAGATTTTGTAATTTTCGCTACTGCAAATTTTTTAATTTCTAACCATCGCACATTTTCAATTTTTACACCATCGTTTCGGAAAAGAAATATACGCTCAAATGCAATTTGTTTGAAAACTGTGTCGCAAATATCTCATTTATTGTGGCTTTTAAAATAAGTTTCAAGCGTGAATTTTTTAAATCGATCTTCATAGCGAGCAGGCTCTATTACTGCAGAATAATAGTACAGAATAGTAATCCTTTTGCACTTAATACAGTATAATAGTGCAGCATTTTTCTCCAGCTAATTTTTCATATCGAAGTTAAAACATCATCAACAAATAAATAAATAAAGTGAAATAAAATAAAATAAAATGAAACACATGTTTATATATATGAAATCGAACAATTTCGATTTTTACGCATCCGAATAGAAAAAATATATATATACTTTCAAATATAATTTGTTTGTAAACTGTATTTTATTTTATTGAATGTTTTTACGACTTTTAAAATAAACTTTCAAGTGTGAACTATTTTTAAATCAATCGTTATCGTGTGCAGCCCGATTACGAATGATTAGTCCGTCGAAGAAGCGAAATCTTTGAAAAAGAATAGAAATCTTTGATGATTTCTTCACATGTTTACACTTGGCATGCGGCTAATACGAAAGTATCATTTTAATAAGTTTCAAAATTTTATTTGAATACATTATTTCGATTTTTGATTAAACAAAATGCTCTTTGGATTTGTCAGAGAGGAATCTAAAAAAATATATAAATATATATATACCAAAAACCCTATATGTTCTGTAACCTGGGAAACTCGGACTGGATCCCCTATTTTAAATAACATAATAGGCGTTAGACATCTTCGCAGTTCGGTTTATGTCAAATCCGAACCCGACAATTCTATATCAAGTCAACCCGAAAACTGTTCGAACCGGACCAACAAAATTAGTTGACCCGCAACGAGACTCGAATACTTTTAAATAATTTTCGTCGACCTTAACTCGACCTGAACCCGAAATTATAGAAAATTATCCCATGTTTTAATGCCGTGATGGAAAGGTAGTCGTCAGTCATATCTCTAGTATCAATATTATCTTTAAAAATCAATATGTACTCATTACTATATTCAAACATATAGTTTTCCACCTGAGAAAGTATTTTGGAGCTTCTTTTGAGTAATTGGATCAACACGAACACGGACTGCAAGTGTCAATACCCAAGCCGAATGTGAAACAATTAAAGTGAGCCTTACCTGAACCCGACCCGAAGGGAAAATAAATAGGTCAACCCGACCTCACCGAGCAGAGGGTAGGGTAAAATATTGTTATATATGTTCAGTTTCCTCTTAAAATTTAAAATGAAATTTAGATATATAATTGTATACTAATTTTACATACTTGCGTTAAAATATGGAGCACTTTTCCTTCATTCGGGTTCGGGTAGTTTTTAGGTGAAAGTATGTCGGATTCGGATTGGGTTATGGGTTGAAAAAAAAATCGTATATAATCCGACGAACTCTAATCCATATATATTTATATTTATATGTTAATAATTTGACCCCCCCCCCTTAATCGGACATATCATAGTTTATAAAATCATGTAAAATAGGGCACTTTATTGCAAGAACTTCAACTGTTTGTTACAATTGCCACAGAACTAATTAAACTTATGAAGGAAAACTTATTTATTTCCTAAACGTATTTAGGAAGCATAAAATAAAAAAAAATTACCTTAGAATTCAAATATCATGTATTTCTTACGTGATCGGAAAAAAGGCCACTTTTACACGTATAAAATATAGAAAAAAAGGTATAGGGTTAATTTAGTTATTTAAAAGAGCGGGAAAATCATTATTTCAGAAAATGGATGATAAATGAAAAGAATACATCTATGCAAAATTGTGTATAAAAATGAAAGCGTGGCAATTTCGATTATATTATAAGTAAACTATTTTCCTGCCAAAGCGTTTCTTATGCAATTTACACCATGAGTTGTCTGATTGATGCCACAATTCTAGTGGCGTATGCAGAATTTATTTTGTGGTTGGGGGGGGGTGACTAGTACAAACATCCAAAAATGTTGAACATTTTTAGAAATACCTATTGTATTGATTTCTCTTCCACCCCCCCCCCCTCCTTTTTTTTAACATTTCGAGGAAGGGAGGGGGTGTGAATTTATTTACCTCTAAAGAGGATGCAACTTATTATTATTTTTTTCGCAGCAAATTTGTACAGTGTGAGACGGGCTTTTAAATTATTAACCACAGAAACTCGCCCAGGAGTTCAATTTTGGCTGGGGTAGGGAAAGAGGATATACCTATTGGGAAAAATAAATTTTTGCACATTATTATATTTTGGTTGGGGAGCGGGGGGGGGGAGTAGTTGCCTCAACACTAATCCCTCAAAAAAAAATTTAACATCACAGTGGTATCACTTTGACTCTATTTGCTCAGAGACAAATGAGGACAAGTAGTAAATAGTAATAGAGTACACACGATTTACAAAGCACAATGTAAACACATTGATAAGTTACGTTACTATCGAGGTGCAATAAATCAAAATACAGCTTCAAAACATTAAAACTGTAAGATGTTAAAATTTCATGAGCTTTCGGCTAAACATTAGCCTTCCTCAGATGAACAACAAGCAGTCGAGGAGACGCTGCTCCGAAATGGCGCGTTTTGGACAGGCTGAGAATGGGCGAAACCAAACAGACATGAAATAAAGTGGGTGACTGAAGTCCGGATGATACCATTACCAGCTGGGGTGGGTCAGGAGAAACCGAAAACCCCAGTGATACCTAATATATTGTACCATAAACGAGGGATCTGATAAGATAATACATCATTACATGCATTATCACCTCTTTTCAAAATATCTAGCGACTCTCTGATTATGCAACTATTATACTGTGAACCTCGTGAAATTATTTTAGCTTTATTGAAAAATACATCAATATCTTTGGCCTGATTTAATCTGGATAAAGCAGTGGATAATTTACCTTTTTTCATATCAGCAGTATGCTCTTTAATCCTCTCTTTTAATTTGCGAGTTGTCATGCCTATATATGAATATATTTTAGAACTGTCATTAACTTTAAAAGGAATAATATAAATGCCAGATTTAAATATAAAAATATATAATTATAGATTAATATAAAAAAATAAAAAAAATATATTCAAAAAATAAAAAATATATATTCATATATAGGCATGACAACTCGCAAATTAAAAGAAAGGATTAAAGAGCATACTGCTGATATGAAAAAAGGTAAATTATCCACTGCTTTATCCAGATTAAATCAGGCCAAAGATATTGATGTAGCCTAATCCTAATAATATTATAAATCTGATTGAGTGCAAATGTTAGGCTGAAGCCAGCGTCAAAATGGAGGATTTAATGACCTGTATTTTTGCATATAGGATGATTATAACCCTCGAATGAACATAGGCTTGTTTTTGTTTTTTTTTATTCAAATATTTTTCTTAATAATTCCAAATTTCGTTATTTTCTAGAGAATAAATGAACATTTTTCCATACAATTTAACCATTTTACTTTATCGTTGCTAGGACTTTAATCGTTGCCAAAAAATAAAAATATGGAAAAATATTTTTTCCTCAACAATTAATTTTCAATTGAACGATTTTCATGTGAAAACTGAAAATTAAAAAGAATTCAAAAGAAGATGAATTTCCATGATATTTGAAAAAAAAAATAATATGGAGTATTTGTTATTATACATGAAGTATGGATATCGGTTACATTAAAAAGATCTTTTTCTGTCAAAAACTGCGTTATAATTAGAAAGAAAAATGAACAATAATTATATTATTAAAAATAGATTTCGCTTGGACCATGGAACTATGAAAAGGATTCTCCTCGGCTTGGACAAATATGACGTCATAAATAAAACATTAAAACATGTATTTTTAAATATTCGTAATAATGCAAGGAGCATGAATATCAAGGTATAATGAAAGTAGATAGATAATGGACGTAATATTTAAGATAAAAAACTGAAATATTTTTTATCGATACTGATTAATAATTAGCTTGAATACCAGTTACATACAAATTTGAGTTTTCCGCTAAAATTTACGTCCTGATTGCCAGAAAAAGAAAATTAACAATAATTCTGCCATTAAAAAGAGATTTCTCTGAGGAAAAAATGACGTCATACTTGAAATAAAACAGGAATTTTCAAATGTATTTTACAAGGAGCGTGAATCAATTCCTTACATTAATAATACATGGATCGGTAAGTTTAGAAAGTAGATGAGTTTCACGCCATATTTAAAACGAAAAATTTAAATATTTTTTTTTTTTATCTATACCGATTACTAGGCATGAATATCAGTTACATACAGATGAGAGTTTTTTGCCAAAACCACACCATGATTATTAGGAAAAGAAAAATAAATACGAATCTATTATATTAAAATCTGACCGCCTGTTTGTATTTCGCAATTACTTCTTTCAAATTGTCGAACGCAACGTGATTTACTTAACATTGATTACGCGATTTAATTATCATTGATCCGAGGATGTCATAAACTCTCAGATTTAAAAAAAATGATTTAAATTCAGAGAATTTTTTTTGTAAATTTTAACGAAGTTTCTCTAAAAATGGCAACTAAATTATGCCAATTTTGTGGATAAAAAAGAAGAAATAAAAAGGATTAATATATTTTTTCTCATTAAAACTGAAAAAAAAGAATTTATTTTCAATTTGAATAGATGGTGAAAGAAAAAAAAATCTTGATTACAGTAAAATTTTTGAAAAATAAAAACGTATTTTCACATATTCAAACTTCATGAATCAATTTATTCTGGAGAACAAAAATCGTCTGTGAACATACTTTCATTTAGAAATAAAGATTTTGTTTTCAGTTATAGATTAAATCAAGGAGGCAAATTTAAGCTCCTTGCATTTAGGTCTACAATTATTGCTCCCTATTCACAAGAATTGAATTTAATGAAAAAAAATATATACTATTTCCATTATCTTTGAAGGATGGCTGTTAAAACGTTTCACAAAAGCGTTTAAAGTAAAATGGTTTACCAGGTAAACTTGACATATGTTTTTACACAATTCGCCGATTTCCACGATTTTATTTGGCCTGCCTTTTTTCATTGGTTGCAGTTTCCTTTTCGTGATTATTTGTCACAAAATTTCACTTTTTTAAAACTTAGTTATGTCAAGGCCTCTATAACATAGAAATACTGGTATCCTATGGAATGTGATAAAGAGTTAGTTAATTATTTACGTTTCTAATTATCGGGAATGAAATATTTTGCTTAATTAATGCATTTATTCTTCTTTTAATGATACGTGAACGAAGTCACGGGTAACAGCTAGTAATATTATAAATCTGATTGTGTGCAAATGTTAGGCTGAAGCCAGCATCAAAATGGAGCATTTAATGATCCTGTTTCTTTGCATATATGTTGATTATAACCCTCATCTGAATATAGGCTGGTTGTTGTTTATTTTATTCAAATATTTTCTTTAATAATTAAAAATTTCATTATTTTCAAAGAGAATACATGGACATTTTTCCATACAATTTAACAATTTAAATTTATCGTTGCTAGGGCTTTGATCGTTGCCAATAAATAAAAACACGGAAAAATACGTTTTCCTCAACAATTAATTTTCAAATCAACGATTTTCACGTGAAAACTGAAAATTAAAAATAATTCAAAAGAAGATGAATTTCCATGATATTTTTGGAACAAAAACATGGAGTAATTGTTATTATACATAAAGTATGAATATCAGTTACATTAAAAAGATCTTTTTCTGTCAAAAACTGCGTTATAATTAGAAGGAAAATGAACAATAATTATATTATTAAAAATAGATTTTGCTTGGACCATGGAACTATGAAAAGGATCCTCTTCGGCTTGGAAAAATATGACGTAATAAATAAAGCATGTACTTTCAAATATTCGTAATAATACAAGGAGCATAAATATCAATGTAATAATGAAAGACGTAATATTTAAGATGAAAAACTAAAATACTTTTTATCGATACTGATTAATAATTAGCTTGAATACCAGTTACATACAAATGTGAGTTTTCTGCTAAAATTTACGTCCTGATTGCCAGAAAAAAAAAATTAACAAGAATTATGCCATTAAAAAGAGATTTCTCTGAGGAAAAAGTGACGTCATATTTGAAATAAAACGGGAATTTTCAAATGTGTTTACAAGGAGCGGGAATCGATTCCTTACATTAATAATACAAGGATCGGTAAGTTTAGAAAGTAGATGAGTTTCACGCCATAATTAAAAAACAAAATTATTATTATTAATTTTTTATCTAAACCGATTATTAAGCATGAATATCAGTTACATACAGATGAGAGTTTTTTGCCAAAAAACCACACCATGATTATTAGAAAAATAAAAATAAATACGAATCTATTATATTAAAATCTGACCGCCTGTTTGTATTTCGCAACTACTCCTTTCAGATTGTCGAACGCAATGCGATTTACTTAACACCGGTTATCATTGATCCGAGGATGACATAAACTCTCAGAATTAATAAAAATGATTTAAATTCCGATATATTATTATTATTATTATTATTATTATTTTGTAAATTTTAACGAAGTTTCTCTAAAAATGGCAACTAAATTATTCCAATTTTGAGCGCGTTCAGAGACCGAAACACGGGTTACTCGTATAGTTGGGGAATGACGTCATCTGATTTTCTCAGGGTAAAGTTGGGTTAAAACGGCTGTGAACGCTTTAAGTTTTACAGAAAACTGCGAAACGTGACCCTCGGTTAGACCAGAGGTTAGTTACCCACGTGATCAATCACGTGATATCATCAGGTAACTAACTTGGCGTTATTTTTGTCTTGGCTAGCGAATAAGCAAAACGGCACGTCGTTGGCGTAATCGTAAATAATATAATCGAATCGCTAGTTGTTGCTTTATGCTTTTGCTGTACTGATTCCTCGTTCGCTTACTAGTTTTTTATTTAATTTTTATTATTGCATATGCTTATGTAATTTAATCAATTTCTCAATATTCTCTTTAGTTTCAGGTAACAATGATTAGCATATTTTTTCTGTATTTTGATATTTCTTTATCCTGCCTACACGTGCTATTTTTTGTTAATTATCTCAGTATACCTTCAGCTGTCTTTAATTATTTATCTTAATTTTATTATTATTATCATCACGTAGATTTCAAATATATATGTATACATATTTATCTGATAAATTGTATATTTGTTACCAATTCTTTTAATCTGTGTTAGTGTTGCTAAAAAGACATTTCTGTCTTGCACGTGTTATTGTTTGCTAAGTTTTACTAATAATGTACGTTTCATATTCAGAAACTTGTGTAATTGAAACACGTTTTTAAATTTTTTGGTAAAGGTGGGAAATCATTCAGAAAGTACTTTCAAAGTCGGCGTTTTGAACCGAATTGGACCCTGTTAAATAAAATAACAAAATGTTTGGTTCTAGAATGTGCCTTATTCTGTTCTTAATTTTACCATGTATTTCGGATTAAAATATCAAGAGGGAGGGAATTCAAATAAGGGGATAAAAAGCAATTGTTCTACCAAAATGCAAATGAGTTTTTAAATTGTATTTTGCCATGCTAATTGCTCAGTTTTTCTGTTTTAGCGTCTATGCATGTTCAAGGTTGAAGAATTTTCATAAAATCTTACCAGCCAAGGATTTATTTTAGCAGGCAGCAAGATGCAACATGCAATTGAAAATTGCTATAGCAAAATTTACGCGATTGCAAAAATATGATTACCATTGCTACAATGCATTTTCATTATTATTTTCTATAAAATTAAGAAATATGTACAACAGAGGAAAGTTTAGGATAGAACATATCACCATGTTTATATTGTGATAATGTGGAGAAATGCAAAATTCAGCTAACAAGTATACAAATGAAATAAAAAAAGCTTTTGGCGGCATACCTTTTATAGCCTGCAGTTTTTAAAACTCTCTAAAAATTTATTCGCCCTGTCAGAAAATTCACTCACCAGTGGCGAGTAAAAAATTGCAATTCCCCACCCTTGATACATGTTCTGTTGTTGTTTGCTTCATTAGCTATGCTAATATAGTAGTGCATGTGAAGAAAATTAAAATGGTGATTTTTTTTTCTCCCAGTTACTTTAGATGACGTAGGTCACTAACTTGGCAGTATTTTGAGTTTGGTTGGCGAGAATCAAAGCTTGCATAGTATATTATAAAAGTAAATTCCTAGAAATTGTATGCTGTTTTACATGAATGATGATTATACCAACACAAATGAATGTAAAGCATATCTTATCGGCCTTTATATTTTCTGAATTGCTTACTCTTTTTTATTAATTTCACAGATCTGTTACATGTTAAATTGTGGTGTATTGAGTACTTAGTCTCAGCAAGTGAAATATTTTGTAGAATTTATTAAAACAAAATGATTTTCATCTATTATTTGGGTCATTCCATGGTAACTGGCGTTATATTTAGAATAATTGACTTTAGTAATTTTAGTAATATAACACCAAAAAATATTCATAATGTAAAGTTGATGTAATTTGCCAATTAAACCTATCCAAATTAAAATTACTTAAATTTAGTGCTATTTCTTGAACTCTGAAAATTGTATTTACTGTGGTAACTTACGTTACTGAAAAAAGAACATTCATAATAAGTTTAATAATAAGTTATCATAATAAGTTTAATTGCCGCTGTTCAAGAAATAACACTAAATTTGGGTAATTTTCATCCAAATTTCGGTTTGAATCGGTTTAATTAAAAAATCACTTCAACTTTACATTTTGAATACTTTCTGGTGTTATATTATTAAAATTACTGAAGTTAATTACTCTAAATGTAGCACAGGTTACCATGGAATGACCCATTTAAATATTCAAAATGTAGGTTCATGTCAGATCAAATAGTTATCGAAATAGAAAGAGTAAGTAAATTTTTTTGTTCTATACTTAGTGTACAAGAGAAACTATTTCAACAACTATAATATTAATTAAATTTACAACAGTAATAAAACTAGTTAATCTGCAGATCAGGGGCCTCAAATGTCAAGTCTGCAGTTTTATTTTAATCATTTTATTTACTAGTATTTAAAACATTCAACCCACAGTTTCATTTATTTCATATTTGAAATGCTAATTACTACAGGTATTATACCAAGTAGTTTGATGAAGTTTAACTGTTAAGAATAATGGGAAATAAGATTCCATTCACTAGTTCTCAGACAATTTTTTTGCAAAATTTATTAACTTCTTTAACAGCCCCCCTCCCCCTCCCATTGTCGCAATACTTTGATAAAGTTTAATACTTAAAAAATTTAGTATTTTAAAATCTTCTATTTAAATTAGTTAAAGTATAGATCTTGTAATAATGACAAAATTAGTTTAAACAATGAATTATTCTCATTAAATATTTTATGGATACTAATTATTAAATTTATTTAAAAATGACTATTTAATTTTGTTTCATTGGTGTACTCTCATTAAACTCTGGTTCTAAATACAATCATAAAAACAATTACCCTGTATTTTTTTTTGGTGGTGTCCATTACTGGAATTTTGGGTGTTTTGATTTATTTTTGTTATTCACAATTAAATTTCTATTGACATTGGGATGTGTAAAAGAATGGTTAAATATTGTTGATAGATTAATATAAATAAAACTGGAATGTAAAATAAATTCCCTTAGAGTGTCTTACTGACACATCTACCATAGTTTTTTTGTTAAGCCTAGCTGTCTAATTCTTTTATCCTATTTGGTCTTGTTTTTCAAAAAAGTATACAATTTTTACATTATTTTGAAGAAAAATGTAGAAAATTTATTCAGAATAATTGTTGCATGGAATATGTTGAACTAAAATTCACCTCTTATTTGAATAATCCAAACTTTCTTACTATCATAATCAAACTACATCAAGAAATTTCAAAATGGCTAGCATAACAGTGCAGCAGTAAATATTTTGAAGAAATGACTGGCCCATGAAACTGCTAAAAGTGAATAAAATTACCATTTGTATTAATTCCTTTTGAATTATTCAACCTAATATAAATTAATAACTAAATGCCTCTGTTTTGAATGCCAGTGATAGCTTGTTTTTATAGCAAGCAGTTAAAGCAATCAAATTTTCACCATTTATCACATTATTTTACTCCTGATATTCTAGTCAGTGTGCCAAATGTAGATCTGGCACATTATTTTTAGGTGCGTTCGTAATTATATAAATACGTAGCACCTATTGTCGTCGCTTGGTCTGTCCGTCCGTCCGCATATAACAACGCAAAAACTACCCAACCGAATGGGTTGCAATTTAAAATATATTATCTTTGCAGAATTTTGTCGAGACATTTCAAATTTTATTAAAATCGAATCATAACTTTAGGAAATATTAATAATAATATTGAGAAATTTGAATTTTTTTTTTTTAAATCGGTGCTTTCTTGTTATAGGAGCTTCCGAGGTTTAATCGTCAAGCGACCAAGATACTTATTTTATTACAGAAATTAATCTGCAGACGATATAATTCATTTCACAGAATTAAAAATCAGAAAAGATCTGAATATTTATGTAACTAGTTATAGTACGAACGCATCTCATTTGTCAAGTTTGACGTACAATTTCCAACTTGTTTTTATAGTTTGTGTGATAATTTGTAAGGTCTATTTTGATTGAAGAAGATAATTATTTCTCACTTAACATATGGGTTGTGATACACTGTGTGTGTATATTACATTACTTTTCAGCCCAGGATCTTTATTTTCTATCCATCTAAACAATATATTAATTAAAAAAGTTCTAGTATATGTTTACATCATCAAAACTCCTTCATGATGTGAATTTTAAATATTCAATATCAACCGAACAGTAGCTTAATTTATGTAGCTTTTTTTTTTTAGTTATGCAAGTCCAACAATCATCAGTGGTGTAAACTTCCCAATGGGAAAAACAGATCCACTCTAATTTATTTATTCTTAAAGATAATTAAGTATAGTTTTATTTTAGTAATAGATAAGAAAACAATTTTATAATTATTTACTCAGTATTAAAAAAACACAAAAGATTGTTTTGAAATAAATATGAAAAGTGTGCAAATATATTTTTAATTCAATGAACAATATTTTATAGAGAGATCCTGAAATGATCATCTACTTCATGTGTAGTATATTTGTGTATTGTTATTAAATGAACATTTTATAATCTATTTCTATTTTAAACTTTTTTTTAATGAATTTTTTAGATCCAGTTTTGTTGTTAATTTTTATGCCCCTTGAAGGATGTAGGCATCAGACCAAGTCCTGGAGGCATTGGGTTCGCCGAAGTGTGCAGCTTCCATTTGACGAGACACTGTGTGGGCACCAGTCTTTCCTTCCAAATGGGAGCACTCTCCACACCACTGATTTTGTGCGCCAGCATGTGACATTGCCAGGAACTGTATTAGCACAGCTGATACTGCTGTGTTCTGATGGGAACTGCCTCTATATGCCATTGTGGCAAGTTGAATAAATATTGCATGTTGTGTATGGGTCTATTTGAATCATATACACAAGCAATATTTTTTCGACTATTGGAGAAATCTACGCTAGCGAGTAAAATTGAGAAAGCTCTGTTCAGCAACTCATCTAGCAGGGAGAAAGCTTTACCAAAAGTATGTGTTTGTTATTAATTAAATATTGTTGCATAGCTCATAAGGCCCTGTTGCTCTCTCTTATATCTGGCGCAAGTAGACTGTAAATATGTGTTCTATTCATGCATTCGTGTTACATTTATTTCTTTCATTGATTTTAAACACTAAATAAAAGTATGCTTGACGTAAATTTTACAACAATTGTGATATTTCTTACACTATATACAGTAGATTCCTTCAAATCCACAACTTTAAAATCATCCACAAATGCTTAAAATTTGCACATTGTTGCAGAAGTAAACATTGAAACTTAGTTAAAATGTGGTGGGAAAAATTCAAGATTTGTTTTATTTTTATATCATTCTGTACACATTTTAATGTTATTCTGGTTAATATGACAACTCATGTTTTCTCATGAAGGAAGTAGAAATTTAATTCTGACAAAATTCGCGATAGCGCTGATATCAGTTGGGATTATGATCTTTTTACCAAATACATTTGTATATTAATCAAGCTATTTTAGTTAGTCTGGCTAAACATAAAATAAAACTTCATTATTTTAAGATTTTTATGTAAATTATTAGTGTACCTTTTATGAGACGAATCTCATCGAATAAATAATTAGAAAAGTTTCATCTCATCATTATTAAATTATGCATTATTAATTATGTACTTTTAATATTTAAATCATTTCTTAATTTTTATTATTTTAACATTTTACTTTATTATAAGCATATGTTATAATTTTAAGTGCATTATATACATTCAAATTACTGTTTTAAAAATATAACCAAAACAGTGACCAAAAATCTACATAATCTCTAGTCCCAAATGATGTAGTTTTGAGGGAGTGTATGGTACTCGCATATTGCATGGAGTTTAAATTAAATTTTTACTGTAATTTTCTTCTAATTTGTCACTTTTTACTTTCTTCTATCTTTACAAGAAGAAAGAATTGGATTCATGAAAATTTTCGACTTCCGGTTTTCAACGGATTTATACATTTTAGAAGGTCCTGAACACAATTTGACTGTTTCTAGAAAATGTCTGTCTGTATGCGACACAAATTTTGTGGGCACTCTATCTCAAGAGCTAATTCTTGGAATTTAATACAGGAATGCCGAATGTTGGGCTATTCCTGTCTGTATGCGACACAAATTTTGTGGGCGCTCTATCTCAAGAACTAATTCTCGGAATTTAATAAAACTTTAGATTCAGTTAGTCCCTGATATAAATTGGTGCTGATCAGTTTTTGGTAAAAATTTCCCAGCAGGTGGCGCTGCTATGCAGCATTTTTCGCGATTTCTGCAATAGCTCTATCTCAAGAACTAATGCTCAGAATTTAATAAAACTTTAGATTCAGTTAGTCCCTGATATAAATTGGTGCTGATTAGTTTTTGGTAAAAATCGCCCAGCAGGTGCCGCTGTTATGCAGCATTTTGCAGGATTTACACGATTTTAGCAATAGTCATATCTCAAGAAATATTGCACGGAATTTAATAAAACTTGAGTTTCAGTTAGACCTTGATATAAATTGGTGCTGATTCTTTTTAGTGTATGCGAAACCTGTGTGAGATAGAAGAAAGTTTTGGGATTGCCACATCCGACTAGTTTTACTATTGTTAAATATCACGTATTTGTCAAAGCGTAACTGTTATACATAAAAAGTACATGTGCCTACTCTTACAAAAAATTAGTGTGTACGCTAAAAAGTTAATTTATGAGTAAAATCAGGTCTTTTTTCTAAAAAAATGTTTAGGAAGACACTCAGTTTAACACAGGAAAATCACCAATTTTGCAGTCTGTTCTTTGAATGATGTCACTCTAGAATATTTTAACAAAATTTTTAATATGGATTTTCCTTGTTAAAGATTGTGGTGACCAAGAGTATTGCTGAGTTATATGACGCTATAATTATATTGGCATTTTATCATTTTAGATGTAAATATAGGTATATTTTGGACATATTACTTACAGGGTTATTTCAGGATTTACACATGAGAATAAAGGAAATTAAAAGATGAGGTTCTCACAATGTTGGCCATCTGAGGAGACAATGAAACAAAATCTGTTTGAAATTTGCAATAACCTGCTTAAGTTGGTCTGTTGGAATCAACCTTATCACACTTGTTATTGCTGTTTTCAGCTCTCCTATGGTGTTTGGTTGATCTCTGTAGACCCATAAAAAGAAGTCTAGTGGTGATAAGTCAGGCTATAGGGGTGGGCCAAAATGTTCATAGCCAAAGCGATTTGGGTAGCCTCTTGCGATGACATGATTGTCATAGTAACTTTTGATCAAGTTCAGGATGTCTCTTGTTGAATGTTGAGGAGATCCATCCTGCTGAAACCATGCGTCTTGAATCCAGTGTTCATAGTAGGCATAAATAATGAACCTCGTTGTAAAAAAGATAGTTTTTTTCTCCAAAATTTCCGGAGTTTTTTCCGAGCATTCCCATCTCTACTGTTTAAACATAGAGCAGTTATGTGGTATCTGATGAAACTGCATGACTATTTTGTTAAAATACAATTTAAAAATTTAATAAAATATTTATTTTCAATATTTTTTTATAATTTAATAAAACGGTACTTTCAGTCATCGTTTAAACACCAAAAAAAAAAAATAATAATAATCCAGGCAAGAACTGAATTTATACAAGGGACTAAATTTGTGATTCCTCTGACCAATGACATGAAGTTTTTTCAACTCAACATTGAGTTACCTTTGGTTGAATAGTTTTTTTTCCTAAGTCAATTAGGAATTGCGATAGTATCTCAGTTCAAATTGCTAAGATGTGGTTTCTCAGCCGTAAGTTTGATGTTATTAAAGAATTTCTTAGTGAGCCAGCAATGTCAATAAGCTTTTGAAATCTTGTGTCCCTGGGACCCAGACACTTTTCAAAAAGTGGGTCCTGCTTTTTTAAACGAGCAATGCATTTAATACAAAATATGCCTCTTTTGAGCATTCCTTCAATGAAAAAAATGCATCTTGAAAGACCAATCAGTTTTTTTTGTTTTTTTTATGCATCTCTTCTCCAATTTTTTGATTAAATTATGTGCTCTAGTGCATTCCTGACATCACTTTGAGACAGGCATACTACTGAATACTACCTTGTGAAAATTTTCAGTACTTTTCTGTTTCATTGAGCATATTTGAGGACAATATTTCTTGTTTAATTTTTTTTTCACTTACTAAAGAAAGCCACTGTCTGTTTTACAGTAAAAATTTATTTGCATACATTAACGATGCATTTTCAAAATTAATCTTTTCTGTCATTATTTATTTTTATTATTTACTAGCTGATCCACCCGGGCCCATGATAATAAATTTAAACAAACCTCAGGTTTGTATGATTTTATATTTTTAACCTGATTTTGTAAGAAGATATATTGTTAAATAAAAATTCGTGAAAAAACATTGATATTTAGTGATAAAAGTGCTTGTAAGAAGACATTTTCTTGTTTGTTCATGTGGGGTCTTTTCATAGTTTTTTTCTTAAAGTTCTTGTCTGAACTCTTGGAAATTTTTATCGATTATAAATATAACAGTTTTACAGTCCATGTAAAAATTTTGTGAAACATTGCTATCTAGTTGTAAAAGAAATATGTTTTCTTCTCCCTTTTTTTTAATTTTTGTTGTTTGTTTTTGCATCGGCTGTTTAAAATCACAATAAAAAAAATAGTTCTCATCTTCTAAACTCTCTGAAATTTAAATCAGTTATAAACTATAACTGTATTGAAGCTCTCATTAAAATTTCATTAAAAAATATGCTTATGTAATGATAAAAACATGAGTCGAAGCAGAGAAATGCCATGCTAAATCCCTGCTTTTTTTTTTTTTTTTTACCTGAGATTTTTTAATAACTGTATCCAAAACATTTGAAAATTTTGTATTTAATGTAAATCAGGTCTACTGAAATGCTATAAAAAGATTGTGTCGAAATGTGAACGTCTAAGTTACTGTTAGTGTAGAAAAAAAATCATCTCCATGAGGTGCGAAGTGAATTGCATTCACCGGTGTTTTTGAAAAGGTTAAAATTCGTATTTTTTAAAACCAATTGCAGTGTCAATTAGAAGAACATTTGAGCTTTAAGAGCATATATTTGGTTTTGTTGGTACCTCTACCAACAAAAATTGCACTCTGGAGGGGCGTTGCCATAAGGGGGAAAATAACCCTTTAAAAAAAATTCAAAGGGTTAACAACAATATTATATAGTTTCAAATTGATTGCAGCATTTGAGATGTAAGAGTACAATCTTTCTAATATGTCTTTCAATTTTAACTGTACTGAATGGTTTGATTGATTTATGTTAAAATAAAGCTATGAAATACCACACAAAAAACTGTGTGTTCAGTTCTTCAGACTTCTCTGTGTGCTGTATTTTGCTAGCTCTTGTCCACACACAGCAAAACTCTCTTTTATCAATATAGATTTGGTCATTTTTTATCTTATAAAAGTTCTGCATTGTTTCAATATTTTACTTTTGTAACCATATCTCTGTATTTTCAGGTGCTAAGACTGATGTTACTTTTCCCGTGTCACAATTTGAGTCATCTCTCAATAAATGTGTGCCATTTTCTTCAAGTTCAACTATCTTTTCATTTTCATTGTATGTAAAAAGTCATGTTTTGAATACATTTTCACTCACTTGATATTTAAAAAGCAAAAATTAAATTTAAAAAAAACTATGTAAATGTTTTAAAATCAGTTCCTTATGTGTGTTATGTATTTCATGTCAAAATACATAATTGTCACGGTCACCAGTGTATCACTTAACAACATTCATCTGTTAGCTACTTAAAAAGCCTAAAAAAGTTATTATATTAATGTGTTACTTCAAAAATAGATTCATATTTATGTTATCCTTTTTTTTTTTTTTTTTTCCAGATTCTGCTTGTAGAAAATTTTTCAGAAGAGTCATAACCGAACAAAAAATGTACAATTTTACTGATAAAATATTACTGTGTATTTTGTAACATTGAAATACTGAAATGTATTTTTAAAGGTAAAATAAAAAATATAAATTCTGTATTTGCTGTTTTATAGCTGGGAAAACAAATTCATGTTTTTATGGGTTAATTTAGAATGTATATGAAAAATGTAGACATTTTATAACAAAACATTCAAATGCTGGTAAAAGTATTATTTTTGAAATCAAACACCTTAATTATTACAGAACCACTTATCCTGAATGGTTGGTGTCAGATGTATTCCAGATAATTGGTTTTTCTGACTAACTGGTTGGACATTAAAGCAACATCCATTTGACCACATTTGTAGAATATGTGTGACTGTGGCATTGTTTCTGATTTGAAATTAATTATTAGATTACTCTGATTAAGAATCAGATCCAATCAAGGTAAAAAATTAATTGGAGTTTGAAAGAAGCAGTTTATGGCAATCGATTGGAAATAGCAATTCCTCTGCATAAAAATCAAAACGCATAATATCTAGCTGAATATATTTCAATTCCTAGATGTTGGCATCAAGTTATACCATGCATGTTGTAATGCTTCAAACAATGAACATGTCAAACTGGGTTTTCAGATAAACGGTTCCATACTGTATATTATATACATTCCTGGCTGATACAAGGAAATTTTATAATAGGACAATGATAGATGACAACATTAGACATTTTAAGAAATAGAGAAATTTGAAAAAAAAAAGTTGATAAAAACTAAACAACATATTTTAAATATCCTCAATTAGATTTAAGATGCTCCATGTTGTCTTTACTTTTCTAAATTTAAAGATGACTACACGCATCACCACTGTAAATAACCTATAAAAGGTTCTAGGCAGGGTTGAGGGTGTTATTATAATTGTTCTTCTTAAAATTAAATCTTTCAAAAATAATTTTATAAGAAAATCCCTTAGTATCATTAAAATATACATATATATATACTAAAAGTGATAACAGTACACTAAAAAACCTTATAAATGCCGTTTAATAAACAGATATACTAGTTTCATACACATAATCAACAACATTCTCAAGATCAATAATTATAAATTAACTATTTTCCCAAAAATTTGAAAAGAATAATAAATAATTTTTGCATCTGGAGAATGATTGTGTGTACGAAACTAGTAGGAGTAGATCTGTTTATTAAAAGGTGCTTAACAGCCTTTAAGTGTATTATCATATATATTTGTTTTTATTTTATAAAATGGTAAATGAATAGAATTTATGTTAATTAGTTTTATTATAAGATTTATTCATCTTGGGTACCCGAATAACATGGAAGATGCCTTTTTTTCTCTTTGAAATGAATTCAAGTATAAAAATATATTACTTTTTCTTTACTTTAAACATTGTGAACTTCTTTAAAATGAAATAACACATTTCTGTTAGGTAATGTCTATTTGTTTTGCAAAAAAGGAATGTTACGAAGCACCAAAATTATGGGGCAGGGGGCTCAGTACCCTTTTAAAAAAAAAAAAATATTTTATACCTTTTGAAATATTAAGGGGTTTTATGAAGGAAATACGTTTCTGTTACAGTTTTAAACTTTTTGCTGTGATACATGAAAATATGAGTATTTGCGTAAAAACTTTATTTTAAAAAATAATTAATTATAGTAAAAAACCACTAATTCGCACACCTTGGTTCAAAGGATTGTGTTAATTTGTGACTTTTTATTAAGATAAATAGTAATACACTGTTAAATAATAATCCATGTTCAAATATAATAAATGTAATATTTTTAAATGTTTTTTATTTTATAACTACGATTTAAGGATAAAAAGATAAATGATTAACCATATTGGCTACGTAAACATCATTATTAATTTTACTAATTTTTTATTAATTATTGCTTTACCATCCCCCCTCCCCTCCAAACACACACTCTATAGCGAAATCTCATGTTTGCAATTGCCTTCTTCAAATGAAGTATTTTTAAGATGATAAAATTTGAAATTTTTCTGCATGTAGAAATTTCAGTTTTTTTATATACTTAAAATTGAAGGAGGCTTTAAAAAAACGCACTACATATAGGCATCAGACATCTACTTTTTGGTGGTGAAAACCGTATTTCGATAATTAGGTATGAGTCACCATCTAATTCAATTTCTCCACAGGCTAACAAAAGGATTTTGAGATTGGCGATTTGAAAACCTGTATTGATGAATCATCCCTTTAAACTGTAATCTTCAGGAATAAAGAATCCAATCACATGTGATTTTTTCAATTTTACTTATCTAATTTCAACTGCTTAAATGCATGAACCAGTAATATTCATTAATTATATATTTGTTAATTTTGGACATAATAATGTTATGCTGTTGAAACGCTGCCTTTCAGCAGATCTCTGATGATATTAAATAAACATTATCTCCAGACTCTGGGGCAGATCCAGATAATCTTTTTTTGTAGGGAAGGGGGGGGGGGAGATACATAGTTTTATACAGTCGGCATAGTATTGTACCGTAAATGGAACATTTTCATTGTCCCGCCGGAACGAACACCTGCTAAGACGAAAACTTCCCTAAAACGATACTTTTCTTTGATCCCTAGCTATTCTCTTTTCACAGATTTTGTTGTTTAATATTTATATATAAATCATAATTTATGTTCGTTAATTCATGCAGTAAAGACTGTGTAAACGGAACTTGTCTATAACGAAATCTCACTTTTTATTGAAAGATTTCATAGTCTCGACAAAATAGTACCCTTTAAATCTACCGGCTAAAACGGAAACATGTGTCTAAAACTGAAATATTTTTATGGTTTCTAGCAATTGCGTTTACACGTTTAATTTACTTTGTAAGTCCGTTATTAATTGTTGAATTAATAGAAAACTAAGACGGAATCACAAGGTCACCATTTACTTATTATTGAATTGTAAAAAAAAACCAGTCCACACTTATTTATACATTTACCTGGATGAATTCATATGTAATTAGCTTAGTGTGCAAAGCACGGAATGAGTGTTTAGCCAGCGAAACGGCGCCAAATTTTTGTGGAAAAAAAAAAAATCCGACAAGAAAAGACACCAATTGTACAAAGGTCGTTAAGTAGATTTGAACATATGATCGATTTTTAAATATTTTTTTAATTCTCACTTACTAATGAAGGCTCTCTGATCGGTTTCTCCTAAACGGGCATGGATTGGGGCTTCACTGCCCTCGGCTGTGTACACCCGTGCGGGCTTAATACATTATATCGTACATTAATTACATTGTATTGGCTTAATAATTGTATCGTACATTAATTACATTGTATTGGCTTAATAAATTGTATCATTGGACTTAATACATTGTATCTTGCTCCTGTATCGAATCAAGCCAACCTTGAATTATAAATTTTAATATCGCCATACGTTAAAATGTTCACCATCGTTGTTTCAGATGCTGTAAGAACCGATTTGGCATTCTCAAAACTTAAATTGAATCACGACGGCAAAACGTATAGGTGAGTTCTTCCCATTTGAGAAAAAAAGTCTAAAAATTACCGCAAAACGCTACAACTCTCATAAAAAATTAAATAACAAAATCTTATTAAAAAATACAAAAAATCGCTTCGTGGTGCGTAACTTTAGATAGGCACCTACCTGCCGGGCAGGGTGCAGGGCCGTTTGTTTAACTTGCAACGAGTAGGGCAGGGAGTCGCTTATAGCGTATTGTATTTAAATAAATCAATTAATATCCACCCTTTCCTCGCAACACAATCACTTTTTCAAAAAGCTCGCATGCACAGACAGGCCCAAGGCAGTCCCAGGCTAATTTTCTTTCATTAGATTTAGGCCGGACTGACAGATCTGGTTTATAAATAGGAACCGGGTGCAAACACATTCCGGCGTACTATTGGTACGTAACGCTAGTTGTCAGTACTTTTGATTTAAAAAGCGAAATTTATTAAGAGCTGTATAGATGTAGAGGGCTAGACAGAGTTTTTTTTTTTTTTTTTTTCCTTCAGAATTCGGACGATTTTATTAGATTTTTGACTTGTGGGAGCATAGGATAGAACCGGAGCAACGCCTTGACCCGGCGCACACGGCTGTCCCTAAACGGTCTCCAGGAGACAGAACATATTGGGGCTAAGCTTGCCCGGTTTTCGAAAAGCCGGAATTAATTGGGTATCAGTTATTTTAGTTGGTTAGAACTATCCACATAAAGGAATTGAATTCACGATGACACAATCAGATGAGGGTGCCACTGACTTTAATAAGTCAACGTTGTCCGACATGGGTATCCCCACCGTCGATGAGGATGGGAAGTAGGACAAACGAGTATCAGCACGATACATAATAAAATGAAGGTCATGTTGAAGGGAAGCCAAACAAAAATGAAAAAGATACGAAGGTGACACTTATGGAAGAGCTTTCTGTTTGTACAGCAAGCTCTGTATCTAGCAGTCACTAGAACTTAAATAAACAACTTGACCTAGAAGGTGCCTGAAGGATACTGTCAAATGCACTGTTCCCAGGCTTCGAAGTCCTCGTATCATCGCATACGACCGCGACCAACGAAATACACGGCCGGCTCATGACTTTTAAAACGTTACACGGAGTGGATCATCTTTAAATGGCGATTGGCACAAAATGATGGGTGCACTGCTTTGTACCAATCGAAGTGTAAAGATGATCTACTCTGTGTGACTTTTAAACGTTATGAACTGGCCGTGTATATCGTTGCTCGCGATACCACATACCTAACGACGTCGATGGGACAGACGTAGTCGAAACTGCAATAAAGCAGTAAGGTGCTGAGGCAGGGTCGGTTAAGATCAAGTTTCCTATTAAGGGACAAGACTTGACCAACTGGGTTCTGGAAGTAACTCCAGGAGCCTTCCATGTCCTGACGAATCTATGAAAGCTGGTAATCGACTGGACAAGAGCTAAACTGGCTGAGCACCTCCGACCGACTCAGTGTCATAGATATAGTTGCAAAGACTAGAATAAACTTGGAAATAAACCGGGTCCATTGGAAATAAACCCGTTCTTTGCAACTGTAGTCAGAGACATAGATGTGGGAATTATGCCACATAAGCAAGTTGTGCAAGAATAAGGAAGTATGTTTGGAGTGTGGGAGGTCCAAGCAGAAGTTGGACAAGCATTGTAAAAATCCCAAATGTGGAGTGGGAGAAAAGAAATTTTTGAATTGTGTCACGGTGAGCAAATTGTTTCCTGTCGACCAGAGGGCGAATTGAATCATTCACCCCTCTACCCGCCACCAACGTTATACACGGCCGGTGCATGACGTTTAAAACGTCACATGGAGTGAATCATTTTTACACAGTGATTGGTGCAAAATGGTGGGCTCGCCGCTTTGCACCAATCGTCGTGTAAAAATGATCCACTTCATGTGACGTTTTAAACGTCATGCACCGGCCGTGTATAACGTAGGTCGCGCTCCACCTCCATTGCCCTACGTGAGCTCTTGAGGTAATCAGGTTAAATCAAAGAACAGACTGGTTAATTTTCGCATAGGGCAGCAGAATCTGGGCAGGTCTGTGACGTCATTGAATCATGTGAATGTGGCTATCGACGAATATGACTCCTGCTAATAAAATCCAAACTCTAAAATCCATTCTGCTACACATAAGAAATAATTTTGATATGGTTCGGAAAAATGCTTCTTATTTGTGAAACATCTTCAGATGCAACTAATAGAAAATGAGTTACTCCACTGAAATTGAGAGTTTTCTATCGGAAAAGAGAATATCTATAGTGAAACGTCGATGTGGTGAATATTATCACGATGAGACAAGAAGTATTGTCAGGTAACCATCCGAAATATTTAAGGCAAACGTTTATAATGTCATCTTAGACACATAAACCGGGAGGCGGCAGCACAGACAATCACCTCATCGAGTTCATGGCTGAAATTGCAGAATTAGTTAAAACTCAATGCGCATATTAAAACGCAATCGGTCTGCCAAGTCATATCTTGGTGGAAAACACCTTAAAGCCTGATTTTAGCGGTTAACTCGTAGGTTTACCATTGTGTTTTCCTGCACCCAAAGCTATGAAAACATGGAGGACTGGGAGCAGGCAAGCATAATTTCCGTCTCCACCGCCGATCGACGATTGGAATTTTTACGCTTTCTGATTATTTCTAAAAACAAATGCATCTTAAGTCATTTCCGGTATTTTGGAGGATTATGAAGATATAAGAAGATATAATATAAGAAATTAATATATATTATATTAGATTATGTAGAAATATTAGATTATATAGAGGTTAGAATATATAGAAATTAATTAGATTGTATTAATAATATTTATTATATTACAGTTATAAATTAATTAGATTATATAGAAATTAAAAGATATTATATAAGAAACCAAATTCAACCGGAAATGACTTAAGAAGCGTTCGGTTTAACAACTAATCAGAAAGCATGATAATCGCAATCGTCTATCGGCGGTGGAAAGGGAAATTATGCAGCAGGCAAACACAATGGTAAACCTACGAGCCAACCGCTAAAATCGGGTTTTCGAGTGTTTTCCACCAAGATATGACTTGGCAGACCGATTGCGTTTTAATATGCGAATCAAGTTTTAACTCATTCTGGAATTTCAGCCGTGAACTCGATGAGGTGATTGTCTGTGCTGCCGCCTCCCGGTCTAACAGCAGGGCTACACTAGATACCGGGCTGGCTCATTCATTATCATGACGTCACATATGGTGGCTGTCAGCGACCAGCGATTGGTGCAAAGCGACGCGCCCATCGTTTTGTGCCAATCGCTGTATGTCTTTCGTTTTGTCGTTTCGCTTTGTACCAAGTTAAGCTCCCCTCCCTCCAAGATTTTGTTTACGATAAAATTACTACCTATTGATAATTAACGATTACAAAGATGCTAATATGATTCGAATTAGGGTTAAGTCATCTTCATAGAATTAGAGCAAAGAGCCGTGTTGATAGTCAGTATTGAAATATTTTAACAATGGGGTTGTCGATTGGTGGCCAACGCATAAGTCTAGGGAGGTGGGCCAAACTGTACCAGTCCGCCCCTGCTGTTTTCAGGAACCATATGTGTTCGCTGAAGGTAAAGTTGATGGTATTCCAGATGGGGAAACAGTGTTCTACTCTCAGGTCCAAGCGAGATCTGTGGTCTACGTCTTGAACAAAATCGTTCCAGCGGTGGAAGTTATGACGGAAATAGACGCTGCGGTGCAGTCTGACTTAAGTGCAGATGTAAAAATTCTTGTGATTTCGGTCTATTTGCCGCCACAAAGAGATGGCCTTGACATCACTTCCCAGACGGAGCTGCTTCAGGATCTGTTTGACAGTCCCACGGACAAGTCCATTGTAATATTTGGATATATAAATACCAAGAGCTCAGTTTGGGGGTACCCTCTTTACAAGTCTGACGACCAGGGTGACCTTATTCTATAAGGAAAGGGCATGTTTGTTTACAAACAAACAGTTCCATCAACTAATCTACCACGACATTTTTGTCGCAGCAATCATTACAGGAATCGTCATGGCGACGTAGGACAATCATATCACAGACCAGTTTAACGTAGACCAATCAAATCGCTCCATCTCATGTGTACTGTAGGAGTTGTAAAGAACAACCAGGTTTTCTCCCAAACCAACAGTACTTTAACCAACAGTGACGTCAGTTGCCCTTTCCTTAAATTTTTGTGCTCAGAATGATTTAGAGGTGTGGAACGACCCCACCTGTGAAGGCACGTTCATCGGGTCCCAAGGCAAAAGCTGGATATATTTAGCTTTGGGCAGACTTCGAAGACCAATGGACTTTACCCATATAACGTCATCTGTGGGTAAAGAGAAGAAAAGCGCCGATAGGCGTGAAGAACATTTTAACACATCTTCCCCTTCGTCCAATAAACAGTATTTTTCCGAAGGAAATTACCCTCAGAGGTGCGGTTGTTGCCATTCGTGGGTAAAGTCCATTCGTTTGGTCAAATGGGAGCTCGAACCTCGTGAGACGGCCTGGCTAGATGGGAAGTCAGTCAACGAGAGCGTCGCTCAATTAACGGAAATTTTGCAGGATATATGTGCAGATGTCAAGAGAAATAAAAGACCTCGGGTTAAAATTGTTCCTTGGTGGAGTGAAAGTCTAGCGATCAAGAGCGTTCTTTCTGCCGTTTGAACAAATGGCAAAAGACGTCGCTTCCAGCGTTGCAATGACAACCTGGATCAAAGAAAGGAGTACAAAATACTTTTTTGTAAACTCCAGGGCCGTTTTAGAAAATCGATACGCCGGGCCAAGTGAGATCATTACCAGTATCTTGAAGACATTGACCAGTGAAAACCATTTGGTCCTCATTTGATTGGGCTCGAGGTAAATCCTTGAACCGTTTAAAATAGTGCAATTCACGATCGGGGTAGGAGCCGAACCAAGGAATTTAACTCGGCAATAGAAGATTATCACTTTTGAAGTGACAATGAGCACCGCGCTGTTCAGGATTTCGCTCTAGGGGACGACGACCCGGAATTCACCCAGAAGGAGGTTGAGGCGGTCATCGTGGCAAAGCTCCGCGGATGAATGGAATACATCTCGAGATTGTAGAACTTCTCTTTAGGGCAAATAAAACATTTTTCATGAACAAATGTCTAGCAGATGGTGTCTTTCCAAATCAATTGTTCTGTTTAGTAAAGTGGGCAATGATCGTGGGCTGGCCAGCTTCTATCGTCCGATATGTTTATTGCCCGCCTGGAGAAAGGTTCTAGACAAACTTGTGAGCTAGAGTTACAAAGACTGGAAAAAACCCAGTTTAAACCTGGAAATAAACCGGTCTTTTGGGGAATTAACCGGGTTTTTTGGGAATAAACCAGGTCTTTTGGGGAATAAACCGGATCCACTGGAAATAAACCAGTTCTTTGCAACTTTACTTGTGACCAATAGATTGAATTACCATTCTAGATCACATGGGTTCATGAATCCATGCCAATTTGGTTTTACTCCGAGTATGGGAACGGAAGACGCATTCCAGAAGCTGCGTATGACAATAGAAGGTTGTCAAAATCTGGACAACGATTGTTGTTTCGTCCTGTTGGATATCAAAGGAGCCTTTAACAGCTTGTGGTGGCCCTCGATCTTTCTGGGTCTAAGTAAAATGAAGTGCCCTAAAAACCTATTCAATCTGGTTAGAAGTTTTCTTTCTGAGAGGAAGGTAGTTTACCGAACAGAAATATCATCCCTGGAACGAGAATACAACGTCGGCTGACCACAGGGTTCGAATTCGGGTCCTTTTTATAGAAATTTAGTAGCAAATATGCGGATGCGGTTTTGGCTCATAGATCAGCTCTCTTCCAGATAACAAGATGCTCCCGTACTACCAGTACGGCAGCTATTAAAATACTGGCCGGTGCAATGCTCCTAGATAGGCAGGTGGAGAAAAAATTCCTTCTCACAAGAGCCCTCCATATGAATAGCGACCTAGAAATAGGCTCAGTCTGTATTCGTGCAGACGAAATTCAACGTAAAGCAGAACGCTGGAAGGTACACCCCGCAAAAGCCCCAGCCATCGATTGGAAGGGGGCACCCCAGCTGACTGAGGGCTCCCGAGTCCATCGGGTAATTTGTTACTCACTTAAATAATCAACTAATAATTTATTGATTGAATTAGCACAAAAAAATGTTACAGTAATAGTCCTTATTGGTCCATATTTATTATTAGCACTTGCCGTAAACGACTGTCGAATGACAATCTCCCTGATCGTACGTTTCACGCTACTTCGTTACGCACCACTAATACACACAGTTCCGGTGGAGCCAAATCACAACCACCTCAAAAGATGATTCCCATACTCGCACTATATATATATATATCCGGCGGTATGTCACCTCGCTACCACCGGCACAGTCTAGACCTCAGGTCTATTCCGATCTGTTCCGTCTATGCTGTATTTCGTCCACCCCTGGACCAACTGTCCGATGCACGTTCTCTCCGGTCTGGTCCGTATACATAGCTTCTCTCCCAGGACACTGCCTGTCCTACTCACTCTACTGCACACCAGCGACTGCCTCATGTCATACACTTCACCCCACTCTCTCGATCTTCGGGGCCTGTCTTTCCTCCTTCATGGATTTTCCACACCTGTAAATACATTTCTCTAGAACGTTCCCTCTTTTCTATTATCTTCCCAAATCAGTTCGCTAGGAATTCAATGCGCATTGTATCCACATTGAAAAAACCGGATTCCTTTCATAATGACTCTGTGAACACCCCACAAAAAGCTGTGAGGATCAGGGAAATTCCATTGTCAATCACATACAGAAATTTACAGGAAAAGAAAATATATATCTGAATACAATAATGATTAAATATAATTAATTAAATTAACTAGATATATACAACATAGGTTCTGTTAAAGTCAGAAACCTGACAGATACCTTTATTTTTTTTCAACTCTTTTCCGGTGTTTGTCTCGTTTCTTCCAGCTGTTTCATCCCACCTCCATTCATCACTCAAATAGGGTTTTGCCTTTTTGGACTAAGTTTATATCCCACCCCCTCCTAAAATTTTGGAAAAATCGAACCATATTTATAAGCTTTTATAGATTTTCATCCCTACCGCCTTGTGGTAAATCTACACATATTTTTTTTACGGATTTTCTCATCTTCTATTTATCCGATCTTCATGTTACTTTCATTGTTACTCATGAAATCATTCTCTTGTTCAACGAATATAGCTCCAATTTATGTTATTCCGTTCTATAGGGACTTTTGAGATACAGTTCCAATTTTAGAGTCTTTTATTTTCTTTATTTTTTCTCTAGCTTATTTAGGCTTTATCACTGTGCCCGCGGTGGATTTATCCTTCAGTTGCATGCATAGGCATTTTCTATAGGAGCCTTTGTTTATGTTTACCGCATTTCTTCCAGCTGTTTCTCTCTCCTATAGATTTTTGTCTCTACATCCCCCCCACCTCGCTTCGCGATGAACGAATTACACGGCCTGTTTATGACTTTTAAAACGTCACATGGGGTGGATAATCCCATACAGCACAATAACGTCCTAACGACATACGATACACGTCATATGAAGGATAAAGCCTCAATATCCCATCCTTATCCAGAGACAGTGTTGAATTCAGGGGGTGGCCCGAGGAGACACCCCCTCCCCGGAAGATTTGAGATTTTATCTTTTGATGGTTAAAAAGTTGATCCCTCCCCCCCACCCAGGAGCCACAGAAATCCCTCCCGGAAAAAAATTCCCGAATTCAACACTGACTGGAGAACATCCAGTTTTGAGCAAAAATAGACTTCAATGTTCGTTCTGTGAACATCATTTTCTGCCATGTATATGATGACAATAGGACGAGATAAAATAAATAGAATGTGAATTCTCTGCTTGTCCAGTAAGCGTCATTTTTAGACATTCACAGGATGCTCACTGGATCAGTAGCAGACACTTTATATAAAAATTATTTTAAAAATCGACGGGGGAGGGGGATTGCCCCTACCCTGCCCTCCCAAATTATGCCCTGGATTTCTATTCATTTTATCTAAGTTGTGCAGAGGTACACACTAAAACATTCCTATTGAAAAATAGTGGTAACCTATCCAGGTTACCACTATTTTTTAAATAGAAGTGTTTGAGTGTGCACCACTGCACACTAATTTATGATAAAATGAATAGAAATCAAAGACATAATTTAGGAAGGACAGTGTGGGTCAGTTGCATCCCCACCCCCTCCTTTATGATTTTGAGACGAAATCGTCTCAAAAATTCACAATGCCTTATTGAATGATCGTCGATTGAAGATACGCGAACTTGCTGACATTGCAAATATCTCGATAGACCGTGTCCACTACACTTTACACGATGTTTTGGGTATAAAAAAGCTTTCCGTTCGATGCGTGCCTTGTTTGTTGAACGTCAACGAAAACGCCAAAGAATGAACATTTCTCAAGAGTCTTCTGAAATGTATTGTGCTGCAAGTTGAAAAATGAAATATTGTCAAAAATCTTGAATTTTCTTTGTCAGGCCGAGAACTTTTCGAACTATCCTCGTACAGGGCTGCACTAAAGTATTTGCACACATTATGCATTTTATAATATAAAAATGCTGAATGGCAGCTCCACTTGGTATATGATTTACACCAAAACCTAATTAACATCAACTTATGTCAAGGTCTAACAGATATGAAATTTGACGTAATTCCGTGCATTAATTTTTGAGATATGACTATCGCTAAAATCCTGAAAAATGCAGCATAGCAGCACTACCTGTTGGGAGATTTACACCAAAACCTAATCAACAGCAATTTATGTTAACGTCTAACTGAATCTGAAAATTGATGAAAATCTGTGCATTACTTCTTGAGATAGAGCTATTGCAGAAATCGTGAAAAAGGCAGCATAGCAGCGCCACCTTTTGAGCGATTTACATCAAAAACTAATCAGCACCAATTTATATTAAGCTTTAACTGAATCTGAAGTTTTATTAAATTCAGTGCATTAGTTCTTGAGAGTGCCCACAAAATTTTTATCCCACACGCACACAACACAGACATTGTTTAAAAAAAAGTCAAATCGTGTTCAGGACCTCCTAAAACATATAAATCCATCAAAAACTGAAAGTTTTCACGAATCCAATACTTTCTTCTTGTAAAGATAGAATAAACTAAAAGAGAAATCCGTTTTAGACAGGTTCTATTTTTAGCAGGTACATCGTCTGTTTTATATGTATTAATATGCTTTTTGTACGGATTATTGTATTCATTTTGCACGCATCACGATATTTTTCCTTTTAAGACAGGTTTCCGTCATAGACAGATTCTATTTCACAGGTGTGTTTTAATTCTTTTGCCTAGAAATGTATGTACTATTCATTAAAAATAATTTTAATAGTACAATAATGACCATTTAAAAATCTATACATTACTGACAAAAGTTGTTGTGCTGGGGTCTCATTTTACCGATTTTGCACGGACCAGGCTCGGGCAATGATTTTCATATGGGTTGGGTTGAGTCGGGACTGGGGCTGAAAATTTCGACCCTTGTAGACCTCAAGGAAGAATGAAGTCCAGGCCTGGTCCCGCTCAAGTCTGCAGAAAAAAAGTTAGACTCGGAAAGAGAGATAGGTACGACTCGAGCCTCAATGAAAACTGGCCCGAACCCGGCAGGCCCTCAGGCCCGTGCTGACCTATAAGATGGAATACTAATACAGAAACACACTATTGTCAATAAATTTTGAATTTCGCATTTGGATTAAACATGTTTTTCCGTCTCTAAGGGATAGAAAACGCTGAAACTTCCAAAAATCAAAGTATCATAACTTGATAAGTTTTGGTCGCGCAAAAAAGGAAGTTTTGTTGTTTTACCTGTTAGAGTATGGAGAAAGTTTTTCCAAACATAACTTATAGGACCTAGGAACCGTATAAAATTTTAAAGTTCGTAACTTTTAAACTATTTTGATGTAAATATCTTTTAACACTATGAAGAGCAAATTTGAAACTTTTTTGCTATTGCAACTGGTATTTGCAAAGCCAATCGTTTAAGAAATTAGAAAAATATCAGAGTTTACACACATATATGCCATTTAAGACTGCAGCTTTTCTTCCATCTTATAATTCGGAAGTTCAGTGCCGAAACTAGCTTTTTTTACACCCGGGGCAAACATGGATTTTGGCGCCCCTCCCCTCTCCCAGCCAAATAAATTTGCAAAAAGAATTTTACCAACTTTCTAATAGCCGACTCGACTTGTTTTAAATTTAAAATATGTAATCACAAAAATACGTAATACTGAACTATGCAATCAGCTTTCTCAAATATTGATTCAATAACACGTTCAAAACGGAATAGAAAAAAAACAGGAAAAAATTTCACTTTATACAGGTTTTCATCTTAGCAGGTATAATTGTTGGTATTCTTTCTGTTGAGAACATGTAATTTTAAAATTGAAAACTGGATTCCGTTATAGACAGATTTCATTTTCACAGATTTTATGGTATGTGTATCATTACAAATGAGGCGTTTAAAGTCCAGTGATATGAATCATATTGTCTTAAGAGTTTACAATAATCACGCGAAGACATTCGGAAGCTAATGTTAAATCTGTGGGAGCATTCATAATACTTTTAATCTTTTTTTCATGGGATACTTCCGGTCGATATCTAATGTTGTGCGTTTGTACTTTTTCGGGTTTTGTTACATTTTTTTTTAATTCGGACCTTTTCACTTTTGTGAAATGAAACTAGTTGAAAATGGTTGTGAAATTGAAAGTGTCCTCATATAAAAAAATTGCAACAAAAGCGAAAAAGTAAAAACACACAACGTTAGATATCGAGATCAGGTATGATATGAAAAAATATTTAAATGCAAGCGAGAATTCCAAAAAGACCGCTCCCATAGGTTTAACATTAGTGTGCGAGAGTTTTCGTGTGACTAGTGTAGACTCTTAAAAGCATTTTAATATTTTTAAATATTTTTTTCTTAGGATAGCTGAGGTTGATGTTCCATAAGTGAAAGTAACTATATATATATATTTATTTATATAAACCTGCAACAAAAAATCGAAAGAGTAAACACTTGGTCAGAGATTATCCTACGAAAAAAAATTATTTAAAAATATTAAAATGCAAGCGAGAAATTTGAAAAAAAAAATCCGCTCCCATAGGTTTAACATTAGCTTGCGAGTTTCTTCACGTGACTACAGTGTGGGTTCTTAAGAACTCAAAAACCAGGATTTTCTGCAAGCATAACAATGAATTCCAATACCGTAAAATATTATCTATAACCAGTTCTGTGAAACTATCACTTATACTCTTCTTCCTATTCATAGATGGATAGGTTTAGATACTTTCCTGAACCTAACGCTAAACTTCAAAATTATAATACTGGCTTATATTACTGCTACTTTAAATGCCTCAATTGTTACTGAGACGATGGCGAGAAATAGAAATATACTACTTCAGATTTCTATTGTGGAATATATTAAGATTTTTAATGAATGCGAGCCTAATATTTGCCAATGAAACTTAAACTAATTTGGAATTTAATGCAGATAAGATAAATTCACTATTAATAAGATATGAAATAATAAAGTTTCTACTGTAATAGAAAGTTGTTTAAAGAAAAATTCAACTAATAGCAGAACTTTAAAAAAATAAATACAATTTTCTAAACATATTTTAGATTGCAAATTAAATTAATACATTTCTTGACTTTTATATTACATAAAATAATTAACTATCTTTAAATGATGTTAAAACTTTACTTTTCAAGCTTTTTTTGCTGCAAATACATTTGCAAATAATTTGCTAAAACTTCTTTCACCTGAGGCAACAGAAACAGGAAGTGTCAGAAATATTTTCAATAAAATAGTCAAATTAGGATATATTTCCTCAACTCTATTTTTGAAAATAAGTTTTAAAATATCTTCTGTCGGGGCAGTTTTAAAAGTTTTATCAACTGCCATTGCGTGGAACATGAAGCTTTCGATTTCTTCGACGAATTCTTCTATGTTCAGATCTTCTCTACAAATGCTTGTCAGCTCTTTAGCTTTTCTCTTAATATTGTTAATGTCTGATTTCTCAATTTCTCTCCCATTCAGAAAGCTGAATTTATTATTAATATTTTCGAGAGCCTGAAATCTTGTATTTAGTTTACAATCCTATCAACAATTTCCAACAATGAATCTCTAAACATATCTTCTCTAGAAAATTTTGTGACTTCATCTTGACAGTCTTCGTCAAACATTTTTTCCCCCTTTTGCCTGACATCTTTAAAATTTTCAGGCAATTATTATCTTTATCTATTATTTTGGCCTCGGAAATTGCATTGAAAACTATATTTCCTCTCGTGGATTTAAAAAATACAACAATCCACAAATATGTTTTACAGACATATCAACTGTTATGTCCTGTATTTGAAGGAATGATCTATTTTTGTTTTAGAATTTTATTACAAAAGCATAAAAAAATGATGAAGTCATAGTTCTTGATACGTTTCTTTATGCTCATTGCTTCGATTACTAGCCATGGCACCCTGGGTGGTATTTTTTGGTGCACCTCTACAAATGATATATTAAAAAAAAAAGTGTTTACTAAGTATTTTATTTTGTGTATATTTTCCACATCTTTGTCTTTAGTATCCTGAACAGTCGCCTGATCTCATCCCCTCAACGCATACAAATGGTAAAAAAACAAGAAAAAATATTTTGGGAGGATAAAGGCTTTACTAGTCATGGCGACCTGTGCAAGATTGTTTACTGTACCTCTAACAAATGCTATACTCCTTTTAGAAAATGATTTTATTAAGTATTTTACTTTATGCATTCCTCTTTGTTTTTCTTGTCCTGGCAGTCGCCCGACGGTCCGACCTTGTCCATAGCAAGATGGGAAAAAAGAAAGCTCCATGCTGCTTAGCAAGAAAGAAAATAAAAAAAGAAAGTTATTACTGATGGCATTGAGCTCACAGGCTATTCACACTAATTGTATATTACACTTCTTATTTCAAAGCATAATGCCCATCAAAAAATTAAGGGGGAATTAGCCCCCCGTTCCCCCTCTTTTTACTTAACCAATGAACCCCCAAAACTAATCAGAGACCTGTCTTATCACAATAAACATATATACAAAATTTGAAGCAAATCGGCTAATTCTGCATGAAAAGCCCAACTATCTAAATTAAGGGGGGTTGGCACCCCATCCCCCACTTTATACTTAACCAATGAACCAACAATTTAATCTTTAAAAGCGCTTTATCACAATGAACCTGTATACAAAAGTTGAAGCACATCGGATAATTCTACATGAAAAACCCATTTATCTAAATTACGGGAGTTATTAGCCCCTGTACCTTCCCTTTATACTTAACCAATGAACCCCCAAAACTAATCAGGAAGCGCTTTATCACAATGAGCCTATAAACAAAATTTGAAGAAAATAGGATAATTTTGCATGAAAAGCCAATTTATCTAAATTAAGGGGGATTAGCCCCCCCGTTCCCCCCCTTTTATACTTAACCAATGAACCAACAACACTAATCTTTGAAAAGGCCTTATCACAATGAACCTGTATATAAAATTTGAGGCACATCGAATAATTCTGCATGAAAAACCCATTCATCTAAATTAAGGGGGGATTAGCCCGCATTACCCCCCACTTTATATTTAACCAATGAACCCCCAAAACTAAACAGAGAAGCGATTTATCACAATGAGCATATAATCAAAATTTGAAGCAAATCGGATAATTTTGCATGAAAAGCCCATGTATCTAAATTAAGGGGGGTTAGCCCTCCCCCTGTTCCACCCTTTATACTTAACCAATCAAGGAAAATCCCCAAAACTAATCAAGGAAGCGGCTTATCACAGTGAACCTATAAACAAAATTTGAAGCAAAACGGATATTTCTATCAAGAGTTATCGCATTACGTACATACATACAGAACGGGCAGGCACATTAGCTATCAGGCTTTGATAGCCTGCGAGTTAAACTAGTCGTTGGGGGCCACCGTAATACTTACCCATCATGTATATGTATAATGTAAAATATTAAAATAAAAATGTGTAAACTACTTATAAAATGCATTGCAATTCAAATAAAATCGTGGCTTGATGACGTCATAAAAAGGCTCGATTACTGAATTGCTTGAAAGAGGTTTTTCCTTATAACTCCAAAAATAATACTCCTATTAACTAGCGGTTTATTGCATCTGATTAAGCGTCAAATTTCCAATTAAAATATATATTTGAAGTGAAATTTGGATGAAATACAGGGTCATGAAAAATCGAAGAGTGTGGAAAATAGGATTACAAATATCTCGGCAACTCATTATCCGATCGACTTCATGTTTTATGCAAAATTTATGTTTTTTTATTGTTTTTTATATTTACTACTTAAAATAAACAATTTCGAAAATTTTTATATACCTTTCATCAGAACGAATATTTCGAGAGTCCGAAAAAAAATGTTCCGGTTAATCGAGGTTATTGAAATGAAATAGGGTTCTTCCCATTATTACATACTAAGTACATACCAAATTGCAAGTCTCTATCTCAATTTGTTCGGGAGATAGAGCGTTTACAGACACACACACAGACGGACGGCAATTTTTTTTTTCTAAAAATATGTTTTTTGGAAACTCCAGTGTCTGAAACGTGTAAATCCGTCAAAAAAAAATTTTCGATTTTCAAAACGATTACAAGACTTACCCTATACTACGTATGATGGGTAAGTAAAAAGAATAAAACATCCTTGGAATTTTTTTGCAGGGAATTGCTTGGACATGAGACTGACCTTGAAATATGTTAGTGGTTCTTACTACATGGGACGTGATTTCCCTGATAGACAGAAGACATAGGCATCTTCTTTGGACATGGTGTATTTGGAATAGGATAAAAATAGCCTAAGAGAACAGTTCTTTCTTCTTATTCATTTGCTATCTAGTATTTTAGGCGAATCTTTTTATCTATTATTTTAAAAACACAAATTGCACAAATTGTGCTTATTAGTTGCTAAAATCAGTGTAAAAATTGTTTTAAACTCATAAAAGAACTAAAATCCTACATGTTTCGGCTTTAAACTTAAAGCCATCATCGGGGAAGAGGAACAACACAAACGACTACTGATCTTTTAATTATCGATGCGAGAAAATTAAAATCAACAGTATGGAAAAATTTAAATAAAATAAGCGGGCGCTCTCTGTTGTCAAAGAGCGAAAAACAAAACAATGAATTAACAAGGGGTTAAAAATGTATCCCATAAACTAGGTATGTTGAAAGAAAAGTTATCATTACAAATACAATCTTTTCTAATTTTAATTTCCAATGATTCCCTAATGGCGGCTTTAAATGGGTTATTGAACCTATGGATAATTCTTGCTTTATCGAAATTAATTACAGTATCATTATTTTTAGCGTAAAACCGGGAGAGTGCAGTGGATAACTTTCCAAATTTTATGTCGTTTTTGTTCCAGCTAAAATAACTTGATTATGTTTTAACTAAACAATAGTAGTATGGTTAATATAGTATGGTTTACTGAACCATAAATTGTTACTCAATATTATTAATATGCTATGCAAAAAAAGGAGGAAATTGTAAGAGAAACATTTTAGAGAATGCCGGTAAAAAAAAGAAAAGAAAATTTAACTAAAAGTCCAAAACTAAAAAAAAAAAAGAAAATGCAGCTTTTTAAATGAGTCCATCGATAAAGAATCATCTTTAATTTCCTTGCACCTAAATGTGTGTGATGTACAAGATGATGGTGGCTACTTTCTATATAACTTTCTAAGTGTAAACAGAATAACAAGGAAAGTAATCTTCAAACGGAGGATGTTAAAAAGTATCCATTGGATGTTAGGTAGTTGTTAGATTCCCGCATGAAAATTGTTCTTGGATCAAAGATTTTATTGGTATTGTAACCAATGTAGTAAATGACTTAACATAAGTTGTAACATTTAAAAAAAGAAAAAAAAATGGAAACAATGTTTATTTTTCCAGAAAATGAAGATATCATACATATATTAAATGAATTGTTGGATTTTTAGATGAGCCCATTCAACTCCAGATGTCAAATGTTTTTACCAAATTAACACGTATAAGCTCTGAATAATACTATTTCATTCATTATTACAGCTGTTAATTCAATAAAATCCACTATAATCAGAACTTTAATTTATAACTCATCAAACCTTTAGAAATGAATTACTTTATTTATCATTCCTAAACAATACATATCCTCTTTCCTCCTTTTTTATCAACACTAGACACAATATACTATATTTTCTCTAGTAATATTGCATTTTTTAGTAACTAGCACTAACAATTTTAACTAGCACATACAGTGCCTGATTTACGGCAGGGCATTCGGGGCACGGGCCCAGGGCCTCCCGATTTTCAGGGGGCCCCAAATACTACTAAAGATTTTTCAATTATTGGCCTAAACAGTTTTAACTGTCAAAAAACAAAATAAAAATGGAAAAATCTGTTTGTCAGAGATTGTCTATGATATGTCAAAGTAACTTAATTTTTTGCTGATTGTCTTTTAACAATTTATGTGGAGTAATGTACAGAACTCCATTTTTGGGATCGCCATATTATTTCATTTTTATTTATTTTACATGTAACGCCCTAATGGTTAACATGGACAAAGCCGTGTGGTTCTGCTAGTGTAAATTTAATTTAATTTTTATTCATACAAAGCTTTTATTTGAAAAAAAAAGTTGTTGATTAATAGGATATGCTAATATTTTAAATAATTATAGTTTGGTATTGCGGTAAATTTATTATTAGTCGTTGCATACTTTATCATTCCAGACATATGGACTTGCATAGAGAAAGGTAATCAGCACCACACAGTTTATTATAAAATTCAATTAAAAATTCATAATTATCAAATAATTATTTAAAAGTAAATTAATGATTATCGAATTGAATTTTTTAAATTAATATTTTAAAGAAATTATTAAAGTCAATGTGGTTATCTTAATAAGTACTGCTTTCGATATTACATTTTTTCTATTCAAAGAATCTGTGCGAGGGGGGCCCCCATACGCATCTGTGCCCAGGGCCCCTAAATTTCTAAATCGGTCCCTGAGCACATACAGTGCGTGTGTAAAACTAGCACACAGTTTTATTTTCTAAAGTGAATTTGTATTAGAGGGAGAATAACGAAACCTCTTTCTGAAACTCTCACCAGCCTTGCTTTTCCTACTAGGCAAAACAGAAACAAAAATAAATTACTTGATTTTGTTTTATCCAGATATTCAAAAAATTATTTTAATGGCTAAAATTCTCACTATAATGAATCATGTAGCCAAAAGTGGAACATATGTTGTACCCCTTTTGGCCACTTCCATGGCCATAAAAGGTAGATATAGCAAATTTAGAACACCAGTTTTGACCGTCTCCCATTAAACGGTTAAAATAATTAATTTTAATGCAGAATTTATATAGAAAGAAAGCTTATCTCATAAAACTCAATAGCAATTAGTTTTAGAACAAATAGAGCCTGATAAGGCTTAATGTTGAAAGATTCTAAAAACTTGTTAGCTAAGCAAAGATCTTAATATTTGTGAGCACACACTATAGGTTCACACATTTAATTTTTTTTGCAAGTCACAGGTTATGGAAAAATAAACCAATCAGATTGGAAATGATAAATTAAGGTTTTCTTACGGTGTAAAAATGCATTTTATTGATTAATATCAAATCATAAGCTAAATACTGGACAAACTGATTGAATGCGGCTAAAACTGGTACACCTATCCTATATATAAGATTATTGTATATATATCTATTGTATGTTTATTCATAGAAATGAGATTAAAAGCAAATATTAAATATTTCTGCCTTGAAATTATAAAGTAATTTTTAGTTTTACATGTACAGTTTATGAAAATGATACAGATGCACAGAATTTATTTTAAAAAACTTTTTATGTTTTAGAAAATTATTATTTTCTATGAAGTATTTTTCCTACGAGCTTTGTTTTCTGCCATCAATGACTATTAATTAATATTGCAATTTCTGTGCACATAAATATGTTACATATGTGTCCAGTTTTTCAATTCCCTTTTTATTAATTAGATAAAAAATTAACATTTTATAGCCCTTCTTTCAGCCACATTTATAGTAGATTAACTTTTCTTTTTCATTGTATCAAGGTGTGAAGTAACCACTCAGCTAAAACGACTATCTAACCCCTACACCCCCCCCCCCTTTTTGTTCAGATTAATAATTTTGAATGTGTGGGAAAAATTGCACAATTATAAATTTGTTTCCTTTATACAACTATAAGTTATTTTTATATTATAAATGTTTAGCCAAAATATTTATTAAAACTATTAAATTTCGTCAAACTAAAGCAAAAAATTATATCTACATATATTGATACCTCTAACTTAAATATATAAAAAGCAACTTGAGTTAAATGAAAAACATTGGTTTACATAATTTATTAAAATAAAACATTATCAGAATATGAAAACAATATTTGTTCCTTAAAATAATTTGTGCTGCTCTGAAAAAAAAAAAAAAGAAAAAAGCTTATAAAGCTCATTTTTTTCCTTCAAGCAACGACAGCTATTGTATCAAATAAAGTATCAAGGCATCATAATATTAAACACTAACTAGCCTACATTACACACTTCCATACAATTATACCATTATACAATTCCATAAACAAGCAATTTTTTAATAATAAAAAAAACCTGTTATTATCATTTGATAAGAGTTTACTGCTATGAAATTGTGTCTCATTCTATTCTAATATGAGTATGATGATAAACCTTTATCATTAGTAATTCAAATAAAGCTACAAATATGTACATAACAACATAATAGTAATACATAAATGAAGCACAATTAAATAAATATCCATGTGATTAAATATCAGTTTTCTTTTAAGTTTAAAATTTATTTATTAAACGTAAAAGGATTTTTAATTAAAAAAAATTAAACATGCATGATGTAAACAAAAACATTTCGGTTTTATATCTTTGAATTCGAATAAAGCAGTCGATTTTAATCTCTTGATTTTACATAAACAAAAAATACTTTTGCGCCAAAATAATGATACATCACAATAACTATCAGTCCCTCCTTTGCTGCATCAAGTTGCCATAATCTAACGAACCAATGAAAGCAAGGTAACTAACCTAACCCAAGTCCAACGTTTCTCAGGAATGTAGCTGACTCGAACGCTTTTGGGTAAAGTTATGTGTATATTTACAATCAAACACTTCTGTCAACCAATCTACCATTACATTTTGATTGTACCAACATTTCAGGAACCTTCCTAGCCAATGTTGGCCAATTATATCATAGTCCAGTTAAAGGTAGACCAATCAAATGTTCAGGACTCAAGTGTACAGTAGGAGTCATAAAGAACAACAGTTAACAGTTGCAGTTAGCTATAAAGCAAACAAACAAATCAGATTTCCAACCACGTGATCACTTTACTCAACAAAATTCTCCAGGTAATGTGGGTTACCCGAAGTCTGAGTAATTTCCAGCTCTGAACGCTACGGATAATTCGCAAAAAGTCACGTGATTTCGCTCTCTGAACGCTTCGGGTTACCCATGCGTTACCCTATGTAACTCGGGGTTCGGCCTGTGAACGCGCTACTTTGTGAATAAAAAAGAAGAAATAAAACGGATTAATATATTTTTTCTCATTAAAACTGAAAAAAAGAATTTATTTTCAATTTGAATAGAGGGTGAAAGAAAAAAAAAATCTTGATTACAGTAAAATTTTTGAAAAATAAAAACGTATTTTCACAGATTCAAACTTCATGAATCAATTTATTCTAAAGAACAAAAATCGTCTGTCAACATATTTTCATTTAGAAATAAAGATTTTTTTTTCAGTTATAGATTAAATCAAGGAGGCAAATTTAAGCTTCTTGCATTTAGGTCTAGAATAATCGGTCCCTATTCACAAGAATTGAATTTAATGAAAAAGAATATACTATTTACATTACCTTTGAAGGATGGCTATTAAAACATTTCACAAAGGCGTTAAAAGTAAAATGGTTTACCAGGTAAACTTGACATATGTTTTTACACAATTCGCCGATTTCCACGATTTTATTAGGCCCGCCTTTTTTCATTGGTTGCAGTTTCCTTTTCGTGATTATTTGTCACAAAATTTCACTTTTTTAAAACTTAGTTATGTCAAGGTCACTATAACATGGAAATACTGTATTGTCTCCTATGGAATGTGATAAAGAGTTAGTTAATTATTTACGTTTCTAATTATTGGGAATGAAATATTTTTCTTAATTAATGCATTTATTCTTTTAATGATACGTGAACGAAGTCACGGGTAACAGCTAGTTTTTCAGTAAAACTAAAATAATTTCACGAGGTTCACAGTATAATAGTTGCATAATCAGAGAGTCCCTAGACATTTTGAAAAGAGGTGATAATGCATGTAATGATGTATTATCTTATCAGATCCCTCGTTTATGGTACAATATATTAGGTATCACTGGGGTTTTCGGTTTCTCCTGACCCACCCCAGCTGGTAATGGTATCATCCGGACTTCAGTCACCCCCTTTATTTCATGTCTGTTTGGTTTCGCCCATTCTCAGCCTGTCCAAAACGCGCCATTTCGGAGCAGCGTCTCCTCGACTGCTTGTTGTTCATCTGAGGAAGTCTAATGTTTAGCCGAAAGCTCATGAAATTTTAACATCTTACAGTTTTAATGTTTTGAAGCTGTATTTTGATTTATTGCACCTCGATAGTAACGTAAATTATCAATGTGTTTACATTGTGCTTTGTAAATATTTTATTGGGTGAATTTGACGTTCGTATTATATAGATTTTTCTATATATTTTTATTAGAGTACACACGGCACATGGCACACAAGGTGTCAAAATGAATTTACATGTAGTCAAGCTCGAATTCTTAAAAATCATTAGAAGATAAGATCTGAAAAAACAAGTCCTGAAAGAAATGTTAAATTTTTGAACAAACGGCCTGAAGTCATATTGGTTTCCAATGAAAATATACCTTTGTGCCTTGTGGGGCCTGGCTTGTACGATCAAGTGCCGACGGTGACATTGATTATTTTTTCTTGGTAGATGATATAAACATTACACGGGACTTCCTTCTTCCTAATAGTTAGGAAATGTGTTTTGTCCTCTCTCCCCCTAACTTCTGGGAATGCTAATGATTGATTCTTTCTTCCAACACATGTGAGAGCTGACTCGATCTACTTTGATTCCATTACAAAAAAATAACAGTTTAAATTTAATACACACTAAAATTTTACCCTGTAAAAAAATATCTTGGGAATGAAATTCACAGAGACATATAATTGTACCCCCCCCCCCCCCACTCTTTTTTTACCCTTTTTCACCAGTATGCACAGAAATAAGCCTTTAGAAATAATATATATATTTAAGTAAGAAATAGAAGAAACTGAGTTAAACTGCGCATAAAAATTTTAGCAAAAACGTGGAATGCAATTCATAACGAAAAACATTTTGAAGGAATGTGGTGCCATGTTAGGCTTATTACTTGATAAATATGGTATTTAGGATGCATTAGTACCATAAAACATAACATACTTTCAAAACATAATTTAACAAAAAATTAATTACCTATGTTTGGGGCTTCTAGTTGAAAATAAGGGGGGGGGGGTGTTCAAAATTTTATTTTATTTTACTTTAGTGTTCTAAAATTCTGGGAGAGTGTAAGGAAGTGTGGAGGGAGGGCAAATCACCTCCTGACCCTTCTTGTTATGGACCTGCTTTATTTGATTTTATTATTCTCTTTATTTGATTAACGGTTTCAAATTGCAAAATTCGAGCAAGTGCAGAGAAACGAAAACTTTTCCAGTACTGTTGACAGCTACGAAATGTGTTACAATTTGTTCAAAGTTTTATGAAGCTCAGGGGTTGCTACAAGAATTGAAAATTTGGTTGACCGATGTGATGGTGTAAGGCAGGTTTGTGTACTCTTGTACGGTCGATCTCGTTGTCCTGAATTTTGGGAGGTTTTTATCAGATGTAACGTAACTTACCTTAGAAACCACCTTAGAAAGACTATAAGTATACGAACTATTTAAAATTGAAGTATTAAGTAAAATTTAATATTTAACATGAAATTAACATTTGTGGAATGCAAAGTAATTTTTCTGTCATTTGAAGCATATTTTTAACGGAAGATGCATAATTTAGGTTGGTAACTGTATAGTGATCGATGCGGTGCACAGAACTTTTTCTGTTTTCTTTTTATGCAAAGATTACAAATTATTTTAATGACTGTTACTTGATAATTTTTCGACAAGTCATGAAGTAGCTAGAAATTCTGGTATATTTCGGCAGGACCGTGCGAAGAGAAAACTAAGCGCAAGTTTCAATCCCCCCCCCCCTCCACTTCTCTTTGTAATAAAATTGTGTCACAAAACTGATAAAGCACAGAAACATAATTAAATTCTATTTAATAAATATTTGGCGTTTATTTTGCAACTTTAAAAGGTTTAATTTTAATTCAGAAATCTTAAACAACTAATAAATAACTTTACAGTTAATTGCTCTTATTTGTTAGAGAAATCATAATGTCTTGCGACTGTAAAAAAAATGTTAAAAAAATGACGAAAACAGAAAATGAAATTCCCCGGGTAAATGATCGCCGGTCAAAAAATGAATAAATAAATTATTAAAACCGTGGTTAGTAGTAAAAATTTGGCATTCACTCAATTTCCGAGCTCCGGGATAAAGGTTCCAGTTGTTCCCCTTTTAGCAAAATTGTGCAAATTTTAAACTTTAAAATTTCGTACACATCACATCCTTAAACGATTTTTAAATATTTGGGATTTCATTATTGCAATGAAAATTCATACAAATAAAACTTGTAATTATGTATAGCAAAATAGAATAATATTACAATCAATACTCAGAAATAAAAACCAATTTCTTCCCAATGATATGACTTTTCTTTTTTACAAATCTAGTCGAAATTCTTGATCCATTTGGTCATCTATCTCCGGAAACGAAAGGTAGGGACAATTTGAAAGGAACAGGAAACTCCCCCTCGCCCCCTGAGGTAGGGTCAGGGATTGAAGCAATTATCTATTGTTGAGAAGATACGGCGCCTAATGAAAGGGGGTAGGCATATTTCTTACACACGTGCACGCCACGACTGATCACCGCTTCGCCGGTATAGAAGCCATTCTAGGAGAACGACTTAAGAAGGGCTCGCCTTTTTCGGAAGACACTTTGCTGAACGTGTTAACACGGCCTTGTCAGTGAGAGGGTTAAGACGCTCACGGTTAATACGCGATCCCGCTTAATCAACACCGGCTCTATTAAGAAAGCCCGGGGACACTCAGAGTGACGTCACTAACCTCGGTCATTGATGACAAACCTCGTTTATTTTCCGTTCGTCATCATAACTTTCCGAGTTCGTTCCAAAACTTATCTCAGCCATAAGTTAGAGTGTACAGGGTATATAACCTTGTATATACGTTCATGCATTTCATGTTATAAATATTATATTCATTTGAGGAAAGACTCTTTCATTTTAATCCTTTTAAAAGTTTTCATTATAGTGTCTTTTTAAAGATAAAAAATCTTTTTTAACCCCCCCCCCCTCCCCTCCTCCTTTTTATATCTTTTAATAAAAATAAAATATGAATAATTCATAAATATCAGAGTTTTTATTATTATTAACAACTAAATAAGTAAAATATAAATGTAGTTCTCTATTTTTTCTCTCTTTTAAGTTACATTTTATTTGCTTCATGTAACCATTTCATATGTTATATTCATTTTATTAAAGACACTTTCATTTTAATCCTTTTAAAAGATTTCATTATATTGTCTTTTTAAAAATATTTCATTTCCCCCACCCCTCTCTCCGCTTCTTTGTATGTCTTATAATAGAAATAAAATATGTATAATTCATAAAATATATATTTCATAATTCATAAAATATATAGTAAAAATATTCATATTATATAAAATATAATATATAAACATAAAAAAAACTCTTTTTTTTTATGGTGTATTTTTTTATATATAAAATGTATAATTTCTAAGTATAAGAGTCTTATTTTATTTTTTAAATTTAATATTAAGAAGAATATTCATCTAATTCATTATTTTTTATTTTCTATTAAGTAATATTTTATATTCTTCATGTGTTATAAATATATTTTCACTTCGTGAAAGACACTTTTTTTCTTCTTTTGGTTAATGTGCAAATTAAAGTTCATATTTGAGTTCTAGCACATTTTCAAGAAAATTAATAATATTTCGATTGACTGGATTGCTTTCCATTAAAGTAAGTACTTATTTAGAGTATATACATGCATTTTTAAGAATATTAGCAATGTTAATCATTATCTATTAAAATATGTTTACTTTGTCGTTGCTACATAAATAGACTAAAATATTTATATATTTTTTATACATAGATTAAATTGTAAATGTGTTAACGTGAAAATGTTAACTTAAATACTTCTCCTGTCACTAATCCATATGCAAAATTATATCAGTTAGTAAAAAGTGTAAGGTAAGAACTTAATATACTGCATTGTCTGTCATTTGATAATTACATATTTGATTTAATTTTCCATATATGCATTTCTTTTATAATCACCAATAAACAGAGATTTTTACTATTATTAGGAAATATTAAATATATAGTTGTCCTGTTTTGAGATAAAAAAAATTTGTGAAGGCCTCTGTTCTGAAATTAAAAAAAGGGTCTTTTAAAAGACATTTTTAATATATAACATTTATCATTATAACATATTTTTTATCAATTAAATACTACACATTTAATTATTACTACACATTTTAAATATGATATTTGATTTAAATAAAATTTTGTGAAAAGTAAAGGTTATTTTTGTGAAAAATAACATTTTGTAATTAAAGTTAAAATCCAGTTACTCAAATTCGAACCAGGATTAAAAAATACTTTTTAAATCCTTTTGCTGAAGTTTTCCTCTCTGGTGAACTTATTTGTTTGCAAATTACACATTTTAAAATGTCACAAAATAATTAATAAATAATAAATAGTAAGTTTTTATGGAATAAAAAGGAATTTTGTGAAGGATCCTGTTTTATTATAAAGAATTTTGTGAAGGGGTAATTTTATTAAATTGATTTTTGTGAAGGAGCCTGTTTTATTAAATAGGATGTTGTGAAGTAGCCCTAAATATTCACCAAATTTTTCTTGGTATATTATCCTTGATATATTTAATATTTTCTAATAATTATTAAACCACCTCTGGTGAGTTTTATTGTAGATTATATATATGTATAAACTATGTAATGTGTACAAAATAAATCGAATATGTAATTATCGTATGATAGACAGTACATTATAGTACAGATTTACTAACTGATATTATTGATAACATTTTGCATGTGAATTAGTGACATCATAAGAAACATTTAATTAAGTTAATATTTTCATGTTCAGAAATTTTCAACGTAATATCTGTATGTTAAAAAAAATAAATATTTTAGCAATGGAAGATATTAAATATGAAAAAAATAAATAAAAGGGAAAAGGAAAAGCATGAGAATGAAACAATCATGAATTTATCAAAACGTATTCTTATAACTAAAGTTTGCATAAAAAACTTTTAATTAGTTTTTGATTATTTTTAACATTAAAATTATTACAAATTTTAAATGATAGCTCTAAAAAAATTGCTAGATTCGTAAGATAGAGAATAGATTATTTGCTATACACTTTAAAGATCATGGTCAGTAATGACAAATGAAATATTTAGTTACTTTGTACATCTTTTATTAAGTGTGACTAATTATATTTATTCTGAAATACACAATTTATATACTAATTCTTGAATAAATATTTACAAAATTACTTAAGTTAGTTAAAACTACATATAATTAATTTTTTATGTTACTTTTTAGTGGCATAAGAAAGGTGTTATGATATTAGTTACACTTCCAATCCAGATTAGACTTAATGTAAATAAAATTAGTAATAATAAATAAATTTAGTCTTTCTTCATCATAAGCGTACAAATACGAAGTATGTGAAATTATTTATGCACAATTTTCCATTGATATGTATGAAAAAAAAGGTAGGTGTTAACTAAAAAGTATTAAATTTACAAATGAAGCAAATTCATATTGAATATTGAATAATGCATAAAAATTGTTGCGTAAGATTACTTACTAATAAATAAATAGTGCAAACGTAATAAAATATTTTTCGCAACATGAGCTTCGGACAAAGCTATGGAGTTAAGCCTACTCGCGCAGAAACGACAAATTAAACATATTTTAATACACAATGATCAACATTGTTAATATTCATAAAATTACACATATATACTGTAAATAAGTACTTACCTTAATTAAAAGCAATCCGATCTTGAACTGAACTACTTTAAATTAATATCAGAATTCAAAACACATTGATTTCCCAACACGTTGTCTCTGAAACGCACGGTACTATTCCTATGAGCAAGTACGGAATAGGAGAATATTGCGACCTGCTTCATGACCGAGGTTGATGACGTCAGCAAACCAGTATTTCCTCTGAAACCTGGCTTTGTAATAGAGCCGGTGTTGGCTTAATACACGAATTTTTTACGGTACCTTGAATATGCCCGTAAGACTAATGCAAAAATATCACGTTTAATACGCGATCCCGCTTAATACGCGACACAGTTTCAGAAAAATCTCGGTTAAGACGCGAATTCCTCCCCTGCCCTCCTTTGATACCGCATGAATCGCTCGCTTCTCTATATCTAGTTATCAGTGGCAGCTAGAGTTGCAAAAAACCCGCAGTTTTTGAGGGACGGGAATAAACCCGGGAATTTTTGGGAATAAACCTGGAATTTTGGGGAATATTGGAAATTTTGAAGGAGTTTTGAAAATAAGCAAAACTAATCATTTTTCAATTTTTTATTTTCAAGAAATTTCAGCCACCGTTCTGAAAAGTTAAAAATAGGTTTTTCATTATGAATTCATAAAATTTACAATATTGCGCTCTAAGTTTTTATAATTTATTATAACTCATTTATCTTACAACAATGGTGGCTGTGAATTGGCAAGGATTTGAATGTTTTTTTAAAAAATAAGATTGTTTAATTTTTGTTAGTTGGCATATTTTCTATTCAGGCATATTCTATATTAATTTTCTTGTGAGTTGCAGTGTATTTTTGCATTGATTTCTTTTAGTTTTGTTAGTTTTCTGTTTTGTTTACATTGTATGAATCGAGAATAAGGGTGGTGTTTATATTCATGTCAACCAAGATGAATCTGCCATCTGCCTCGCCCTTTTAGGTAGATTTCGTAAGAAATACTACCTATTACATTCTCCCCTAAGTTGGCATTTAAAAAAAAAATTACGCAGATCTACGCCGATTATGACTCCCAGAACCCAAAACCACCCCTAGTTCATAACTTTATCTATCTATATCTATCTATGTCACTTTTTTATGGACACGATAACTGCAATAATTCTGCACAAATCTCTTCCAAACTGATACATAAAATCTCGGTCAAGTTCGTTAAAGGGCAAAATCGAACCAAGGGGGGGGGGGGATGGAGGGGCTTTTGTGGAAACAGAAAAAAAAACATAATTTCTTAATTATGGTACGTATCGAATCCGTTTAAAGTTATTATTACTTCTAGGAAAGGGGCCGAAAATTTAAGTATGACAGATTTTTGATATCATTAAAAATAGCCCCAAGGGGGGGGGGGGGTTAGAAGAAAAAAATTCATAACTTCGTCAATTCCCAAGATATAAAATCCGCTTAAATTTATTGTAAACCTTAATATTATCTATAACTTTTATACTGACAAGTTTTTTATAGGACCAACTCTTACAGTAAAAAAAAATTAAAAACAAAAAAATCTTTGCTGGCTCCGCCTACAGGCATAGAATTATTTCGAAGAGGGTGGTCCCAACTGCCACATCATGGCAAATAGGTCTTTATTCTGCAATTCCCAATAAACAGGTGCCCCACGGTCTGCGTATTCGAAATCTACATGTGCCTGTAGGCCGAGCCGTCAGGGACTTTTTATTTATCGACTATTAAAATATCAACTTATGTTATTTTAATTTCTCTTATTTAAAATTTCTGCATCTTAAGCATGTATTTCGTTAGTTTTCATGTAAACTGTGCTATTTGTCTGTATTTATGTTATTGGTTTTGTATACATTTATAAAAAAAATTTGTTTACAAATTAAAAAATTCCATGTCTAAAAGTTTCTGAAAACTCCCGGGAATTTTCAATATTTCCCTCCCCAAAAACCCGGTTTATTCCCGGGAATAAACCCGGTTTTTTCCACCCTTTGCAACTCTACTGGCAGCTTGCCAGATAGAAAAATGTTCTTTTTTCCTTGTTTGCGTGGTATAAGTTGTCTACCTACCGTAAAGTAAAGAAGCTGTGTGATTTAGGGTTGCCATGTATTTTTTATTTGTAAGTTATACGTTTTTCGGGCTTTTTGTACGATGTGAGCTTAAACCTTTTGCGTACGACAATTTCTTCCGGTTTTTTTTATTATTTATTTTTTTAAACATATCCAATTTTTATAATTTTATTTTAAGATTTTTTTTCAGTTTAAATTTTCAATTTGATTGAAAAATTTTAGTTTTGATGCACTGTTTCCAGAAAAATGTTATTGTTAAAGTAAATAAACAGTGGTACTAGAATAATTCAATACAAGTTTAGTTGGGAAAAAATTATAACAATCAATTATTTGTTTTTAAGGAAAATTCTTTTAAAAAGATACTATTGGCACATTCGTACAGGGCCGTGCGAAGAGGGGGGCGAGGGGGGTCTTCGCCCCGGGCGCGGAAATTGAGGAGGCGCCAAATTTATACTACCAACCACGGTTTAATTTATTTATTTATTCATTTTTTGGTCATCGATCATTTTCTGGGGAATTTCTTTTTCTCTTTTCATCATTCTTTTTTTTCTGTCTCAAAATATCATGATCTCTCCAACAAATAAGTGCAATTTTCTCTTACGCTATTTAGTTGTTTGAAATTTCTGAATTAAAATTAAACCTTTTAAAGTTCCAACATAAACGCGAAATGTTTATTCAATAGAATTTTCTGTTTCTGTACTTATCAGTATTGTGTTACCTATCACAAAAAAAAGGGGGGCGGGGGCAAATTGAAACTTTGCCCCCGGGCGCAGTTTTCTCTTCGCACGGTCCTGCATTCGTAGTTCAGCAGGATGTAAAAAATGACGGTTGTTTGATAAAACAAAAACAAACGAGTGTCAATAAAAAATCTTCGGGTTTTTAAGAGATAAACTGCCAACCCAAATGTGATTTTCAAAGCAGGTGAAAAGAAAGGCAAACGTTTGTTTGTTTTCGGCTCTGTTTCTTTTTTTGCTTTGCTACTGGCGGCAAGCAAGAGAGTTAATTGCACTACGCGTTTCGAAAATGTTAAGACATTTGTGAATGATTTATTGAGTTTTAGTAAATTTTTCACCAATATGGAGAATAGTCATATAATAAAAAGAAAAGCACTATCTCTGCCTGGTAAAATGCGATTATACGACATTATACGAAAATTTGATTCTGAAGGACATGGGAAAAAAACGGCATTTGCAAAGTCAGTAAATATCTCCAAATCAACGTTACGTATCCTACTAAAAAATCGCGGCACAATCGAGAAATCTGCAGTTGTGGGTAGGTCAAAGAGAATGAAAGTAAAAACTGGAAAATATGAAGACATGGAAAATATATTGTTTGACTGGTATGCGCAAGCTCAAACTTCCAACATACATGTTAATGGCCCAATAATGAAAGAGAAAGCTTCACAGACAGCTAAGACTCTAAATATAAATTTTGAACCGTCAAGTAGATGTGGTTAAATTGATTTAAAAATCGGTACGGAATCATACATAAGCAGGTGTCGGGGGAAGCGGCATTAGTGAACATTAAAGACGTAGAATGTTGGAAAACAAGCGTGCTTCCACAAATTACGAAAAAATATGCTACTCGCGATATTTTAAATGTAGACGAATTTGGACTTTTCTTCAAATTAATGCCTGACAAAACATTCGCCGACAAAGGAGAGAAATGTACTGGTGGCAAGCTCAGTAAAGATCGAGTGACGGTTCTCATTAGAAGAAACGCAGATGGTACAGAAAAAATAAAACCTTTATTGATTGGCACATCACGAAATCCCCGAAGCTTTTCAAACATACAGAGTTTGCTCTGTGAATATAGAAACTAAAACAGTGACAGGAGATCTTTTTATCGCATGGATGGGTGGGCAACTTCAATAGGCAAATGCAGAAAAATTCTAGGATGGTAGTGCTGTTTGTGGACAACTGCCCATCTCACCCGAAAAACATACCTGGTTTACAAAATGTCCGTGTTGAGTTTTTGCCCCCTAATTTGACAAGTGTACTCCAGCCTATGGATCAAGGTGTTATTAAGACCCTGAAGCAGCATTACCGAAAGCGACTAGTCCAACGGTTCCTCAATGACATGGAACACAATAGAAATATTAAACCTGCATCTGTCAATTTGCTGGTTGCGATGTATTATTATCTCAGCACGGCTTGGGATAGCATTAAACCGGAAACAATTTTAAACTGTTTTCGGAAGGCTGGTTTTACAAAAAAAAAAAAAAAAAAGTGACAAAGACTTAATATCGGAAGAATCCAAAGAAGTAGACGACCCTCTTCTGTCTCAGGATTGGGATGCTGTGAGTGAGCACTTTGGAACTTACCAAATCACCCTTGAAGAATATATTGATATAGACGAAGGCATCTGCACAAGCGAGGTGAGAAGTTTAGGTGATATGTGATATAATCAAAGATACAAAAAAGACAGCTTCATGTACTGATGACTCGGAGAACAACGTAAGAGATGCAGATGAGGATATGGACGATGGCAAACAAACATCATCACCTATTCTGACATTAACTGAAGTAGGAAATGCCTTTAACGCCTTGCGCAGGTATGTCATTAACTTTTTATCATTAGAGATGATTGTATTTATAGTTAGCGAGTTTTATTTTTGAAAAAGGTTCCACTTTTACTTAGATACGCATCTAGCTTGAATGGGGGAGGAGCAGATGAGCTTTATCGGATAATTAATGCAACAGAAAACACTGTGCATAGACATTGTGTTCTGCGACAGACCACAATGGAAATTTTTTTTAAAGAAAGTCAGGTGTTGAAGTAACTTGCAATGAATGAAAAGAGAAAAAAAAATTACTGCGGTTGTATATATTTTTTTTATGTTTTCTATGTTTCGTTTACATTAGGATTTCATTGTAATTTTCCTTTAATTAAGTTTTTATTATAATTTTCATTTCTTTAATGTTGCCTATGTTTTGTTTTAATTAAAAGTGTTTGAGACTCATTGAGCGCTTCTCTATTTACCGACACGACACTAATAAATCGTAGACTATTGGCGTTATCCGGCAGTGACTGCACATAGAATGCACTCATAGACACGATAACCACAAAATAGTCATAGAATCGATAGGTGGAAAAGCCGGTAGTGTATATAAATGCATTTTGCACGAACCGGTGTCGAATAACAATTGTGTACGATTTATTCGTGTCATGTCGGTGAATGAAAAAGCTCTCTAGCAGTAACCACAAATTAGCAAGAATATTTTTCTTTGTTCAAAAAAAAAAACATAATGATTGATTATAAGGGTACTCATTATTACAAGTACTAATTATGATTTTAATAACTGTGTTGTGCTGCAAAAAAGTTAAATAACTTAATCTGTTTTATAAAACTAAGAAAAAACATTTTTTAGCTGTTGTTCTAAATTTTGGTTGTAATGGATTACTCGAAAATACAGCCGTATTTGAATTCATAGTTATTTTCAATTATTATCCCATTTGTTCCTGTAAAAGTAACCATTGAGTTGGGTAAAATTAAATTTTAACATAAATATGTGGGAAAAAGCACATGTTTTGATCGTAGACGTAGGAACGAAAGCTCTAATGCACATTTAAGACGATTAACTCTGTAAAAATGGTCGTTTTTTGCAAAAATATGCAAATCACGTTTAATACGTGACTTTTGTCCATATCCTTGAAACACGTCTTAACAGAGTTCGACTGTATATTCATGTAAAGTGAAAAAAAAATTTTTTTTTGTATGCAGAAATTTAAAAAGTGTTTATTTTATATTTTTTAAGAAAATGTAACTTATTTTTGAGAAACATTTTAAAGAAATAAATTTTTCCAAAATTTTCAGGAAAAAAACTAGTTTTTTCCGCCACTTCAAAATTTTCAGAAATTTTACATCTCTATACACCTCACAAACAAAACATAACATTGAAGTATTTTAGGATTTATTTAGAAAATAAAGCATTTGTTAAATTTACCAAAAGAAAAATTTAGTAGATCAATAAAAAGTAAAACTGGGATGTCATTTTCTTTATAAATTTTATTATTGGCACATACAAAAAAAAAATAAATAAATAAAAGAAAAAGATTATTTTTTTCAAAGAAAAAAATTGTATCAATTGCTGTATACTCTTACATGCCCTGACAATGATAATTTCCAACCCAATGACAAAATGTGTACCCCTACTCCTCAAAAAAATAATTGGTATTTTAAGCTTATTTATGTTATAGAAGTGCACATTCCTCTCTGGAATTCTATATTATAACACCCTCCCCCCATTCCTCGCAGCATCAGAAATCCCTGCCAGATCCCGGAGAAAAGTGTCTGAATCCAGAAGTGTGTGGGTCAGGCTGACCAAAAGAAAGAGCAGAAAAAGCTTTCAAATGAAGAAATATTACATTTTAATATGAATAAATATATTTAATGATATTCCTTCTTAAGAGATAAAAGTCAATATTAGAGAAATGATTGTAGACTATTCTACCATATAGCTGCATTAAAATGTGACAATTTTATTTCATTTCGCGTCCGATTCAGGTTTAATACTTCAGTTTCGAGTCAGGAAAAAATGTTTCATTGAGTTCGGACAAGATAATTTTCACAATAATAATGCAACCTGACCCGAGCCCGAAGTGGAATAAATTTAATGGATTTGTGGAATGTTAGTACTTTTTTTTAGGTGCGTTCGTAATTATATAAATACGCAACACCTATTGTCCTCGTTTGGTCCATCCGTCTGTCCGTCTACAAATAACAACACAAAAATTACCCAACCGAATGGTTTGAAATTTTAGATATATTATCTTTGCAGATTTTTGTCAAGATATTTCAAATATTATAAAAATCGAATCAAAACTGTAGTAGATATAAATAAAAATATTTATTAAGAAATTTGAATATTTTTTAAAAATTGGTGCTTTTGTGTTATAGGAGCTTGCGAGGTTGAATCGTCAAGCGACCAAGATACTTATTTATTAAAACACACATAAATAACGCCTGCATTCAGCATTTTAAAGATATACAATTATTATACAGACATCCATATATTAATTATTTGTTATTATTATGTTGGAGTATTGTATTTAATGTATGTAAGTCTGTATAATAATTGTATATCTTTAAGATACTTATTTTATTACAGAAATTAATCTGCAGACGATATAATGCATTTCTCAGAATAAAAAATCATCAAGATCTGAATATTTATATAACTAGCTACAGTACAAACTTACACCACGTTTGACGTACAATTTCGAACTTGTTTCCTTTTAAAGTGAAGAAATTGGACTTGGTGAAACTGAAATGTCGACTATGTTTCCTGCATACCATACAATATGAACTTTGTATGTTTTTTTTCCTTCATTAAAATCCTTATCCACTATTGTATAAAATTATTTATTGTGCTTCATATATATATAACATACATGGGCGGCGGCAGAGAGAAATCAAGGGTGAGATAAATTTGGAAACACATGTGATTGTGACCTATCGAGATGAAATAAATGTTATCTCAAGTCTATGTTGTGATCACACCATAGGCCAAGGGTTTTTTTTTTAATGAAGAATATAAAAATGTATTAAACTAAACAACGATTTTTTGAGGGGGGGGGGGGGAGAGAAAGACAATGTTTAAACATACCAACATTAAAGCAATATAGAAATTTAACAAAATAAAATACAAACAATTCAAAAATAGACCTTAGCTGGATTATTATTTTTATTTTCCTTAGTCAACGAAAGAATTTTAGTTCCATTTTTTCGCATTTAATTACTTTAATTCACTCTTAGGAACAATAAATTTTATTTTTTCATATGTAGACAAAATTTAATTTATTAAATTTCAGAATCCACGGCGAAATAATGGCCCTTCCTCACACCCCTTTGTCGGTACCCATAGCGGCATACATTACATAAATACAACAGCCACATGTTATATTTCACCTCTTTACATTCATTTGGATATATCGTTCTTTTTACGCGTACCGGAAAAATAATAAGTTCTACTTTAACAGCAATTGAAAATAGCTTATATATAATTAGATTAGAATAAGTGTATTTATTTATCGTTATTTTATTAAAATATTGTAAAATTATTGTAAAATATTATTTTGGAGACAAATATAAACATTTTCTTGTTTGTTATCATATTACTTAATGTTTTAATGATCTCGGTTATAATACGCTTTTATTTCGCGTCTTCCAGAATGCGGATGTCACAAAGGGCTACTGTATTTAGAATTTAGATGGAGTACAATAAACAAAGAATAATTTTAAAAAAAAGACTGGAATTTGCATTGTTTCCTTTTATTACTAGTTCAGGCTGACATCTTCATCTCTTTGCGTTCTCCTTTCTCTGGAAACACATATCAACTCATCCGATAATTCTTGCAAGTGTCTAGCGGGAGTGAAGGGTTCAGATTTTTTTAATTTATACTATAAATTTAATATTAATAATTTGATCAGTTTTATACATAACTTGATATTTTACTACTTCGTTCCTATGTCACGATATCGATATCTCGGAGTATCATGATAAAGATACCGATTTATCATATTTAATTTAGATGGAGTACAATAAACAAAGAATAATTAAATAAACAAAGAATAATTAAAAAAAAGACTGGAATTTGCATTGTTTCCTTTTATTACTAGTTCAGACTGACGGAAAGTTGATGCGACATCTTCATCTCTTTGCGTTCTCCTTTCTCTGGAAACACATATCAACTCATTACTCATCCGATAATTCTTGCAAGTGTCTAGCGGGAGTGAAGGGTTCAGATTTTTTTAAATTTATACTATAAATTTAATATTAATAATTTGATCAGTTTTATACATAACTTGATATTTTACTACTTCGTTCCTATGTCACGATATCGATATATCGGAGTATCATGATAAAGATACCGATTTATCATATTTAATTTAGATGGAGTACAATAAACAAAGAATAATTAAATAAACAAAGAATAATTAAAAAAAAGACTGGAATTTGCATTGTTTCCTTTTATTACTAGTTCAGACTGACGGAAAGTTGATGCGACATCTTCATCTCTTTGCGTTCTCCTTTCTCTGGAAACACATATCAACTCATTACTCATCCGATAATTCTTGCAAGTGTCTAGCGGGAGTGAAGGGTTCAGATTTTTTTTAATTTATACTATAAATTTAATATTAATAATTTGATCAGTTTTATACATAACTTGATATTTTACTACTTCGTTCCTATGTCACGATATCGATATCTCGGAGTATCATGATAAAGATACCGATTTATCATATTTAATTTAGATGGAGTACAATAAACAAAGAATAATTAAATAAACAAAGAATAATTTAAAAAAAGACTGGAATTTGCATTGTTTCCTTTTATTACTAGTTCAGACTGACGGAAAGTTGATGCGACATCTTCATCTCTTTGCGTTCTCCTTTCTCTGGAAACACATATCAACTCATTACTCATCCGATAATTCTTGCAAGTGTCTAGCGGGAGTGAAGGGTTCAGATTTTTTTTAATTTATACTATAAATTTAATATTAATAATTTGATCAGTTTTATACATAACTTGATATTTTACTACTTCGTTCCTATGTCACGATATCGATATCTCGGAGTATCATGATAAAGATACCGATTTATCATATTTAATTTAGATGGAGTACAATAAACAAAGAATAATTAAATAAACAAAGAATAATTTAAAAAAAGACTGGAATTTGCATTGTTTCCTTTTATTACTAGTTCAGACTGACGGAAAGTTGATGCGACATCTTCATCTCTTTGCGTTCTCCTTTCTCTGGAAACACATATCAACTCATTACTCATCCGATAATTCTTGCAAGTGTCTAGCGGGAGTGAAGGGTTCAGATTTTTTTTAATTTATACTATAAATTTAATATTAATAATTTGATCAGTTTTATACATAACTTGATATTTTACTACTTCGTTCCTATGTCACGATATCGATATCTCGGAGTATCATGATAAAGATACCGATTTATCATATTTAATTTAGATGGAGTACAATAAACAAAGAATAATTAAATAAACAAAGAATAATTAAAAAAAAGACTGGAATTTGCATTGTTTCCTTTTATTACTAGTTCAGACTGACGGAAAGTTGATGCGACATCTTCATCTCTTTGCGTTCTCCTTTCTCTGGAAACACATATCAACTCATTACTCATCCGATAATTCTTGCAAGTGTCTAGCGGGAGTGAAGGGTTCAGATTTTTTTTAATTTATACTATAAATTTAATATTAATAATTTGATCAGTTTTATACATAACTTGATATTTTACTACTTCGTTCCTATGTCACGATATCGATATCTCGGAGTATCATGATAAAGATACCGATTTATCATATTTAATTTAGATGGAGTACAATAAACAAAGAATAATTAAATAAACAAAGAATAATTAAAAAAAAGACTGGAATTTGCATTGTTTCCTTTTATTACTAGTTCAGACTGACGGAAAGTTGATGCGACATCTTCATCTCTTTGCGTTCTCCTTTCTCTGGAAACACATATCAACTCATTACTCATCCGATAATTCTTGCAAGTGTCTAGCGGGAGTGAAGGGTTCAGATTTTTTTTAATTTATACTATAAATTTAATATTAATAATTTGATCAGTTTTATACATAACTTGATATTTTACTACTTCGTTCCTATGTCACGATATCGATATATCGGAGTATCATGATAAAGATACCGATTTATCATATTTAAATTAGATGGAGTACAATAAACAAAGAATAATTAAAAAAAAGACTGGAATTTGCATTGTTTCCTTTTATTACTAGTTCAGACTGACGGAAAGTTGATGCGACATCTTCATCTCTTTGCGTTCTCCTTTCTCTGGAAACACATATCAACTCATTACTCATCCGATAATTCTTTTAAGTGTCTAGCGGGAGTGAAGGGTTCAGATTTTTTTAATTTATACTATAAATTTAATATTAATAATTTGATCAGTTTTATACATAACTTGATATTTTACGACTTCGTTCCTATGTCACGATATCGATATATCGGAGTATCATGATAAAGATACCGATTTATCATATTTAATTCCAGACATCACCCAGCCCTAAATGGCACAGCTGCAATAATTTGTTTCTTTAAAATGGCATTATTTATATACTTATTTTAAGCAATTCTTTGTTGAGATGATATTTAATGCAATTTAAATTTTCTTTCAAAAAAATGCTGTGATATTGGTTGAAACTCATAAGAGTTTTTTTGTTATAAATTTTCTTTACGAGTAATTGAAGAAATGTAACGGGAAAATCATTTCAACAAAGACATGATATATTACAAACAAAGGTGTTAAATTTAGCAAGAAAAACTACTGAGACTTTTTTTTCTTTTTGTAATATATTCATGTAAAGTGAAAAACAATTTTTTTTTAGTATGCAGAAATTTAAAAAGAGTTTTTTAAATATTATTTAAGAAAATGTAACTTATTTTTGAGAAACATTTTTAAGAAATAAATTTTTCCAAAATTTTCAGGAAAAAAAAACTTTTTTTTCCGCCATTTCAAAAATTTGACATCTCTCAGGGGTGATTGTGACACAAGGTAAAAAACCCTAAAAATTATTGACACACAGGTGAAAAATCCTGAAAATTACCGATGCAAAATACTGATATCTATTTACACCATAACTTATTATAAACGGCATTTCTCTGTGGCCTTTTGATGAAATTCGCATTTTTTCAACGATCCTTCAACAAAACTCATGTTTTTTTTAGTCTTTTGATGAAAATCAAGTTTTTCCACGGCTCTTTGACGAAATTCGCGTTTTTATTGCAATCTGTCAACGAAATTAGCCATTTTCTCAGATACTTTGATGAATTTCGCGTTTTTTCTTTGGCATTTGGACAAAATTCGTGATTTTTCTGCGATCCTTCGACGAAATTTTCCGTTTTTTCTAGATCCTTCGACGAAATTTTCTGTTTTTTTGCGATCTGTTGGCAAAATTCTCCGTTTTTGTGATCCGACGACAAAATTTGCCATTTCTTCGACGAAATTGACAGTTTTTTCCACGATCCTTTGACAAAGTTGGCGTCTTTTCCATTACCCTTCGGCAAAATTCGCATTTTTCCACGTTTTCGAGATACTTCGGCGAAATTTGCCGTTTTTTCGAGATCATTCGACGAAATTTACCGTTTTTTGATGATCCTTCGATGAAATTGACCATTTTTTCCACGGTCCTTTGATGAAGTTGGCGTTTTCTCCGTTACCCTTCGGCAAAATTCGCATTTTTCCACGATCCTTCGACGAAATTTTCCGTGTTTTCGAGATACTTCGGCGAAATTTGCCGTTTTTTCGAGATCATTCGACGAAATTTACCGTTTTTTGATGATCCTTCGACGAAATTAACCATTTTTTCCACGGTCCTTTGATGAAGTTGGCGTTTTCTCCGTTACCCTTCGGCAAAATTCGCATTTTTCCACGATCCTTCGACGAAATTTTCCGTGTTTTCGAGATACTTCGGCGAAATTTGCCGTTTTTTCGAGATCATTCGACGAAATTTACCGTTTTTTGATGATCCTTCGACGAAATTAACCATTTTTTCCACGGTCCTTTGATGAAGTTGGCGTTTTCTCCGTTACCCTTCGGCAAAATTCGCATTTTTCCGCGATCCTTCGACGAAATTTGCCATATTTTCAAGAAACTTTGACAAAATTTGCCGTTTTTTCGAGATACTTTGGCAAAGTTTGCCGTTTTTTGACGAAATTTTCCATTTTTTTCGAGATCCTTCGACGAAATTTGCCGTTTCTTCGACGAAATTGACCATTTTTTCTACGATCCTTTGACGAAGTTGGCGTTTTCTCCGTAACACTTCGGCAAAATTCGAATTTTTCTGCGATCCTTCAACAACTCGTTTTTTTTACGGCCTTTTGACGAAATTCACGTTTTTACACGGCCTTTTGACTAAATCTGCATTTTTTTCGCGATCTGTCAACGAAATTAGTCATTTTTCGTGATCTATAAAGGAATTTCACAGTTTTTCGGCGAAATTCGCCGTTTTTTCGCGTAATTTACACGTTATAGCGCGTCCGCGGCATCGCTGTATGTTTTTAGTCTGCCGGTGCCCTAAAAAGTCTGCGACGCTCGCCGCCGCTTTCTTTTTGCCACAGAGACCGTAAAATTATGCCATAAATATAGAATCTTAATTGTATGTTAAGAAAAATCTGAATTTTTTTAGATATTGAGTCAGGCGTGGTTTAATGGGTTTTCCATCGGCCGGGCCTGTTTTCACTGAATTTTGTACTAGCCGGAAAAAGGTAGCTTTCGTTCGGCCCGGCCTGTGCAGACCCTAATCTACAGTCTACTTATTTTTTTCTTCTTTTCAAATTATGCTCTACCGAGAGCCATTTCGCCATAGAAAAGCGCAAATTTCGAGGAAAAGGGTATTGAATGAAGGCTTATGAAAAATATGCACTTATTGACATCTGGTGCAGCCCATAACAGAATTTGGGGAGGATCAGCATTGTTAAACGAAAGGGAAGGGGGGGGGGGGATGAAGATTCATACTCAGGTATCTTATCTTTTAAAAGACTGGTTTTTGTCTCCTGGTTAGGGGTAGGACAAAGAATATCTTTCGGTATCAGTATTCTCGTTTATATTCTTTGGTTAAAACAAGACAAGGGGTTAGGAAAACGCAGGGCAGAGGGTTTGCTAGTTTCCCTCCGATCAGGCTCTGGGTAAGGGTTGCCGTAACTGAAACATTTATCGCTAATTTGGCGAATGTTTTGCACTTTTTGCAACATATTTTCAGTTTCGATTCGTTTTTTCCACTAAACAGGATGATTTTATGACTTCGGAAGAGCCGAAAGAAAAATCTGGAAGGGTCGACGGAAAAACCCAGAAATCCGGGGTACCCCCGGAGCACAATCACCCCTGATCTCTATACACATCACAAACAAAACATAACATTAAAGTATTTATAAAACAAATTTTAAATATATTTTTTTAATTATTTGAATCTAACTACATGCATCTGCCTTTTCATTTCTTAATCTGTTGTGCAAGCTGAACTAAACAAAACCAGAAAATATTTTCTGTAATGAAACTGTATTGGGAATTCAAGCGCTCGAATACGCCATCTGGTGGAGAAAAGATATAACTTCTCGCTTCAGGAAAATCCCTTGCCAGCCCATTGCATTACATGCAATTTTAATTTGTTCATAATGATTATTTTTTTGCACAATTTCAGATTTCATGTGATATTTGTGTTCTGTATTTATATGACAAGGTGAAAATTATCCAAATTTGAATATCTAACACTTTCAAACGTGTTTACAATAAATGATGGTTTCAATGGCACTTTAGCATTAGTTAAAGGGACAATTTTCCTGTACCAACGACTGCGATCAGCGCCTCTATAGGCCGTTTTAAGTCCCAATATATAACTGGTTATCTAAATTATCTTATGGCTTTAAGTTATCGTCCCAGATAACGATTGGTTCTACATTTAAAAATAAAGCTGCAGATGTAGAACTTTGAATATTTTCTTTTTTTTTTTTCAAAAAATTCATTTGGAATAAATAGTTTGGACTGAAAATATAATGCACACTATTTTGAAAAAAAATATCAAATGTGAAAATATCAAACATTCTTATAAATATTGGATATATAGTACTGATAACAAAAATGTAATTAAAGTGGTTCTCAAATGACCTGCTCAATGGCACTAAACTGACTTTTCTTTACTCAGTACAGACATAAAACTGGCAGGAAGTGATTTGGAATCAAAATGAGTTTTACATTGTTTGATCCATAAATTACTTGAGTTGAATTCGTGTCATGTGACAGCACAACTGAACGATCTTCTGCTTTTACCAAACAATGGAAAAACATTTTGATGACAGTTTCTTAATAAGAAAACCTGGTCATTTTAACCATTTCTGAACAAAATCGAATTCAAAATTGTGTCAAAAAACAACTTCTTTAAAATTTGAGAACAGCCTAAAAAAAATATATAAACTTTCACTGTCTTTAGTATTAACTTTATAAAGGAATAAGGTGAATGCAACTGCAGAAAGTATCCAGAAAATGAATTCCAATCTTGCTTTTGTTTTTATTTTTCCAACTAGATATTGTACAATAATCAAGAATGCCTCAAGCATTTTTAGGGGTGCGTTCATCTATACTAATATTATAAAGGAGTAAAGATTGTTTTTTTGTTTGTTTGTAGGGGGTAATCTCTGGAACTACCAAACAGATTTCAAAAGTGATGGTGACAACCGCTGCTCCAACATAGGCTATATTTTATGTCGGTGCCACTAATCCCAAGGGGGTGCAGGAGCGTAAAACGTTCAAAAATTGCAATTTTTTTATACTGAAAGAGCTAGAAATTTGAAATTGTAGTTACTTATAAGATGTAAATGCTCTCTAAGAACAAATTTAAAAAAAAATCGAAATTTAAAAAGGGTGAAATAAGCGAAAAGCGTTCTAAATTACAATTTCTATGGAATCTCTGGAACTACAGAACCGATTTCAAAAGTAATGGTGGCAAATTGATGGTGACAATCCCTAATCCAACATAGGCTATATTTTATGTCTGTGCCACTAACCCCAGAGGGATGCAGGAGTGAAAAATGTTGTAAATTGCAATGTTTTTTTTTGCTGAAGGAGCTAGAAATTTGACATTGTAGTTACTTATAAGATGTGAATGCTCTCTAAGAATAATAATAAAAGAAAATCAAAATTTAAAATGGGAAATGAGCGAAAAGCATCTAAATTACAATTTCTATGGAATCTCTGGAACTACAGAACCGATTTCGAAAGTGATGGTGACAATCGCTGCTCCAACAGCCTCTTTAATAAAAAGCGATGCGTTGTTGACGACTGGGTTTTTTGCTAATTGTTGCCACAGATTAATCTCGGAAAATGAAACATTTGAAGTTACTGAAAAAAATAACTCGAAAAGTATTTGTCAGAAAATTGTTAAACAAACTGCATTTGTAAAGTAAAAAATTGTATTTTTCTTGATATAAATTTCAAATCTAATGATTATACCGTATCCTTACCGATATCCGTATTTTCAAATATTATCAAATTTCACAATGGAGTATCAACATAGCATAAAAAGATAATGATAAGGGCAACGTGTCCTGATGTGTATATTGGCACGAATAACAAATTATAGTAGCCTAATTATTCTGTTAAAATATAAGAGTGCATTATGAAATGTCAATATTTTGTTTGATTAAAAGTTCGTAAAGAGAAATTGACCAGCGTAGTGGGCGTAGCTTGCTAGTAATTATATAAATACCTAGCACCTAGAGTCGTCGTCTACATAGAACAGTACAAAATCCACCCAACGAAATGGTTTGAAATTTTATATAATCGTTGCAGAATTTTGTCGAGTCATTTCAAATTTAATATGAAAATTAAATCTAAACCTAAAAATCGTACCATACATTAATTCAATGATATCCCACAATAGATAATGATTCTAGTTTGCTATGGTGATGACATCCTATTTAAGATGAAGTCCTACTATTTCCGTCTGACTGAATTTAAAAACCAAATTTGCATACTAAAATTGTTTAATTATATCAAGTTTTCTTCATTCTATTAAATCCTATCCTATGTAACTAGTAAAAACGTCAGCTCTACAAATCACTGTTCATTAATCTCATTCATTTTTAACATTACTAGCATAATATTTGATAGCCTAAAATTCCTTTTTTAAAAGTTATTTTTACATTTATAAGAATATAAAATTTATTGAAAAGTTCCGGAAACTTTAGAAGTATCGCATTTAACACAATGTTATGCAATGATAGGATAAACTACCTATTACTGTATTTTTTCAGAATAACAATACATTACTTCAGGGCACTTTTATATTCTCAATTTCCAGTAATTCTGCAATTTCATTTCTTGAGTATATGCCTGATTGTATTTACTATTTTAATTTCATTAGAATAACTATCTCTTTGTACAAGAGATTTTATTCTATTCTTAAAAGAATACTTATATTTCAACCACTAAACATCCTGTGTTGCTGAAATTGAATAAAATTCCGTTTATAAAATATACTTATACAAATGTAAATTCTTATGTGACCTATATTCAATTTACACATTCAACATTTTTATTATTTTCATTTGGAAAACAGATTTGGTCATCTTTCTTTAGTAGTTAAAATAAATCCTCATCTATTTCATTAGAAAAAGCAAATTAAAAACTAAAATCACCCGAAAATTAGATATTTTGTTAATAAAATTTTGCGTCAAAATAATGTGATTTACTTGAATTTTCCTTTTTTGATATTCTTTGAAATAGAGTTGCTTAGCAACCATTTAATGATAAAAGGGAAAAAAATGCATTGGAAATTTTTGTAAAAAATGAAAATGTTTCATATCTTCCAAATTAATGCATAATATTTCCAATAATTTAAACAATTTCTAAATTCTACTAGATGTATTGGCAAATTTTCAAAGCTATTGGATATATTTAAGACCCCCCCCCCCCCCTCATATCAAAAATTTAGCATCCATAAGTTTGCTTTTAAATCCATTATTGAAATGTGTGATTTTCATTTGACTGAAAAATGAAATTTGAAAATCATCTGCATTCCGATAGGACAGAATTATGACCTAAAAAGAAATATTCAGTATTTTTCGAACGAATGAAGCAAATGTAACTAAAAACTATACAGTTAATTCTGGGTACCTGGCCAACACACCAGGGTGTCTATTCCACATCAGCAACGAATTTCCCTGGCATTTGCAGGTTTCCCATACCAATAAGAAAAAATTCCAGATATCAATATTACACATAAAAAATCTTAAAAGTTGTGAATTTGAGAGTGGAACTTTCAACAACTGATTCTAAGGCACAAATTACTGATTTCATAATTTTTTGCAAAATTTACAAATTGTTGAACATTTTGCAGATATTCACTTTTAGCATCAGTTTCTATCCATTTTGTCTAATCAGGATGAAATTCTTTATCACATCAGTCACAGTTAAATGCAGACTGCTTTGACATACTTTGATACAAATAATAAATATTCAATAAATTAAGCTAACAAATATTCAGTTCCCCACCAGTACAACATTCAGTAGAAAGTTTCAGTGAAGTTGGAACTGAAAATCAAAACTTGCAAAATAGTACTGAAATGGGGGTGGACAAAATGATTTGCACGAGAGGTTGAAATACTCTTTACAGTACTTATGAAGAGCAAAGTTTGATTTTAATGGCACTGCAATTTTAAATCCTTTGTTTTATAAGAAACATTTTGCTATTTTTTTTCTTCTTGAAAGTTTCAAAATTTTTTCTCAGAAATTTTAAATTTCCCTGACTTTTTCCAGGTGGCTAGACACCCTGACATACCTACCAAAAATCAACTTAATCGGATCATTTTTGCAGCAGCAGTTATCGCAGAACAGACAGACAGAAACCAAAAACTTTTCAGGTCTCCACAGTGACTTAACTGATATTTCTGTAATTAATTCAATGATATCCCATGATAGGTAATATTTCTAGGTTGCCATGGTTAGTCACATTTCCGTATGACTGAATTTAAAAACCAAATTTGTAGAATAAAATTGTTTTATTATAGCAATACTATAATCTACCGACAGTTTTTTGGATAGATATTTCCAGAGAAATAGATATTCAATGGAAAAGAGCCTAATGGATTTCGAGTTCTCAAAGTTTTAAAGCTAGGCTTAAGTTTCCCATTAGAATCTGCAGTCAATGTCAACAAAAGATAAAATGTTGCCAACTTAAAATATTTTTATATTATTACAAGATATTTTTTCAGAGAAATAATGATTTTTTTTCTTTACATTATCTTGTATTGGATATTTGCACTTTGTTTAATTTTAATGAAACAATATTGTAATGAATTTTTTGTGAAAGTCTTAATTTCATAAAATAAAGTTAATATCTGCACATAAAAGAAATTTGGTATTCATGCTAAGAGCACAACAGCAATTGCACCCAGATCTGAATACTTATAAGACTAGTAACAGTACGAACGCACCTCATCTGCTATGTTTGACGTAGAATTTCCAACTTGTTTTTTAATTTTGTTGCCTATGTAAAATGAATTCTTATTTTCATTCAGAAATATGGACTATAAAACACAGAAAAACGGTCACCCCATCCACTGACAAAAAAAACAGCAAAAAGGCATAAGTATTTTACAAAAGTTTTTATTAAAACGTCATTACTTAGTCAAAAAATTTACATTTCATCAATCAAAAAATGAGGGGAAGTGTTGTGGGGGGAGGCAGGGGGAGATAATAATAATGATGATGTCTATTTTGTAATGAAAATTCAAATCACTTTGTTTTGAAACATAAAAACAAATGTTCACATCCAACCAAAGAGACGACAGTGACTTAAAGATAAACTAAACTTGGGAAGACAAACGATATCATAAGAGAGGAGCGCTTCTTCTTCAGTGGCGCACCATGTTTTCGTTTTTTTTTTTTTAGAAGAAATATTTAAACTAGAGAAGGGGTAGAGAGAGAGAAGCTGCATCTGCTGTTTGGCCTATACAGACACCTTACCACCGGTCATTCCTGAAAGTGGAAAAGAAAAATACACATTAGAAACATACTTAAATATTTAAACAAGAAAAATGTGCCAAGTATGTAACAATTTCCAACACTTCAAAAAAAAAAAATTTCACAATTTTTTATCATTTACTAAGGTGTAAAAGGAGATATCTAAGTAAACAAATTGGAATATGCATAACCTGTTTAAAAACTCAATTTCAGGAATTAATAACGATATTCAAAAAATATCCAACTGTTTTGTGCAATCCTGTATAGAATCTATAGATTTATACATTTGATACTACATAGAAAGCTAAATTTTAGCTCAGTTAGGAAATGCAAAGCAGTTTGAAATTCCCCTTCTGGAACATCCGTCAATAAATGGAAATGTACGAGAAGTTTTATGCTGCCCTGTATAGCATCTATAGGATGTCTGAAAAAAAAAACTAAACGATTAAAAGTTTTTGCTCATAAAATTGCTTTTACTATAAAGTATAATTTACTACCAGTCAAAAAAATTTTCCAAGCAGTCCCGAGACTAATGACCTTGTACTAGCACCCGTGAATTGTGATATGATCAAAGTAGGCTGAAAATCAACAGAGTCTGTGCTTTTTTTTGGCTATAGAAAGCTGTCAAAATACAAAAAACATTTATGATAAAGAAACATAAAATCAAACATGACAAACAAAACTGTACCTCTGTCCAGTGGGCGACCTGCTGCGATATCCAGACCCTGAATCGTATCTATCACCGCCACCGTACCTGGGGCCACCCCTGGAGAAGCCCCGTCCACCACCGCCACCTCTTCCTCCACGACTGTAGCCACCGTCGAAGCTGCGGTCACGGCCTCCTCGGAAACCTCCACCGCCTCGGCCACCACGGAAGCCACCTGATGAAAATTAAAAAGATTAAAATAAGAAACATTGCATTTTGCAAAGTAACAGAACAAGAGATTACATATATATAGCACATTTTTTTACAGAGAATGAATACTACGAACTAAAAAAACTTCTTAAAACACCATCAAAAGCTTTAAAATGCGCTAGGCCTTTCGAAAGATCTGAGTCTTTCTTCGTCAGGCGCAAAAAGACGTGCATCTACTATGAAAGCAGCAGCAAGAACTGAAATGAGAGATAAGGGAGAGGAAACAAGCTGAAGCAACAGCCAATAGAAAAGTAGAAATCAACAGCCAATAGGAAAACAGAAGACAACAGCCAATCACAGAAGAGTAAAATCAAAACAAGAGAGAATACAAAATAGAAGGGAAATAAGGAAGTGAAAAAAAATAAAAATAAATAAATAAAATAAAATAAAAATAAATAAGTAAATAAAAATTAATGAAAAAAATAAAAATAAATGTTAACAGATGAAAATTAAGAATTAAATAAGTAACCAAAATATATAAATATATATATAAAAACAGACTAAAATTAATTAATACAAAAATAAATTATATGGAAGTACTGAAGAGGTGTTTCCAAGCAGCAGAGAGCATTGTGGAATCAGATTTATCATTAACAATAAAATAACTTCACGATTAAGATAAATAGCTAAATTTTCAAGAAAGTCCAATTCAGAGACACTATTAGCATTGATAATTTTAGCATTTTTAAAATTAAAACAATGGCCGGAATCCCAAGAGTGCTTGGCAATAGAAGATTTAGAAATTTCTTGATTAGTTACATAACGAGAGTTCTTTTAAGTAAAAGAACACCTTAAAGGAACACTCTTGTTATGTAACTAATCAAGAAATTTCTAAATCTTCTATTGCCAAGCACTCTTGTGATTCCGGCCATTGTTTTAATTTTAAAAATTATCTTTAATGCTAATAGTGTCTCTGAATTGGACTTTCTTGAAAATTTAGCTATTTATCTTAATCGTGAAGTTATTGTTAAATCTGATTCCACAATGCTCTCTGCTGCTTGGAAACACCTCTTCAGTACTTCCATATAATTTATTTTTGTATTAATTAATTCTAGTCTGTTTTTATATATACTTTGGTTACTTATTTAATTCTTAATTTTCATCTGTTTCCATTTATTTTTATTTTTATCATTAAATTTTATTTACTTATTTATTTATTAATTATTTATTTTATTTTATTTATTTATTCTATTTTACTTATTTATTTATTTTTTTTTTCACTTCCTTATTTCCCTACTATTTTGTATTCTCTCTTGTTTTGATTTTACTCTTCTGTGATTGGCTGTTGTCTTCTGTTTTCCTATTGGCTGTTGATTTCTACTTTCCTATTGGCTGTTGCTTCAGCTCCCTCTCCCTTATCTCTCATTTCAGTTCTTGCTGCTGCTTTCATAGTAGACGCACTTCTTTTTGCGCCTGACGAAGAAAGACTCAGATCTTTCGAAAGGCCTAAGTTTTTGATGGTGTTTTAAGAAGTTTTTTTAGTTCTTAGTGTTTCACACCAGTTTTAACTTATTTTAAATGAATACTACATTTATGAGAAATCCAACACCTTACCAAATTTAAAGCCCCTTTTCAGAAATTTTAAATAGGTTACAGGCGTCGATTCAGGCAAAATTTAGTGCCTATTTAAGTGCCCTTCACAAAAATAAATTTGATAAAATGGACCCCTTCACAAAAAACAATTTGATAAAATAAGGCCCTTCACAAAAATCAGTTTGATAAAATGGGACCCTTCACAAAAATCAATTTGATAAACTTCACAAAATTAGGCCCTTTCGCAAAATTCTATTCAAAAAACTGATTTATTATTTTGTGATGTTTTAAAATGTGTAATTTGTAAACAAACAAGTTCACCAGAGAAGAAAACTTTTAGCACTTGTTAATTTTATACTGTTAAGATACTATATTCCATATTTAATTGTATATACTTTTTTTGCATGATTTTGCCATAGCTTTGGTTCTAAAAGTAAAAAGGATAAAAAAAATATATATATTTTATTTTATAGTACTAATTTTTCTCAGAGTTAACTTATAAATTTTTAAAAAATGACTTGCGATAAGAATAACACTTTAATAAATGATTAATTAAGATTAAACAAAATGTGCAGGAGTTTCAAATTTAGTAAATATTTGAATTGGAACAATATAATCAGAGTTGGAAGTTTCTTCCAAAGTGGAAAAAAAAAACGGCCATAAAAAATAGGTTTTTTCCAAGTGGAAGAAACTATTATTTAGGAATTTGCCATAAAGTTGAAACTTTGTTAGATACCATAAATGCATTTTTCTTATAGATAACCTTAAACAAATTTAATTAGGCCTATAAAAAATTAATTATATATGCTAAATTAATATTTATCACTAATATTAAGCACGGTAAACGTCTGTGTGTGTGTGTGTGTGTGTGTGTCTGTGCACTCCGCCTTTGTACCCGCAAAGGCTCCGGGACCAGGCGACGCACGGACCGAAAAATTCGCAAAAAAGGCGCGACGCTCAAGTTTCGATCGGGTCGGGATTCCGACCCGGACCCGGGGAGTTATTAATGAGCGAAAGTGTTTTAATTACCGACCGAAACCGAAGTCGGAAGAGAAGTCAAAACAGCGAAAAGTTCGCCTCCGCCGAGGGTTGCCGGTACAAGTCCGGTCCGGGAAGGAAAAGGCAGGGGGTTCCCAGGGAGCGATTTAAGCCCCAAACCGCAGCGCAGGTCCGACCCCTATCTCCGGAAGTCGGGGGGCCAGAAATTCGTAAGTCGCACGTACGCAACCGGGACGTCGTCAGGTCCGCGACGCTCAAGTTTCGATCGGGTCGGGATTCCGACCCGGACCCGGGGAGTTATTAATGAGCGAAAGTGTGTTAATTACCGACCGAAACCGAAGTCGGAAGAGAAGTCAAAACAGCGAAAAGTTCGCCTCCGCCGAGGGTTGCCGGTACAAGTCCGGTCCGGGAAGGAAAAGGCAGGGGGTTCCCAGGGAGCGATGTAAGCCCCAAACCGCAGCGCAGGTCCGACCCCTATCTCCGGAAGTCGGGGGGCCAGAAATTCGTAAGTCGCACGTACGCAACCGGGACGTCGTCAGGTCGCATAAATTCGAAAAATCGTTTCCGTGCGACGATTAGAACCGTAAAAATCCTTTAAAAATCGATCGATAAAAATTATTTTTCTTTTCTTTCCGAGCTGCGATTCCCAGATCGGAGACGCACGGCCAGACGATTGTCTGGATCGGCATTTTCTTTGACGGAGGTGAGGTCACATGACGTTCAACTGGGGTTTTACAGAGGGGGGGGGGGGGGGCATCTCTGATTCTAAGAGGCGCAGAAATTCCAAACTTTGACAGGGCGACGCTAAATGGATTCTGCTTTCAGAATATCTAAAAATTATTGTCATATCTTCATTACGAGCCGATATATTATTTTATTGTATAATTAATCATCGTTATTTGTATAATTAAAGCAAAAGAAAGATTTCCATTACAGTGCCGGCTAGATATTACGATTTTAAGAAGTAGGCCGCGTCTAAAAACTGCATTACGAGTATTTCCAGTTTTTGTTTTAGAGTGGCAACCAGATATTATGATAGGAAAAAGCGGGCTTCGCCCGTTATCGATTTTTTTTTTTTTTTTTTAGTTTTAAGTTTTTCTACAGCTCACTGTCTTTGAACTAGAACTCAGGTAGTCTACATAAGTTGTTTGAGGAAAAGCAGTGTCATCGCTAACCCCCCCTCCCCCCGCTTTTTATGACAGTGCCGGCTATATATTAGGATTTTAAGAAGTAGGCCGCGTCTAAAAACTGCATTATTATTTTAAGTTTTAGTATTTTAAGTTTTTGTTTTAGAGTGGCAACCAGATATTACGATAGGGAAAAGCGGGCTTCGCCCGTTATCGATTTTTTTTTTTTTTTTTTTTTTTTTAGTTTTAAGTTTTTCTACAGCTCACTGTCTTTGAACTAGAACACAGGTAGTCTACATAAGTTGTTTGAGGAAAAGCAGTGTCATCGCCAACCCCCCCCCCCCGCTTTTTTCTTTTAACTGTGGTCCGTTTCTATAACTAAGAAACTATGTTACGGATGTCCACCAAACTGATTCCAAACATCATAATTAAAGTAATAAGGACACCCTATCCAGATATTATGATAGGGAAAAGCGGGCTTTGCCCGTTATCGATTTTTTTTTTTTTTTTTTTAAGTTTTAAGTTTTTCTACAGGTCCCTGTCTTTGAACTAGAACTCAGGTAGTCTAAATCAATTCGACTCGACATCGATAGAGCTTATCGATTTTATTTCGTTTTTTCACCACTAGAGGGAACTTTCCTATCTTCGGTTCCACGGGCATGAAAACGACGAGGTATGGCTCATTCGACTAGACATCGAAAGTCTTAACGATTTCAGTTATGATCATATAAACAGATTGCGCCACCTGGTGGCGGAAGGTGGAACTAACGTATACTGCAGCGCGTGCGCAGCACGACTGCTATACGGTGCCGCAGGCAGCGGGGACCCGAGCCGCAGGTTCGTTCAGTTAGAGGTTTATACTATTCCATGTGCAATTTAAGGGATTATCCGGTGCATGCGTAGCACGACCGTCGTACGGTGCCGAAGGCAGCGGGGACCAGGGTAGGAACGACTGCTGTACGGTGCCGCAGGCAGCGGGGACCCGAGCCGGAGGTTCGTTCAGTTAGAGGTTTATACTATTCTATGTGCAATTTAAGGGATTATCCGGTGCCGAAGGCAGCGGTGACCGAAATCACCCACTCGTGGACAGCCACCCGTGAGGTATAGGAACAATAAGTCCACGAGGGGAAAAATAAACGCTACCCGACACCGATAGCACCCATCCGTGCCAACCCCCACCGCAGGATGCGCCTGTTTATTAGATTTGAAACAATGAATATAATTACATAACAATAATAAAATATAAAAGGTAAAAAATAACAATTTTTTGCAGATTGAAAGTTAAATATAAAATATTTTCGAAGTACTATAAGTTCCTCGAGCCGGAGGTTCGTTCAGCTAGAGGTTTATACTATTCTATATGCAATTTAAGGGATTATCCGGTGCGTGCGCAGCGCGACCGGTATACGGTGCCGAAGGCAGCGGGGACCAGGGTCGGAGGTTCGTTCGGTTAGAGGTTTGTACAATTCAATGTGCTAATTAAGGGATTACCCGGTGCGTGCGTAGCACGACCGGTATACGGTGCCGAAGGCAGCGGGGACCCGGGTCGGCGGTTCGTCCGGTTTGAGGTGTGCGCAGCACGACTGGTATACGGTGCCGAAGGCAGCGGGGACCAGGGTCGGAGGTTCGTTCGGTTAGAGGTTTGTACAATTCAATGTGCTAATTAAGGGATTACCCGGTGCGTGCGTAGCACGACCGGTATACGGTGCCGAAGGCAGCGGGGACCCGTGTCGGCGGTTCGATGTTTTACAAGATTCGAGATTTTCTACAATTCGAGGCACCGATGTAAATTAGGGGCCCGCTGGCGGGCGAAGCCAGCTAGTACAATAATAAAAGTTTTTTTAGCCAAGATAACACACCAGTTTAAAGTTTTTCAATGATTGGCCATCTGAAGAAAATAAATTTTATCCAAAATACAGAAAATTAATTTAAAGTTGTCCATTTCAATTTAACCAGCTTATTTTCTTTTATTATTTAAGGCTTCTGAAATCCGAACTGGCTACTTTGCCATACTTTTAATTCATTTTTGTCCAAAAACTCATGAAATTGGCAGGTATTCTTATTCAGAAACTATGTAATCAAATGGAGTTTACCAATTTTGTTGGTAAAGGCAGCAGATCTTTCAGAAAATACTGTCAAAGTTGACGTTTTGAACAGAATTTCCAGAAATGACACAGCAGAATAGGAGAAAAAACAGTCGTCACTTGACAAAAATTGCTTATAACTTGATAAGCAAATTATTTATCAAAACATGGATGATTTTTATTTTTGGCTGAGGCATGTATTGTGCTAACCTCTAAAAAAAAAAAAAAAAAAAACTGAAATGTTTCCTTAAAAAACCTACCCTAGTCCTAGTAATTCAAATATTTCACCAAAGTCAATTTTTTTTGTTCCGTTTTTATGCACTATTTAGAATAATAATAGTTAAATACCTAAGGTGTGCCTATTTAGTTTTCAAATAATTTAAACAATTGCAGAATTCTGGCAAAACAGGAGCTTCATTTTTAAAGATTTTCTTGTTATAATAGAAATTTAGAATGATCTTTATAAATTTTTAATTGTTTTTTTGTTTAACTATTAATATGTAATAAAATGCTTCATTTTCAACTGATTACATCAGGTGTGAGTTTTTTCAGGTAACATGGGTTATTTTTTTGGAAGTGATTTTTTTTTCAAATTCTCACTTAATTGGCTGCCACTTTGTAATAAAGCGATAAAATGAAAAATTTTCAACATTAAAATCTTAGAACAAACTGTAAAAATATAACCAGTTTTTTTTTTTTGGAGGGGGGGGGGGGGGGGGGGGAGGGAGGAGGGGATCATTTTTAACTATATTATAGAGAAAATTTAATTTTTTTTTTAAAGAGGACAGCACAATATGTCTTATGCTGATCAAGAAGCTATTCTTTTTTTTTTTTTAACCGAAGAGTGCAGTACTTTCCCTGAAACTTTCTGAGATGAACACAGATTATTGCAATTATGAAAATATTTAAAGAAACATAAAAATGGGATGGTGGTTCTTACTGCCTCCTCTTCCACGTCCACGACCACCACGGGATGCATCCACCCTGATTTCGGATCCATTGATCGTGGCTCCGTCCATTTCTTTGATCGCCTCGTCGGCATCATCATCATTCTCAAAGTCGATGAAGGCGAATCCGGGAGGATTGCGTGCCACCCACACTTTTGTGAGGTTTCCGAAACGCCCGAATTCTCTCTCCAAATCTTCTTTCTGGGTGTCTTCACCCAATCCTCCTACGTAGACAGACATGGAAGGCATAATGGAAAACACCTGGAAAGATTCAAACTGAGTACATTATACATGGGCACAAAAGTAATAATATCACAATGTTAGATCTAAATATTTTTATTTTTTAAACAAAACATTTATGGAAAAAAGAATTGGCCCTTTTTATGTTAGCTAACTTCTGGATTTGTTTAAAATATTTCTTCAGGAAATTCATATTTTTCTTTTTTTCTGCTTGTTCTCTTTTTCTTAGTTGCCAAAATATTTCTAAACAAGCAGGGAAGATCGAGCTAGGCTCGATCAAAATTAGCTTTGAGTTCAAATATGACCCACTAATCAAATTGTCTTCTCGTGCCCAAACGCCGTCGGATATAAAATTTAGTAAAATAGTCTGAGCCATTTTTTAGATAAAATTAGCTTGACCCACTAATTGGATTTTCGAGCATGTGACCTAGCCCAATAATTTTCTCGTGCCCAAAAACCACAGGATACAAAATTTAGTGTAAATCATCTCAGCCGCTTTTAAGATAAAAATAGCATGACCCATGTCCCACTAATCGAAATTTCTCGAACATGTGACCTAGCACAACAGTCTTAATTAAGGGAGGGGGCACTCTCCTCCCCTGAATTCATAACTTTTTAAATTATGGTCAGATTTGAACGGGACCTTTTCTGACATTCTTTCAAAGTCATTTGGTTAATGACTAAACATTAGTGTTATATCTGCAACTGTTTTTCCCAATATTTATGAACAAGGAGGAGGGGAGCGCGTTTTGCCCACACTGAGGGGGGGGGGCAGTTTTCTAAATTTTGCCGACACCCCTCATGTGACATATCATTGGAAAGGTCTGTGACCGCTTAATCATATTATGCATCCCCAGTGTCCATCACCCACTTTGCCCCCCCCCCGAAGGGGCACTTTCCTAAATTTTGCCGATACCCCTCATGTAACATATCATTGGAAAGGTCTGTGACCGCTCAATCATATTATGCATCACCGGTGTCCATCCCCCAATTTGTGCCCCCAAGGGGTAATGTTATAAATATTGCACACACCCCTCATAGAATATATCATTGGAAAGGTCTGTGACCGCTTAATCATATTATGCATCTGAGGTGTCTATCCCCTTACTTTGCCCCCCCCCCCAAAGGGGCACTTTTCTAAATTTTGCAGATACCCTTCATGTGATATATAGTAGGAAAGGTCTGTGACCACTTAATCATATTATGCATCTCCAATGTCCACCCTGCCTTTGCTCCCCCAATGGGGGTACTTTTGTAAATTTTGCATACAGTCCTTATGTGATATATCGTTGGAAAGGTCTGTGAACGCTTAATCACGGTTATTCATATTATGACCGGTATACGGTGCCGACTCGACATCTATAGCCATAACGATTTCTGTGCCCGAAGATCGTGCAGAACAGATGGTGCCACCTGGTGGTGGAACGGGGAACTAATGAATATTGCAGTATGACTGCTATAAGGTGCCGGGGGCAGCAGGGTCCCGAGCCGGAGGTTCATTCAGTTACAGATTTATACCATTACATGTTCAAATTAAGGGATTATCCGGTGCTGAAGGCAGCGGGGATTCGTTTGGTTAGAGGTTTAGACTATTAAATGTGCAAATTATAGGATTATCCGGTGCGTGCGGAGCACGATCGGTATACGGTGGACCCGATGTAAATTAGGGGACCAGTAGCGGACGAAGCTGGCTAGTTAGTTTATTAAGTTGAATTTCTCAAGTTCGTCCCCTTTCTCCTCCCTCTGCCCCCCCCAAATCATAACTTTCTTAGTTATAGATTTAAACGGGACCTTTTCTGACATTCTTCTCAAGTCATTTGGTTAATAAATAAACATTGGTATTATATCTGCAACTGTTTGTCACCACTATTTATGAACAACAATCAAAATTTTTGGCTTTAAGCCAGTTAAAACACCCGATTCTTGGATTAGAACCATATTACCCAGGGTTCTGCTTAGCTAAGTTGTATTTGTCAATCCCCCCCCCCGTCAAGTCCCCTTTCCTTGCTCCTCCCCATCCCCCAAAATCATAACCCTTTAATTATGGTCAGATTTGAATGTTCAAATCAGACCTTAATTTAAAAAGTTAAGATTTCAGGCGAGGGGGGGAAAGGGCAAGGAAGGACGACGGGGAAGGGAGGGGACTATATTGACAGATACAACTTAACTAACGAGCATTCTGAGTAAAGTGGCTCTAAATGAAGGATGATGTGTTTTAACTGGGAAAAAAGTCGAAAATTTGGATTATTCTTCATAAATAGTCGTGACAAACAGTTGCAGATATAATACCAATGTTTATTTATTAACCAAATGACTTAGGAAGAATATCAGAAAAGGTCCTGTTAAAATCTGTGCATAACTAAGAAAGTTATGATTTCGGGGGTGGGCAGGGGAAAGAGAAAGAGGACGAACTTGAAAAATACAACTTAATGAACTAACTAGCTCGTTCGCCCGCTAGCGGGCCCCTAATTTACATTGGGGCCTTGAATCTTGTAAAACATCGAACCGAACTGAACTCCGGATCGTGTCGCCGCTGAATTCTTTACCGGATAATCCCATAATTTGCACATTGAATAGTGTAAACCTCTAACCAACGAACCTCCAACCCGGTTTTCCGCTGCCTTCGGCACGGGATAATCCCTTACTTTGCACATTGAATAGTATAAACCTCTAACTGAACAAACCTCCAACTCGGGTCCCCGTTGCTCCGGCACAGTACAGCAGTCGTGCTGAGCACACGCTGCAATATCCATTAGTTCCACGTTCCAGCACCAGGTGGCGCAATTTGTTCTACACGAACTTCGGGCACTGAAATCGTTAAGGCTATAAATGTCGAGTTGGCACCGTATACCAGTCATGAATTTCCATCATTCAGAAGCATAAACATCATGAATTTCCATCATTCAGGAGAATAAAAATCATGAATTTCGTCGATCGGGTGCGTAAAATCATGAATTTCATCAATGGGATGCGGGAAAATAATAAATTTTGGCGGTTCATTGCAGAAAAATAATTTGTCGTCGATCGGACGCGTAAAAATCACAAATTTCGGCAATCAGATGTGGAAAAATTATGAATTTCGTCGATCGGAAGCGAAAAAAATCATGAATTTCATCAATGGGACACAGAAAAATAAATTTTGGAGGTCGGTTGCGGAAAAATAATAAATTTTGGCGGTCTGTTGCGGAAAAATAATAAATTTTGGCAGTCGGTTGCGGAAAAATAATAAATTTTGGCAGTCGGTTACAGAAAAATAATAAATTTTGGCAGTCAGTTGCAGAAAAAAAAAATTTTGGTGATCAGATGTGGAAACATCATGAATTTCGACGATCGAACACGAAAAATCCATCAATGGGATGCGGAAAAATAATAAATTTTGGCAGTCGGTTGCAGTAAAATAATAAATTTTGGCAGTCGGTTACGGAAAAACAATAAATTACGTTGATCAGAAGCATAAAGAAACACGAATTTCGGCGATCAGGTAAGGAAAAATCATGAATTTCGTAGATGGGACGAGGAAAAAAATTAATTTCAGCGATCAGCTGCGGAAAAATCCTGAATTTCGTCGATCAGACGCAGTAAAATCACAAATTTCGGCAGTCAGGTGCAGAAAAATCATAAATTTTGGTGATCAGATGCGAAAAAAATCACTAATTTCGTCGATCGGATGAGAAAAAATCATGAATTTCGTCGATCGGATGAGAAAAAAATCATGAATTTCGTCGATCGGATGAGAAAAAATCATGAATTTCGTCAATGGGATGCAGAAAAATAATAAATTTCGGAGGTCGGTTGCGGAAAATAATAAATTTTGGCAGTCAGTTGCAGAAAAATAATAAATTTTGGCAGTCAGTTGCAGAAAAATAATAAATTTTGGCAGTCAGTTGCAGAAAAATAATAAATTTTGGCAGTCAGTTGCAGAAAAAAAATCAATTTTGGTGATCAGATGTAGAAACATCATGAATTTCGACGATTGAACGCGAAAAATTCATCAATGGGATGCGGAAAAATAATAAATTTTGGCAGTCGGTTGTAGTAAAATAATAAATTACGTTGATCAGAAGCATAAAGAAACACGAATTTCGGCGATCAGGTAAGGAAAAATCATGAATTTCGTAGATGGGACGAGGAAAAAAATTAATTTCAGCGATCAGGTGCGGAAAAATACTGAATTTCATCGATCAGACGCAGTAAAATCAAATTTCGGCAGTCGGGTGCAGAAAAATCATAAATTTTGGTGATCAGATGCGAAAAAAATCACGAATTTCGTCGATCGGATGAGAAAAAATCATGAATTTCGTCAATGGGATGCAGAAAAATAATAAATTTTGGCGGTCAGTTGCAGAAAAATAATAAATTTTGGCTGTCGGTTGCGGAAAAATAATAAATTTTGACGATCAGATGCGAAAACATCATGAATTTTGACGATCGGATACGGAAAAATTTTGAATTTCGTCGATCAAACGCGGAAAATCCTGAATTTCATCGATTGGACGAGGTAAAATAACAAATTTCGGCAGTCGGGTGCAGAAAATTCATAAATTTCGGTGATCGGACGCAAAAAAAATCATGAATTTCATCGATCGGACACGAAAAAAATCATGAATTTCATCAATAGGACGTGGAAAAATAATAAATTTTGGCAGTCGGTTGCGGAAAAATAATAAATTTTGCCGATCAGATGCAGAAACATCATTAATTTCGGCAATCGGACGTGGAAAAATCCTTAATTTAATCGATCAGAATCGGGAAAATTATAAATTTTGGCGGTCGATTGCAGAAAAATCCTGAATTTCAGCGATTAGCTGCGGAAAAATCCTGAATTTCGCCAATCAGAATCGGGAAAAAGCCTGAATTTCGTCAATCAGAATCGGAAAAATCCTGAATTTCATCAATCGGGTGTGATAAAATCACAAATTTCGGCATTCAGGTGCAGAAAAATCAATTTTGACGATCAAACGTAAACAAATCAAGAATTTCAGCGATCGGGCGCAGAAAAATCATGAATTTAATCTATCAGAATCTGAAAAATTATAAATTTTGGCGGTTGGTTGCAGAAATATCATGAATTTTGTCGATCTGAAGCATAAAAAATCACAAATTTTAGCAATCAGGTGCGGAAAAATCCTGAATTTCATCAATTGGACGAGGAAAATCCTCAATTTCATCGATCAGACGCGGTAAAATCACAAATCGGATGCAGAAAAATAAATTTGCCAATCAGACGCACACAAATCAAGAATTTCAGTAATCGGGCATGGAAAAATCATGAATTTTGGCAATCAGATGCAGAAACATCATGAATTTCGTGGAACAGGGGGGGGGGGAGGGACGGACCTTGAATTTCGGCGATTGGGCATGAAAAAAAAATCATGAATTTTGTCGAAAGGGCGTGGAAAAGGCACGAATTTTAGGGAAAAAAGGAAATCCTGTATTTGGCCAGTTCGTTCCATATTTTTAATCGCCAGTTTTTCAGGTTTAATCGACGAGTGACGACTGGCGAGTGCTTATTTTCACCTTTATCATCAAGTGGTTTTTAATTCGACATTTGCGTGCATTTTCACTATGTTTTACTGATTTATTAGTTATTTCGTTAATCAAAATAAAAATTGTTTCCTTATATTCTTATATTTTATTTATTTATTTATTTTGATATTCCAATGGCAATGTTCTTCTGTTTATTAGGCGTTACAGTTCGGTGATAGTTTTTTGTTATGAAAAGTGGTCGATGGGATAATAGAGAAGTACCAAATTTTATAACACTAAATATATACATAGATATGTAAATTTAAGCATAAATTTTAAAAATATTTTATCAAGCATAAAAGATATCCCAGGGGTCGATGCAGGTTTTTTTTCTTGGGGCCCCATTTTGTGAAAAGTAAAGGTTATTTTTGGAAAATTTATTATATTTTTGGGAAAAATAACATTTTACAACGAAAGTTGAAATCCAGTTAATCAAATTCGAACCAAGCATTTATAAATAAAAACTTTTTTAAATCTTTTGCTGAAGTTTTCCGCTCTGGTGAACTTGTTTGCTTACAAATTACACATTTTAAAACATCACAAAATAATAAATAGTAAGTTTTTATGGAATAGAATTTTGTGAAGGGGCCCTAAACAGGCCCCAAATTTTTCCTGGATCGACCCCTGTATCCTAACGGGAGAAAAAATAGTAAAAAAGTTGCTTTTATCAGGAGAAATATGGATCCAAAGCCTATAGGATTTCTTTAAAGAAAATAAAACTTAAATTTTAACTGACAACAGAACATTACACAGCCCATTCAGATATGTTTATTTTTAGGGCCAAAAATATTTTTTTCTTATATCTGATCAGTGTTATAAAGTCACTTTCCTAACAGGAAGTAAAATGTAAAAAAGAAATAGTCACTTGAAAATTGCATTGCATTTTTAAGGGAAATTGAATTTTTTTTTTCCAATTAAGCAAGAACCCTAAGAAAAACAAGGCTATGCTGTCATACACTCCAGTTTTTTTTTTTTTTAATCTGTTATAAAAAGGAAAAAAGTCGCCTAATTTAAGGGATTTTTTTCCTTTGATGGCAACCTAGCAATTGAATTTAGTTATTGGCTTGCCACGGGCTTGAAAATCGTGCCAACCAATGCTGAGTGAGTGTAAAGCATCTGTTCCCAAACAAAAAATAATATATCTCATCGACCACTTTACATAACAAAAAACTATCGCCAAACTGTAATGCCAAATAAACGGGATAATGTTGCCATTGGAATATCAAAATAAATAAATAAAATATAAGAATGTATAAGAAAGAAGCCCCCCTGACAAAAAAGAAAATTGACAACCCCAAATTCTATAGAAAAAATCATTATTTTTAAAACTTACTAAAGTGAGATCATTGTTTTTTCTTTTATTTTTCATAAAATGTATGTTTTTCAAGACGTAATTTTTTTGTTATTTTGCTGTTTAATGATTTAACATATGTATTTTTGCTTTTATTTTGATTCTTGCGATTTCAATTTGTGTGGTTTTCGGAATACTCCGCACAAGACATTTTTTTTTAAACACAAAATCTGTGTTTTTAAAAACGTTATTTTGCTTTTAAATGCTTTAAAGTATGTATTTTAGCTTTATTTTGATTGTCGCCATTTCAATTTGCGCGCTTTTGCGTGTTGTCTTCTGGAGGTTGCCACTCCGGGAGACAACACGCAAAAACGCGCCAATTTGGCGATTTTTTGAAAATGCGTCAAGCAGTTGTGAACCCTTCACTCGCACCGCGAGATCTACTAATCTAAACGAAATCTGAAACACTCAAACAACATTTTAGCAATAAATAATTTATTTAATTATTGCACAATGTTTTTCACAAAGGGCAACTTGAATACGCACTAAGTTAACTGGATAAATTAGAAAAATCGATTGATTATACACAAGTTTAAAGTGATCATACGGTAAACAACAATTACAAGGGAATTATGATGAAAACAAAGAAGTAAAATAAGAATTAACTAATAAAATATGTAATCGGAGTTTTGAGGAAAATGGCGCGCTAATAGCGGCATAGAAAAATCAATCACCTGCAGTACACTAAATCACAGTAATTACGCAATTAAATTATGAAGTAAAATATAACATACAATACTATAAGCTGAAAAAAGTATAACTTACTGAAATATTGAATAAATTTTAATAAAATAACTACTTTCAGAGCACAGGAGAAATTTGCAACACTACTACACGGTTTCACCACGCGGGAAAGGATCGGTTCATCGTTGCCAGTTTTGAATTTCCAAATTAATGTGAGTCTAGGGCACGTTCAGCGACGGCACCCCGAGTGACTCCTACAACCCCGAAAGTAGGGTTTGCGTTCAGGACCGATATCACGTGATAAGTGCCACTCCGGGATAGCGTTCAGCAACGACAGTCAGTGCTACACCGAGTGGCTCGTATCACCCTCAGATTTTGAAAGGGTGATTTGATCACGTGGGGGGTTTTTTGGTTTGTTTACACTTGTCTTGTATATATTATGAGCGTTTAATTATCTGTTTTCCTAAGTATTGCTTCAAATCTCATGCTATTTAGCACTATCCTGACTTGCATTCACTTTCGGGGCACCATAATAAAATATAAATTGCATATAATCTTGCTTTTTAAAAATAATAAGATTTTTTTTTTCCCTCTTGAACAAGTTGATTGAAACTTTTTTTTTTTTTCAGTATTGCTTCAAATCTCATGCTATTTAGCACTATCCTGACTTGCATTCACTTTCGGGGCACCAGAATAAAATATAAATTGCATATAATCTTGCTTTTTAAAAATAATAAGGTTTTTTTTTTTTTTTTTTTCCTCTTGAACAAGTTGATTGAAACTTTTTTTTTTTTTTTTTTTTTTTTTTTTCAGTATTGCTTCAAATCTCATACTATTTAGCACTATCCTGACTTGCATTCACTTTCGGGGCACCAGAATAAAATATAAATTGCATATAATCTTGCGTTTTAAAAATAATAAGATTTTTTTTTTTTTTTTTTTTTCTCTTGAACAAGTTGATTGAAACTTTTGAGTTTTCAAGATGTGTACATTGATTATATTATCTCATAAACGTAAGGAGATATCTATGTTCATGTATTATCTTTATTGAGACATCTTGATATTCAAAATAAATTATGCATTCTGTTATTTTTTTTAAATAAGATTAATATTGTGAAAAGTAATTGTAAAAAGTATTAAAAGTAGTTCAAGATGCTGCGAATACTTGGTGGAATTTAATATTTAGCCGAATGTCAAATTTAGAATTCAGACAAGATTGAATAGTTCTGTTAAAATTGTATTCACATTTACACAAAAAATTATTTGTATAAAAATTCACATTTATCGTGTTTGATTAAAATTTTGAATTTTTTTATTTTATCGTTTATGTTTATGCATTTGAAAAATATAGTGTTTTTTACTACTATTTGAACACAGCCTTGTCGCTATTAGTGGTTTTCTGGAAAAAATAAGCCAATTTCTTCTTTATCATTTGTATGGGGTAGAAATTTCTTCCATATAGATATTATGTAATAGTGGATGATCAATTCCACCACAGTTAAAGCTTTTGGATCTGATTTCAATGTAAATATTACTATCGTTTTAACTCCTAAACTGTAAGGGTAGTTTTGTGAAATAATAAATTAATCTTAGTACTATAAATAAAAAAATCTTAAAAGCTGATATGATAATCTAATTGTAAAGAAATATTACAGATATATACTTTTTATTTTATAGATGAATAATTGCAGAATATTTTTGTTAAATGTCAATTAGCACTTTTTTCTTTTGATACAAGTATTGTTTTATATGCTTTTACATCATGCTTTCAGACAAAAAATAAATTCTTTATGTGACAGCCAAATGTTTTGTATTTGGCCAAATCACTATTCTCCCTATTAAATTATGCATCCCTAGAGTTCAAATATGTGTCAGCATGAAAAAAAAATAGTTATGATTTCATTGGATGGAACTGTGTGAAATTTCTTCTCAGATCACCAAAAAGAAACTCCCTCTCCTCTTCTAAAATAATTTATTTTCCTTTCCTCTTGTCTAGAACCAGGGCTTAATTTGCACTGGAGCTCAGCTCTGGTACTGTTATTCTCTGTTTTTAGCAAATATTTAAATATTGGCCAGAATTCCCCGGAGCTCATAAACACTGTGCTCTAGAGCCCAGTGCAATAATGCTTCCGAAAAATGAATCCTAAATTACCCTTTCCTTTCCCTCCCATCTCCAATCTTTTGTATCAAAATACTTATTAGTGACATAATGTGTTGCTCACATAAGAGATAAAGGTAAAACAGGCTCTATTTTTATATCAGTCTTCAGGTTTGGGCAGGCACGAGCGCAATCTGTCTTAAATTCAAAATTTTATTTATTTCAATTTCAAATAATTTTGATCAGAATAAAGAGTAAACAGAAATAGTCTTTTTCTATTCTGCATAGCTGCGAATTATTCATTTTTGTGTTAACACTATTTCCGAATTCACAAATCCTATATTCCGATATTCACTAATCCTGAGCTTATTTAATTGCAGAATTCTGCAATTAATCAACATTAAGATTAGGCAAAGGTTTCTATTTGGAAGTAGTAATAACTAAAAAGTGGAATAGTTGATAGCTAGGTATATGCAGATTGTATTTAAAATATTTATTTTGCTAAATAAAAAAATAATGCTTTAAATTTTGAAAATAATGTATGAAATATAGATATGCAGATGGGAGCGGGGGTACGCTACAGGTGTTAGTAATGCAGAATATTAGGGCAGTACTTTTTTTCTAAGAATTTAAGCCCTGTCTAGAATGGTAGTTCACCCGGAGCTACGAATTGTGTCGCTCGTTTTTCCTTCATCTACATAAAATAATACCAGTAGAGAAATAGTTGCTAAATAAATAAGACAAGTTTGTATTTAAGTCCATTTGCTTAGTTTCTAATGAAGTATCAGGGGTCGATCTAGGAAAAATTTGGGGCCTATTTAGGGCCCCTTTACAAAAATCAATTTGATAAAATGGGCCCCTTCACAAAATTCCATTCTATAAAAACTTACTATTTATTATTTATTTATTATTTTGTGATGTTTTAAAATGTGTAATTTGTAAACAAACAAGTTCACAAGAGAGGAAAACTTCAGCAAAAGGATTTAAAAAGGTTTTTGTTTATAAATGCTTGGTTCGAATTTGATTAACTCGATTTCAACTTTCATTGCAAAATGTTATTTTTCACAAAAATATAATAAATTTTACAAAAATAACCTTTAATTTTCACAAAATGAGCCCCAAGAAAAAAAAACCTGCATCAACCCCTAAGTATACAGCAAAGTTTATTAAAAAAAATGTTTACTTCTAGTCATGCAATGAAGTTTTTTAAATTTTAAATACGCTCACATTAATTTTTTCTTTCTTTTTTTTAAATAATGAATATATATGTATATTTTAATTGCGCTTTGAGTTATTAGTTTTTCACCATAATCTAAAATTAGTAAGTAAATTTTCAATGAATTTAGGAACCTGCAGTTTTTAGTAACTGTAATTATCTTCCAATTGAATTCAAAATAAATCATAGATTAAAAATCTTAAATTTCCTAATATATTACTAGTATCATGAAACATATTACCTGCATGCAAGTGCAAAGTTAATTTTTGAAATTTTACAAACCTATGTTTAAACTTTGAATTTTTTTTTAAAGTAAGTTTCAATGTATTAAATACACTACACTATACTTATTAAACCATATTGAATATAGTAACACTATGTTTGAAGTTTGAATCTCCATCCCTCCAAAATATTTTTCTAGCTCCTATATTGATTAAAGTCACAAACTTTTTTTATAACAAAGTATAAAGTTGTATTTGATGAAAAATTTTATGGCCAACATTCCAAAGAACACAGTCTATGCATGGAGTAAAAATACTCTGGGTGTAATTTATGTATAATGAGGGGGGGGGGGGAGGTAAAGGGTTGTTTCAGTATGCAGCTTACATTCAGCCACCCAAAAGATAAAATCTATTCCAACCCCACCTTCTCTCCTCAACAAATACCCAGAAAGATAGGTCCGCATTCATCACTTGTAATAGTTGTTGATATATGTCTGTAAATGTTTAAATAAACTCTTGATTTTTCAATAATAATTGTTTCTTTGTTATCATTTAAACTTATTGTGGAATATGTTTTTTAATTACATTTCAAATAACAGAATTCTAACATTTTTTTTTCTCCCTTGAATATCAGATAGAATAAAAATGAATTTCTCAATTTTTAACAATTTATTTTGAAGTAGTGTTTGCCATTACTCATGTCAACAAATATTTTACCCATTTAGAATCATTTTCACACTGTGAGAAAATATCAAAGAGTGAAATTACTCATCAATATTTTTGGAAAGTTTCAAAATATTTCCCCTCATTATATCATCATGAAAATATTTCCCCTCATATTCTGCTAGAACCAGACTATTCCATAAAATATTTTCATGAATAAAAAAAGTAAGGAACTGCTTATTAAATTTAATATTTTAGTCTGTACAAATGTTTAAATTTGTCATGCATATTTTCTGGTAACCTAATGACTGTTTCATATACACAAGCAATTTTTTCAATATTTATACAATTTATTTAATTTAAGGAAGCCATTTACATATTTTTATATACAAACAGAAGTAATCTGTATATAATATATACATATATAATGTTTATGTATTTATAAATACATATATAAAAAAAGCATAAAAGTTCATCAGATTTGCTTATATAACTGATTATAACATTTTGCAATAATTCACTTTCTGAAGCCTGAACTGTGGCAAACATTTAAAACAGAAATGCCAAAGCCAATATAACAGAAAAGTGTCTTTTTGTGAATAATACCTACTTGCAAATTTATATGTGAAAGTAGTTACATTGAGAATAGTACATCATTTACATTTCTAGTATATAAAAACAACACTATTTGTCACCTTCTGCAATTTTTTTTTTCTTTTTGATCATCTTCAAAGCATTAGTAATGATATCTGATATCACCAATTGAGGGTGCTTACATTACCCTTTCTGTAGCTCTGTATTAAAAAAATTGGTACTTTTATCTTAGCAGGATGCAAATCTCACCAGTAGCACTTTTTTCTTCTCACCAATTAGCAGCTTTTATTTTGCATGTGAATAAATTGGAAGCAATGCTTTCATGTTATATTTTTGTTTGTGGTACTTAAAAAATAATAATAAAGTTAGTGAAAGGCATGTATTTTAAATGTTTGTTTTTAAATGAAAGTTATATGTTTTAAATTAAATGGGTAAAAAGTTTTTATTTTAAATGAAATGAATGCAATACGAATAATGGTGATGGGAACAATATTTGGCAATTTATCACCTGCACCTGGCTAACATAAAAGTACCAAAAATTATTTCCATTTACTTGTCATTTCCTTTCTCTACTGCATCATGTGAGAGAGGCTTTTCACCTTATATATAAACATATATATCCTTGTGAGAAGAATATTCTGTAATTACATTTTTTTTTGTGAGTTTGCACTTAGAGACTTCCTTTTAAGTACGGTGTGTGTGTGGGGGGGGGAGGGGGAATAACTCCTCTCAGATCATTTACAAATTTTATAAGATGCACAAAATATTCTGTTAAGATGAATACATAACGTGAAAAAGTAACATAGAGAGGGAAAAAAATTAGCATTCAGCTGTTTCAAGGCTTCCTAACAGGAGACCTTTCTTCCGTGAAGGAACAATAGCAGCGAAGTATATGTGATATTACTACTGCTGTTTCTCACATCTTTTATTTTGTCCTGAGGATTGAAGGTTGACATCCTTTTATGAAGCCATGAAACAGCTGAATGCTAAATTTATTTGGGCTACATGCACTTTTTATTGAGTTGGTTTTTAGATGTCATGGGGCTATTATAAAATATAAACATGTAAAACAATGAAATTGTTCCTTTATGGGTAATAACAAGGGCCTTTTTTTTCAAACGATACAAAATGTGATATTAAATTTGCTAGAAAAAAAAATGTAAAGGAAGAAAACATTGATATATTTAGAAAATTTCATTTGCTGTGAAATTCTTGGAAATATTTTTCATGTAATTCAACTATACATTTTCATGCGAATTTCTTTCCACAGTTAGCACATCGTACCTTCGTTTCATTAACAACTATGTAAGGATGAAGGCCATCATACCTGATTGTTTCTAATATTCTGCATTTGTTAGGCTTCCCAAAGGGTCTGCCTGCTACAACTCAATAAATTATGAAACGGTTAGGAATTCTTAAAACGAATGTTAGGAGTAAATATTTTAATTTCAATGCCGCAGCGAAATGCATTTTAATTTCAGTGGCACACAGGGGGCAATAAAGAAGTAGAAAACACTTCAAGAACACTAAAAAGAACTGATAAGATAAATACATAAGTGTAAAAAGCAACGCAAAGTCTGAAGTAATCAGGAATCACCTACCCAAAGTACCTATCAATTGCCAAAATAAGTTTAGTGCACACATTTATGAAGAATTCATAAGAGGAGCCCCTTTCTCAGTGAAAATATCAATAAAAACAGAACACACATCATAAACATGCAAGTTGTTCTTGAATTTTTCATTCAGAACATTTGTTTATCACTTAGTTACTTTTCATTTTACACTGAAAACCAACTTTTTGTGGTTTTCTTTACGTTGGTTTTGTATATGTCAAGTTTTCATTAACAATTTATTCTTAAAAACATTTTAGTATTTTTGAACTTTTTCTGAGTAATAATAATTTAAAACTCCTCCCTGACAAAGATCCTAGCTGCACAATTTTTCATTATAAGGAAAAAACAAACCCACATTCACAAAGAAAAAGGCATATTAATCTTACACATGTATTTAAAAAGGTTTTATAGCTAAATAAATGGTTCATATTTGAAAAAAAAAAAAAATCTAAATATTTAATATCACAGAAGAATGGGAGAAAACATGATGCCATTCACTATGTAAAACGTCATTAGCTTGATTTAAATTAAAAAAATCTGAATTTTCAAGAATACATGTTTTATATTAATGTATTTTCAAATGCATACATGAAATATATACATGTGGAGCTTTAATTTAAAAAATAGCTCACCTTTTTTGCCTTGCTATATTTCAATTAGTTAAAATCAGTATCAATTGTGGAATTAACACAGGCACAGGTGTCATATATCATATGCACCACGTTGGCACGATTTTTTTCCACCGCCAATTTGTCGAAAACTTTGTTTTTTAATATTAGTTACAAATAGCATGCAATAATAGCACGTGATTTTTTATTTCAGTATAAAAATAAAATGAAGTTATAAATGAAATATTTTTAAAAAGGAAATAAAGATAAATAAATGATAGTTTGATATAAATAAATATTGATATACGTAATAAAAATAATTTATAGAATTAAAATAAAAAATAACCGGGTTACCATGTAAGGCATAAAATTGTTATTTTGTTGCAATCGCGCCAACATGTATAGGGGAGACCGGTACACAGTGGACCACTTTTTCAGTTAACATTTTTTTTCTCTTTAACAGACTGACCGATCTGTATTAAAATATTTTTGAATATTCCTTAAACCTTCTTACATCCATCATAATTTTCTCACAACATAGTTTTTAATACATTAAAAAAAAAAATATATATATATATACACTTGTAAAGTGGACCAGTGTACCCTGGAAGCGGGGTACACTGGTCCACCCACCGGGGTACAGTGGACCACTATTAGGTATTATCTAAAATACAATATAAATCTATTTTTCATTAATCTAATTCTTTTTTGTTGTCCCTTCACCTGCAAAATAACATAGTAATATAAATTTTGAAAAAAAACAAAAAAAATTATATTTTGAAAATAATAACAGATTAATACAGGAACAATTGCAATTTAGTTGAAGTTATTACTTAAGTACAAAAAAATCAGCTCACATTAAAATTTGCAAATGAAATTCCAAAGTACTTATGAGTAAGATTGAGCCTGGAATTTTCAAGAAATAATTTTGGGTCTGAGAGCGACATTATGAAATCATTGACATCAACAGCAGATTCATCTACAGTTTCGAGAGAAACAAACTGATTTCCATTCAATTTGAGTCTCATGAATCTTACTTGAATAGAATCATCAACAATTAGACTACAGTTATATTTATCAAAGGCAGTAAATACAAAACAAAATATTTCTTACTATGTTAAATAAATTGTTATTTTTATTTGTTTACTTTATTTTACAGTTAAATCTACTTTAAAACAATCTTTCTTTATAGAAAATAAGCAATTATTAAATATTTTGAACATTCTGCATTAGAGGAGCAGAGTGGATTGTGGACCACTGTGCCCCAGGAGTGGGTAGTCCACTGTACCCCATGTTTAAGTTCAATAAATAATCATATTAATATTGTTTATAGCTTTCTTTTAAACATATTAACTTTAAAGTAAAATAAAAACAAGTATCTTAGCTTTGCAAAAAAGCTTTTTTATTTTATTTATCTACAACCTTTAATTACTAAAAAAATAAAAATATGATGATGAAAAATTTTACTTTTAGAAGCTCAAAACAACAAAGCAGGATAAAATAGTTCAATCTGAGCTAAACATTTTTTCTGAAGGCTATAAATAATCATTGCAGTGCTGTTGTCTATTAGGATAGAAGAGAAGCTTAAAAAAATTTAAATAAATAAAATATTAGGGGGTGGTCCACTGTGTCCATAGGTCCAGTGTGTACCGGTCTCCCCTATATGTTGCGTATATGACATATGTGCCTTAACACATCAAAAGATGAAAAATTTCTTTAAAATATGTTGCCACCTATGTTCATTTTTGAAAAGTAAAATCTTGAGATTAATTCTAAGCAAGTTTGATGTCAATAAGTTTATTTTTTGGAAAACATGATTTTTTTTACTGAAACGTCCCAGAATTAGGACACTAGGCATAAATGGGTTAAATCTTCTGGACGTCTGTTATTAATTCAATTTGAGTAGACTGTTTCTGCAACAGAATTTCTTTAAAAGAGAAAATATTTTTAAATAACATTAAATAAATAATTATCTTACTTATAAATGTCCGATAAAAAAAAAAAAATGAAAAATGAAATTCTTTCTGCTATTCAATATTTAAATAAAAGCACAAAATTTTAATAAATTTCAAAAAATTAAGCAGATTTTAAAACATTTTTACTACAAGATAATATTGCAAAAACCATTATTATTGTGTAAATATTTATCAAGAATGCTTTTAACTGTGACATTAATAACAAAAAAAGAGATACCTTTACAAGAAATTCTATTTCTTATAAGAACACTCTCTAATTTATCAAAGAACTCTATTCAATTTTCTTTTTAGTTTCTCGAAGCTTGTATCAAAATTTACTTTTAACAAATAATATAGTATTTGTACCTTAAATAAAGTGTAATACGTTCAATTTATCTTAAAATAATGAAAGATTTCATATATACAGCTGTACTTTGAATATATATGAATATACATAATTGATATGCATAGACATCATAAAAATAGGAATCAAGATATTAAGTATTATATTCAAGATAATTTGCTTCTCTATTAAATCTAACATGATTTACTTTAAATTAATCAATATTATTTTTTATCCTGAACCTGATATCATTCAAGATATTATATACTAAAATTGAAACAAGCATGCATTTTTTTTTTTTATTATTTGAGCTGTCAAGTATGAAGTTTTAATATATTATAAATGTTACTATTTATAATAAACATGTTTATTTCTTTATTTAAATATAACATTACAGATCAATCCTTTAATATACAGAATGAATAAAAGTAAATGAAATAAAAAAAATTAAACAAAAATTATTTATTGCATCAATACAAATACATTATATATTTACAAAGAAAATATGTTGAATTCCAGTTGACAAAATAAATTCTTCTTTCAAATGTCATGTTATATGGTGTCTAAGACAGCACCTCAGATGTAGTCTTAATTTCAAATTAAAACGAAACTATCAATAAAATTATAAGGCAGGAGACGAAGTTTATCTTTATCTGAGGTATAAGAAAAATCTTCGCTGTACTAGATGAAAATCACAAGTGCGATATCAACAAAGTTTTCATTTTCAAAATTCTATAATAACGCCATGCTTAAACATGTAAAATAAAAATAATTAATCACAAAACTCATCAAGGAAACAACATCGTTAATAATTTGATATAACTTGCAATTTTATCCAGATGAATTTGGTAATCCACTGTTCTTTAATTATTTACTTTAAAAAATAATAGCACTATCTCCATCGTGAGAATCTTAGTCAAAAATTTTGCCACAAAACATTAAATTTGGTGTATAAATAATACGTTATGTTTCATTTCAGAAAATCAGCGAAAACGTCTGCCATATTTGTTTATTGTTTTGCTGCCTATTACCCTCGCTATTACCCCATCCCGTTCAGAACCGGTATCACCCTTCTTCGCCCTCGCTTTGTAGGAGTGTTAGGGGCTGTAGCACCTCACGTGACAGAGTCACTCTCTGGGGTTGTAGGGCGCCGTCGCTGAACGTACCCTTACTAGAAGTTTTTTTTTAATCGATTTTTTTAATATAATTAAATAAAATATATAATTAAAATTATATATATATAATATATAATTTTAATATAATTTTTAAAAAAATTAAGAAAGGGTCAAATTCATTGGGAATACTTCCGTTCAGTGTATTCCCATGGATGATCCATGGTTTTCCGCCAATCTTGTTGGTGAAAACGAGAGCTTTCGAGATTTGGCGCCATCTAGTGTTTTTATTGGAAAAACGATATGTTTGAGCTTGCGACTTTGTATATTTGCTGTAGTGTATGCATGAGCCACAGATTGCATGAGCACTGGTTCTTACAAATGAAAATAGATATGTAAGCCGTAAGAGGATCGACTTGCATCTAATTGTATCTAAAATTTTCAGTACTCACACATACATTATGGAAAAAAACTAAGTTGGATACAAAAACTTATCGTTTCTTCAGTAACAATAGTTTATCCAGCGTAAGCTTCTCTACGTCCCTGCAAATTGCTTTTAATAAAATTTCACCAACATTTTAAATGATGCTGCTTAGTAGAGAAAAAGGGAAAGAAAGAAAATTTTATTTTGTACGGTCTGAGAAAACTCGATTTGCTCATGAATAATAGTTTAAAAAAAAAATCATGTTAGTCATAGATACAATGTAAAATTAGGAATAAAATTTCACCAACATTTTAAATGATGTCCTTTCTGCTTAGTAGAAAAAAAGGGAAAGAAAGAAAATTTTAATTTTGTACGGTCTGAGAAAACTCGATTTGCTCATAAATAATAGTTTTAAAAAAATCATGTTAATCATAGATACAATGTAAAATTAGGAATAAAATTTTCTTTTTCTAAATTAAGAATATAGTTATAAATAAAAATGTGTTCATAAAATTGCTAAATGGTACTTTTGTTACAATTTGTTTCTATGAAAAATCCAAGTGATATTTTAGTTTTGGAAGAAAAAGTAATAATTCTTTATGAAATTGATTATTGTTTATTGATTTATAAGAAACAAAACAAATAAAAAACAATTGTAAAAAAAAAAGTCCAACGCCAGAAATATGGCCTGGAAAACTTCAAATTCTGGCCAATGTAATTGTTCTAGGCCCACAGGTTCACAGTACATTCCTCTGAAATTCCCATTTGGCTTATTAATTGTTATAATCCATGCATGTAACAGTATACAACAGTTGATACAGTTTTCCTCTTGCAGTTAAAAATATTGTAGTTTCTTTATTTTTGTGAATAACAAAATTTTGTAAGGAAAATCACATCCAGTTTTACTTTTTGATAATTTCTTTTATTAAAATTTTTTTTTTTTTTTTTTTTTGGAAAGTGTAACATTGCTTTATTTATTTAAAACAATCCTTATCTTAAAATTGGCAGGTATTCTATTCCCTTTAATACTCAAGTTTCACAATTTGTTATAATGCTGAAAAATAACAATTCATGTACTTTTTTGTGTGTTTGAAAAATACATTCTCAACATAACATTTTATAAAAAGGCAATTTTTATGGAATGTAATTTTGTGAAGAAATTTTGGGTAAAATGAACCCCATTTTCCCCAGGATTGATCCCTGGCTTCAAATCTGTTACTTTAGTTTTGTATTAAGATTCTCAAATAAATGTTAGCAGTAAATACCACAGTACATAACCACAGCCCTGGCAAGATTATATCAAGAAAAAACCATCCAAATAAATTTCAGTGAAAGTAAAATAATTTTTCCCTTCAGTCTATACTATCCATCCACAGTAAGGGAAACCATAGAGATACTAACACGCAAAAATACAATATGTAACGATGCAGCATCTTTTTAACTTGCTAAAATTGTGACTTGAGTGACTCCATGGTTACAAATATGAAAATAAACAACCAAGTAAAAATAAAAAATTACATGCATAATTTTTAAAAAGTACATGAAAATTAAAGGATAGCATTTTAAATAATAACTTCAAAGACCGTACAATTATAGAACATTCTCATTTGTTTTTGAAAATGGCTCAGAGTGAGCCAAAATATGTCAACAACCTAATAAAAGTTATTGTACTGTATATTATGTTGTTAATTTACACCTTTTAGCATTTAAAAGAAGTATATGTTAGCAGTATTATTTTTCGGTACTTTTCTATTATCCCGGCGACCACTTTTCATAACAAAAAACTATCACCAAACTGTAATGCCAAATAAATGGGAGAACGTTGCCATTGGAATATCTAAATAAATAAAATATAAGAATTTAAGGGCACAATTTTTATTTTAATGAATGAAATAACTGATAAATCAATAAAACATAATGAAAAATGAACGCAAATTTTGAATTAAGAACCACTTGATGACATAACAAACATCTATAATGCTTCTGACATCAAGTCAATGGGACTGCATTTTTGGTATTTAATCTTACAGTTTGGCGATAGTTTTTTGTTATGAAAAGTGGTCGATGGGATAATAGAGAAGTACCTATTTTTGTTTACATTTCTTAATTTGTTTATAGATTTCCAAAAGATCCTAGACACTTGTGGATATTAGCACTTTGTTATAAAGATAGAAGTTTACCACATCATAGTTTATTCTCTGCTTATTTCACAGTGGATATCGTTGACCAGACGTCTGTCTCATGTCTCAGTCTGAGAGATAATGGTGTGCCTATTATATTCGTATATTACAAAGTGTGTTTCAAAGGTGAGATAATGAGAACAAATACTAATCTTAATGAGTAATTATGCTTTTTATTGATAAATAATTCTAGATTTGGTGCATTTAATTTTAAATTTTACGAGTCTGTCTGACTCACTTAATCAAAAAATTGAGAACCAGGTTACAAGAAAACGTGAATCAACTGAGAAAAATTCATAGGTTAATTTTCACAAGGGTGCAACTTCACTGCAAATTTTTGCTTTTCTTGATTTTTATTTAAAAAATAATAATAATTAATTAATAAATCTGCATTTCCACATAATCATAAGAAACATATATACTAGAAGATCTTTATAACGCAAACCTAAAAATGCAAGGTTTTGTGTTATATAGATCATTTATCTACAGGGGGGTAATAATTTTTTTAAGGGCATTCATGGGGTAATTGAGCATAAAATAAATAGGCAGGAGGAATTTATGTTAAATATATTCTATTAAAATCTAAATGTAAATAAAACCTCTCTGTATACTTTTCATTTTCAGTTTACATCATGCTAATACAGTAGAAGATGTTTAACGCACAGCTTCTGAGATGTAAACAATGAATTTTGCAGCTAAGAAGAGTTCGCAATTCGCATTGTAGAAAAAAAATATTGCTACACACTGACACTAGAGGACTCAGTTTCAAACATTATTTCATCTTTATCTTCTTAAAATTCACGCTTTTTAATGGAAATATTGTTATTGTCAATTTAAAAAATATTGGAAATAAGTAATATGATTTCATCCCGGCATATTTGTATCATGTTTATATAACGTAATTTAACAATATGTGAAATATTATGCAAAAATTTATAATCTGCACAATTTTTGGTCTCAAGGAATGCAATATAAAGATGCCCTACTGTATATTGATAAGTTCCTGACATATTTTGCCATGTTTACAACATAAGCTTTAATGATGTGTGAAATGGTCTACTGTTTGTTGATCACAAGAATAGCTCTCGCCAAAAAGTCTGTGCCTGTCTGTTGCCGTGGAAACAAGACTCGCTCCATTTTCGACAGGGGAAGCCAGAAGATAGGCATTCACATTGGTTTACTAAGCGCCTTGAGGGCGTGTTGGCGATGTTTTATTATTATTACTTTTTTTTGTAATTTTAATCGATTCATCGAATGAAAGTAAACTATTTCATATATTATTTATATGATAATATTTAAATTTTACAAATGAAAATAAAATATGAATCAATATGAATTAATCATGAAATTAATTACAGTAAAAACTAAATTAAATTAACTTAAATAATTGTTTCAAAATTAATATTTTCATAGCCATTAATAATTATCAATTACTTTAAATTATTAATACAATGACCGAACTTCAGTGATTATTATAAATTTCAGCATGTATTTTCAAACAATTTGCAAGGACAGAGAAATTTTTTTATCATTAAAAATATAAAAAAAATCCCTGACGGCTCGGCCTACAGGCACAGGTAGATTTCGAAGATGCAGATCCTAGGGCGCCTGTTTGTTGGGAATTGCGGAAGAAATGACCTTTTTGCCATGATACGGCAGATGGGAACCGCCCACTTCGAAACCTAACTTGTTTGCAGGCGGAGCCAACAGAATTTTTTTTTTTTTTTTGCTATAAGGGTTGGTCCTATAAAAAATTTGTCAATATAAAAGTTTTAGATAATATTAAAAGGATTAATAATAAATTCAAGCAGATTTGATATCTTGTGAATTGATGAAGTTATAATTTTTTTCTTCTAAAACACCCTTTCCCCTCCCCCCTTGGGGCCATTTTTAATTACAGTATGGAACCATTTATCCAGAATCCAGTTAACCGGAAAACCAGTTATCCAGAATGATATTTCCAACTGACTGATTTCAGAATCTTTCCAGAAAAAAGTGCCATGCAGTGCCAGTTTGACATGTGCATTGCTTGATAGATTACCACATGCATTGTACAACTTGACCAATATCTTGCTCTTTACTCAACTCGACCAGTATTTGAAATGAAAGCCTATTTAGTCAGACATTGAGCATTTTGATTCTTATGCAGTATTATTGTTTCCAAGGTACTGCCAGAAATTGCCTTCTTTCAAACTCTGATTAATCTTTGATCTTGATAGGATCTGAGCCTTAATCAGAGTAAAATCAGTAACAATGTTACAGCCACATTTATTCTACAAATCTTATCAAATGGATGTTGTTTTAATGTCCAACCAGTTATCCAGAAAAACCAGTTATCCGGAATACATCTGGCCCCGACCATTCCGGATAAATGGTTCTATACTGTATATCTAAAATCTGTCATACATAAATTTTCGACCCTTTTCCTAAAAGTAATAATAACTTTAAACGGATTTGATATGTATCATAATTAAGAAATTATGGGGGGGGGGGGGTTCTGTTTTCACAAAAAGCACCCCCCTTGGTTCCGAGATTTTATGACCCTTAATTTTATGTATCAGTTTGGAAGAGATTTATGCAGATTATTTTCCAGTTATCGTGTCCATAAAAAAATGACGTAGATAGATAGATAGATAAAGTTTTGAACAGGGGGTGGTTTTGGGTTCTGGGAGTCATAATCGGCGTAGATCTGCAAAATTTTTCCAAAAATTCCAACTTAGGTCAGAATGTAATAGGTAGTATTTCTTACGAAATCTACCTAAAAATAATAATACGTTCTAAACTTTTAGAATTTTATTCAAGCATGTGAAAGTCCTCTAAATCACTCTCAGAAGTCTCGATTTCTTCTGAATCAGAATCGCCGATATTAATGTTAAATGACAGTTCGTCAGTGTTGAATTCAGGGGGTGGCCCGGGGGGGACATTCCCCCCCGGAGCCTGGAAATGTTTAAAGAAGGAAGATTTGAGATTTTATGCTTTCAATGGGCAAAAAGTGGAATTTCCCCCCCCCCCCCCCGGAACTATATTATGTCCCCCCCGGAGCTACAGAAATCCCTCCCGGAGAAAAGTGTCTGAATTCAACACTGCAGTTCGTCCATTAAATCCTCTAACAGTCCATCTTTTTCCCAGTAATTATTTTCAACGTTTTCCACATATTTGCAATGCGCTGCCCATTCTGCCGAAGTAACCTCAGTGATAGCTGTTTGAAGTAGAGATTTTAGATTGTCCTAACTTGAGTCACTTGTAACATTTCATTCTTTTACTTTTCTTTTCACAGAGGACCACACAAATTCTATTGTGTTTAGATCGCAATGATAAGGGGGGGAGTCGTAGAACTTCATGTCCTTCTTTTTCTATTAAATTATCAATTTTAAAGATGATTTTCTTTGGACGATTACGTCTATTAGAGAGAACAGTTCAGCTTTCCGCATTTATTCGTCGCAGTATATTTTGTTGTGTTTTAGCCAGTCTATCATAACTTTTTTTGTAGAAATATTTCGTAGGAGTGCGGTTTTCAACAGTCGTATGATACGCAGCATTATCCATACATACGGCACTGTTCGCACACACATCCATTTTTTGAAGTTTTCGTAGCCAGATTTTACGTCATTTTAGTCATTTGCCAGATTTTACGTGCTTGCGATTTCAAGACTTCACCTTTCCTAAATTGGAAGGGTGTCGTTTCAGTTTAACAAATTAGCAAAATTATTTAAACAAATGGGAACAAATAATTTAAGAAGCAAAATCAAAATTAAATCAAAAATAAGATAACGCGTGCAACTGCTGATCTGAGAAGAAGAATGACGTGGGGTAACCTTTTATTCCGCCAATTCCTCACACGCGTATTCCCCATTCGAAATGGATAGGTCTTGTTACTATAGCGACCGCCACAAACCAGACTTCTTGGCGGGAGCTATTCTTGTGGTCGACAAACAGTATATAATGCAAAACCTTGTGTCTTTAAGTTTGCATTATAAAGAACTTCTACTGCATATAATGAAAATTTATCACTGAATTATCATTGAATTAATTAATTTTAAAAACTGTGAACCAAAAAAAAACAGTAGGTTCATTTACTAAATAGAATAAGATTTTTTGCATGATTCATTGACAGTATTAAATCTACCCAGAACAGCAAGTTTGAGAGAGAGTGTTTATAGTTTGCAAAATAAAATATTTGTTGTTGTTTTACTTAAAAATCTTGATGTTTCTAATTTCTCTAGATATCAAATGCCAGTCCTGCAATTTTTATAAAATTGCAAAAATCTTTATGAATTTATAAAGTTTGTGAGGTGAGTTACTTTTAAGTAATTAGTATAATTATAAATGTATAATTAAAGTATACATGTATTAATGTATTACTCTGAATATTTAATTGCATTTTCCTGGACCTATTTTATTATTACCGAATTTTATTACTATGTTTTTTAATTTGATTTGGGCTTATTTAAGGGGTTTTATGTATATAACATTAAAATGTTAGATTGTGGATTCAGGGCTGACATGAAATATAAGTCGTAAGTTATATATTGATTTTTGATATTGGTTTCTAGTCTGTTTCAAAGTTTTATGTATATCCAAAAGTTTGTTTATACATGGTTATAATTATTACTTTCTTAACTATTGTTATTGTAATGAAATCTGGGTTTTTTGTCACTGAAAAAATCAATTGAAATATTAGATATACTAAAACATCCAAAGCTTACTATATTTATGTAAAGTAAGCCTTTGCTTTTGTACGACTGATGGTATGGTTTTTAATGACTGTTTATATGATTCAAATTTATATTTTCTAAAATAATGTAAGATTTACTACAAAATATAACCATGTAAGAGCTAAATATCACTGACATTTTATTGTTTTGTACTGATATGAATACTACTATATTGCTAGTAAGGTAATAAAAAAATTCTTGTTAAAATTGAAGTCAGTGGTGTATACTATGTTGTACCCCCCTCCCTCCCCCCGCCCCACTATCAATATCTCTAAGATTACAGTTTTGAAAAGTTGTCTTAACCATCAAAGAGATGTTTCTACAGAAAAATACCAAAATATTGATCATTTTTGAAAGTTTTTTTATATACTTAAATTCAATATGAAAATATTGAATTTTATGATTAAAACTGAATTTGTATTTCTATTTTTTCAATTAAACTTTTAATTTTCATAAAAATGCAATATTATTTTCACTTTTTACTGATTTAATATGTTAGATTCTCTTTTGAATGAACTTGAGTTGTATATAAAAATAGTTGATTTGGACATTTATTTATTATATTTAGGCACAGGTGTATTAAGTAAAAAGATTTTAAATGTTTATTTTTTGTTGTGAGTAAATATCATTCTTATGCAATATGTTTATTAGAAAAACGATTAGAGTATAAGATGTATTTAATCCATACTTCTGTATTCCAAAAAATCTGTAATTCAGACATTTTTTAATTGTATGTTATTTTTATTTTTATTCCTCATAAGTGATAATAGACGGTGCCACTACACAAATGAAAGAATACTTCAGAAAATACTATTTTTAGGCTACTAATTTTATTAATTTATTTTATATTTTAAAAGTTTCACAGTTATGTTTGAATACTAAAAGTTTATTTAACTTTTATAACATTGACCTTGTATTAAATATGGGAATGAAATAAATATTCTTTAATAATAACTAATTTCTTTCTAAAACATTTTTTTTTCTTAAAGAAAACTAATTTTGTTTGCAATATTCTCTATGTAATAGCAATAATTTTTGTGATTTGTGTTATTTATTTAGTAATTTAAAATATGATGTTTGATATTTTCATACATTTTATATTTATTTTCAGATTTTCCTTTTGCAAAATATTTTCAGTCAAAACAAGTTTAAATGAATGGACCTTATGCACGCGACCTGAGGTAGAGGCTAAAATTCGTCTGCTGGCGGTATTTACTGTTGAACATTAGCATAGCAGTCTATGGAGTGTGAGTTATTAATGCTTGTTTGTTAAAAATACCGCAAAAAAATTCTTTGTTGTAGCTGTATATATTTAATATATTGTAATAAGATTTCAATATGTTGTTCTGTATGCGAGAAAATTCCCTGAATTTGTAAAATTTCTGTTAAAATTTCTGTACTTATCCTGGGTCGAGGCTAAAGTCGTCTGCTAATGGTATTTGCGCCTGCACATACTGGATTTCTGTCGGTACAGTGCCGAGAATAACAGATCGACATACCGCCAGCTCTGGCGTCTGACGTCACGTGCATAAGGTCCATTCTTCAGCTGCTATTGACTAGATAGTTCTGTAGACAAAAGCATTTGGCTTCTGGCTCTGATATTTTTAGTGAAATAAAAAAATTCCAAAATTTTTATGTTTGAAGCTGATTTTTGAAATGTGAAATCAATAATTATGTGAGATGTATTTATATATATGAGATATTAACTTAGATCAGCCATTGTGAAAAAGCACATGTAAAAGCAAAAAATGTTTATATTTTCAGAAAATTTTTTCTTTTTTTTAATTAGTTGATCTTCAGTTTTGTTGCAAGTGATAATGAGTGGGGCTGGTTGAGCTTAAGCCGAAAGGTGGTCCTCCTTGCCTGGTTTGACCTTTGATGTTGTTGCAAGTGATAAAATAAATGAAAGAAAGAAGAAAAAAATTCAGTTTTCATGTTAGTGCATTAAGTTTTATTTTCAAATTTACATTAAGTCTGAAATTACTTTATCAAGGCTTTACAAATTTGGTAAAATCTGGTAGCCAGCAAAAAGTTCTAGTCACCAATAAAATATTCCCCCCTCCCCCTCCACACACCCCATCATTGATTTTCAAAAACCACAAAAGTGTTTTTTAGGAATTAATTGAGGAAAAAATAATAACAAGCATGGTTTTGAATAGCACTCAAACTTTATGTAAACCACCTTTCATATTAAAAAGTATCAAAATTATATATATACAGTAGAAGATCTTTATAACACAATTCTCCATATAACGCACAACTTCTCAGATGTAAACAATGAATTTGCAGTTAAGAAACACCTGAATTCCTACGTTATAAATAGTTGCTATTCTCTAGAGGACTAAATCTGATACAATAATTTAACTTTATCTCCTTAATTCAGAGCTAATTACTGAAAAAATTGCTATGATTTGATGCAGCTATGTTCGGACAATGTTTATAAAGTAAATTTAACAATGTGTGGAATGATCTATATTATGCAAAAAATTATATAACTCCTGGTAATAAAGAATGCAATATAAAGATACTCTAATGTATTTTGGTATGCTTCACACATATTTGGCCATGTTTTACAAGCTAAATTTAATGATGTGTGAAATGTGATCTATATAACGCACAACCTCATGTTTTTAGGTTTGCATTATAAAGATCTTCTACTGTATCTGGAAAGAAAAAAGAAATATTGTAACAGCTGAATTAACGGTATGTCTGGGAAATGCTTATTTCTGAATGCTTCAAATATCTAGGTACTTCAGTACTACAAAAAATCTATATCTGATGATCTGCATTTTGTTGCATTGTGTCCCATTTTATGTGCCACAAAGGCTGGATTAACAATATTTCTTACTATGCTATTGAAACCTGACTCCCCCCCCCCCCCACTCAGATTCTAATTACATGATTTACTGGCGGGTCTGTCTAGAGCAGAAAAAAAGGAATTTTTTTGTGAATGAGATAGAAAATGCCTTAGGATAGCTTTTCTTGTCGCACACTAGTATGGGTAGGAGAGAGATAGTTTGTTAGTTCAATTTTTGTACAAAAAAAAAAAATAAAAAAAAAATTGTTATTTTTAAACAAACAAAAAAATCTGCCAAATTAAATAATTTGGTCGCCAACCATATTTTTCAAGCCTTGCTTATGATCATTGGTGAGTTGGTTGTTTGGAAAATATCAGATATCAAAAAAACTGTCCAAAAACAATTTATGAACCCTGTTGAAATGCGTAATTTCTTTTACCTTTGGTTTTAAACTGAGCAGGTTTGAAAGTGTGTACTATATTATTATTTTAATCTTATATGGTGAAAGGACTATTAAAGAAAAAAAAATACCAACTCTAAAGTTAATCCTTGTTGAGTTGCAAATTCTTAAAATACCTATTATGAGCAAACAATATTATTATTATTTCAGTGTGTATGAATTCTTTGAAACATTTTAGCAGCCAAGGATTTGTTTGACTGGCCTGCAAGACACAACTTATAGTTGAAAATTGTTATGGCAAAATTTATGTGACAATACAAATTCATTACTACAACACATTTTGGAGGTAAAATTTTAATAATTTTTTTGTGAAAAATTAAGAAATGTATGCAAGAGAAGAAAGTTTAGTATACGGCAGAACTTGGTATACTGTGTTTACATTGCAGTGATTGGAAGAAATACAAAATGAATCCAACAAATAAAAATATGTAAATTTCTGTTTCATATTTCTGTAATCAACAGTTTTTAAAAGACTGCATGAAAATTAACCGCCTCCATGAAAAAATTCATCCACCAGAAGTGACTATTTTAATATAATTTCCCACTCTTGTATTTTTCTATACAAATGACTTAATGTCTATACTTCTAGATATCAAGTATCAGAATCTACTGTTTTTTTTTTTCTTTTTTAAATGTATCATGCTTTATCAGTAGTATGGATGTAAAGTGCAATTTTTGTTTTTAACAATTCTTAACGATAAAATGAATGCTAATCTTAATACATATATATATTTGTATAGTTTATAAATTCAACCTCAGCTATCCTATGCAGAAAAAATCATTTAAAAATATTAAAATGTGAGTGAGAAATCGCGCAAGAACCTTCCCATAGAGTTAACATTAGCTTGAGCATTTCTTCGCGTGACTAGCGTAGGCTCTTAAGCCACTGTGGAAATCAGACTCAGTCACATAATACAGATGCATGTTTTAAGTCATGTGAATAATGGTTTCCTTTATTGTTTGTAACCGGGTGAGGAACGCCCCTTGTTTACTGAAAGATTGGACAAGCCTGCATAACTGTATCGAGTGGTTGATGCAATTTTTTTTCTTCTTAGGGACTTTTTTTATTTTTTATTTTATGAATTATAAAATTTTGTAAATAAAATCACATTTAGTTTTACTATTATAATATTCTCTATTACATTTTTCTTTTGGTAAATTTAACAATGCTTTATATATTTAAATCAATCTTGATAAACCTCAAAGTTGGCAGATACTCTTGAAATACTGCCAATCTTTTCCTTTTACTACTTAAGTATCATAATTTGTTATTATACAGAAAAATAACAATTCTTATACTTGTTTGTACTTGTCTGTTATGGAGGCCTTGGCGAGATAGAGAAAATTAAATGGCCTTGACAAGAAAAGGAAATTTTTCACACATATGTTATGCAACTTATTCACTGTTTCCTACACACAGGCAATTTTTTTTAATATTTACACAATTTATCTAATATAAAGAAGCCACTTATCATTTTTTATATACAAACACAAGTAATTTATCTAATATGTGTAATTAATAGAAATTTTTTAAATACACATATAAAAGAGCAGAAAAATTCATCAGATTTGATTTTATAGCTGTTTATATCATTTGGCTACAAAATGCACTTTATAGAAAAGCTATTATTATGAAATATAGTTTTGTGAATTACCTCTTATTCGAATTCAATTTTCTTCTGAATGGATCACTGATATCAAATCTGTTCCATTATTTCTGTATTAAGAATCTAAAAAAAGTAGTAATAGTATTTTTGTTTACATTTCTTAATTTGTTTCTAGTTTTCCCAAGGATTCTGTTCAGAGACACTTGTTTAGTAAAGATTCGAGACCACTGCAACATAGTTAACACTGTGTTTTCATGGTATACGGCTGATATGATTTACCAAACGTCTGTCTAATGTGTCAGGCTGAGAGATAATGATGTGCCTACTTTCTTCCCATATATTCCAATGCATCTTTCAAAGGTGAGATAATGAGAATAATTAATCTTACTGAGTAATTATGTTTTTTATTGGCAAATAATATTAGGGTTGAGTGGGTACTGGTAAGTACTGATAGCTTTTATACACATTTACCAATAAGTATTATCATATTGCTGATAACTCATGTACCATATATATATATATATAATTTAATTAATTAAATCAGTTAAAGTCATAGTGGAAATCACTAATATTGAAATAAATGTATGCAAAGAGTATCTAGATATACCAAACTATTTATAGAAATAACACTGTAAGCCATAGAAGTTTTAATAAACTGTCTATGTATAGCATATCTGAAGATGTTCTTCCACATATGAATTAATTTTAATGCTTCTAGCAATTATTTTGTTTAGAAACATTTAAGAAAATTTCTGTCGATCACATTTCTGCCTTTCAAGCTTTTCCATACATTGCATTTTTATTTCCTGAAATTATACATTTTTGTTTGCAAAATGTGTAAATTAATAAACATTTTTGCAGAAACACTAGAAATTGTGTAAAAGGATTTTTTGTAAGTGGTAAATAAACCACTGAAAATACACGTTTTTTCCAAGAAGATTAAAAAAATATCACACAGTAGGTATATACCTTTCAATTGTATTTTTTTATTATATCTGAATTAACTTGCAACTTAAATATTGTATTGTCAATAATTGGAATCTGCTATAGTTCCTGTTCATATCAAATTAGATTAGAGTATTTTTTTCAAGTATACTTTGTAAAATTCATTTTATCTCAATTATAATTTAAGGAAATCTTACAAGAGAATTTTATGTAATTCTGAGTGGAAGATGATCCTGTTAAGTGTCAATTCTGCAAGGCTGTTATTTGAAACAAAAACACTATCAAAAGTGACTATTTTCAGCATCAGGTGACTAGAGCTTCTATTTTAGCACAAAAACCTTGAAAAACGACTATTTTTGTTGGGGGGGGGGGGTAAATCAGAAAGCAGGAGACTATTTTCTCATTGCAACTATTATTCTTGCAAAAAAAAAAAAAAAAAAAAAAAAAAATTCATTAGTCCCAAGCTGCAAGCTTTTTCTTTTTGTTAAAGCCCCATCTTCCAACGTTACATTTCATTATCAGTTTCTTAAATTTTTTATTCAATTTTTAAAATCTATAAAAATTTCCTTTGTAAATAAGGAAATTACTGTTTTCAATATGTAGCCTAAGTATTCCAATCTTCTAAATTTTGGTTAGAAACAACTAATTTTTGGTTTCACTCAAATTTATAGGCTTTGCAGTATATTTCTGTCAATTTTGTTATTAAAAGTATCTAACCCTTTAACTGCTATATAAACCATATTCAATTGATTCACATTAAATTTTTTTAATGTTCTGTGTGAAATGTATTTGTTTCTAACTCCATAGCTCATAGTATAAATATATTTCACACTAGAAATTTAAATTAATAAATGAGTTAAAAAGAATGTTAATTAAAAATAAGTTGTATTTTATTAAATAAAATTTCTGGTTCAAATGAACATATATAACATAAAACATGAAAATTGCTATTACTTATTTATTATTAATTATTATCACTTATTGTGATTTGTCAGTCTCAATTTATTCTTTACATTGTGGCAGCCAGGACGTTAAAATTGCCAATGATCTACTGCCATGCTGATTGGCATGTCATGATTAACTACTCAGTTCTATCTTTCCCCATCCACAATGTAAATGTTGACTTTCCATGTAGTAATAGTTTTTTCATTAAAATCTCTTAAGACCAAAAATAAATAAAATTACACAGCACTTCAAATACATCAATTTTATCCTATAACTTGAATAGCAATTCTTATATGACAAATGTTTTACTTTTAAATTGTTTTATGTGTCATATATGTTACATTTTTTTATTGAATTCCTTGAACTTATTTTCTCTAAATTTAAAGTATTGTATTGCTAATAGAGACTGATCATGCCAAGGTGGAGACAGGGATTCTAGTGTTCTTTGGGGTCTTCTTCCTATACTTTTTTTTTGTTGCATTAACATACATATGGAAACATATAAATGCTCAGTTATATATATATATATATATACAGGGTTATTCTAAATGGTGGACCCATTTTCAAAAAATTGTATTTATTAAAGAACAAATCCAAAATGAACAATCTTTATACCATTGAAAAGAGGAAGTTTCAAAGTTTTTTTAAGACATTATAAATGTTCAATGTGTCTACCGTTTGCTGCATGGCAAACATCTACGCAATAGCCAAACTCGTCCCACACACGAGAAAGCATATCTGCTGTTACTGAGTGCACGGCTTTCAAAGCGGTGATGGTTCCAAAGTTGGCCAGTAGAGGTCGCACTGTAATAGGCCACGATTTCATTTCACTGTCAATTGTGAGTGAGATGGCTACTGTGGAGCACAAGGTTTTCTGCGTTCTTAAGTTCGCAAGACGTGAGTCACAAATTGCAGTGCAGCGGTCATTTCGTCTTAAAAAAAACTTTGAAATTTCCTCTTTTCATTGGTATAAAGATTGTTCATTTTGGATTTGTACTTTAATAAATACAGTTTTTTGAAAATGGGTCCATCATTTAGAATAACCCTGTATATTGTTTTTAACATTATCATACTCTAAAAGTCCAAAATAATGATTATTATCATTTACAGGATTTTTTTTTATAAAGATTAAAAGATGCAAATTTTAAAATATTCAAGCTACATTTACAGTCCTCAGAAATCAAGAGGTCCAGAAACATTTGTCCTTTGGCGTGTGTTTTAATCAGGCTTTGATTACTCAAAGAAAATCATGTTTTTTATCAGAAATTTTTAATTTAGTAATTGATTTAAAATGTTGAGAATAGCAATTTAGAATACTGTGTTTCTTTTTTACTTATTTAGATGGCTATAAAATTAGACTTTATTTATTTCATTTTTTCTTTCTTTTTTTACGTAACTTTCTTGTAAAGAATAGATAAGTTATTCACACAAAAGTTGCATATGCCTTTTTTTTATCAGATACATCCTTTGTGATAAAACTATTTTTAATAGACATATTTCTTGTTCAGTTAATTTTTGTTTTCAAAATGAAATTAAAGTTGCAGCTAATGACTTGCAACAGAAGTTTTCTTGTTTGCATTTACATCACAGTAGTGCTCAAGTATAAGACATGCACATTAGAGTGAGACGAAAAATATTTTTTGGGAATTTCAATATGCTATCATTTTCACAAGTTGCCTTTGATCAAAATAAAGATGGAAATTAAATATCAGCATAATTGTATCATGTTTGGAGATGCTGCAAGAAGAGCAAACTCTAGGTTTTTATTAAAAGTTTGACAATTTCGCAATTATGTTGAAATTGACAACTGAGAACTGAATATTCTTCTTGCAGCACCTCCAAACTTGATCTAATTATGCTGATATTTAATTTCCATCTTTATTTTGATCAAAGGCAACTTTTAAAAGTTATAAATAAGATGTAGATTTTCACAAAACAGTTTTGCTTATTATTTTTATGGTAAATAATAATTAATTTCCCATTTTTTAAGTAAGCAAGCAACTGTTTTGGCTGCTATTTTTGCACAAATGCTGCTATTTTGGCTGCTATTCCATAATATGCTACTAAACTAACTGTTTTCATGCCATTAGACAGTCAATCAGGGACTTCTGGATTCATGCACTAATGCTCTACCAATTGAGCAATTCTGAACAACTCTAATTGACATAATCCATACAAATTACCTGTTGGCAGATTGGATGTTAATGCCAGCAAGTTATTTGAAAGATTTCTACTGGCCAGTATGAGTTAATTGGGAGAGTGTTGGCACATGAAACTACAGGTCTCAGGTTAGATTCCTGACATGGCCATCTTTCACTCATTAAATTGAAGTCATTTGTAAAACAGATTTTGTTTTAATATTAATTACAAACTTGTACCATAATTTTTTTTTTTTTTTTTTTTTTTTTTTTTTGGTGGCAAATAAGCTTTACTGAGTGATCATCTTGTTTACTAATGTTGCTTTTTCATGGTTTTATTTATACAGCCAAACTCAATTAATACAAGAAGCAAGGGAATTATAAAATTTTTCATATTAATTGTTACCTGTAATGTCCATGAAGGTAATAAAAATCTTAAAAATACACATAATTTAACTAATTACTACTATTAGTTGCTCTAATTATGTCAATGGTAAATTTAACTTAATGTCATAGAATTAACATGAAATATGCAGTCTTAACTTTGTAAGTGTAATTTTCTTTAGATAAAATCACAGTACTGATGTCAAAGCATCTAAAGATACAGTATTCTATAAACCATGAACGGCATGCAGTAATGCAACTAATTACTTCCCATTCTCCCAGAAAAGATCAGCTAAGACTAAGTTACTGCAATTTTCAAATTTGCATTTTTTTTCTTTATCTTTGAAAAAAATATTATATTATTTTTAAAGTTTTCTTTTGCAATATTTTCTTTTTTTAGACTTATATGCTTTTCGATAAATATACTTAGAAAAAAGTTTTGTTTTTTTCCCGTTTTATAAATTTTATTTTTACCCATTATCATACTGAACTAACTTTGACCTAGTTCATTATATAGTCCAAAAAGAGACCTTTTATACATGCATGCATACACACTTACATATGGAATCATTGTATAATGCTATTGGTAGTACTAGAGGAGGGCAGGGGGCACACCTGCCCAATAAGGGGCAACTAAACTAATTATTTAGGATTTGAATCTGTTTCTGTGTTTTGAATCTTGTGGTTTGAGTTCGAATCGACTCAGTTTTTCAAAAAAATATCCATAATATTTTTTTAGATAAAAAACTATTTATCCCTATGATGTAGCTAGATGCAGAAAAAGATCATTATGTGTAACACTTTACATGTTTATTTTTTGACATAAAAGATAAAATTGATGTTATAGATATCGTTATATGTACTATTTTCACATAACTACATTAAATTATGAATCAATTTGCCAGGTTTTTTGTTAAAATATATTGGATTCATGTCAGAATGCAAAGGACGAATTTTTTTTTCTTCCGCTTGGTCTGGTTCTGTATAGAATCCCGCATCAGTGCAGCAAACTAAACCCCATTTGACTTGCAAGCCGTGTTTGACTGTATTGCTAGAAAAAAGTTTTTCTTAACTTAATTAAATTTTATTTTTATCTATCATCGTATTGAACAAATGTTCACCTAATTCATTATATAGTCCCATTAGAGGCCTTATACACATGCATGCATACACACTTACGTGTGAAATTATTATAGAGATAGCAAAAGTGGGTTCATGGAATCCAAAATGTAATAACCAAATATAAAAATCATGATCAGATTTTTATCATGATTAAAACATTTTTATTACACTGTATATATGTAAAAAAAGTAAAAATATGAATAAGAAATGAAATAATACCAAACAGTTTATAGCAAAAGTAGAAAACATGAATAAAATATACACTTTATCTCTTAATTTATCCTCTCTGAAATTTTTATTTAATATAAAATCAGAGAAAATTCATCAAATATAGACTGATTTCCATTTAAATTTTAAATACAGTCACAAAATGTTAAAGGAATACAGCCACTTGCGATATAATTTTTGTTTCAATTTTCAGTACATTGTAGTCATTAACTTATAGCTAACAAAACTGTTCCTCTGTAAACTACAAACACAGTAATAGTAGGTACTGATCAAAATCAATAAAACTAATTGACAGGAAATTGCACCGAAATTGTGATATTTCATACATTAGCCAATATCAGCTATTCTAGGATGTTAGGTTGTGCAAGCACATTTTTTTATGTTTGAATTTTTCACTGAATCAGCATTTCATACACCTGCAGAAAAAGATCATGCAAACTTTTTTAATGTAAAGAAAGTTTGCGTTCTGAAAGCAATATGTGTACATAAAAAATACAATATCTAGATTATTTTAACTAATACACATTATTCCAAACGTTACTGGCTTTTCTCCAGATTAATTTAATATTATGTATAGAGTTAGATTATTTAATTGCATTAAAAAAATAAGACACAGAATTTTGTTCATAAGATTTGAAAATTATATGAAAAATAAATTAGAAATCAAATTTTGTTTGTGTTTTCAATTGATCCTCAAAGCATAAGTAGTGATAACTAAAGGTACGTATTGAAGTGCCTATCTATGTTGTAAAATATTGGCACCGTGTCTACCATCCTTGCTGTAGCTCTGTCTGCGATACATATTTAGATTTAAACAATGCAATTTATAGTTAAAATTTTGAAAAAAATCACTTGCATTTTTTCTTTTTTTTTTAAAAGTTACTTTTTTTTTTGCAACAATTAATTCATATTTTCAGTTTAATCCTTGATTCTGTCTGAACTATAAATTCACAATAATTTAATTAATTAATGTAATAAATATATATAAAGTTTTAAACATCATTGTTTCTGAAAATTAAAGCTGATTGGTGATGAATGTGTATTTATATGTTTAAATATGTATACTTTCCACAGTTTTATTAGCTATCGTAAAGTATCAAATGTATGCTCTCCTTTAGCAGGCACGAAATTCTAGTGATTTTAAGGGGGGCTTTTATAATTGGAACTCCATTACAGCTAAAATGATAGGAAAATTGGGAGGGTGGGGAAGGGTATATTTGGAATTTATGAAATCTCACAAGATTTATAGAATTTGCAAAATAAAATCAGATCATATTAACATTTTTTGGTTTTGAAATTCCCTTTCATAGAAGCTTAGTAGTTTCCATTAATAAAAATAATAAATTAATGAAACAAATTTAGCGAAGTATTCCATTCTGGTACAATGATATGTAAAGAGATTAGATAAAAATAAATTGCATATGATACATTCATTTAGGAGATATGGGAACAAAATACTTAAGGAGTTTCCTGAAAAAAAACAGAAGGATTGAAAGCGTCAGAAAATAAAACTTGAAGGGGAAGGCTTATAAATGACACTTTTTCAAAAAATGAAAAATTCACATATATAAGGAAGGGGCTTACTTTCGGTACTTTACTGTATGCACTATTTTATTATGCTTAAATTATTTACCTTTATGAAATTACTAAGTTTTTTTAATGTTGATGATGTATTTTATTACAAAATCTTCGAAATCGCTATCTTCTCATTGTAACATTCATTCATTCGTCAATAATGGTAAGTCATTTTGTATGTGCAAAAGAAATAGATAAACAAATTATGACTTATAATCTGCACAACCTTTGGTCCCAAGCTTTGCAAATTAGTGAGAGATCATTGTATCTACATTTAAAATAGAACTTTTAGTTTAAATAATTTTTAATGAGTTTAAATATATCTCTAGATAGACTGTACATTTTTCAATATTTTGTACGATGTCTTTTTAGAATGTTTCAATGCTGCAATAAATTATTTACTACATGATCTAACAATATATTGATGAATTATTGGGTAATAAAGTTTTATAACCTATTTTATTAGTTAATAAAATAAAGTTAGCAGCCGCAGAAATTAACAGTAAAATTGAAAAAATTAATTAGTATGCTAATAAAGAAATTTAGGCATTCAGCTTTGCAAATATTGATTGAATTTTTAAAAGAATTTACACTTTTAGTTTAATTTTGGTAAAGTTTATAATTAAAGTTTTTTTTTCCATTATTATAGGCACATTATATTTATTGCAAATTTTAAAATGTTAATCAAATCATTTACTTTATTTAAACACTTTAGTACACTCAGAAAAATCTGTACAACCTCTGACCAAGGATGTTGCAGATTTCTGAACTGTACAGATTTTAAATCATTGGTGAATAAGAAGGTAGAAAATCATTAGTGAAAATATTTATTTGCTGAAAATCATTAATGAATATGTCCTATTTTTGCTTGACTGATTACAAAATTCTCAATTTATTATTTCCATGATCCTTTAACAAAAATCACGATTTTTTCCGCGACCATTTGATGAAATTTGTGTTTTTTCATGACTGATTGATGAACCTTGCGATTTATTTCCTGCGACTGATTAACAAAATTCGCAATTTTTTTTCTGTTTGGTTGTCAAATTTCATGAGTTTTCTTACGTGCTCTGTTGTCTAAATTTGCAATTATTTTCCTGACTGACTAACAAATTAATTTTGCAAAATTCCACAAAAAATAAGTAATGTGCAGAAGAAAGATATTCCTGGGAAAAAAATTAAGAGGTGGAAATCCTACACAGCACATTTCATTTGTGATTTTCCTATTTGTGTGTCATTTGTGCAATCCCGCAATCTATTTCAAACATTGCTATTAATGTAAGAGATAAAGGCGGTGTGAAAAAATAATATTTTTGATAAATTAAAAATAAACTTTTGTTTTGAAATTTTTTTATGAATTACCTTTTTGATTTTATTAAAATTTAAATAGTATAATTAAAGTTATTTAATCTTCTGTAATTTGGACACATCATTTATATATTTATTTTTTAAGTGTGATATTATAGCACACTTAACATGGCATATTTACTTTTTATAAATGAAAGGTAAGTAATACATATATGCACAAAACTAAGATATTTTTATTAATTATAATAAGTTTAATAGATTAAATTTAAAACATAATTTCCAAGAAAAATTAAAGCAAAAATTTTTATTTATGTTATTTGTATGATTCCTATTTAAATATCGTATAGTGCGATTGTTTTTTTAAATATACACTTTCATTTAATAAGAACTGTAGGTATGTATCAGAGTAGTGTTGCAAAAGAAATTACCTATGGAAATATTATTTTAATGTTGACCTGGAAATTTTAACACTGACTTTGAAATACGGAAATATTAGGTAATTTTAACTTATGATATTGGTGATTATCTTGTTTTTTTATAATGCTATAAAGTCACTATAATGAATTGACTATTCCAGATTTATTTTCGTACTTTCATAGTGAGGTCTACAATCTTACTCTTAAACAGACTTTTTTTTTTTTTGCTGCTTGCAAATTATATATGCATTATAACTGCAACACCTTTTATTTTAAATATTGCTGTTTTGTATTTTTTATTTAACATACTCAAACTTTTACTGATTGAATTGGTTTTGAACAAAATATTGCTATTTGTAAGATTTTTCTCTCATAATTTTTGGAAATGAATATACATTAGACTCCTAATTCTATGACACTGTTTTATAAAATGTACTCGGTTAAATGACACTCCTCACATATTTCATTATCTAATTTGTATGGATGTATCTAAGAATATTTTTGCCTGTATTCCAAAATTTTGGAAGAAAATGTGATTTATTTATAATCAAGTTTATAAATCTTTCAACATGGTAAAACTGCTAATAAATGTTTAAAATACTGCTAAATTATTTCAATGCATTATAAATTGTATTAAATAATGCAGAATTTTGTTACTATTTTAGATTAAAAAAGTATAATAAATTTAAAGGAATTCCAACCAAACACCACTTTATTTTAAAATTCCTTACGCCATAAACATCTTTTCTCTTCTCCTCATTGCTTATAAAATGTATTATTGTTGATTTCTCTTAAAATTGTATTTTTGTTGAACTATGATGAAAAAAAATTAAGGAGACATGTAATTATAGAATTTTTTCGTTAATTTTGCTTTATTGTTTTATTTATAATATTTTTCTTGTGATAAATTATTTATTTTAGTTTATGATAGTACCCAAACAGCAAGAGATATCAGCTAAATTTAGGCCTATTATAAGAATTCTCGGTAAATGAACGGTAACCGTAAAGAGAAATTCACACGATATCATCTTGACAATAACTCTTCAATTTTCTAGTTGTAAATCAAAGGCAAACTGTGATAAATCAGATTAATGTTGGAAATCAATTAGTCGGCAGTAGTTTGGTATGTAGTCAGCCGATTTTTTGTAAAAACCCAAAGTTGAATACATATTAGACAATAATATGCATGCATATTATTGTCTCTGTGCAAATCCTCTCCCCCCCTGCAGTGAAATGTGTCACATAACATAAACCCACCAATAGCCTTCAAGATTTTTATATCAAACCCCTCAAAAATCTCTTTTCACATTTCAAGGACAAACGAAACGGCAGTTTTAAACAGACAGATGATTAAGGCCGTACAAGTGAAAAATACATCCAAAGGAAAATGCTTCTTGATGAATATAAATAATTCTTTACGCACAAATCAGTAAACCACAATCTGTTAAAAATTTACCAATAGATAGTGATGTACAAGAAATTTTAAAAAGTTTCTTTTATTTTATTTAAATAGTAATTACTTATAGTCATTCATAATTAAAAATATACTTTGTGTGATAAATTGAACTTAATAAATTCACTGATATATTTCTAATAAGCGGTTAGAAAGACTTGCTGTTTTATTGATTTAGATAAATAAACTGACAAATATGAGAAGATTTCTGAAATTATATATACTACAAATTATTTGCTCTAAATGCAGTTTTTAAATTATGAATTAGAAAATAATGAGTTAATAAAGTAATTTTTTTAGAAATTATTAAGGTAAATTTAGAAATAAATAAAATACATTGCTAGAAATGTAATTAAATGAAATACAACATTTAAAAAAAATGGGATAGCTTTTGAGATTTTATTTTCTAAATGTTATGATGTAAATTGTTTTATACAATAGATCTTTTTTTTTTAAATAAGAGAAATTTAATTTTTTTTTTAAGTTACACTGTATAATTAATTAAAATGTATGAAAGTTCATTTTAATTCAAATAATAAATTTTGCTAAATGGGAATATTTTCCACTATAAAATGCAAAAATATTTACCTATCGCATGTGTAACTAATTAAAACGTGAGAAATTTAGTTTTGCTTAAAGAATAAACATTACTGTTTAATGATTTTAAATAAAAATTACATTTAAATACAATTACAATTTAAATTACAATTAATTTTTCTTTGTAAGATGCAAAATATTTATATAGCAATAGTATAAGTAACTAATAAGTAAGAACGTAGGTTTTAGCTTAAATGATAATTTAATTTGTGTGTTACAATGGAAAATTAATTGCAACTTAAATTTTTATGGTTATTAAATGTAATTTTTATTATAAAATCGTTACACAGCAATGTTTAGTCTTTAAACAAAACTAAATTTCTAAAATTTTAATTAGTTACACACTCGATAGGTAAATATTTTTGCATTTTACAGGGGGAAAAATCCCAATTAGAAATATTTATTATTTGAATTAAAATGAGTTTTCATACATTTTAATTAATTATACAGTTTTTTAATCTTACAATGAAAAATAGTCTCGTAACTTTAAAAAAAAAAGCTTAAAATTATATTTCTCTCTAAAAAAAAATTTTTTTTTTTTTAAATTCTGCGGTGTGAAACAATCAATTTACATCGTAACATTTAGAAAATAAAATCTCCAAAACTATCCGATTATTTTAAATGTCCTATTTCATTTAGTTACAGTTCTAGCAATATATTTTATTAATTCCTAAATTTACCTTAATAATTTCTAAAAAAATTACTTTATTAACTCAGTATTTTGTAATTCAGAATTTAGAAAATGCATTTAGAGAAAATAATTTTTAGTTTATAATTTCGGATATTTTCTCATATTTGTGTGCAATTTTTCCTACATGATATCGCTAACTAATCAGAAAATTATATGATATTGCACTGCACGCAGCAAAAGATTGCCTAGTGGCAATATTAGCAAAATGATTGAAAACTAATGGGCAAAAACTTTAAAATTGATTCAATAGTTGTCAGATGCAACGGTCGAGAGGAGGATTGCCGGCCGGACAAAAAACGTTTTCTGTTAATTCCAGAAAGTGACGTAGCCTGGAAGAAAAAGTGGCCAGGTTAGGACATTTGGTTGAAGTTTGGCATAGAATTATTTACTGTTTGGGTAGTTACTTATTTTGTTTATAGCAATTTAATTGTAGTTTAATCATTATACAATTAGGAAATGCATATAATAAGACTTATCAAATGATTTTCATTTTCTTACACTGTTCCTATGGGTGTCAGATAATTAGGAATCTACTGTCGTTTTGAAGACTATAGTAGAAATTTTATTTGAATTTTGCTTTCTCCAGTGATTTTAATTTCTCATGAGAAGTGAATATTTTATTAAACAATTTTTAATTTAACTTAATTCTGTTTATTCTAGGTGCACAAAGCCATAAATGTAGATATATATTATTTCGCTCAAAGCAGTCTTTAAAGTTTGAAATATGACACAAAACGTTTCTATACAAGATCTTTTTGAAAAAGCTTCTTCTGACTTGCACAAAGGAAAATCTTTTGTTTGTAACATTTGCAACAAGAATTTTTCTAAAGTGAGTGGTTTAAACAGGCATCTTTTAAATCATACAAATGAAAAGCCTTTTGAGTGTGAAACATGCAACAAGAAGTTTTTTCGAAAATGTCATTTAAATAATCATGTTCGCTTTCATACTGGTGAGAAACCTTTTGTATGTGAGATATGCAAAAAGATGTTTTCTGAAAAGAATAAGTTAATCAAGCATCTGTTAGTTCATACTGGTGAGAAGCCTTTTGTGTGTGAGATATGCAACAAGATGTTCTCTCAAAAGAATAATTTAAGACAGCATCTATTAATGCATACTGGTGAGAAACCTTTTGAGTGTGAGACATGCAACCAGAAGTTCTCTCGAAAGATTCATTTAAACCAACATCTGTTAATTCATACTGGTGAGAAACCTTTTGTGTGTCAGACATGCAATAAGAAATTTTTTCAAAAAGGTCATTTAAAAGATCACCAACGTTCTCATACTGGTGAGAAAACTTCTATCTGTGAAATATGCAACAAGAAATTCTCCAGCAAGAGTAATTTAAATAGGCATTTGTTAATTCATTCTGGTGTTAAGCCTTTTGAGTGTGATATATGCAACAAAAGATTCTTTGAAAAGGGTCATTTAAATTTTCACATTAGCTCTCATACTGGTGAGAAACCTTTTGTGTGTGAGATATGCAATAAGAAATTCTTTCTAAAAAGTCATTTAAATGATCACATGCGCTCTCATACTGGTGAAAAACCTTTTGTATGTGAAATATGCAACAAGAACTTCTCTCAAAAGGGTGTTTTAAACAGGCATTTGTTACTTCATACTGGTTAGAAACCTTCTGTGTGTGAGATATATGACAAAAAAGTTCCATATAAAATGTAACTGAAGTGCTGATCCCTGTTCTCAAAATTTGTTGTTTGCTACCAACTAATTCTGATACTTCCTTTTTGTAAGATCTTAAGAAAGTATAACAAGTATTGGCATCTTTCCAAGTGGTGGCACTGCTATTTGTTAGAAATATCCTCAATGCTTCGCTTGCTGAAACCTCCCAGTTGCGTTGCATTGTTCTAGAATTTTACTCCATCCCCCAGCTTATGATTGCAGCTAATTATAATCCTTTTCCTCAGACTGATTGTCTGCTGGAACAAGACCATTCAAATTTAATCCGCTATTTTTCAAATTTTATCATTGCCTGTGATTTAAAAAGGCATGATTTCTTCTAAGGCAGTCATCACTCCATCCAATCTGGTTTCGAAGTGCATAGATGAACCTGTGAACTATCTCTCTTTTGTTAATCTTCTTGTTGTGCTTAAATTCTATCTCAGAACTTACAGCTTGGTATTCCATAACCCTTTTTTGATCAACTGAGCAGATTTTCGACACGTCTTTGAAGGCAGAGACAACCTACCCATGGAGATTCAATCTGTCAATGACATAACTTCTTCTACTCAAGCATTTGGAGACTAACTCTATTCTTAATCCATTCAAAGAAATTGCAAACCTGTAGCACAATGTGATTGATACTCTTGGACTACCTGAGTACATTAAGGATTTGTAAAGTGAGAGAAATGGTATAAAGCAGGACTGTCAGATTTTAGTGCTGCAATCAAAAAGTATTGTATTGCATGTTGAGTCTTTATCGTCATCAGACAATATAATTTTTTCTTCAATGGCTTACATTCATAGGACAGAAATACAAATTTGAGCGTTAAGTAATCACAGTGGTAGGACCTACTCTGAAATTTACATGGCTCACCCTTTTGATAGTTGTCGACAGTCTTGAAAGTTATATTTAATATGTATGTTGTCAATCCCAGGATTGTCAACATTTCCAACACGAAGGTTAAACAGTGTTTCAACAAAAACCATGGTAACACTCTTACTTGTACAAGACCCCCTGAGGTTATTTCTTACTTCAGGAATCTTAAAATAGGACAAGTCACACAGCATCAATTGCATTTCTACTAATATGCTGTCACGTCTTCCACTTAACTTCATCTTCTTTTTTTACTATAAATTGCATGCTAAATCTTTGTATGTTTCCTCATTACTAGAAGAAGGCACTCATTCTCTCTATCCCCAAACCAGGGTAAGGTAGACCAACTCTTTTAGCTTCAGCCCTTTAGTCATTTATCTTACCAGCCTAAAATCTACAAATACATACTTAATGGCAAATCGTCTGAAAGAATTCGTCACTTCCAATTCAATTATTATGCTCAAGCTGCTTGGGTTAAGGCCCAAACACTCTATCCAAATCCAGCTATAAACAGTGATTGAACTTGTTCATGAGGGCTTCCTCAAGAAACAATCTTGTATTCATACACATTACTAAAGCGTTAAATGAAGTTTAGTATTTTGGACTAATAAAAAAGCTCTATTATACTCAAAACACTCTTCAACTCATTCTTCTAGTCTGGAACTACTTAAAACATAGAATTTTCTTTATTAAAGTGAACAGTTTTTTTCTTCTTCTCACAATATCATGGCTTTCATACCTTAGAGAGCAATCTAGTTAGTATTTGGCTGTTCAACTTATAATAATATACCTCATATTAGTGACAGCCTCTTTTATATGCTGATGACATGGTCATCGTGTTCAGTAACAGATCATTATACATCGTGATTGGAAAACACCACCATATTCAGGTGTTTTATATCTGCCTTTGAAAGTGGCACACCAAAGTCAATGCAGTAGAAAGTGCCGCCCTGGATTTTCTAAAGAAAGCCTGTCTCCACCATCATCGATTTTTCTCCAGTTCATGATAATTCATCATTCATGATTCATTCATCATACCCTGGGATGGTATGACCAACTAAAAATACCTAAAAGTTTACCTAGATTCTTAATAAAACAAGGCTAGGCAGATTTGTGAAGTTTTATGAAAAACTACCAAAGCTTAGGGTTTCCTCAAATCTTTAATAGCTAATCACAGCTGTTTTACAATTTGGAATTAGTGTTTACAACAGTGCAGCAAGGAGTGGTGAGAACCCAAACAGGGCTATACAATTTGTTTCTGAATTAATTACAGTACAGTACAAACAAGTAAAAATATCAAAACTAAATTTAGCTAGAAAATAAAATGAGTGTGATAATAAATAAATAAATATAAAATTTCTTTCTAAAATAGTAGTTTATAAGTAATAATAAAAAATGAGTAAAATACAAATTTGGAAAATGAGTATTAACCTTTGCCACGTCCTTCATCAGATCAACCATGACGTGCAGGTCTGTTGTTTGGGGATCTGTGTGAAACTCAGATGCAAAAAATTAAAACATCCCAAAACTCAATATTACGTAGGATTTGCAAAGCATTGAAAGTTGAATTTTTTACCAAATATTACAGTCAGTCATCAAACATTGAAACAATTTCTAATCTTATTTGGCTTATTTATGTGGCCATCTGTTGTATATTTGTATTATATTATTTTATGGCTTATTTTTATATAATTTAAAGTAGTATGTAAAACATATTCTTATTTTGGCCTTGCTTTATATAAAATAAAAAATATATACAATCATAAATTATTTTTTTTTACATTATATAGATTTATTATAAGCTTCTATGGTTATTTGTTGATTGTGGAAATCTAAATTAAAGATTTGTTACGTTTAATGTGATTTCACACAATGAAGTTATTTCTTTAACTGTATAACTGACTGTCTTATAAATTTTTAAGATAAAAAATACTTTATTTCATGGGGATGCTGCCCTTTTGAACCATATGTTGTCTCTTTAATTTTACACTTCCAATTTGAAACAGTTTTGCTATATCTGGATTAATTTTTTGGGTATATACCCAACTGCCCAGGTAAACTTGTGTTTTTGTTTAAAAGACTAAATAAGAATAAAATATAAATCATAAGTCAGTCAAATAATAAACACAATAAGTCAGCCAAAGTAAAAAAGAGCATCCCATTACCAAATTGTCTCAGAAAAACGGACATAGCGTTTTAACTGGAAAGTATGCCTTTCAATTTATGTTAATAAAAAATAAGTTTATAGGGTCGTCTTCATATGGAAATTGTAACAAAATCTGAAATTTTTAACATGAGCACGTACTTTTGACATCATGGTTATTTTGGTGAGTTTTACCTTCGGATTCCGACCATAAAAAGTTGAGCGGGATTAGATTTTGGTTTTAATTCGGATTCATTATAAACGAATGATTCCTAAACATAAATCGTGTGATATTTTTATTTTAGATTCTGATACTTGAAGATTCTAGAAATCAATTTTTGTTAATTTTTTTATCGATTGCAATACATATTGTTTTCGAATATTAATTTATATTTTATATATTTTTTATGCTATTCCAAATTATCATGCATTGTAAATTATATTTTATATATTTTTTATGCTATTCCAAATTATCATGTATTGTAAATTATATATATATTTTATAAGTTTTAAATTATTCTAAAAAACTTAACACATGTTGCTAACTATTAATAATGAATTTAATATGTGAGTACAAAACACAATGACGTAACATTGCCTATTACTTCAATTGCACCAAAACGATAGAGCTATGCATTTCTGTGCCAAAACTATGCCCAAATAGGAACGTTTTTTTCCTGCGAACATTTGACGAAACTTGTAATTTTCTTCTGTGATTCTTTGCCAAAATTCGCATTTTTTCTGCAGTCAATTAACAAATATGATTTTTTCTGTAACCATTTATTGAAATTTGCGACATTTTTGGCGACTGTTAGATGAAATTCGCAATTCTTTTCCATGATGTTTGTCGAAATTTGTATTTTTTTCAGCTACCAACAAACAAAATTCATGTTTTTTTTCTACACGATCGTTTGACGAATTCTTGATTTTTTCGACTAAATTCATGATTTTTTTCCGCAACAATTTGATGAAAATCGCAATTTTTTATTCGCCATCGTTAGACGAAATTTGTGATTTTTTCACTCAAAAAATCGCCATTTTTCCGCTATTGATCAGAAAAATTTGCTATATTTTTTCCGCAATCCTTTGCCGAAATTTGCAAATTTTTCTGCAACCGATTGACGAAATTCGCGATTCCTTTCCACAATCATTTGTCAAAATTTGCAATTTTTTTCTGAACCTGACTGACAAAATTCTCGATTTTTTTGCACAATCCTTTGACGAAATTCTCGATTCTTTAAGCAATCGTTTCGCGAAATTTTGAATATTTTGCAGGATTGTTTGACTAAATTCGTGATTTTTCCCCACACAGCCATTTGACGAAATTCGCGATTATTTACTGCAATCGTTAGACAAAATTTGCGAGTTTTTGCACATTCGTTTAATTTCGCAGCAATTTTTTCTGCTACTGATCAGAAAAACTGACGATTTCCCCTTGATCCTTGGCCGAAATTCGCGATTTTTCTGCGACCGATTGACAAAATTTGCGATTCTTTTCATGATAGTTTATCAAAATTTGTGATTTTTTTTCCGCAACCGCCCGACAAAATTCGCGATTTTTTGTGTGATCTTTGACAAAATTGGATTTTTTTCCTTTTGATCGTTAGACGAAGTTCGTGATTTTTGTTCTAAATACGTTAGATGAAATTCACGATTTTTTTCTGTTGACTGATTAGCAAAATTCGCGATATTTTTCCATGCCTGATAATTAATTTTGTAAAATTCTGAAAATGAAGAGTCGCGTTTTTTTAAGAAAATTATAAATATCTGCTGAAGAATCACATGCCTGTGATAAAAGTTAGATAATTTTTAATTATGCGGAATTTCTTGTTTTGTACATGATTTGTGCAATCCCGCACGCTATTTCAAATCCTGCGCCTGAAATCCCCCACCCCAAATCTGCTGTATCATTAACCTCTTAGACTATTATATTAAAAAGAAATACATTAAAAATTTGAAGTAGTTTTGAATAAAAGAAAAACATGTTTAAAATAACATAATAGCTGTATAGTAAAAATAAAATAGATTTCAGAAATTATTTCTCTGTAATTTATTAAACCAAAGTGTATTTCCAAAGATTCCATTAACAAATGTGCAAATCACTATTATTTTAACAAAAAAAAATGCCATTCTTACACAGCTCAGGAAAAATTATAGCCTGGCCTGGCGTATCTGAACACTAACCTAGGCCAGATCTGGTTTGATACAGATTTCCAAGCTGGATATGGCAAATTTCTTTATTGTATCAAATTAGGATTGACTCGAGCTGCACATTTATACTTATTTTTGACCCAGGTACGTCCATTGAAAATTGTTCATATTTTTAAATTTCTTATTCATTCAATTTTTTTATCACCCCAACAGGCTTGTTTATTATTTTTTATCAGCCCATCAAGTTAACAAGTTGTCTTTGAACTTTCGGATTGTTTGAAAATTTGTCTTTATTTTGCACTGCATGTAAATCTTTATATATCTCTCTAAAATAATTATTAACTGCCTCTTCTTTCTCCCCTGTTGGTGTTTTTTTTCCAAAAAAGCTTTTTTGTTTCTAAAAAAAGCAATTTTGCTGCTCCAAAACGTCTCTTTTCTTCTTCAAAATTACAATTTTGCTGCTCCAAAATGATGTTCATGTTCCTCCGTCATTGAAAACTTAAATGATGCATAATTCTAAAATTTCTTCACTGAACGATTTTCAGTTTGGTATCCTAAACTAAAATTTACCAACAAAATCCAAATATGATGTTAAAATTAGACGTTTCTAATAAATACTTCAGAGTTTGTGACAATTTCAGTATGGAGACTACCCCCTAAAGTATTTTTTTTAACATAAATTAAAAGAAAATATATTTTTGGATTCTTTCTGGTACATAGAAGGAAATAGAATTCGTTAGAAAAATACCCTGTATTTCATACTTTAGATGTAATTTTGTGAACTTTGTATTATTATTAATGCTTAATAAAGAAACTTTTTTTGTACTCAGAGATGTGTCATTTCTATATAAATACTCACTGTCAGGACAACTGCCCAGAATTCTTTAAAGTATTGTGTTAGATGTCTGATTAACTTAAGTTCTATATTATTGAAATTATATCGGCTTTATATGAATACTTTTGCTTCTCAGTTATTAAATGTATTTAAACTCTCATTCTATTTACAAAGTATGGTACAATAGATTCTGATTATTTAAGACACATTGGTTCTAGCACGATTTGTACCAATAAAGGTGACTGCCCCAATTAAACTGTGCAACAATGAAATTTCTTGTGATGTAAAAGTGTGCAATTCTACATGAAATTAACTCGTTGAACACGGATACTACATTCATTGTCTCTTGTTTAGTATAGATGTACAAATTCAATCTTTTGATTTTTTTTAGTAGTTATAGTAATAAAATTTGTAGTTATTAAACTTTTATCAGAAATTGATTTCTAGAAGTTTAAAATATGAGTATCTAAAATTTCACCTTATTCTGCAAAGTGGTTTGGAGTTATGCTTGAAACAAAACCTTCCGCATTGCAGTTTGTTTTGCAACTAATTTAAATTTTATTTAACATTAGGAGTTTAAATGTTTAATATCTTTATAATTCACAAACTTCTTGACTGACTGAATTCCAGTTTGTTACCCGAAAGTGAAATTCGTCAACAAATCCAAATGTGATGTTAAAATTACGTGTTCGAATTGAAGTATTTAAAATTTTATTTCAATTTCAATATGGAAACGGCTCCGTGACCCTTTTCTTTTTAATATAAATTGTAAAAAGGCATAATTAGTAAGCAATTGACTATTTTTGTTTTTCTCTACGACACATTGGCGATTAAACTATGATGTAAGACTTTATTTAATTTTTTGCTGACCGTACCTATCTCAAAGGTAAATTTCATAGAATTGTAAAAAACAAAGTATTACAGTATTTAATTTTAAGTGTATCATGATTATAGTTATTTTTTGGTAATTGAATTTACATTTGTTTTCTTCTGATTGTATTTATTTACAAAGAAGTGTAATGCAGTGCACGTATGTATATATAGTGATAGACTTATCAAGGCATACATGTATCCCTCTGTATATTTCCAAAAACTCTTGCCAATTCAGCTTTTGTCTGGTCATGTTCAGCATATAAAAATCATTAAGAATTAAGTCATTAATTTCACAGATTTTTGTTGTACTGTGTAATCAGAAGTAAAGTTAATGATATTTTTCGATATTACAGCAGCAAATTAGAGCAGGTTTTGCCAGACACCTCGAGATTGTTATTAATGAGGATTAAGGGACGCCATTTCAGAAATTTCTTAGATTGTGGGGGTGGGGGATTTTATTTAATTGCGTTGTGCACATCTGAGAAGCAGTTAATATATAGTCTTATTTAGGAGAGGCAATTCGGAATGTTTTTGGTTAGCCCAAGGTCCATGTTACTTAGAGGTTCTTATTTTTCAAACTATTACTTTTTGATTAGTAATCTTCGTCTTATATAATTGAATAATCCTGAGAAGATTACTATTCAAATTCAGCTCTTCCATGCATCTTAAGATCACCAGTCAACATACACCTAAATTCATATAATTATTAAAAATAATATGATATATGGCCATATTTCTGTAATAGAATAGAAAAAACTGAAGTAAAAGCTGATACACTAAACAAATGTAAGTTGCGTCTTAATAGAAAATTGCATAAAAGTGAGCCTACAAATAGCAAGCAAAATTTTTATATCACCTTTGAAAGTTACAGTTTTATTACCTCTTATTCCAGTGACTGTGGAGTGATTTATTAAAAATATTAATTATTTTTTAAGGGAAAAAAATTAGAGTTTTAAGTACTTCGTTGGGAATAAAATATTTTTAATGGGTTTCTCCAGTTACTTGCCATTACAAAAATATAAAGGAAAAATTGGCCATTATTATTGTTTTTTATTATGGGAAAGGTTGTTTTCTTGCTCTTTCTCAGAAAATTGTTTTAGAATTTTGTCAAAGTTTAAAAGCCCGCTAATTGAAAATTCAGCGGACATAATAGTTGTGCATGTCAAGCGTTCTTGCTATATTGTTGATCTCAAAAAAGTTATGATCTTTAAAAAACTCCTTTCATCAAATGTCACATACACCTAAAATGACAAGAAAATCCCAATAGAAATAAATGAATTTTCGAAATGTAGATGTATTGTTGTAGCAAGCTACATCAGGCAGTTTTGTGATCTTTTTGAGGAGCTGTTCTACTATGCCAATACTATTTTCAGTTCTGCTGTAAAAATTTTCTTATGGTGTCATTGAACAGGTCCTAAAATTTTGAGAAGAATACAAATAAAACTCGATACTACTGCTTTATCTACCTCTTGATTAAGCATTGCACTCAAAAATGTCTTTAACAAATAATAAATATTTAAGAACATTTTTAATGCAATATTCTTATGGCTAAAAAGGGTAGGTTTTATCGATGGTTACAATTTTTTATCCGCTGTAAGATGACTAGTTTCACATCACCTCTTGAAATATTAACTAAAATGATGGTGGTGGTGTGGAAACAAAACAAAACGAATGGGCCAAGTTGTGTGAGAATCACAGCCATAGAACTTGAGTTATTGGGTGTGGTATGGGAGAAAAAATACCTGTTTCTACCTTAAGTATCAGACATTCAAGCGCTTAATAGCGGGCATGCGTCATCAGCCCATGAGGGTAAAAAGCTAAACACGTATTTCAAGAGAAACTGAAAAGGCCTAAAGAATGCCTGACGACAAAGCTGCAGTTAAATACCCCCACAGCACAAAAACTGAAGGGCTTAGGGTCCAAAGGATCCCAGAAGAAGGATTAAACCAAACGTTCAGAGTTAGACGACACTATGGATGCATATTCCATGGATACATATTCGGATGCACGTTCGTGCATATACGTATTATAGGTTCGGAGAAACTGTCTAAAGTGGAAATAGCAATAACTCAAGAAAGAGATCACCTAGACGAACAACGGAAATGGGGATGGGAAGGGTGAAAGGAGAAGTAATCTGGGGTCCCAAAAATGCTATATTGTTGATCTCAAACTGGACTAGGAGACGAGGAGAGGTAAGTCAAAGGGCCAGAAAGAGCCACAGAGAGAGGCGCCTATATGCTAAGACAGATATGCATAATAGTAGATGGTGACTATATAACATATAGTATATTACTTAAATAAAATGTTGGTATAAGGTGGACAGCAGAAGCCGTGCAGTGAGAGATAGACTCGTCCTTAAAATCTCTAAAGACGACCCGGGGTCCTCAGACTCTCCTTAGACACTAGCAAACTCCTCCATGGAGAGAAAAGGTACTGTAATATATGTGTATTACATGTTGTGGCAACAATAATTTACCAAACAGGTTTTATGTACTTCATGGCATCAGAATATTTCTTAAGCCGGAATAATAACATTAATGTTTGTTGATTAAGTGCTGGCGCGTACTGCGTTACCAATCCGGTGATCACGATGCATAGCGTGAATCAAAGCCTTGCTTCCATGTAACTATAAATTGAATATAACTTAATAAACATAATCAAGACTGAAGAGATGTTTAGTCTACTGAATCCAAGAACACAGCATGGTATCAGTTAACCTAGTACTTGGATGCAAATAGATTCCTAAAATGATGAGCTACTATGCTCTCTGGTGAAGGAGGTTGAAGCTGTTTTAAGTAGAACTTTCGTGTTTTGTACCACGTTAGGATGAACTGGTAAATAATTAAATGAACTCTGATGTTCAATAGTAATAATATTAATAAAGCATGGAAAGTTTCAAGACCCCTAGTGAACTCACCTCTAGTGCACCGAGTTTCTCAGAAAATTGGCTAAAATGGAAGCAAAAGTTTGATAATTTCATGTTGGCCTTTGAAAAAAAAATGAAAAGGATGACAAAATCAAAATAGCCATTCTATTAAATCTAATTGGTGGGATAGATCAGCATGTAAATTTCAAACTTGTCACAGGAGCGCAAGTTAATATTTTTCCTATGTAAGTTTTTCAATTTTTTTATTTAAAATTTGAAAATAATTTGGTCCAAACTGATATTGTTTTAGTATCTTATGGCAATCATAAAATTAATCCTGAAGGTGTATTATGCTTACTTGTAATACTGATAAATGCTGTAATGTAAAATTAACATATGTATCGTGTATTTAATACATTTAAATATGAGGAAGACGAAAGCAACGGAAAGTTTGACGATATTGTTCAAAAATTTGAAAATCTCTGCTTGCCTCAGAGCAACGAAGTATTTGAGCGTTTTAATTTTTTCCCTGCTCGCAAAAAGATAGACAAGCCATAGATGTCTACCTGACGGAGTGGAAAACATTGGCATCCTCCAGTGGATTTGGAGACCAGGAAACAAGCCTACTAAGAGATCGAATAGTCCTTCGAATCTGAGACAAAGGCTTAAAGGAACGAGTACTTCGAGAATATCTAACGCTGAAGAAAGCCGTGGACAGAATTCGAGCCTGTGAAGTCAGCAGGGAACAGATGAGGACCGCCAATGACCCCAAAGTCAGTGAATTGAACTCTATTCAACACCAAAAATAAAAAAATGCAAATTTTAAATATTCTAGTGACTATAAATCATATGAAATCATGTTAAAGGACAGTGTCTAGCATTTAACAAATTGTGCAATCGATGTAAACAGAAACATCATTTTGCAGCTATGTCCACGAATAAGGTAAGCCAATATAAAAATAATGTGCAAAAAGTCAATGCGGTAAATAGTTCTGAAACTAATTGCTTTATAATGATAATGTTTTGATTGATGTTAATGTAGTAATTCAACTGAAAGACAATAACAGTTGGAGATCAGCAAGTAAATTTCAAACTTGTCACAGGAGCACAAGTTAATATTCTTCCTATGTCAGTTTTTCAATCTTTTGATTTAAAATTAAAAAATGATTTAGTCCCAACTTATATTGTTTTATTATCTTATGGCAATCATAAAATTAAACCTTAAGGGTGTATTATGCTTACTTGTAATACTGGTAAATACTCTAATGTAAAATTAAATTTTGTTGTTGTGCATGTTAAAGGTAAGCCTTTATTGGGTTTACAGGCATGCCAAGAGTTACAGCTGATACATTCAATTGATAAAATTAATTTAGATTCAAAATTAAATGTACTTAGTAAGTATCAAAATGATTTTAAGGGTTTGAGTAAATTTCCTGGCAAGCCACATCACATTGAAGTGAAAAGTGATGTCAAGCCTGTTATAAATACACCATGTAGAGTACTTCAGTCCCTTCAACATGAGTTAGGCAAAACTCTCAACGAATTAACAAAATTAGGCATTACATTCTTTGCAAATTGGAGTTACAAAGAACCAGTTTATTCCCAGGTTTATTTCCAAAAGACTGGTTTATTCCCAAAAGATCTGGTTTATTCCCAAAAGATCTGGTTTATTCCCAAAAGATCTGGTTTATTCCCAAAAAACCCGGTTTATTCTAAAAAAATCCGGTTTATTTCCAGGTTTAAAACGGGTTTTTTCTAGTCTTTGCAACTCTACTGTAAATACACCAACAGATTGGATTAGTAGTCTTGTAGTCGTAGAAAAACCAAATAGAAGGTTAAGAATTTGTCTTGACCCCAGAAATTTAAATAAAACCATTAAAAGAGAGCTCTATAATTCCTTCTTCAGATGAGATCCTTAGCAAACTTGAAAGAAAACAGTACTTTTCAAGGTTCGACCTAAAACAGGAATTCTGGTAGATTGGGTTAGATGAAGCTAGCTCAGAATTGAGTACTTTTAATTCTCATTTTGGCCACTACTGCTTTAATAGGCTACCTTTCGGAATCTGCTTCACACCTGAGGTGTTTCAAAAAGCAAATTTTAAACTGTTTGGTGATATACAAGGTGTTGAAATATATTTCGACGATTTGACTATAAGAGGTAAAACTAAGGAGGAACATGACCAAATTCTTTTGAAAGTTATAGAGAGGGCACAGTCAAACAACATAAAATTTATACCTGACAAATTTCAATTTAGAGTAAATGAAGAGGGCTTCATTATTTCTAAGGATGGGATTAAAGCTGACCCTAGTCATGTTAAAGCAATTAATGATCTTCAGAAGCCATTGTGTAATTGATATCAAAAGGTTATTGGATATAGTTAACTTCCTAAGTAAATTTTTGCCTAATGTATCAAGCTGTAACAGCCCCAACTAGAGAATTGTTAAAAAAATAATGTAAATTTTCATTGGAATCATGAGCAAGAGACTAGTTTTTAAAATATAAAAAAATAATAAGTTCAGCACCTGTTTTTAAAGTTTTCAATCCTTCATTGCCTATAACTGTCCAATATGATAGCTCTAAGGATGAATTTGGTGCCTATTTCTTACAAGAGGTACACCCAGTGTCTTTCGCTTCTAGAAGTTTGAGTAAATGTGAAACAAATTATGCTAAAATTGAAAAAGAAATGTTCGCAATTTTATTTGCATTTGAAAAATATCCTAATCTGTTGTAGGGTCACAAAGTATTAGTTGAAAGTGATCATAAACCCCTAACATCAATTGTGCATAAACCTATTAGTAAAATTACCACTCGCTTGCAACGAATGTTACTTAAGTTGCTAAAATATGATTTCACCATAAAATATGTCCCAAGTAGTAAAATGTACCTCGCTCACACCTTGTCAAGAGCAAGCTAGAAGCGTGTGAAAAAGACCCTGAAATGTTAAATATGGTGCACTCTGTTGCAAAACTCTTGCCTATGAGTGAAAACGGATTCGAACAATTCCAAAAGCTCACTGTTGAAGATAGTGACTTTCATCTTGTTTTTAAGTTCTATAAAGAGGACTGGCCTGCAAATAAAGTAATTCAAAAAAATTTGCTGTCCTATTATAGAGTTAAAGATGACATACATGTTACCGATGGAATTGCATTCTTAAATGACAAAACTATAGTGCTAAGTACCCTTAGGCAGGACGTGTTATTTCTTATTCATGAAGCTCACTTAGGAATAACAAAGTGCAAAAGCAGAGCTAGTGAAATAATGTACTGGTATTACCAGAGATATTAAAGACTGAATCAGTAAGTGTGGAGTATGTGAAAATTTCAAAAAACACAGACTAGAGAACCACTTGAATCAGGTATTGGTAAAGATACTGAAGACTGAATTAGTAAGTGTGGAGAATGTGAAAAACTTCAAAAAACACAGACTAGCGAACCACTTGAACCTCATGATATCCCAACTAGGCCTTTCGAAACAATAGGTCTTGTTATGTAAATACATGAGGTTGTGTTCAGTCTTGACATCTGGTAAAGTGTCAAGCGTATCATTACAATAACCCAAATATGATGTTTTCGATATTCTTAAAAAATTTCTATTTCTCATACGTACTCTGCCGTATACGGTTTGGATGTATTTACATAACACAGATTACCTTGTAGTAGTTGATTATTTTTCGAAGTGGATAGAGATTGTAAAAGTTAATAATAAGACCAGTGATGAAATTATTTTTATATTAGAAGTTATTTTTTCAAGATATGGTATTCCTGAAGCAATTATTTGTGAAAACAAGCCTTTTAATAGTTATGAATTTAAAAACTTTGGGAAGGAATGGGATATAGAAATTATCTTTACTAGTCCGAATTATCCGCAAAGTAACGACATGGTAGAAAATGCAGTTGGCATTAGTAAAACTATTTTCAGAAAAGCATTTGAAGACAACCGAGGACCTGCAATAGGTTTATTTGTATATCGGAACACTCTTATTTCGGGCTTAGGCTTATCTCCAGCCAAATGATGTTTGGCAGGCGACTAAGAATTAAATTACCTGCAAGTAGTAAAATGCTTAATCCAGAGATATTTGGCGATGTTAGCATTAAGTTGTTTAGAGGACAACAAACTCAAAAGCAATATTATGATAAATCGTCAAAAAAGTTAAATGAGCTAAAACCAAGTAACGAAATCGCGGTTCAAAATTTTAAAACTAAACTATGGGAACCAGCAACTGTTATTTCTAAGACAAATAATCCAAGATCATATAAAATTAAAACCGCATATGGCAGAGTACGTATAAGAAATAGAAAATTCTTAAGAATATCGAAAACATCACATTTGGGTTATTGTGATGATACGCTTGACACTTTACCAGATGTCAAGACTGAACAAATGATTGTTTCAAATAATTCAGTTCCACCTCATCCGATTCCGTCGCAAAATACTGTTGTAAATAATGCCCCATTTATTACTTTATATGGTCGAATAATACGACCAATACACCTAAATGAGTATATTTGTATATAATTATATATTGTAATGATCGTATTTAATGCCAAAACAATTTTATTTAATGTATAGTGTTTAATATATCATATACCTTTGAAATTAAAAAGAAGGGTCTAAAATATGTATATTACATGTTGTGTGCAATAATTTAACAAACAAGTTTTATGAACTTAATGGCATCACAATATTTCTTAAGCCGAATGGCAAAACCAGGAAGATAGAGAGAAGGAGAACAACGATAATGTTTCTACTTATGGAACTAAAAGCAGTACCTAGTATGAAGCGTGTGTATTTGGGGAGTGTAGCGCCCTCTATTTCCGGTTTCGACTGACAACTCTTTACCATGCTCACAACCAAAATGCAGGAAGAGCAGACGACAATTTGTCATGTTTGGCAGGTTACATGACCGGCCTTTGGGAGCACCAGCGCCACGAACCGGGTACTAATTCCCAGTCCATGTTCTGATCTTGAAAGCCTATCTTCACTGTTCTCCTTCTTATTTCTATCTCCCTGGGCAAAACTAATGTTTTTTCTTTAATTGCTGCCACTTGCTGCATTACCAATCCTGTGATCATGGTGAATGACATAAATCAAAGCCCAGCTTGTGTGTAACTATAAATGGAATATAACATAATAAACATAATTAAGACTGAAGACATGTTTAATCCATTGAATCTAAGAACACAACAGGTACTATTATATTAAGTAAATTGGTAATAGCAACAGGCTCACGACTATTTAGCCATTTTTGGCACTTTGAGATATTTTGTTCTCCCACCCTTCTTTTGCCGGTCTAATTTTTGGGGCCCATAGTTTAGCTCTCCTTCTCCTTTGCATCTTCCTTTCCGTTTTCGTCTAGGTAGCCTCTTTCTCAAGTTATTGCTATGTTCCGCTTTAGACAGTACCTCAGTACCTATTATATTTTTTGCACAAACTTGATATAGTCTAACTTTGGCCTCTTCAGTTAACGATATTATTTGGTCTTTGGTCCCCCCACCCTAGGCCCTTTATTTCCATGATATGGGGTTTTAACGTAAGCTTTTTCATTTTAGGCAGTTTTTAAGCCTTTTCAACCCTTTCCAGTGGTCTCTAAAATATGTTTCCACTTTTTTGCCCCCATGACCCACTGACGTATGTTTACTATTAAGCATGGATCTCTCAGATGTCTATTTAATGTACAAACAGGCCTTTTTTCACTTTCCCCCATATCCTCCTGCACCCTTTCTTTTATCATTGCAAAGCTTCTTTTAAGTTATCATTGCTCTCTTGCTACTTTCTATCAATCTCAATGAATCGTATGCCTTTCTTTTCTTCAAATCGTCATTGCCATCGATAGTTCAATAGTGAAATTTTTGATCTATCAAATCCGACACTGCAACCAATTTCATGCCATAATTTAAATTATGGCAGAAAACTGCTGTAATTATGAGGATATTTTCATAATTCTGCTGAATTATCATGATCTCTATCGCCCATTTTCATAAAACTCAGCAATTGCTTCTTATACAAATCGCTTCCACAGAATTTATTTTCTAATGTCATTGAGTAAGAACAATTAACTGAAGCAGCTAGACAACACTTTTTCTTAATTTTGTATATTTACTGCAGGCTCGATTTAGACATAGGATCTATAAGGCAAATAAGTATTGTTTCAAATAATATAATAAAATCACTTGTTAACTTTACGTTAAAGTGTAATTACTGCTGAAAGTGATAAAAAACATAACACAAAAGGCTTAAAAATATCTTAAGTTTTTGAAAATGATAAACATATATCACAAGAATACATGTCCAATGTAAGCAGGTGCTTAAATCGGTCAAACTGGAAAACCTGAAAATTATTATTTAAATTTTTATTGCTTTTTTAATTTGTAAACCATCGCGTGCCAAATTTTAGACAGTTCAAAAAAAGCTCCTTCGTTGCAAATGTTCTTGTTTTGTAAATATATTTCTATTGATTCACGGATAATGGATGAGAAATAAACTCTTGATGGAAAAATTATTTTAATATTCTTGCAATTAATTTGCAAAGTCTCTATTCTATTTAGTCTAGCTAAGCCTGTAGTTCTTCTGCCATATTTGATATCTGCCATATGTTCTTTTTATCTCATTTTAGATTTTCTGCTTGGCGTAGTATTGTAATATTCCATCAGCTCTGGTGAATGGGATTTCATAAACTCTGAAAAATTGATCAGGTTCTATTGGATCTATTTTTCTACATACTATGTTTTTTTTATTTTGTGGAAAGTTTTGCGATAAGGCAAATATTGAATTTGCTAAGTTTATATTTTAATCTTTCAAATTTGCACTAAAATAGATCCAATCCCAAAAAATGAAATAGCTGGAGTATACACTATCCCTTTTACAACAGACGACAATAATACAATGGAATATAGTCATGATGAATAGGAAATTTGGTGAAAGAATAAAAGAGCATAAGGAAGATATTAGATTTGGTCGCCCGTCTACATCTTTATCCCGGTTAAATTTTAAACAAAATATTGTAATAGATTTCATACAAGAAAAAATAATTTTTCCATCATCTAATTACTATACATCCGTTATCAGAGAATCTATAGATGTTTTGTGTAAAGAAGATCAGGTTTGCAACGATACAGTATCATACAATATACCCAATATATGGTTTAATGTTCTAAATATTAGAAGATAAAGTGTATGAACCCCCCTCCCTCCTTTTCGCATAGTTCACAAAGTTGTTTACATTATCATTCAGAATATACATAGAAACCAACTCAAGTAACACCCAAGAAATAATGAACTTTTCCACCTCAAGACGAAGCTGGAGTTCAGATGCGTAAGACGGCAGTCAGTAAGGATTTTCACTGTGTGATGATGGCGGCGGTAGCCAGTACTAGGACAGTTTTTAAACATCTATTTGTGTCTTTAAATGCCACCTGTTAAGTAACAGCGGGATCTATCGAGTCTCATATTGGAATTTTATGATAGCTTTGAGTTTTGTTCATTAAAAATTTTCTTCTTTTTATTATCCATGCTTGTAATTAATTTATTAACAGTGCTGTCTTTGTATCCGTTATTTCTTGCGAAGTCACGTATTTTATTGGTTAATTAATTAGGGGTACAGAAAGTAAATTAATAAGATGTCTAAAAGCAGAAACTTTATAAGAATAAGGTGCTTGAGCAGTATTTGGAATAGTGGACTGATTAGCTATTGGTTTTCTATATGCAGTACGTTCTATGACAAGGTGGGTTTTGATTAACAGCACATTCAAATAAGGGAGTGTATTATTTTATATAACTTCCAAAGTGAATTTAATCATAGAATCAATGCTACTGATTGGAGCAAGTAAGCTAATAAGCGAGGTATCCGTGTGTTGTCGAATGATGAAAATATCGTCTACATATCTGAGCCATGTATGAGGGGTATAATTTAATTTATTATATTATATCATTTTCTAAAGGTCGTAATATAAACTCAGCTAAAAGTACAGATGTAGGGGAACCCAATTGGGCCCCATTATTTTGCTTATAGATTTTATTGTTAAATGTAAAATAGTTATTATTAACTATAAGATTAAGAACACTCTTTAATATTGTTTTCATATTGTCATTAATGTTCCTTAAGTTGTCAATACAGTTATTTATTCTCATAGTGACTTGTTGGGTGTCAATGGAAGGGTATAGAGAGGATATCTAGACTAGCTATTAAATATTTCTTCGGAAAATGTAGGTTATCCAAATGTTGAATAAATTCATTCATTGAACCAATTGCATGATCTGAAGGAGGTAAGGTATTTTTCAATAAAATGACAAAGGCTTTTTTATGTAATAAGTGGGACACTAGCATTGGTCTTATTGGCATATTTGCTTTATGATCTTTAAATCTACTCACAATTGTTGGGATTACGGCTAATAAATAACCCTTTGAGATTCAACAACTTTGATTCGAAAAATATTTATTCAGATGTTAGAATACATCATTTTCAGGATGTAAAAAGAAAAAAAATTAGAACATTATAAATAATTATTGATTAAAAGTTACTTTTTTCAGATCTGCAATAAACAGAAAATTATATACTTCTAATAAATAGTGTCAAATTTCTAATACAAAATTGTAAAGTATACAAACTTATTTTTGTAAAAAATCTATTTTTGTATGTCTCCAGCCATTTTAATTTTACAAAATTTACAAAGTGGAACTGCTCAAATGATAAATAAAACTTTGGCATGAAATATTAACTAAATATTGCTATCCGTTTACAAGTCCATAAACAACTTATATTAGCTGCTGTGTTGGAAGATAGCAACAATAAATAAAATTGTCTTTTAAAGTCCACTGCATAAGTAACATATATGTTGTGTATGTTGCAGATACGTTGTGAGCTGCAATCATAAGCAAGAGGAAGGAGTAAAATTCTAGAAAATGGGAGTGGCCTAGATACAAAGCAACTGAGATGTTTTTAACAAACAATGTATCAAGTTCTTTTTTAACATGCAGCAGTGCAATCACCTGGAAGTGTGCCAATAAGTGATTCCTCTTACATACGACTAAATTATATCAATGCCTTTAAAAAAGGAAATATCAAAATTAGTTAATAGCAAACAACAAATGATGAGAGCAATGATGACCCCTTAGATTACATCTTTATGAAATTTTCTTGTCATACATATCACACACAAAAGATTTTTCACCAGTATGAATTAACAGATGGTTGCTTAAATTACTTTTACGGGAGAATTTTTTGTTGCATATCTCACAGACAAAATGTTTTTCACCAGTATGGATTAAAACATGACTGTTTAACACACGTTTCTGAGAAAAATTCTTGTTGCATATCTCACACACAAAAGGTTTCTCATCAGTATGTGTTAATAGATGATTGTTCAAGTGACTTTTTTGTGAGAATCTCTTGTTGCATACCTCACACACAAATGGTTTCTCACCAGTATGAATTAATCGATGCCTGCTTAAATCAGAGTTTTGGGAGAATTTCTTGCTGCATATCTCACATACAAAAGGCTTCTCACCAGTATGATTTAATAGATGCTGACTTAAATTACTCTTTTGAGAGAACTTTTTGTTGCATATCTCACACACAAAAGGCTTCTCACCAGTATGAGTTAACAGATGATTGCTTAAATTATTTTTACGGGCGAATTTCTTGTTGCATATCTCACACATAAAATGTTTCTCACCAGTATGAATTAAAACATGACTGTTTAATGCACGTTTCTGAGAAAATTTCTTGTTGCATGTCTCACACATAAAAGGTTTCTCATCAGTATGCGTTAATAGATGATTGTTTAAGTGACTTTTTTGTGAGAATTGTTTGTTGCATATCTTGCATGTAAAAGGTTTGTCACCAGTATGAACTAAGAGATGCTTGCTTAAAGCACTCTTATGAGACAACTTTTTGTTGCATATGTTACACACAAAGAGTTTCTCACCAGTATGAAATAACATATGCTGATTTAAATGACTCTTTTGACAGAACTTCTTGTTGCATATCTCACATACAAAAGGTTTCGAACCAGTATGAATTAACAGATGCTTGTTTAAATTACTTTTTTGAGAGAAGTTCTTGTTGCATCTCTCACACACAAAAGGTTTCACATCAGTATGAGTTAACAAACAGAAGTTTAAATGACTCATTATTGAGAATTTCTCGTTGCATGTCTCACACAGAAAAGGTTCTCATCAGTATGCATTAATAGATGCCTCTTTATGGAACACTTGCAAGAAAATATTTTGTTACATATCTCATACACAAACAGCTTCTCACCTGTATGAATTAACAGATACTTGTTTAAGTGATTCTTTCAAGATAATTTCTTGTTGCATATCTCGCACACAAAAGGTTTTCCAGCAATATGAACTAACACATGATTGATTAAACAATTCTTCTTACAAACCTGAAAAAATAAATAACTTTTGTGGAAAGGTAGAATTCTAATATAAATGGATGTTTAGTCGAAATTCCTCAATTTTTCTAAAAATTTGTGATCTAATATAAATGATTATTGTGGCAGCATTTTGTATTTTTATTACAGTTTGCAATGCACTGAAAAAAATTAGTAGTATTTTCATAATTTATTAGCATTTTTAGTATGTTCAGAGCTTTATAAATATGATTATAAATAAATCAAATTTTCTTCCAAAATATTGGGATACAGCCACAAACAGCTTTATATACGTCCATGGAAATTGGATGATGAAATAAATGAGGAGTGTCATTTAACCTAGTGTGTCTTATATTAAAGCATTGGATGCTGAGGAGTCTAAAATATATTCCTTTCCAAAAATTATATTGAGAAAAATAACACAATTAGCACAAAAAAGTCATTCAATTATTCTTTGTGTATATTAAATAAAAAGTATCAAAAACAATGCTTGTTTAATGAGTGGCATTACAGTTATAATGTGTCATCTACAAGCACCATAAAAATACCTGCTTAAGATTAAGATTGTGGAATTCACTGTGGAAATGTGAAAATAAATCTTGAATAGATAATTAATTATATTGATTTAAACAAAAGACACGATAGTCACAAATATCTTAAGTTAAAATTCCCTAATATTTTTATATTTCAACGTCAGTGTTAAAATTTCCCGGTCCATACTACACCAGATATTCAAATATAAATCATATAAATATCATAAATAACAAAATATATATTAATTTTTATGAGAAATTGTATTTCAAATATCAATTTATTGTAATCAATAAAAATACCTTAAACATGTACCACTTACCTTTTATTTTTACAAAGTTAGTTTGGTATGTTAAATGTGCTATAACATCTGCTGAAAGAATAATAATGAGCAGGGAATTGAATGACTAGCCCACATTACAGGAGATTTAATAACTTTTATTATGCTATTTAAATTTTAAAATCTAAAATTTAATTGATTAAAAAATATTGAAACAAAGTTTTTTTATAGTCTAAAAAATATATATACAGTCAAACCTCGTTAACACGAACTCTCAAGCAGAAACTTTTTTTCTTCGTGTTAAAAGTAGTTCGTGTTATCCGACATGTTATACATTACATATAGAAATGGACGGGGCAGTCGGAAACAGTTCGTGCTAAAAGTAATTCGCGTTAAGCATGTTCGTGTTAACGAGGTTGTACTGTACTATAAAATTCGATTGTAAGCCCCACACACTTTTAAGTAATTTTGATTTTCTTTTCCATTTCCAAATACCAGCCCCCCCCCCCCCCCTCTAGCAAACTTTTTTTCATGCAAAAAAATGATTGAAAGAATCCAAGAAAGATAATTATCCATCTTTAGATTTTTTTTATGGATTTCCACTTTTTTTTTTTTATAGAATCTTAATGAAATCCCCTTGCATGAATGCCTACTTCCTTTCTCTCCCCACACTAGCACAACAAGTTTTAAATATTGAGAATGTTATACTCTTCCATCCTGATTGCTGCTTGATAGTTATCGTAAGTAACAAATCACTTATCTAAACTACAACCTCCCCCTCATACAAAATATATGCTCCCATTTAAATTATACCTATATACCCAAAATGTCTTCTTCCCCTTTTGCCATCCCCCTGGAAAAAATGAAATCTTTAAAAGACTATTAAAAAAAAAAAATCTTCTGTCCTATTTGTTATTCTCTATTAACAATAAGTAAATAATCAATCATATATAAATTACACCAATTCTGTCCGAAAATTACACTTCTTCTTCCATCCCTCATCTCTCAGCATACAAAGTTTAAAATCTTTAAAACTCTTTATTGAGAAAGGCACAGACATTTTTGGGAGTAGAGAGATAATTGAAATGGTTGATTATTTGTTCTATTAGTCATATCCTATTTGCAAAAAGAAATCCCTATTGATAAAAAAATCTTCTGCCCTATTTGTTGCTCTCTATTAACAACAAGTAAATAAATTATCTAATATACAAACCCCTTAACTTCAAAATTAAAGTTTTTCCAAAAGAATACAAAGTTTAAAATCTTTAAAACTCTTTATTGAAAAAGGCAAAAGGGCAGACACAGACATTTTTGGGAGTAGAGAGATAATTGAAATGGTTGATTATTTGTTCTATTAGTCATATCCTATTTGCCCTCCACTAGCAAAAAGAAATCCCTATTGATAAAAAAATCTTCTGCCCTATTTGTTGCTCTCTATTAACAACAAGTAAATAAATTATCTAATATACAAACCCCTTAACTTCAAAATTAAAGTTTTTCCAAAAGAATACAAAGTTTAAAATCTTTAAAACTCTTTATTGAAAAAGGCAAAAGGGCAGACACAGACATTTTTGGGAGTAGAGAGATAATTGAAATGGTTGATTATTTGTTCTATTAGTCATATCCTATTTGCCCTCCACTAGCAAAAAGAAATCCCTATTGATAAAAAAATCTTCTGCCCTATTTGTTGCTCTCTATTAACAACAAGTAAATAAATTATCTAATATACAAACCCCTTAACTTCAAAATTAAAGTTTTTCCAAAAGAATACAAAGTTTAAAATCTTTAAAACTCTTTATTGAAAAAGGCAAAAGGGCAGACACAGACATTTTTGGGAGTAGAGAGATAATTGAAATGGTTGATTATTTGTTCTATTAGTCATATCCTATTTGCCCTCCACTAGCAAAAAGAAATCCCTATTGATAAAAAAATCTTCTGCCCTATTTGTTGCTCTCTATTAACAACAAGTAAATAAATTATCTAATATACAAACCCCTTAACTTCAAAATTAAAGTTTTTCCGAAGGAATACAAAGTTTAAAAATTTTTAAAGTCTTATTTGAAGAAATCTTCTGCGTCATTTGTTAGTCTCAAATAAACATCACAAGTACAAATAAATAGATAATCTGCTGCCTAAATTATCTCTCTACCACAAAAATGTCTGCCACACCCACATACAAAATGTGAAATCTTTAGAACTCTATGTTATTTTAAATCTGATTTATTTAATGCTCTTTAAATGCTCAATAAATGAATAACCAGTCATCTAAATTACCTTTTTTTCTCAGAAATGTTCCACTTCCAACTCTGTCCACCCTCCCTCCCAGCAAATAGTTTAATATCTTTAATATTAATTTTTTTTTTAAATTCAGCCCTATTTCTTATTTTACAGTAATGTGACTCATCAAAAATCCTATCTATATCATATCATCTAACATCTTCAACCCATTTGAAATTTTTGTTACATCCTCTTCACCCTTCACCTAAGTGGAGAGGGATTTCTAATTCTTTGGGAGGAAAGCAAAAATTTTTATCTTTTCTTCCAGTTTTGCAGTTCTTACTCTTGAATCACATGTATATATTATGTTTTAAAATAAATATGTTCTCTAAAATAACTTGCCCATCCCTATTAACAAAATATCACAGGGGGTGAACACAACAGCCAAACTACAAAAATGAGGAAATGTTATTTTTGTATTTTACTGCATGAAACATAATATATGAAGCAGTGATGGGTGATTAAGGAAAAATTGAGTATGGATAAACATTGATATCATATAAAACAGCATCAATCACAATAAGAATTGATTCTCATATTCTAGTATTGGATGTTTTAAGAATCGATACTCACACAGATAAGCTTAAAAACAGTAATTCTACACCTTAACAATCAATTGACAGGAAATTGAATCATGAATCAGAGTAACGGGGATAGATCGATATTTCTGGTGCTATTTTATAACAACATATTTATTCTTTCGATTTTACCATTTTAGTGGCAGAGCTGCCGTCAAGTTTTGTATAAAGGCCTTTTTCTTTCCAGGTTAAATTGTTATATTTTTAGTTTAGAGCCTAGTTATTTGGGTTACTAGTTTATTAATATGTATTTTTCATATATGTTTCTTCTCCCCACACAAATCATAACTTTCTTAATTATGGACAGATTTAAATAAGACTTTTTTTTTACATTTTTCCCATCAAGTCATTTGGTTACAAAGTAAACATTGATATTATATCTGCAACTCTTGGTGACCACTATTTATGAACAATAATAAATAATTTCGTCTTTTTTAAAGTTCAGACATTCTATCCTTGGTTTAGAGCAACATTATTCAGGGTTCTCATTAGTTAAGTTATATTTCTCAAGCTTTTTTCCCCCATATCACAACTTTCTTGATTATGGTCTTATGTGAATAATCTTTTTTGACATTATTCACAAGTCATTTGGTTACCAACTAAACATTCATATCATTTCTTAAACTCTTGGTGAACACTATTTATGAACAATAATAAAAAATTTCACCTTTTTTTCCAGTTCAAAGATTCTATCCTTGGTGTATAGCCACATTACTCAGGGTTCCGTTAGTTAAGTTGTATCTCTCAACTTTGAGGAAAAAATCCAAACCTTCTTAATTATTGTCCATGCAAAAGATAAAATTGGTATTAAAAAATAGAGATATAATTGAAGAGAACTCGTTACAATTGCATTAAAGCATGAATTCACTTCCTTTCATTTCAAGTCCGAGTTGAAGTATGTCAGGTTGCAGGTTGACTTTAACCAGACCCGTGCAGGACTCTAATCCCTAATCCTCCTTTTTCAGTATTTTTTTTTAATTTGGAGTAAATTTTAGCTGAAATACAATTAGCCTTCTCCCCTCCCTGTTCTCTATGTGAATCATTCTTAATCATTTTTCTACATCGAGCATTAAAGATTAACTTAACCAACAAGTATCTGAAATGTTTGGCACCAATCAAAAGATGGGATCGAAAAACTTAGTAAAATCTGAAATTGAAGATCACTGTTAAGAAAGAGTGGTAGCCATGAGCTTAATAAGGAAATTACAGTTTAAATGGTTACTTTGTAAACCAATATTAGTAACAGAGAAAATTCCAAAGAAATCGAACAATTAGTAACGAACATGATAAATGGGGCCTACTAGCTGTAGTGTATCAGGGCAAAGAGAGGGCCCAGTAGATATATCTCTACAAAAGATTGACAATAAAAACTTTGATTTGTTAAAGGGCTAAAAAACAAAAAAAAATTGAGGGTAGGACAAAAAACAAGGAAGATATGGGCTGCTAAAGCTATTTCCTCAAAAAACACAAAAGTTAGAACAGGGAGCCCCAGGGGACAGATGAAGTAAAGTTTGATATATCAAAAGTTGGTGGGCTAGAGCTTTTTAACAAATGAAGTAACAAGGAGAGGGGGAAAATAAAGGGGAGTCATTCGCCAAAATAGAATCTTTTCGAGGGTGCACGATTCGAGCCCCTGGAGGGAGTGGGGGCAAAACAAAGGATAAAAATAATTAAATGCAGTGAGATGTAACTAGGGTTCAATTCTTAACATAATTGGATAAACGAGGGCCGAGTTAAAAACAAAAGTTTAAAAGACGAATAAAAAATTTACACTGGTTGAAAAATTGAAATACTGACACAAATTTTTGAAAATGGTACTGGATAGAAATACTAAGACTGACATTAATTCCAATTATTTGGATGCAACGGTTCAGAAATTAATAAAGATAAACGCCTGATGTAGAAGCCCCTGTCAGGGATAGATTGATAATTCCCTTATCGAACAACTTTATTGGCCACAGTGACGATTTAAAGGAAAATAAAAATGAATGATACTACCTGTATCAAAGTATTGACTGCAATGATGATATGAAGGAAATTAAAAATGAACAATACTTATTCTCAGAATCCCTAGTGTACATTTATTCTTTGTTCAATATTTCGAGTTCTATGGGCCTTATCCTCATACAACTTGGACCATTTGTGTGTCTTGGTTTGTTTACCACCACCATTACCACTATTTAAGTTTTGGTTCTCACTACCAGGGATGCTGCAATTTCCTGCATTGTCTGCTGCAAAGTGTATATTTCTTCTTTATTCGATATCTCAGTTCTATGAATCCGATCCTCACGCAACTTGGAGAATTCACCTTGGTTTCCCCCCCACACACCAGCATTTTAGTTCTAGTTACCTCCACCAGAGGGTGCTGCAATTTCTTATATTGGCTCCAGAATCCATTTTTGATGGGCTTCTGGCGAATTAAGCCTCCCTTAAGCTTTTGGGCTACCTTCAGCTCTTCTTGAAACCTTAAACAAGATCTCCAATGACAATAAAAAAGGATATGAATTTTTTTCACCATACCAAAGTATCCGGGTTTGATCCCTGGTTTCATTATTCCTGGACATTTTCATTAAGTTGGTTGTACTCTGTGTAGCAAAATTGAAAAAAAATTCACGTCCTTTGTTATTGTCATTTATTTCCAGTTCTGCTAAAGATTCAATCAGAATGTTTAAAAAGAGATCTCTAATGTTTCAAGAGTTGATGTGAAACAGTTAATACAAAATTAGTCATGTTACAGAGAAAGTAGTCTAACAGCAACACAGCAAAACTAATCTTAATTATTTTATGCCAATTCTTCATAAAATCAGTCTTGATGTTGGTTAAGAATGACTAGGGACATTGATAAAAATTTTGAGAGAACAGAAGGAAGAAACAGAAAAAAAATTGTGAGAATAGAAAAAAAATTAAAGAATTTTAAAGATTTTAAACTTTATGAGATGTGTGTGTGGGAAAGGATTTGTAACTTAGATGATTGATTATTTGGTTATTGTTACTAGAGAGCAAATAGGAGAGAATAAATTTTTATTTATTTTTGATTCAAAGATTTTTTTTTATCTGATAGGGTCTGCAAAGCAAGGAAGCAGATATTTTAGGGAAAGGGGGATAATTTAAATGGCTGATTATTTATTTATTGTTACTATAGAGAGCCACGCATAGAGCATTATTTTTTAAAAATAAAGACATTTAAATATTTTTAACTTTGTATGCACAGGAAGGTCGGAAATGCTTAAATTTGTGATAGAAGGAGTTGTAATTCAGGTGATTGGCTTTTTAATTATTATTACTAGAAAGAAACAAATAGGACTGGAAATTTTTTAAAGATTTTCATGATTTTAAGCTTTTTATGCTAGGGGGAGGGGCAGAAAAAGGAAGCAAACATTTTGTGCTGGAGGGGGGTGGATTTCCTTAAAATTATATAAAAACAAAAGTCAAAACCTGCCAAAATGGTAAAAAATTCTCCATTTCATTTTTTAAATTAAATTTTTGTGCAAAAAAAAAAAAAAAAAGTTTTTTTTTCAGGGGGGGGGGGGGATGAGGTGTTATATTTACAAATGGAAAGGATAATCAAATTGCTTAAAAATGTATGGGAGGGGCTTATAGTCAGGATTTTATTCATTTATTTTGTGATGCATGTAATATGCAACTTGCATTGGGGGTCATGGTGAAGCCCAGGCTATACATTGCTCAAGGTAGCAGGGCCCTAGAAATGACCATCAAGATGGGTAAATTTGGGACTGGATAATTTCTAATAAACTCGGATTTTTAAAAATTATTATTGTTTGTTAAAAATAAACTCATGACTTTTCTCAACTGAATCACAGCTTCATGATTAGAGAGTCAGATGACTCATAGAATTTTAAACAAAATCCAAAACCTGCATTGTGAGTTACATTATATACAATCTCTTTTAAGGGGACCAGAAAGGTTTTAAATAATGAAGGTTGACTGAAGTTTGATCATAAATTGTGAACTCTGTAATTAATTTAGACTGTTACTAATTTTTGCATATTTATTTATACGCTATAGAAAAAAATATATTTATTTAACCATTAAAAAATAATTAATTGAATATACTAAGACAAGATTAATCTTGCAAAACTGGTTTTATAATGATTTTAAGTTCAGGCTCCACATTTTTGTGTTGTCATTTCTTTTTTATACTGCATATTATGTTGTCGATTCTTTATACCCTAAAAACAGATACAAATTTGTAAAAACATTTTAAATTATAATAAAAAATTCCAAATCTTAATTATTAATCACTCTTTGTTATAACTTTTAAAAAAAAACGTTTATTTTTTAAATATAGTTTAAAGAAAATTGAATTATCTTTATTTAAAAAAAAAAAAAGAAACATGTGAATCCATAAAACTTATTCAAAAGTTATTGTGGCTGTTGCAGAAAGAGAGAAAATTATCCCTCTGCTGTCAAGGTCATTTTTCCAGCACGCGCTGTAACCCTTTCGTTGCGTGCGCATCTTTTGTATGCAATAGTCGACGCACCACACAGTCGCTTAAGAACTCTTCTCAGATCAACATGTAAATAAAAGTTTTGTTCTGTTTTTAACTATCGGCTGCTTTTCTTTCCCGGCCCTTGGAATTATTTATTTTTAATTTAAGTACGTACGTCACATTCTGGCATCCCACTACCGAGATGAGTGTTGATTATGACATTCTTATTTTGCCGATAGTTAAATGTTAAGTTTAAGTAAGTTTAAATTAAGTATTTAAGTATTTTTTACGAAAAAAAAATATGACGGATCTAGAAAGTACAAAGCAGCAGAGAAAAGCCACTAGATCATCTTTTACGAAGACGTCTAACAAGCTACAAGAACTAATAAGTGCCGCTGCTCCGGATTTAGATGATGTGGAAATACTGCTAGATCAACTACAAGAAAAATATAAAATGCTCCGAACTATAGATGAAAAATTTTTAGAATTTTTTCAAAAACAAAGCTGCTCTCAAGAAGATTACGAAAAGGAATATGAGGCAGCTCAGGAATATTACGAGAAGATGTCTACGTTAAAGGTGAAATGTAACAGGTTAAAAACGAAGCTTAGTTACAATACAGTAAATGCTGTTTCCTCTTCTTCAATTATGGCGTCACCGGTTGCTAAACAGAAACTCCCTGAAATAGAACTCTTTAAATTTGACGGCAACCCAAGAAATTGGCTCACCTTTTGGACGCAGTTTAGCAAAATCGATGAAGACCCAAGAATAGATGTCCGCGACAAGTTTCAGTACCTACTACAGTCTACTAAGCCTGAATCAGTAGCTCGACAAATCGTGGAGAGTTTTCCTGCTACAGAAGCTAATTATGAAAAGGCATTGAACTATTTAAAAGAACGTTTTGGAAAAGAAAGTGTCCTTATACAGATTTACGTTAGAGAACTTTTAAAGCTGGTTATTACGGACAAAACTCAAGTGAATTTGTTGACTCTCTATGACAAGCTTCAAACACAACTGCGTGCCTTAGAATCTCTGGGAGTTACTCAAAATAAGTTTTCGCATATGTTACTCCCATTAATAGAATCTGCACTCCCCACCGATTTAATTAAAATTTGGGAGCGACAGAAAAGTACATTAGCTGAAACAGGTAAGACCGATTTAGATCTCTTAATGGATTTTGTTAAAAATGAAGTAGAAACTGAATTTAGACTTAAAATCACTCGTGATTGCTTAAATTCTGAAAAATTAACTGTTAAGAAAAATAAGCCCTCTGAACCTAAAAGCAGTGTGTCAACTGCTTATGAATTACTTAATGCCAATAACGGCAACAATAGTAGTAATTTTCAAGAAAATTCTAAGTTTAAAAAATTTGATTGTATTTTTTGTAGTAAATTTCATAATTCAGAGAACTGTAACGATGCTTTTGCTATGAGTTTAGATTGTAAAAAAGACATAGTTAAGACAAAGAATGCTTGTTTTGTATGCTTAAAACGAAATCATAAGGCTAATCAATGTAAGTCAAAACATCGATGCCCAATTTGCAAAAATCGGCACTTTGTAATTTTGTGTCCGGATTTAGTTTCTAACAAAGTTGATAATATCTCGGTTGGAGATAAAAGTGAAAACAAAACAAGCACTCTGAATAATTACATTAAAATTTCAGATGTACTCTTGCAAACTTTAATTGTAAAAATTCATAATGGTTCTAAAACAATGTTTATTCGTGCTATTTATGATAGTGGTTCAATGAAGTCTTATATTTGTGAAGATGTTGCACAAAGTATGAAATTTAAGTGTATTGGTGAAACGAAAATTAAGCAATCTCTATTTGGTGGTGTTGAAACACCAGAAAATGTATATAGAAATTATTTAATTGAATTAAGTGATGTAAATGATAAATATAAGTGTAAATTAGAAGTACTTAGTCAGAAACGTATTTGTTCTGAAATTAAGCAAATTCCTTCTGGTCCTTGGTTAAATGAACTTAAGTTACACGGAATTAAAATAAATGATTCAGAAAACAAACATTTTAAAGTTGATAAGGAAATAAAATTGTTAATTGGTGCAGACGTTGCAGGTAAGCTTTTAACAGGAAACATTGCAAGTCTTAAATGTGGCATAACAGCGATAAATACGAAATTAGGATGGACATTAATGGGTAAATTTAATCCTGGCACTGAGCCAAATTCTCAGAGTACAGCTTCTCTTATTATTTCTTCTCTTTTAGTTAAAAATCGGTGTATAAGTGATCTTTGGAAGTTAGATGTTTTGGGAATTAAGGAACCCCCAATAAGTAAAACGAAAGCTGAATTGCAGGAGGATACACAGAAATATTTTGAAGAGACTCTAAGTATAAATAGTGAGGGGCGATATGAAGTTGCGTTGCCTTGGGTTCTGGACAACACTCTTTTACCGGATAATAAAATAAATGCGGAAAAATCTATTTTAAATACTAAAAGAAAATTGATGAATTCCGGAAAGTTTAATGATTATTGTGATATTTTTGAAAACTGGTTAGCTCTCGGCATAATCGAAAAGACATCGACTGAGAAACTAAAGGGTGTTCATTATTTACCTCATAGGGCGGTAATAAAGGAGAACAGCACCACGAATATAAGGCCAGTGTTCAACGCTAGTTTTCATTTACCTGGTTTTCCATCTTTAAATGATTGTCTGGCTACGGGTCCAAATTTAATAGAAATGATCCCCTCAATTTTGAATCGTTTTCGTATGAATTATGTAGGCGTCACCGCTGATATTGAAAAGGCGTTTTTGCAGATTGCGATAAAAGAAAGAGACCGAGTTCTGTCGGTTTCTGTGGTTTGATAAAGAAAATCAAGAACAGGTGAATGTATATCGGCATCAAAGGGTAGTTTTCGGCGTTACATGCAGCCCTTATTTATTGGCCGCAACTTTACTGTATCATTTAAATACGGTTCCAGAAAATTTAAAGCACTCTGCAGATATTTTGAAAACAGCCTTCTACGTAGATAACTGCGTAACAAGTTTAAACTCCGAGATAGAAATGAGAAAGTTTTTCTTAGAATCAAAATTAATCATGTCTTTAGGTCATTTTAATCTAAGATGTTGGAAATCCAATTTAATTAATGAAATATTTGAGGAGGATTCCTCCACGAAAGAGGATGTTTCCCTATTAGGTCTCGTATGGAATACACATACGGATACACTATCGTGTAAAATAGAACAGGCTATAAATCCATTAGAATCAGTCACAAAAAGAATAGTTTTGGCAGTAGCACACCAAGTTTTTGATATTGTTGGTTATACAACTCCAGTGATGCTAATTCCGAAACTAATCTTACAGGAAACATGGAATTCAAAACTAAAATGGGATGACAACCTACCCGATGATTTGGCAAAGAAATTTAAATCGTGGAGAAAAAACTTAAATTTACTCTCATTGATAAATATACCTAGATGGTTTGGGCTTAAACAAAGTGATCAAAAAATAAGCTTGCATTTATTCTGCGACGGCAGTAAAAAAGCATACGGTACCTGTGTTTTCTTAAGAGTAGAAGACGACGATGGGGTAAAAATTAATCTAGTACAAGCAAGATCTAGGGTAGCTCCTTTAAAACCCATTACAATTCCTCGCTTAGAGCTTTTGTCTTGCAATATTGGCTCTAGGTTGTTATCTAACATAATTAAAGATCTAAATTTATCAGGGGTTGATATTTATTGCTGGACCGATTCTACAACAGCCTTATGTTGGATTCAGCGAAAGCAAAATTGGGGAATATTCATTCAAAATCGGGTTACAGAAATTAACTCATTGACTTCGCCTCATTGGTGGCATCACATCTCAGGTTCTCTTAACCCTGCCGATTTGCTTTCAAGGGGGTGTTCTGCTGAACAGTTAGTTGAGAGGAAATGGTGGGAGGGACCTGATTGGTTGCACGAAAAAAAAGAAAATTGGCCTAAATCGAATGATGAGCCAAATGAGGATTTAGTCAATTCTGAGATTCGTAAAACAGTTATAACAACGTTAGTAAAAAATGATGAAGATGCTAAGTGGTATTATAAATATTTTTCTTCATTTAAGAAAATTGTAAGGATGTTAGCTTGGATTTTTAGGTTTTACGACAAGGTAAGTAAAGTTGACAAAAATCTTTCAGGGGACTTATCTGTACAAGAAATTGAAAAAGGGGAAAAGGCTTTAATGGTACTAATTCAGAAAGAATCCTTTAAGGGAGAAAATGATGAGAAATTAAGACAACTTAGACCAATAGTTGATTGTGACGGCCTTATAAGAGCTAAATCAAATGTTGTTTATCGGGATGATAAATACGATTTTAAATATCCTATTATATTACCATCTGATCATTCTGTTGTAAAATTGTTGATAATGACTGTACATAATGATTTATTACATGCTGGTACTTCATTGTTAATGTCAAATTTAAGAGAAAAGTATTGGATTTTAAAATATCGTAAGACCATAAGAAATTGTATTAGTAAGTGTCTAAAATGTCAAAAGTTTAAAGCGAAAAAATGTGAGGTCATCCCAGGAATTTTACCAAATGATAGGGTCCGCGATGCTTGTGTATTTGAAATTATAGGATGTGATCTGGCTGGACCACTTTATTTGAAAGATGGTAGAAAAGCATATATTGTACTGTTTACTTGTGCAGTCTATCGTGCCGTCCACTTGGAATTAATCACTTCCTTATCGACCGAATCCTTCTTTCAATCTTTAAGACGTTTTATCGCACGCCGTGGACGACCTTCTACCATATATTCAGATAATGGAAAAAATTTCATAGGCGCGGAGAAATTTTTGCAAACTGTAGACTGGGATGGTCTCCGTTTTAAAGCTGCTGAACAAAAAATTCAGTGGAAGTTTAATCCTCCATCCGCAGCCTGGTGGGGCGGATGGTGGGAGCGTTTGATTCAGATTGTAAAACAAAGCTTAAGAAAAATATTGGGTCGTGCTTCTCTTGATTATGAAGAACTACTAACTGTATTGTGTGACTGTGAGAGAGTTGTTAATTCCAGACCACTTACTTACGTATCAGAGGACATTGATGAGGACTTTGCTATAACACCAGAGAAATTTTTACATGAAACTCCACAGTCAGGTGTACCTGATATTGATAATGTAGATAAAGTGAAATTGAGTAAAAGAACTAAGTATCTGCAGCGGATAAGAGAAACTTTAAGGCTTAGGTTTCGTACAGAGTATTTAGGGCAGTTACGACAGCAGTCTATAAAATGCTATAAAAACAAATCACTTAAAGTAGGAGAAATTGTCCTACTTGAAGATACTAATAAAAAACGTTCCTATTGGAATCTAGCTCGCGTATTAAAAGTTATACCAGGTCGAGATGGCCAAATAAGACTTGCGCTTATAAAAACAAACAATTCTGAGTTATTACAGCCAGTTCAGCGATTGTTCAGATTAGAATTGGAAAATCCAATACAAGAAACAAATGATGAGGCTATGCCTTTAACGACCAGTAGCGGCAGAATTGTCAAAACACCTGTAAGGTAAATTTTATATTCAGAATATTTAATTTCAGTAATTATTTTACTTAATTTCACTTCTCTTCTTTATATGTATTCCAGTGTTTATTGTTATTTTGCATATATTATATGCTGTATTTATGTTGTAATTTGTAAGGTTGTATTTTGATTGTATAAGTGATTTCTTATGTAAGTACTATGTAATGTGTATTTTGTGCATAATATAAGTAAAGATTTTGAGTGTTTAGCTGCCCACTCAAAAGGTGGGAGAATGTTGCAGAAAGAGAGAAAATTATCCCTCTGCTGTCAAGGTCATTTTTCCAGCACGCGCTGTAACCCTTTCGTTGCGTGCGCATCTTTTGTATGCAATAGTCGACGCACCACACAGTCGCTTAAGAACTCTTCTCAGATCAACATGTAAATAAAAGTTTTGTTCTGTTTTTAACTATCGGCTGCTTTTCTTTCCCGGCCCTTGGAATTATTTATTTTTAATTTAAGTACGTACGTCACAGTGGCAAAACTGCTAAAAAACAGTGTTTCAAAATAATTTAGTTTAAAGTTTTGTTTTCACAAGTTTTGCCAGTCAGCACTGCTCAAAGTTTATGTTTCCCACAACCATAAATTTAAGAATTTTTTTATCAGATGTACGACATTGTTAAAGATTAAAACATTATAAAAATAATAGTAATAATAAATGCATATTTTCACCATTTCGAACCTTTCTGGTTCTCTTAAAAAGAAAAGTGAATATGCAACATAGTAACAACAACCAAAAAAAAAAAAAAAAAAATCACCTAAAATATAAAAAATCAAAATTAATAAACAAAATGATCAGGCTGTAAATCATTTTTGTAATAAAATATTAATCTTTATGCAAGATTGTAATTATGTTAAGCCAAAGTATGTTTCAAAAAATACTTTCACTTAATTCTAACTGATTTAATGATGGTCATGGCAGGTGTCAAGCCTGAGCCCTATGGATTTGAATGCCAATACTCATCCTGGCCAGTACATATCACTCATATAACTACTTGGCAATAACATTCACTCTGCTAACAGGTTATTTGAATAAATTATATTTGACAAAAGTTGTCTTGGATTGCTCAGTTGGTAGAACATTGGCATGTGAAGACAAAAATCCCAGATTAGACTTCTGGTATGAACATTTTTCACTCAGTTAGAAGGAAATGAAATTCTCTCATACGATTCCCTTAATTTATAATTGCAATAAAAATTAAATTCCCAACGCTACTTTATAAAATATTCTAATTTAATTTGATATGAAATCAAATTAGGGCAGATTTCTGTTAATAAATATCTATATATATATTACGCTATCGTACGTGACATGGAAATCATGATTATTTGTTAATTGTTTAATGGCAATGCCTGAATGAAAGGCATCTCATTGATTGGTGCTGCCATCTACAGGAATAAAACTGAAACAAACAATGATTTCTTGATTATTTATAATTTGTCAACATTAACAATTAAATAGATATATTTTTATACATTTTCATTTGAAATATTGATTTTTGTAAGCATTTAATATTTATAATTTAAAAAATATAATTATCAATATAAAATTTAAAATGTAAACAAAGCAATGATTTTTAAAAAGGGAAAAGTAAGTGTAATAATTTTCCTTGACCGTTTCATTTTTTTAAACGTAACTGTTATACTTTTGAAATTTTAGCTATTATTTAATTTTTTTACAAGCTTTTAGTATAAATAAATATTATTCAGTCTTTTTTTTTATGAAGTCCACTCCACTGTTATATTTTTAAGTCTGCCCGGGCAATGCAGGGCGGGTCAGCTAGTACAACAATATTTAGGTTAGTGGATAATTTACATATAACAAAAACACAGTCAAAAGGTGTACCTTGTGATTTTTTTACCTTCTTGAGAAAAATGGGCATTTTTGGCAGTCTTAATCAACTTTAAACAAAATCTTTTTTCATAATTTGTATAAAAATGTTTAACAATTTTTACCTTTTTCAAACAAAAATTTATAATTTAACAAATGATAAATGAATTATATGGAGAAGCTTCAGAGACAGAAATGAGATAGAAAGAGAGGAAGGAATACAAAAATATAAAAGAAACATTAAAACAATGATTTTAGTAAAAGAAAATTGTTAAAATACATAATATTGTTAATAAATGAGCCAGTCAAAATCGGAGATGTATATCAGATTTTCTTAAATTGATAAGAAATAAAGGATTTACTTTGAAGCATTACAATGAATTCCTATGTGATTGTATATCTTCAGATATGCCATAATATAATACCGGAAGAAATAGTTTCATATGCCAAGATCCTCTACATGCACTTAGCTTCAATTTTCAAAAATTTGTGATTAACACTATGACTTTAACAGGCTCAGTTTTATATATATATATATATATATATATATATATATATATATATATATATATATATATATATACAGTAGACTCCCTTAAATCCACATAGCTTAAAATCACGAGTTGTGCAGATTTTAGAATATTGTGGATTTCTGGTCACTGCTTTGTTTACATTTTTTAAACAAAAATTTGAATTTAATAATGCACTCGAAATTATAATGAATGCTTACAATAAAGTAAAATGATAAAAATTAAGCAAATTTAAAAAAACATTTAAAATATTAAAAGTAAAGATCAAGTAAATTAATTAATTATGCATAATGATGATGAGATAATTTTTTCTTGAATTATTCAGTAAAACTCGCCTTATACATGTACTGTAATAGTTTATATAAAAATCTTAAAGTAACAAAGTTTTATTTCATGTTTAGCCATACCTAAGAACCAAAAAAACTTGATTGATACAAAATTATTTGATAAAAATATCGTAATCGACACTGATATCAGCACTATCTTGAATTTTTCAGAAATAAATATATTCTTCCTTCAAGGGAAAACACGAGTTGAATCATATCAAACAGAATTACACATTAAAATGTGTACAGAATGATACTAAAAATAAAAAAACTTGAATTTTACACCTACATCTTAGCTATAAGTTTCATTGTTTATATCAGAAACAATTTGTGGATTTTAGAGTGGTGGATTTGAGGGAGTATATACGTTAATTAATAGCAATATGATAATACCTATTGTTAAATGTGTTAAGAAGATAACAGCATTTCCAGTTAAAATATTAATATTATTTGCAAGTAAAAAGCATAATTACTCAGAATGGTGAATTATTCTGATTATTTCACCTTTTAAAGATGTATATTGGAATATATGAAGATAGCAGGCACACCTTTATCTCTCAGCCTGATACACAAGACAGATGTCCAGTCAATCATATCATATATCATATGTGAAATACGCAGACCACTCTGAACAATGTTATGGTAAGACTCCAATCTCTATGACAAACTGCTAATATCCACAAGTGTAGAATCTTTTGAAAACTATAGACAAATTAAGAAATGTAAACAAAAATACAGCTACTAATATATATTGAGAATCTTAACACAGAACTAAAAGAACAGATTTGATATCAATGATCAATTCTGGGGAAGTTTGAGTCCATTATGCCCTTTTCAAAATGACATTCCATAAAAATACCCTTATTTATAATTTTATGATGAAAATACAATTTTCAAACACATAACAAAAGTTAAGAAACATAATTTTTCAGCATTTTAACAAATTACTGTACTTAAGTATGAAAAGGAAGATGAAAGCACTGTTTCAAAGGCATCTGTCAAATTTGAGATTTATCAGAAATGATTTAAACGAAACATTCTTAAATTTAACCAACAAACAGAAAAGTTGAGAGATTATTAAAAAGTAAAACATAAAAGTAAATTATTTTTAATACAGTTTCCCCATAGCTTTAAAAAAAGGCAGGGTGCTATTGGTGGGAAAAAGCCCTTTTATATTCTTATGGCAAATTTTTAAGGCACTTTTAATATTTAAAAGTGAAGGCACTCTTTTCACAAGAAAAGTAATTATAACACATTTTTATTATTATTATGCAAGCAATTTTTTAATAGATAAAGCACTAAAGTGTACCATTTTTTGACTGAGTCAAAAAGGATTATTATATTTTGGATGGTGGACAAAACAGGTTTTCTTTTTTTAACAAAAGGGCATGCAGAGTGCAGAATCCTCTTGAAACTGTCTGGATGAAATTCTGTTTACAAGCAAGAAGAAAGTTTCTTTTCAGAAAGATCTTTTTTTTTAAATGGAACTGTTTAAAAGCGGGATTTCCATGCTATCAAACAAATTGGTAGAATATTCAAATACATTCTCCAACTTGTTTAAAAGTGAAATGCTTGAAGAATACAATGAGCATCTAATTCCAAATATCCACAAATTGGCAAACATAACAGTTTTGACATATGCTCCTGGGAATATATTTCTGACAAAACACATTTTGAAATATATGTAAAAAGCTTCAGAAATCTTTAATTTGGTTGACAGTATTGTTGATACATTAGTGAAATAGAATCACCATCAATACAAATGAAATTATAATTTTCTTTGCAATGAAGAAGACTCAAATATTCAATTTTCTTTTGTGATAACTATTGGTTACTCGAATTCACAACAGATAACTTTTAAATAATTTTACCTTTATTAAAGTATTACATTATTTATTGTTTTGTATTGCAAAACAAATATAAAATAAGATAATAAGAATAAATTTTGAACCTAAAAAAAATATTTATCTGGTCACGGCCTTGGTGAGTGGTCTCTGGAGAACGCTTGATCGAAAGATGAATAAAACAGCTCGATTATTTGATTAGATTAACTGACAAGATAGTGTCTCCTTACTAAACATTATGCACTGGACTATTGTAATTAAAATTCCCTTATCCAGAAATTTCTAGCGATAGTACCAGGTCTCCAAATGAAAAAAAAATTACACTAGTAACTGTAGTTAAACTGGAAATTACAAGTTAAACTGTAATAATTAAAAAAAAACAGAAGTCTGTGAGTCTGCTAACAGCCATTAAGGGTTGTAATAAGACTCTTACCATTTGCCTCTATTCAATTAGTACAGCGGTTCCCAACCTGGGGCACATAGTGAAACAGTTGGGGGTGCGTGAAAATTACATTGGTAATGGCGGGTAACGCAAAAAATAAAACTTAAAATAAAAACAGAAAAACTTTTCGTTTACAAAGAGAGACTTGTGTAAAATTCAAATAAGCTATTTGCATAAAATAAAGGAAAATGCCTAAACTTAGTAATTGGTTGATCATATGTTGCCATTATCTCCACCGATTCTTAATAATACCTTGCGATTTCGAATGTGTACCTCCTTTTCTTTCTAGTAATTCTAGAAATATCCATAAAAAACAAGAATCGCCTCGAAGTTTCTGGTTTCTATGATTTCATTAAAAACCTATTTTAGTGTGCAAATGGTCAGCATCAGCATAAACTCATTAACTTGCATTAACAGGTGTAGACATTCATCCCTTCTGTGTGAGAGCTTAATTTGAAATCTTTAGCTAATATTTAGTGTTTTGAGTGACTTTATGTTATTATGTTATGGTTCAAAACGGATAACTGGTTGAAAATGGAATTCTGATGAGAACTGCATCCAGCATTGGTAACTAGCATAAGAACGTTACTGATGAATGAAAGGGAAAATATTTGGAATTGGTTTATGTGAGAAGGGGTACGTGAGAGAAAAAAGGTTGGGAACCGCTGAATTAGTAGAGTAAAAAAATATCTAAAATAAGACAAGAATGAGATTTATGGCTCCAAATCCCTCTCCGAAATATTTTTCTGGCTACGGCCTTGATATAGACAGATTGCTATAATAATAGAAGTAAAACAAAATATGGGTAAATTGCAACTGTTTTAAAATATGATATCAATGTGGAATTTTATCTTAATCCATGTGTAAAACTTGTTCTTACTATTTTTATATTCTGGTTTAAGAAATACGGACAAAAAATATTATAAGAAAACAGTATTGGGTCATCAACAGCATTTGGCGAAATGGATGGGCGATAAGTCTTTCTTTACTGCACCAGGCTTTAGTAGTGATAATTTGACTACGCCTACGGCGGAGGTACGCTACTTTGATTGGTTAATTTAGTCGGTGTATTCCTATTGTTGTATTTTTGTGTTTTGTTCTGCAGACTTTTTTGCAATAGGTGAAATAAATAAAATAATAGTTTCCTCAACTACAAAGCCAGATCAACATATGAAGATCCTTTCAATCAAAACGTTTACGTATTTCGCTTTTTCGTTTTGACAACATCTGGTTGTATTGATGTGACAATAAATATTCTTGCAATTAAAACAGGTATGTTTTAATATAGGTAGGTAGCAGTTTTTTAAATATCGTTTTGTTTGGTTTATGATTGTATGTTTCATCGACCGGCAACCAAGCTAAGCACTCAAACTAAGATACGGCCACCTGAAACAAGATTTTTCACTCTTCGTACTCTGACAACACCTACTTAACTGTCTACTAATTTATACTCCTAATACTAAATAAATACTCCTAAATAGTGAAATTTCCATTTTTTCTTTTTTAGATTTCGATATTTGGATTTTTTGGGTCTGCAGGACTCAAAATTGCAAAATTAATAATGTAAAAAATATAAAATTTTTGCCCTTTTTTTTTCAAAGCTTAAGAACAGAATTAATGCTAAAATAATAAACTTTTCACTTTTATTTTCCCTGTAATTTTTTTTTTGTCAAAATTTTTGCGTTTTATTGTTTGGGTCTGCATGAATAGATATAAAACCAAATTAAACTTTCTTTCCCCATATTTTGGTATAATATATATTTGGCATAACATATTTTGGTTATTGTCTTGAAATGTTACATACATAGTGTATGTTGTTTGGATTCGACTGATGTACAAGATTACTTTGTGTGTGTTGTTCACAATAAACTTTTGGAGATTTATTACATTTCAGCTGTTGTTACTATCTAATACCTTCTAATTTAATTTTTCAAATACAATTTACATGCAATAAATATTATACATACATATGCAATTCTGTTTTTGTACAGTTTTGACAGAATAAAATTTTACCTCATATAAAATTTAATGTACATTTATGTGAGTGTGCATAAAATATCTTTGGGGGGGGGGGGGGGGGTCAAAATATTTTTAGTCTCTTGACCAGAGTCAATTGATGCTGGAGGGCAAAGTTCCATCAATATTTTATGAGCATATTTTTGTCCTATTTAAAACAAAAATTCTTCATTTAAAAAAAACTGAAATTTTTTTTACTAAAATACTACTGGAAATTTGTTCCTACAGTCACTGGGTCCTGGTCTTGACAGCTTACATCCATGATTCATGCATAGAAATGAAAGGGAAAAAAATATATATCTGTCAATATGCACATCACATGCTTCAAGGTCAAACAGCAATGTCTCAGTAGGTTGCAGTGTTGCCAGTTGGGTAATTTAGATTGCTATCATTTTTTTAAATAGTAATATTTCTTTTATTTAATGACAAATTTACTAAAGTGACTATTACTATTTCACAACAAATAGTAACAATGAAGCAATCTAAATAATAGGATATGACCCAACAGGCAACATTAGTACTAGCCATCCCACAGTCAGAGTCTTTTTCTTTAAATGTTTGAAAGTCATGAGTTGGAGTTTGTCATTTTTTCTGCCGATGCCACAGGTGTGTATAGGGTTGTTTATTGGTTAATTACTGTGATTACACTTTATTTATTCCTGTAACTGAGAATATTTACAGCGCTCAATTTCAATAACTATTAAAGGTGAAAATACTTTTGGTATATTTTATATTGTATACTAAGATGCACATGATAAAAAGGAAAACTGGGAAATTTCATTAGTGACCAGTGCAGGGCTGTAGCTAGGAGTAAACAATAGGGGGTGCTCAAGAAAATGTAGGGGGGGGGGGGTCATACTTTTTCTCTCTCTCTGACACATGCACGAACAAACACATATATCATATATTCTATTACGAGCAAATCTTGTGTGTGGTTATATATATATATGCAAATTTTATCTTAAAACGGCTCTAACGATTTTGACAAAATTTTGAATCCTACCGTTTTGGGGTACCAGAAACCATTGGGCTGGGTCACATGTTCGAGAACTTTCGATTAGTGGGTCATTTTTGGGTCAATGCGGGTCAAGTTAATTTTATCTAAAAAACGGCTCTAACGATTTTGATTAAATTTTGTATCCTACAAGTTTCGGGCACGAGAAAATCATTGGGATAGGTCACATGTCCGAGAAAATTCGATTAGTGGATCATTTTTGGGTCACTGTGGGTCAAGCTAATTTTATCTAAAAAACGGCTCAGACTATTTAGACTAAATTTTGCATCCTATGGTTTTCGCGAACGAGAAGACTGTTGGGCTAGGTCACATGTTCGAGAAAATTCGATTAGTGGGTCATTAGGGGTTAAGCTATTTTTATCTTAAAAACGGCTCAAAGGATTTGAACTAAATTTAGTATCCTACAGTTTTAGGGAACGAGAAGACTATTGGGCTAGGTCACATGTTTGAGAAATTTCCATTAGTGGGTCATTTTGGTCATGTGTCATTATGTTTCAAGCTATTTTTATCTTAAGAACGGCTCAGACGATGTGAACTAAATTTTGTATCCTACAATTTTGGGGCACGAGAAAAGTGATGATGTCAATGAGTAAATAAAAAGCTGACACTTCACATGTTTCAAAAGAGTTTCAGTGTTTAATTTTTTTTCATAATATTCCCTGCCCTTAAGAATTCTAAAGTTATGTTTTTACATGATGAAATAACATTAGAACAATCAAGGATGTATTTTGAATTTTTAAATTATTTTGTGTCTAGTCAAATGCTAAAACCACTTGTATTTAAATTGGCTATTAGCTTTTTTCATTAGTATCATTTATCAATAAAGGATCTTATATATTTAAACTAGGATGACTCAAATACGGAACATAATGTTTATCATAAGCATCTATTTACTATCAAACTCATTTAGAATAACTTTGTTTTATGCTAATAATGGAAAACGCTTCAAAATGAAAAATTCCAGTATATAATTAATGCAAAAGTCAATGTTTACATTAGTAAAAGGTTGCTAATTCTGAGAATGTGCAGATTGGGTGCACGCATATTGAAGCACTTATTTGCAGTTTTTAAACAAATACTACAATATAGTATTTATGCAAAACTGTAAAAAGCCCCCAAAACTAAGTTAAATTTTTTGAACATAGAGTTTTATTTGGATTTTTGAAACAGAATTTCATTTGATGACCTTGGCAACTTTCCCAGGGGGGGCTCAAAAATGTACTGGGGATGCTGAGCCCCCCCCCCCCCTTACACCCCTCTAGCTACGGCCCTGGACCAGTGGCCAGTCATAACAGTTTTATAAGTGGCCACTTTTTTATTCAAAAGTTCTAAACAGTAAGCTTTTGTTAAAATTTCAGTTAGTATCAATTTAAAATTAAATAGCTTAAATAAATATGTTAATGTAAACATTTCAACCAGTAAAAGTAGAATCCTTGATGAAATGCTAACAAATTTTACTCTTTTCTTGTAGGAAAGTGACCACAAGGTGGCTACTGACAGGCAATTTTTTAATAGCCACTATTTTTCATTTAGTGGCCCTGTGGCTGGTGGCTAGTACTAATTTTACCCTTTAGCACCTGATACGAGTTTTTGGTATTTAACCATTTTGGTATATTTTGTGGATTAAGGTGATCAGATGTCCTGATTTTCTGTGGATAGTGCTTATATATTAAAGGCAATTTACTTATTTAAAACAAGGAATGTTTTTTTTTTTTCACAAGTGTGAAAATTTTGTATTTTTGATTCAATAAATTTTGTCAAGAGTATATCATTTGTCTTAATTTTTTTGTTTTCTTCATAAAATCGATTTTATTTATCAAATTGTACTTATAGGAAATAGATTATATAAAATTTTAAAATTAATAAACTAGTTTTTTTTATCAGATGTGTTATTTAGATTAATTAAAGAATGTGTCTATGCAGCATAAAAATATTTTTATTTCAAATGCATTTCTGGTATCAGTTTTATTTATCAGCATTTCAGTAAAGTATAGCAATCATATAAAATTATTATAAATATGTTCTCAGTTAATTTTATATATATATATATATGTGTGTACATAATAATCAAAATACACTGGTTTCCAAAAATTAAGGAAAAATTACAAAAATAGCGATCATTCGTTCAAAAAGAAAGCAATCCGTATGAAATCTGCACATATTGTTAAATAAAAGACGCTGAATAAAAATACCAAATGCAAATCAGTGGCGCTGCAATCGCATTGCGTCATCTGTGAAGAACATAAAAATGTACGTTTAGAGAGTAAGGCTGCAGTTGTCGCTGTGAAAGTGATATTATAAATCTGGGATAGCCAATTCATTACAATGACATTGAGATATCATTTGCCCGCAGAACTGCGATTTAGAGCTAATGAGAGATTGGAGGCAGGACAAAGGTGGCTAGATGGCTAAATGTGAGTCCTTCTGTGGTTCATAGGTTTTGTCAACAATGTCAAACCACTGGTTTGGGCTCAAGAAGGTTTAGCCAAGGGTTTCGTCAAGTGCCAATGACCGATATTTGCAGTCATGTGTACAAAGGAATCGAACCACAAACCCATCTCATCTTAGATCCTCCCTTGCTGCAGCCACTGGAAGGTTGATGTCAATATCTACTGTGCATAGAAGGCTTCACGAGGGTGGACTTTATGCGAGGCGACCAGCAATTTGTGTGCCACTACCTCACGTCACCGGAAGGAACGTTTGATGTGAGCACATCGACATGTCCACTGGACGGCTAATCAATAGAGGCATGTTCTTTTCATGGATGAGTCCCAGTTTAGTCTCCAAAGCAATAGTAGGCATTGTTTAATTTGGAGAGAACAGGGAACACGTTATCATCCCTCAAACTTTCGTGAAAGACAATGATATGGAGGAGGCAGTGTCTGCGTTTGGGGTGGTATCTCTTTGGGTGGACGCACAGACTTCCCATTCTTTCCATGTGGAACCGTGAATGCTTCTGTCTATAGAGATGACATCTTTGATGCTTATGTGCGTCCTTATGTCGGTGCAATAGGTAATGATTTCCTGTTACAGAGCGACAACGCTAGACCGCACAGGGCTCGCATCGTGGAGGATTATCTTTAGCACCAGACAATTCAGCGCATGGAATGGCCAGCGCGATCAATGGACTTTAATACCGTCCAGCATGTTTGGGATGCTTTAGGAAGACGTGTTGCTGCTCTCAATCCCCCTCCTCAGACCCTTGCCACACTTACAACTGCCTTGCAAGAGCAATCGCTCGCACTTCTCAGCGAACTCATCGACAGCATAATTGACAGTATGACACATCGCTGTATGTGCTGTATTGCTACTAGGGGTGATCACACGGCATTTTAAAGGTACTTTTCCTATACCAAACAGACAAATCAATTTTGCTAATTTTATAATTATGCAATGTTTTGAAACACCATAATTGTCTGGTAATTTTTTTTCATGTTATTCTATACCTTACTATGCGTTGTATATTGTGGCTGAGTTTCATTAAAATTTACATGTAAAATTTTGAGTTATCGCTATTATGGTGATTTTTCCTTAATTTTTGGAAACCAGTGTAGTATAACAAATCAATTTTACATTTTATAGTTAAGAAATATTTAAACATTTCTACACAAATTTTCCTGTGTTTTCAATTTAAAAAAATCCTGTTTTTCAGATTACGAAAAATTTGGTTTTAAAATAAACAATCAGCATTTTAGATATTTTTCCCAGATGCCTTATTATTTTAAAGAATGATCCTAATCAGAATAATAAATATTTTTATTTCAAACACATTCCTGAGATCAGTTTTATTTATCAGAATTTCAATAAAGTCTAGCAATCATGAACAAGTGGATAAGTGTGATCGAAGATCACACAAAGGGTTTTGTTTAATATTCCTTTTAAAACACTTTATCCTTTCTTTAATAAATCCAAATAAAATTAATTTAGCAACTAAAAAAAAATCATGTTTTTTATAAAGTAAAAATTTGCCTGTCTATTTTTCTCATTTTTTCGAAAATCTGAACCAGTCCGATAGTAGGCAAAGAACATGGCCCGACCTTATTGTGCAAGCTGGTTTCTTTTTCTTTCTTTTCTTTTTGACTCTAGTTAAAATTCAGATTAGAAACTTGCATTGAGTCAGATATCCAGGTTCTACACGAACCCACACTGGGTCCAGTTTAATAAAATCTGATTAGTCAACTCAATGTAAAATTGCAATCAAAATCCAACCTGTAGCAAGAAAAAAACAACTCAATAACTTTGGGTGGAGTTCGGGTAAAATCTAATCACCAATCTGATGCAGAATCGTCATGAGTGTTTTAAATTATTTAATTTTTGAGAAAAGTTCAGATTTTTTTTATTAACATCTTTTGAAAACGCATTTATAACTAGACATTACCCATTTTTTACTATAATTCAAGATATAACCTAAGCTAATAACACAGAGGAACTTGCAAGATAATATTAAACCAATAGCAGCATTCTTTATTTCACGTTTTCATTTCAATATTTATTTTTCTGGGGGTATTTTCAATTTTGTAAGCGGTTTCTAAAACCAAAAGTGTCAAAGTATCATCAGAAAAAAAATGTATGAAGATACACGGTAACACTTAAGATATACTATACAAAAAATAATAATAATAATAATAACACTAAAATTAAAAAACACTTAGAATTATTGAAATGTTAATGAGAAATTTGAAAAAAACGTTGCCATTCATTGGTTTATCTTTAGCTGGGGAGTGCCTCCACATTATTAGTATAGATTCTTAAGGGCATATGACTTTTAAATATAAAAACTGACATTTTTCTTCAACAAATTCAATTTTTTGCAAAATGTATGTATTAAAAAGCAATATATTCTGAACTGTTTAAAACAAACTGCACAAAAATTCCCATAATTTCATTCATTTTGAGTAAAATTGTGTCAGTTGTTCTTATTGTAAAAATGTTTAAAATTATACAAATTTAAAATGGCTTATCTCAGAAACATCTTTTTAAAGAAATTGCACACAAGATTTCTATTAAACTGCTTTATATTTTTTACAGATAAAGTTTACGAGCTCAGAGATTATATCTATGTCTTAAGGTTGGGCTAAAATTTGTTTATAATTCCAAACACAAAAAAAAAACCATAAATAAACTTGAAAAAAATATGCAACCTGTTTAACGTTATTTTTAAATAGAAATTTTGCTAAAACATACATAAATTTAGGTTCAGTTTGAAGATAATAAATTCACAAAGATGTCAAGTAAAAACATTAACTAATTTAATAAAAGTATTGTGCACAATCTAAACAAAGTACGTTTTTAACTTTTTGAGATAAACCAAGTATCTTTTTAATAACTGCTGACAGTGAGAACAAATATATTTTTTAGCCATAACTCGTGTAATTATAGGGGGGGTTTGTGCAGGTTATATTAAAATGCTCTAACAATGTTCCTTCGTGTATAGTTTTTTTTTTTTTTTTTTTTTTTTTTGAAAAAGCGAATTTTTTTAAGATTAAACAGTTGTATGTCCTTTTAAGATTTCAATTTTTTGTGGCTAATAGAAAATTATTTAATTCCTTTTAAAAAGCAGACATATTTCAAATATGTCTGCTATATTAATATTTTTCATATATGAGTAAATGTACAATTTAAAATATTATAATCTTTACAATGTACGTTTAACTCTTTTTTTTTAAATTTCAGATTGTTGAGTGAATTTTAATAGGCGAGAAAAAATATTTTATACACTTACATTCTGTTGCTCTCAATGCATGCATTATAATAATAATTGATAATTTAATAAAATAATAATCTTTATTGTTATTTTATTATTATTATTGATTTTATTTGGTACGAAAAGTTACATATACAACTTTAAAAGTGACTAGCATACAAAAAATAATACTTTTAAACAGTATGTAAGTTTACTAATTTTATACTGTATAAGTTAAAAGCTTATAGCTTAAAGGAAAAAAAACAGAATTGAGAAAAATGTTTCTGCCAATTATTGATAAAGGTTTTTTTTAATTATATTAAATTTCTTACATACCTTTGTTTTAGTTATCCAACTGTTTTTCTGGGGAATCGTAAGAAGAATACAATTAAAAAATTAAGAACAATTAGTTAAATTAAGCTGAAAAGTACTCAGGTAATAATGAAGGAATCATAATAAGCCCCTCGCAAAATTACCCAGTTACCATTTGATTATTATTACATGCAATTAGATTAAAATAACATAAAAAAATATTTTTACTTGCAAAAGAACATCTTGTGGTTAATAGAATAAAGTGGCGGATTTTGAGAGCGGACAGTGGCAGCTGTTATATTTTCATTGTGCAGGAGTTTACTTACTTCCGCAGACAATTTGATATTGTAATAAATTTTCATAATGGTTGGTTATTTTTTCCTAAAATATGAATAAATAAAATATTTTTTTGAACATCAAAATATAGTGCATATTACAATTGAAGATTTTTCAATAATTTACTTGTAATTTGTTTTTCATTAATTTTATATAGAGTTATACAGTAGAGTTCATTTAATTTAATATTTACTACACATGCATATATAAAACATGTATAGATTTATGTTACTATTAAACGATTCTGTATTAACAAATTATTCTGAATATTAAATCTCGAATTTTAATTAAAATTTCTTCAATGCTACCACTTGTTTGAAAAAGAAATATTCGCCTTATTTAATATGGTAATAAATAAGGATTAATTCAAAAATGTTCTAGCAATCAAGAAATTTTTTTTTACAAAAAAAAGGCCACCTGAACTAAACAATACTGCTTGGTTTCACATAATCCTGAAATTCGGATAATGTGGGTTAATTTAGTCCGCTATAAATATCTGCAATGGAACAAATTCTGTTTAATTTCGAAAAATTGTCGGAACGCATACCACTAGCTGAATTTTGACATTTCAACCTTGTTCTGTTAATTGTGGATAAATTTGCAAAGAGAAATAAATCAAAATTATTTAAAATATTTAAACAACTCGCCCCCCCCCCCCAATATATATTTTTTCTGACGGCTTGGTGGTAACAGTAATTTATATTTAAAAAGTTGTTTTAACACAATTTATTCATTTAAAAAAAGAAATAAAACAAAAATAATAATTTCTCTTGAATTAAAATAAAAGCATTTTATCTTAGAGTGCATGCAGAATTATGTTCTAGTCATAATTTCTCATTACATATTAACTAAAATTGACATTCAAAGTTCATTTTTGGTATAATTTGATAAATCGAAACATGACAGTTCTGTACTGATGGCTAATAAAGCCCTTTTTTTAAATGTTTCCTCTCATTTTCAAAGATTTTTTAATTTCACATTTTGGTTTCAATGAGACTACATGAGATATTACCTTTTTTTAGTCACAATGGGACTTCACAGTCTGGTAGTTTTTTGGTCACAGTCTTTATGTGACGTACATGACATGAAATTACATCACAGTAATGTCAACAAAATTTAAAAAATTGCCAGAGCGAGAAATTTCACAATTAATAACGTTTTAAAGTATTCTTGTCCCCTTAAAAAAGTTTTGGAGAAGTTCACATATTAGTCAAAATGGGACGTCACTGGGTGATGGCATTTTTATCACAGATGTGACGACCACCATTACTTGCAGTGACGTCACTGCCAACATACCTGCTATACGGGTAGTAAGCAAAGAATGTTGTGGATTATTATTTTTTTAATAATTTTTTTAAGATGTAAATCTGTATGCTGAAGGGGGAAAGGATAATGGAAATTTGGAGTTGGGGGATAACTTATATTAATTATTTATTGTCACTAATGAGCAATAAATTGGTCAGAATATTTTAAAATAAAAATAAAGATTTTACAATATTTTAAACTTTTGTTTTATCATATTTGGAATAGTTCAGCTGATGTGTGCTGAGACAGACAAAAAAAAATTGTGTTTTTCCATTTCTCTGTTTTTCCATTTCTCTGTTTTTCATTTGCTGAATACACTTCTGGCAGCAGTGCTACTTGCATGCCATTATGCAATATTCGTAATGGTTTCTAATTGATATTTTGGTTAATTGACAAAAATTGAGAAAATCTTAGCCTTAGGTGCATTAGGACTTACTATGGACTATCCTCATCCAAATGAATTATCAGACATCTACATGTAGTAGATTTTTATAGTTCTCACCAACGAACAGGCACACACACTTTTCTTTTATTAGTATAGATGAATTTAATCATGAGTTGCAACCCATCTGATAACGACCTTTCTCAGGGGGCCATATCTTAATACTTGGTTCAAAATATCAACTTTGGCATCATTGTCGGAATGATCCTCTGCCTTTTCAGAAAAATAGAAAAACTGTTCGATTTCGCAATTGTGATTAAGATCATCTGCCGATCTTATGCATTAACAAATGAAAATGAATTCAGTAATGTATCAGAAAGTACCCAGTTTGGATCGGAAACATTCTTAACAGAACAACCTCTATTAAATTAAAGTCCATGGAGCATGTCAGCATAGCATCTCCCATCAGACACTTCCTCATACAACACAGGATGATTGGTACTCCAATTGCTGATATGCCAATCAAATACAGATCACCTACATGGTGCCTTCTGTGTGCAGTTGACTGTGATACCACTCTTTAAGTGGTTGTGGTCGAGAAAATCCTTCAACAATGAAAGGAGTTTTCATCTGCACAATTCTTAAAACATGTACCATTATAGCTAATAGCCACCATCTAACGGATAATGGTTGAGCAAAGGGTAAAGTAATGATTTTCTGTGAACAGTAGCCACTTAAGGTAAGTTTCCGGCCAAATATAAAAGTCTAGCAACATTTTAAAAAATTGCCAGAGCGAGAAATTTCACAATTAATAACATGTTTTAAAGTATTCTTGTCCCCTTTTTAAAAAGTTTTATAGACGTTCACATTTTAGTCACAGTGGGACGTCACTGGGTGATGGTATTTTTGTCACAGATGCGACTTGACCACCATTACTCGCAGCGATGTCACTGCCAACATACATGCTATATGGGTAGTGAGCAAAAAATGTTGTGGTTTATTATTTTTTTTATATTTTTTTAAGATGTAAATCTCTGTATGCTAAAGGGGGAAAGGGTAAGGGAAATTTGGAGTTGGGGATAATTTATATTCATTATTTATTGTCACTACCGAGCAATAAATTGGTCAGAATATTTTAAAATAAAAATAAAGATTTTAGAATATTTTAAACTTTTGTTTTATCATATTTGGAATAGTTCAGCTGATGTACGCTGTGGAAGACAAAAAAAAAATGTGTTTTCTCTGTTTTTCATTTGCTGAATGGACTTCTGGCAGCAGTGCTACAACTTTGCATGCTATTTTGAAATATTCATAGTGGTTTCTAATTAATATTTTAGTTAATTGACAAAAAAGAGAAAATCTGAGCCTTAGATTGAAGCCATTAGAACTTGCTTTGGACTATCCCCATCCAAATTGTGAGGCATCTACATGTGGTAGATTTAAGAAGCAGGTGGTAGATTAAGATCTTAAGAAGCAGGGGGCCCCTGTCATCTTTTCAACAAAATTTTTGTTATCTAAAACTTGTCATTAGAGGAAAGTTTTAAATATTGTGCAAGATTTATATTTTATGCACTAAATTATACATGGAAAACTTTATTTTTACTTTTACACATTTCTTATAATAAATTACAAATAGAATATACTAGATTCTAAAATATGCCTTAATATATATATATATAACCATAAATGAAACATTACCCTAACACTAACTTAAACTATGAAATAATAATTAAGTATGTAATAATTAGTTGTCAATATATATATATATATATATATATATATATATATATATATATATATACGGGTGATTCATAAAAGATGGGCAGAACTTTAAGGGGTTATAGTACACTTAAAGACAAATAATATTAAATAGGAGACTAAGGGTCCCAGACGTATTCCCAAGGAGATAGGGGGCATTAAAGTTTAGGGTCCGAAATTTCAAATGATTATAAAACATGGAAAAATTGGTCGATTCGTTTGCGGTTTTTGCAAAAAATTTTCTTTATGCCAGTATTTTCTTGAAATAAAATTTTAAAGTTCAATTTCAAAAAATGCCGATAGGGGGCGCTTTAGACTTTGGAGTAACAAACAACTATTTTTTAACGTTATTTTTTGTATTTCTTTAAATGATTTCGAAAGCTTAGACTTAAACTTAAATTTTGATCTAAAAATCTGAGTCCTAACGAGTAGTTAAGTAGCGTAAACTGAAATTTGAAATTTGAAACCCTTCTCCCCCCAGAACAAAAATCAGTTATTCCCGATCTTTGTGTCGTAGATTAGGCTCTAACTACTGCCGCGTTTTGCTAAAATTATTCTTTATGTCAGTATTTTCTTGAAAATAAATTTTAAAGAAAATTTTCAAAAAATTCCGATAGAGGGCGCTTTAGACTTTGGAGTAACGAACAACTATTTTATACCGTTATTTTTTGTGTCTCATTAAATGCTTTCTAAAGCTTAGACTTAAATTTTCAGCCCAAAATCTGAATCGTTAGACGTGGTTAAGTTTCTGGGGAGAGGGGTTTGAAATTTCTACTCCTGAGCACAGTTCAGTTTACCATGTCCACACATTGTGTGCTGTGATACGAGGTAAAAAGACACAAATTAGGATTATGTTACCAAAGCATATTTATTAACATGTAATCACAATAAATGTTCAAAATTGTGACCACCAGAGGTTATGCACGCAGAACAACGGCGACGAATGGAACGGCGAACATTCGCGAAAACATCAGGCTTTTCGAGCACTTCCCCTACAGCGGCGGAAAGTCTGGCGACCAGTTCCTCGGGGGATTCAATGGGTGTCTCATACATAAGAGCCTTCAATCGTCCCCAAAAAAAGAAATCGAGGGGTGAAAGATCTGGCGAGCGAGCAGGCCAAGCAACAGGACCACCTCGACCAATCCATCTGTTCGGAAATGTGATGTCCAGATAGTTGCGGACGTCTCGTACGTAATGGGCTGGCGCTCCATCGTGCTGGAACCACATGACCCGCCGGATGCGTGGAGGAACAACGTTTAACAGGTCTGGCAGCACATGTTGCAGAAATGTGAGGTATGTTTTACCGTTGAGGCGTTCAGGAAGAAGGTACGGTCCGATTAGGTGGTCTCCGAGGATTCCTGCCCAAACATTGATGGAAAAGCGTCTCTGATGAGCATGTGGATACGTAGCATGTGGATTGACATCCGCCCATACATGTGCATTGTGTGTGTTAAATGTACCTTCACGTGTGAAGGTACATTCATCGGTGAAAAGCACAGTTCGTCCAAAATGTGGATTTAGCGCGTTCTGCTGCAGAAACCAGCGGGCGAATTCAATACGATTTGGATAATCCCCTGGAGACAGTTTCTGGACTCGTTGCACATGAAACGGGAGCAAATGTTCATCCTTCAGTACCCTCCAAGTCGTGGACTGTGAGGTATCCACCTGGCTAGCCACTGTTCGTGTACTTGTACTTGGCTGCGCCGCTACTACATCCAGAATGGCTTCTGCAACAACTACTGATTCGTCCTTTTTTGCACGACCTGCATTCGACCGGGAAGCGAGAAATGATCCCGTCTCACACAACTGTCTGTGCAAGCGCTCGAAAGTTTTGCGGTTAGGCAACCGCCTGTTAGGAAATCGCTCTCCGTACATTCGTTGTGCCTCTGCACCATTTCCATCTGCCGCTCCGTAAATTAAATGCATCTCAGCCTTTTCCTTATTCGTGAAGGGCACCATCTTCCGATTCATTACTACAGCGACTTACACTTGACTCACCGTTCAGTGGTTTTTATGCCTGAATCGTGTCGAAATTTTGCATACGTGTTCTTCTTCTTCCCCATTTGACATTTGCATACTTTCTGTTTCCTTCTTCACCCGGTGACTAGCGTCAGGAATGGAGCTTTAACGTTTGCATGAGCGACGTTTCCAACTGTGCCAGTGCCTTTATGAGTGAATTCCGACTATGCAGTCCTTGACGAAAGTTGTATTTTTGCCTCGTATCACAGCACAGAATCGTTGGGCATGGTTAAGTAGTGCAAACTGAACTATGTTCAGAAGTTGAAATTTGAACCCCCTCCCCTCGCTACTGAACCACGCTCAGCGATTCAGATTTTGAGCTGAAAATTTAAGTTTAAGTCTAAGCTTTAGAAAGCATTTAATGAGACACAAAAAATAACGGTATAAAATAGTTGTTCGTTACTCCAAAGTCTAAAGCGCCCTCTATCGGAATTTTTTGAAAATTTTCTTTAAAATTTATTTTCAAGAAAATACTGACATAAAGAATAATTTTAGCAAAACGCGGCAGTAGTTAGAGCCTAATCTACGACACAAAGATCGGGAATAACTGATTTTTGTTCTGGGGGGAGAAGGGTTTCAAATTTCAAATTTCAGTTTACGCTACTTAACTACTCGTTAGGACTCAGATTTTTAGATCAAAATTTAAGTTTAAGTCTAAGCTTTCGAAATCATTTAAAGAAATACAAAAAATAACGTTAAAAAATAGTTGTTTGTTACTCCAAAGTCTAAAGCGCCCCCTATCGGCATTTTTTGAAATTGAACTTTAAAATTTTATTTCAAGAAAATACTGGCATAAAGAAAATTTTTTGCAAAAACCGCAAACGAATCGACCAATTTTTCCATGTTTTATAATCATTTGAAATTTCGGACCCTAAACTTTAATGCCCCCTATCTCCTTGGGAATACGTCTGGGACCCTTAGTCTCCTATTTAATATTATTTGTCTTTAAGTGTACTATAACCCCTTAAAGTTCTGCCCATCTTTTATGAATCACCCTGTATATATATATATATATATATATATATACAGATGTATTTTATTAGCACACTAGAATGAAAATGAATATATATATATATAGATATATATATATATTAATTCATATAATTTTTAATTGGAGACATAAATAAGTAAAAAATTAATACAAAACTGATCAAATGTCATGTAAATGATACGAAATATTAATTTGAATAAATTGCTATATTTAAGCATACTTATTATATAAATATCTAATAAGAATTTTAATGATAACTGTGACTTTGTTTATATATTTATTTTCAGTTTCAGTAGTAAAATATTTGTGGTTAAAGAACAAAAGCGAAGTAAATGCTACTTTAAATACTCCAATCGACAGTTTTAGTTTAAAGAAAAAAACCTTAAAATTTAAATAAATTCAAAGCTGCAGTTAAAATACAATTTACAATTCTAACTTGGTTGTACTGAATTTATAGTACAATTTCAAATTTCTTTGTAATGAAAGATACAATGCCAAAAAAAATTCAGTGTAATGGTAATCAAATGGATTAAAAAACATAAAATTTTGGGAATTTTTTTATCTAAAAAATATTTGTTAAAATAGAGAAAAAGAAAGTAATTATCCCCCCCCCCCTGTTGTCAATAGCCTACAAATTCTGTTTTCGTTGGTCTCTGTCTGATTTTAACCTGTCTTGTTTTCCTAAAGTCTTAGATCACAATTTTTTTCCAGTGCCTCACACTCACCATAATGCTATTCCAGATTTATTTTTTATTGTGAATTCTACTGTTTTTTCTTCATTCACTTTTATGCATTTCATGTTTGGTGATTGATTTTCTTTTGAATGAGATATTGTTATTTGGGATTTTTTTACTTCTTTTATAAGTTTTGGAAATGACGGTAGTTTTTAATAGTATGTTAGAAAATTTATTTCAATTCAGTTTTCTATAGTGATTTCAAAGTCTTGTAGAAGCTCATTTGGTTTTTATAATTTTGATTGATTATAAAATGTGATAGATTAACATAATTTTATTTATTGCAGTTGTATAAAGCTAATTAAAGAGAAAAGGTCACTTAGATATGCATGATGGCATTCAAAGAGATGAGACTAGTTAGTGCGAAATATTGAATAAAACATTTCTTTAGAGCAAGTTTTTTGGAAAACGTTCATCTGAGTTGCACCAGGGAAAGCAATTTATTTGCGTAGTATGATATAAGAATTTATCGCATGAAAGTTAATTAAATAGGCATTTTTTAATTCATACCAGTGTGAAACCTTTTTGTGGCTGAGAACTGCAACAAGAAATCTGCATATATGAGTGATTTACGCAAGCATTTGTTAACTCATACTGGTGAGAAGCTGTTTGTGTGTGAGGGATGCAACAAGGAATTCTCTCGCAAGTGCTCCTTAAACAGGCATCTTTTAATTCATACTGGTGAGAAACCCTATGTTTGTGAGATATGCAATACGAAATTTTCACGAACGAATCAGTTAAAGGGCCATCTGTTAATTCATACGGATGAGAAGCCATTTGTTTGCGATATATGCAACAAGAAATTCACACACAAGTGTAATCTAATTGCTCATCGTCTGCATCATATTGGTGAGAAACCGTTTGTTTGTGATATATGCAACAAGAAATTCTCACAAAAGGGTAATTTAAGTGCCCATCTTATGTGTCATACTGGTGAGAAACCATTTGTTTGTGAGATATGTAATAAGAAGTTCTCTCAAAAGAGGGATTTAAATAGGCATCTATTAATACGTACTGGTGAGAAACCTTATGTCTGTGAGATATGCAACAAGAAATTTTCTCAGAGGTGTAGCATGAAAAGACATCTGTTAATTCATACTGGTGAGAAACCCTATGTTTGTGAGATATGCAATACGAAATTTTCACGAACGAATCATTTAAAGAGTCATCTGTTAATTCATATGGATGATAAACCATTTGTTTGCGATATATGCAACAAGAAATTCACACGCAAGTGTAATCTAAGTGATCATCTTCTGCATCATATTGGTGAGAAAACTTTTGTTTGTGATATATGCAACAAGAAATTCTCACAAAAGGGTCATTTAAGTGCCCATCTTATGTGTCATACTGGTGAGAAACTATTTGTTTGTGAGAAAGGTAATAAGAAATTCTCTCAAAAGTGGGATTTAAATAGGCATCTATTAATACATACTGGTGAGAAACCTTTTGTCTGTGAGATATGCAACAAGAAATTTTCTCGGAGGTATAGCATGAAAACGCATCTGTTAATTCATACTGGTGAGAAAACTTTTGTTTGTGAGTTATGCAACAAGAAATTCTTACAAAAGGGTCAACTTAGTGCTCATCTTCTGTGTCATACTGATGAGAAACATTTGTGACACATGCAATAAGAAATTTTGTAACATGAGTGTCTTGAAAATGCATTTGTTAATTCATACTGGTGAAAAACCTTTTGTTTGTGATATATATAACAAGAGATTTTCACGAAAGGATCATCTAAGTTCTCATCTTCTATCTCTCACAGGTGAGAAACCTTTTTTTGCAAGATATGCAATAAGAAATTTTTACAAACAAGTCATTTAACGAGTCGTCTGTTAATACATACTGGTGAGAAACCTTTTGTGTGTAAGATATATAATAACAAAAAATACTCTCAAAGGGGTGTTTTAAACAGGCATCTGTTATTCAAACCGGTGAGTAGTACTTTTGTTTGTAAGACATGATATAAGGAATTTTCTATAATGAATAATCTAAGTGCTCATATGAACTCTCATAATTTGAGTTTGCTATCAAGTAACTTTGGTACTTCACTTCTTTATAGGGACCTTGGCAAATCTTTGTCTTATGAGAGTGAGTTCTTCTCAAACATGTAACAACCAAACCGAAAGACTATCAATGAAAAAATTTCTATTTTTATACTGTTTATTTATATGTAATAATAATAATACGTCTCAATGTATATTTTAACTGGTGCAAGTATTGGAGAAATTGCTTGTGTATTTATTCCTTGATTTTTATTTCATTAGGTGATAAGAGTATGAGGTTTTAAAATGTAAATAATGGTTGCTGGAGTGGGTTTTAATTTAAGGGTTCCCTATTCTCGTCAAGCTGTTATAAAGAAGAAGTGTCATAATTTATCGTCATGTCACTTCTAATAATGTGTGGTTATGTTTTAAGTGCCTTGTTTTCAGGTTGTGGCAATATTATTCAAGCAATTATGCTAATGCTTAAATATTATATTAAATGCAACGATAGCTGCTGTGCAGCAAATTGTATTGAATTAATGAACTGAGGTATGTGTTTTTCTTAACTTTCCATTTCTGGTCAATGAATGGAAGTATGAACACTTATATTGAATGGAAGCATGGACACTCAAATACTTATATTAAATGAAAGCATAGATTCCATTACATACATTGAATTTTCACCGAACCTAACAATTAAAATGTTAGACCTGCAACCCAACCCGATCTGACAAAATATTTTTTGCCGAACCGTACACCAACTTGAACCCAACATATTTAAACTGCAACCTGATTCGAACCCTAAGTGAAAGGAAAATAATTCATGTTTTAATGCAATTATACAAAATTATCTACAATTGTATCTTTACTACTAATTTCTTTCTTTTACATAGGAAAATGGACATATCTATGGTATTCTTTAATATTTAAATATAGTAAAACCTCTGAATAGCAGACACTCTGAGATCATTTAAATTGCATCAAATAGGGTTGTCCCTAATTTTCTTTTCGTACAAATACATAAGTGTTAGGTATTGAAAAAATATTCACTAAATAGAGGTGTGCGTTTTCAGGTGTCTCTGGTTGGTTGACTGCATACACCAGTCTGTTTTTATTTTTTATGATTCAACTAAAGGCCAGCACAAGCTGAGTTTGAGATAATGACCTTAAATCAGTTTTGAGTGAATTATTATATTTTAACGAAAATATTTGCAATTTAACCTAATAATGAAGGCCCCACTATCTTCGGCAGAAAAAAAGGCATTTTGTTGTTGTTTTTTTACACTTTGGGTCATTTAATGTTAAAAGATATTTGTTACTGTCCAAACTCTTTGAAATTTTTATTAGCTATTTCCGAAGCCTGTGTATATTTTTCATACTAAAATATTAATATTTAATTGTAAAAAGCAATTGTATTTTCTTACTTTTTTTCAGATCAAAATCCTATGGGAAAATATTTGATTTTCAAACTGATTAGTTTACACTTAAATCTCATTATTTCTAAACCAAAATTTCACTGGAACAACAGCTAAATATTTAACACCAAATTGAATTATAATTATAATATCATTATGATTGTAATTATAATACCATTAGGGAAAAAAGTAAGTTTACATTATAGCTAAGTGCAAATAAGTACGTGCAATGTTAACCCTATGGAATCTCCAGGGGGTTACCTTCTTTAGTTATTCACAGTTTCGCGATCCCGGAATTCCTGAGCGATCTTTCTTTTCTCTATTCTTCTCATTTTAGTTGTCTATCCTTTTCTTCTCTGTTTTACTCTTTTTAATTCTCTTTCTTCATTTTGTTATTCTCTGGTTATGGTAGTATCAATTTTGATCTTCCCCGTTCGGCATTCGGACTTATGGGGACTCTATACCAGTTTTTCGGGCGCTGCCTAGTGGCATCCAGTTAGTATGGGAAAAGTCTCCACTCTGAATGCGGTGTGGGGGAGAGGAGTAGCGTACTACTATAATTTCATTTTTAAGGAATGATTTTTAGAAAACGGTCCTAGAGGTGAGCTCTCTCGGTAATATTAGACTGAGGGGGGGGGGGGCAGCTCATGGTGATAAATCTTCTCTGGCTTGCTGAAGACTGTACTTGGTACATGCTATAAGTATCAACCGAACCTCCAGTTCACAAATGGCTCCGGAGGTTACTCTGAACATTTTAGCAAAGAGTGGGAAACCATTATTTATGCAGGGATAGTGGTAAACTGGAAGTTTACTGTGGGTCTATTAATCTTTCGGTACTTCTCTATTATCCCGTCGACCACTTTTCATAACAAAAAACTATCGCCAAACTGTAACTGAGCTTTTTGTTATGAAAAGTGGTCGACAGGATAATAGAGAAGTACCAAATTTTCTTATGGTTACAACTATGGCTGATTGAGATATGATGGATTTGAGTTCTTGCTTCGGCGGGGGTTGTGACAGAGAGAAACGTGAAAAACAAGGGTTAGGGGTCAGTTCGTTTGAAACCCAACCAATGACTGTGCTCGACTTTTCGGAAAAGAGTGCAGTACATCAAAAGGGAAAAGGAGGGTTTCATGTCACCAGCGTTACGGCTGGTGGGAATGGAGGCAGAACCCATCTAGGTGGGGATCACGCTGGAACCACTGCAGGAGGGCAAAAAATACTCACTAAGACCCCAAAAAGAAACCAACGGAAGAGGTAGAAGCGGGAGCAGGTGAAGACCCACACTGCTCATTTTCTACCGAAGGGATCTGGAGAAAATAGATTAAAAAGAAAGGTGACAGTATTGACACCTTCACCGCTGATGTTGGCAGCAGTGAAAAGGTCTAGGGAGCATATCCAGAGGTCTTTTGTCACCGTAGCAGCAGTCAGGAAGTTAGCCGTGGTCAAGGAAGATTTCCCAGTGACCAGGCTGATACAAGAAGAGGTAGACATTATCTTGAAGGATGTCATCAGATGTATTGACATAACTCCTGATGATAGACCTCTACCTCTTATAACTGACTACAGGCTTGTTACTGAAGTCTTAATCTTCACATATGAAGGGGATGCCACTGAGGACTGGATTAGGACCACATATCAGGACTACCGTCTTTGAAGGTACTGTCCTTTATTGTCCTCAAGGTACTTGCCATGAATGAGATGCCAAAACTGGTCAAAGTGGCTTTCAAAGCAAGAGACGTTTACACTAAAGATCCCACTGATCTGCTAAAAACTCTCAATAGATACAACCCGAAGTTAAAGACAGGTGACTAGCATGTTCTGGACCATGTTGCAAAACCCCAGTCTATTCGTTGGATCTTTTAGGTTGATGTTGTTGCTTCTGAAGCTATTGAGAGAACAGGTTACTAGATGTACACCGGCCTTGATAAGGGATCATTCAAAATCTTTAAGAATCCAAATTCTAAGATGAGATAGCAGGAGGCTGAGCTCCGGCTTCAGAAACTTCCTCTCAGGTAAATGAAACAAGCAGTATTTATGACATTAATACTAGACTTGGAAATGTTTCTGTCCAACAGAACTCTCCCTCTATGTTTTTGGATGAAGTGGAACAATTGTTGGTCGAGGACTCTGAGGATATGGTTATCCCTGAGGAAAACCGAACGGTTGCTGGTTCAAATAAACCAGATGATCCATTTAAAGGTAGCTCAGATGAGCCTTCATCGCAGTAGGGACTCATCTGTTATTTTAGGAAAGATGATCTCTGATGGGAAGTTTGATATTGCATTGATTCAGGAGCCCTGGACAGGGAATGGCCACATTCTTAGTCTAGGATGTTGAAAGGACAGGCTTTACTATGATAGAACCTGTTTCAGGCCAAGAGCTTGCATTTATGTCAGCCCTAGGCTAAATGTAATCAATATGACGAACTATCTGAGTGGTGACTGTGATGCCGTTAAGGTGGGTTTTCAGGGTAAGAATGGGCCTGAAAAGATAATTGTCTTATCTTCAATTTGAGAAACAGGATCCCCTTTCTAGTGAGCCAAAAGCTCTCATGGGTTACTGTTCTAGGAAGAAGCACAAGTTAGTGTTTGGGTGTGATGCAACTGCACATCATACTGTTTGGGGCAGTACGGACTGCAGCAAACGGGGAGATGACCTTTTGGAATATATTTTGGTTTATAACCTATATATTCTTAATAGAGGGAATGAGCCGTCCTATATTGTTAAAAATAGGAGGAAGGTTCTTGATGTCACGTTTTGCAGCAGAAAATGCTACAACATCATTAGTGATTGGAGGGTGTCAGATATTATTTCACTATCAGATCACCAACTAATCATGGGCAACATTGCAGGGACAACGGGACCAGCAATGATGAGGAGAAATGCCAGGATAACAAACTGGCATTCTTACCAACAGGAGTTTGAAGAAAGGATTCTGTCCTTAAGGAGTAAGTTAAATTTTAAAAATTACCCAGACGTGGAGTTGGCTGTTGACTCAGTGCAACAGGCCATTCTTCAGTCTTTTACAATAAACTCGACCTCCTGCTGCTAGCTCCCTAAGGCCTGAGTCTTGGTGGTCTTCTGAGCTTAGCACACTCAGGTGAATTACCCACAGGGCTTTCGGTAAAGCCAAGAAGGTTGGTGACTGACAGCAATATAAGACTGCACTCGCCACCATACAATAAGGTCATCATAAAGTCTAAGTATGATTCTTGGAAAAACTTTTGTGATGGCATTAAGGATGTCTTTATTAGTGCCAAGCTTATGAGAATCATGGCTAGAGATAAAAATACCAATCTTAATGCGATTAAATTGCCAAACGAGCAATATGCTGAAACGAGAAAGGGGATTCTATCAGACATGATGAGGATTCACTTCCCTGATTCTACTAGTGATGACCCAGATGTACCTCCAGGTACACCTGCTACTTTTAATAGCAGTAGGGAGTGCTGGAATCTTGCTGGAGATATCGTCACTTTCGACGGGATCTTGTGGGCCATCGATTCGTTCGACCCTTGCAAGACACCTGGTATGGACCGAATCGTACCTGTTTTGTTGAGAAAGGGAATACGATTTTAGTCCTAGTGCTTAGTCAGTGTGGGTGTAGGTGCAGGAGTCAGGATTGAACCTGGGAACCCACGGGCAGTAGGTGAGATCTTAAGAGCCGAGCAAAAGGCTAGCTCAATCGCTTCCTGCGAGATACTCGTTTTCTACTGCCCGTACAAGAGGGCGTCGCCACAGTACTCCACCCCAGTGAGGAGGACGTCTCGTTGACGTTGAACGAGCGATGATCACTCGTGTTGCGCGGCGGTTGCCAGGTTGCTGCGGTCACGGCGTGCGCACGTGTGACCCCGATATGTGCGGCGTGACAGGCTTTCGTGCTATGAGAGTCGTCATAGGCTTTCGTGCTGTGATCGTTTCACAGGCTTTGCGTGCTGGGGTGTTTCAGTGCAGCCATCTGTTGGACTCCAGAGGAGGTGATTGTGTCGGTGAAGGTGCGTGTTCGTTTGTCCAAGGTCACCAATGTGGGTGTAGGTGCAGGAGCCAGGATTGAACCTGGGAACCCACGGGCAGTAGGTGAGATCTTAAGAGCCGAGCAAAAGGCTAGCTCAATCGCTTCCTGGGAGATACTCGTTTTCTACTGCCCGTACAAGATGGCGTCGCCACAGTCAGTTTTATAGGATGGCTCGCTTTTGGATACATACCAAATGCGTAGACACACCAAGGGGATCTTTATCTCTAAACCTGAGAAAGGCACATATTTTGAAACGAAGTCTTTCCTGCCAATTAGTCTAACATCTTTCATGCTTGGGAAAATTAATGGATAGGCCCATCAGGGAGCGCATCTCGAGCTCCAAGCAAGCCTATCAGACAGGCAAGTGCTCTTTATAATATTTTCTTTATGCTTTAGAAAAGTCGTAAGGCAAATGAAACTGAATTTGTAGTCTTTCTTGAGATCGAGGGTCGCCTTTGATAAGGTATCCATGGATTCCATCCTCAGGGCGTCGCGTCGGCTGATAAAGTAACTCTGAATTGGATCAAATACCTGCTTAGGGATAGGTCTATCCCACAGATCCTTATATATTATTTCTCCTGTCAACATCCCTTTTACTCAAAAATATGAAACGCAGAACAACGAATGAGATACCATATGAAAGGTTTTAGAACAGGCTTCTGACATCGCCCACTTAACAATTCTTTAAAACATGTTTTTGATTGAAATTTGCTGAAATTAAAAAATTAAATCGGCATTGTTTTCATGAAAGAAATGAAAGGTTTTCCTGAAATTATTGTTGCCAAAAAAATAAAATACCACATTATATGATGCTCATAGCAATTATTATAAAAAACACCGCACGGGTTTATTTTATACTTATTTTTAAAAAGCGAAATTAAAATTGAAATGTTTAGATTTATATTTCTAAGTCCCATGGTTTTCCCGAAGCGGATGACGTCATCCTCTAATGCAGTCAAACTACGATTGTTAATTTTTTTTTTCTCGCGCGTGACTTTACCAATCTTGGATCAGTTTTTAGTATAACTTTGATGGAATAAATTAGATGATATTCTGGCTTGACTAACAACTAAATGTTGTTTGCAGATATTTTTATCCTTGCTTTTTCTTTAGAAGTTTAAACCTGCATCTAATAAATATTACATATTGATAAAAAATGATACTTCTCTATTATCCCGTCGACCACTTTTCATAACAAAAGACTATCGCCAAATAAACGGGAGAACGTTGCCATTGGAATATCAAAAAATAAATAAAATATAAGAATTTAAGGACACAATTATTATTTTAATTAATAAAATAACTACTAAATCAGTAAAACATAATGAAAAATACACGCAAATGTCGAATGTAATACCACTAGATTAATACGCGTAACAAACACGCATAATAATTCTGACATCAAGTAAATGGGATTGCATTTTTGGCGTTTAATCTTACAGTTTGGCGGTAGTTTTTTGTTATGAAAAGCGGTCGACGGGTTAACAGAGAAGTACCTAAAAAATATTAGATTTCAGTGCGAAATCTTCGCACGGGCCCTCTGGTCTTCTAATAATAGTAGACTCAGTACTGGTAGCCTTTCCTGGAAGCCGACATCACCCGTCCTCCGTCACTTGAATACACAGCAACTCCGCCAAGCCAAACCGGTTTTTCCCGCCAAAATCTGCTTGTTTGCAATTTCAGAATTCCTGCCCAATTTTTTATTTATTGCGTCTGTGTTTCTCAGGAAAGTTGACTGCGCTTTTCTTTTCTTTTTAATTTCTCGTGTCTCTTAATTTTAAACCGTTCTTTTAAGAACTTATTATTTATTTTAGCCAGATATAAATTATTAGATATAAATCATATATTCTAATACGAGCAAATCTTGTGTGTGGTTATATATATATACATATATATATATATATATATATATGCAAAAATTATCTTAAAAACGGCTCTAACGATTTTGACGAAATTTCGTATCCTACCGTTTCGGGGCACCAGAAAACCATTGGGCTAGATCACATGTTCGAGAAAATTCGATTAGTGGGTCATTTTGGGTCATGGTCTAGCTAATTGTATCTAAAAAAAGGTTCAAACGATTTTGACGAAATTTTGTATCCGACCATTTTCAGGCACGAGAAGACTATTGGGCTGGGTCACATGTTCGAGAACTTTCGATTAGTGGGTCATTTTGGGGTCAACGCGGGTCAAATTAATTTTACCTAAAAAACGGCTCTAACGATTTTGATTAAATTTTGTGCCCTACGAGTTTCGAGCACGATAAAAGCATTGGGCTAGGTCACATGTCCGAGAAAATTCGATTAGTGGGTCATTTCTGGGTCATTGTCGGTCAAGATCTAAAAAGCGGCTCAATTTACACCAAATTTTGCATCCAATGGTTTTCGGGCACGAGAAGACTGTTGGGCTAGGTCACATGTTCGAGAAAATTCAATTAGTGGGTCATTTTGGGTCATGGTCAAGCTAATTGTATCTAAAAAACGGTTCAAACGATTTTGACAAAAATTTGTATCCGACTATTTTCGGACACGAGAAGACTATTGGGCTGGGTCGCATGTTCGAGAACTTTCGATTAGTGGGTCAAAGCGGGTCAATTTAATTTTATCTAAAAAACGGCTCTAACGATTTTGATTAAATTTTGTATCCTACGAGTTTCGGGCACGCGAAAATCATTGGGCTAGGTCACTTGTTCGAGAAAATTCGATTAGTGGGTATTTCTGGGTCATTGTGGGTCAAGATCTAAAAAGCGGCTCAATTTACACTAAATTTTGCATCCTATGGTTTTCGGGCACGAGAAGACTGTTGAGCTAAGTCACATGTTCGAGAAAATTCAATTAGTGGGTCATTGGTCATGGGTCATGATATTTGAACTCAATTTAATTATGACCGAGCATAGCTCGGTCTTCCCTGCTCGTTAATTAAGTGACGCCAGCTCTTAGCATGTTCATTAAGATTTTCACAGAAAAACAGTGAAACATTATTTTCTGCTTCCTGATTGGTTTGATTAAGAGTGTCAACAATAACCCACATTATAAAACATGCAAGGGGGACTAATGAAAAAACATATAAAAGGCTAAATTTTTATTGGTTATTTTTTTATAAACCAAAAATGTTGAAGGTGGCCTATTACTGGCACATCTACTCTATATATGAAAGGTTGCAAGAAATATGCCGTTAAATAGCAATCTCAGAAGCGGAACAAAAATTTCTGGATTGCAGCAAAAATATGTTCTATAATTGAATGTATTGTTAAAAAAAGACAGTATGTGGTTTCAAGTTTTCAAAAGCTATGAAATATATTATTAAATCAAAGAATATTTGATAACATTTCAGTGCTAATTTTCCCCAAATTGCCAACTATGATGAACTATGATGCCATTTTCTAAAAAAATCTTCCCTCTGTTTAAAAAAAAAAGGAGAGAAAAACTTTTTGATTTATTTTTATTTTAAAGCCAACAAAGTGTAATGCATTTTTTGAATAAAAAAAATGTGACAATATTGTTATATTTCGTGTAATGATTGCGTCAAATTGAAGCTTTTCAAACAGAAATCTCGAAATACTTTGGGTTATCTTTTTTAAAATCTTGTATCACTAATATTAAAAAAAATATTTTGAGTAACGTTTATTAGAATAGAGATGTGCAATCCGTGCTCCCAAGCCATTTTATAATATTTAAATTAAATACAGCAGCAAAAAAAGAAAAAAATCCAGAAGATTAATCAATCTTTTTTTCGTTAGGAGGGGGAGTGGTACAAAATAAAACGGAGCGTAGAAAAATTTCTTTTACCAAGGCTCTATTTAAAGAAAACAAATTAGTCTTGCTCATTACAGCAATAACATGTGAAATTACAAGTCATGAAATCAAATCGTATAATATTTTATTATATGCAAATTTAATATAAATTAATTTTTTATAACAGTTGAATTTATTCCTGCAATTATATCTTTAAGCCTTGTGTAGACTTTACACACATAAAATCCACAGACATCTCATTTCTATCCTAGCTCTGACGTAAAATTCTAGAATATGAAAACAACTCGAGCGACACTTTTTAGTTTCAGTTTCGTTTGTTTATTTACGTTTATTTTTTTGCGAGAATGAAATCGAAGTTGCCAAGGAAGCGAATACCGCCAAAACAGACAGCCTTTAAAGCACCAGATCCGGGGTCATGTTGGATTCAACTTTTCAAAAGGGATAACAAAAGAGTCCGCAGTCTAATAGTAATCTTTGCGCTGAGGTCTATCCATGCTGAGTTGTTGGGGGATACAATTCATGTTAAGTCAATGAAGGGTTACCCACAGGGCGGAGTTCTCTCTCCTGTACTTTGGTGTTTGGCGGTGGATTGACTCCTTGTGGAAATACATCTTCGTGGTACATACTGTATTGGGTATGCTGATAATATTGTTATCATTTGAGGTAAATTCGAAAATATTCTTTCGGACATCCTCAATAATATCCTTAAAAGGGCAGAGCGGTGGTGCAGAGAGGTCGGTCTTTCTGTTAATCTAGAAAAGACGACTCTCGTTGCCTTCACTAGGAGAAAATCACTTACATTCAATGAGATAGTGTTCTATGTGTAGTGAGATAGTGTTCTTTAAGTTGCTCAAAGGAAGTGAAGTATATTGGTGTCTACTTCGATTAGAGGTTGTGTTGGAAGAGGCACATGGATTATTGCATCAATAAGGCCAAAAAGGTTTTCTGGTCATGCAGAAATGTCATTGGCAAAACATGGGGATTTTGTCGAAAGGTGATCTACCCTATGATCAGTTATGGCAGTGTAGCTTGGTGGTCAAGAACTATGATTGACATAGCCAAGTCTGAATTGGCAAAACTGCAGAGGATGATCTGCATGTCCAGGACAGGTGTACTTAGAACAATGTCTACATTTGCTATGGAACTGCTGTTGGTTGGATATGTACCCACTGCATATGAATATTGAGGCAGAAGCTTTGATCTGCTCATATCGACTCATTTTACAGGCTTAACTGTAAAATCAGTAAACATACAGTCTTTATAATGAAATGTGATGGTATGCCATTAAAACATGTATTTGATAAGTCATTCAGGATTAGTCTTCATTCTAGTGATGACTGGGAGACTCTGTGATGGAACTTGAGACAGGCATGATCTGGTTCACTGAAGGCGGTTTTAACGAATTGTATGCTTTTTTGCGATTGGTGCATCTTATGTTTTTTGTTTGTTTTCATTTGCGCGCAGCGCTCATACATGCGTTAGTGACCGCGGCTTTAACGAGCTCCGTGCATTTTAGTGATAGCTGCACAGCGAGTTTGCTGTATCCACTGATTTGTTTTTAGTTTTCATGTGCGCACATCCTCATACATGCGTTAGTGACCTCCGCTTTAACGAGTGTCGTGTATTGCTGCATGCTGCTTTTTGTTTTCATTGGCGCAAAGCGCTCATACATATATTAGTAATAGGGACTTTAACCATTTATTTTTAAAAATAATATTTTTTAGATATTCATAATTTTTATATTGACGAGGAGAAAATATTATAATATTCAGAAAAATGCATAATTAACGATCTATTTATAAAAATAAACTATTTACATTTTAAATAATTTATTTTTTCTACCTTAAATATCCTTCAAAGATAACGAAGTCATTTTTAAAAGCAAACCTGACAGTTGATGTATTTAAACCCTTAGGTAATTAAATGAAGTAAGCAGAGCATAGGCACAAGTGGTGCGTTTATGCTGTAATTGACCAAGGTTTTATAATGTTCAAAAGCGGAATAAAGATAACTAAAAGTTTCTAAAATATTAATGAAATAATAACAGACAAAAGGAATCAAACTCAACAAGATTTATTCAAATTACTAAGTTCAGAATAAAATACATATTTCCAATATTCCAGAGTAAAAACGATATCACATTACCATTCAATCTATATTTGCATTTGTCAAAACAGAATGTTTAAAAACTTACACAATATATCTTGAGACCATTAAACATACATCTCATATTCTGGATGTGAAAACTGGAGCACCGATGGAAAAATTCATTTAACAAATTTACTTTAATTAAATTAAGTTCATCACCAGATTAACTTAAATGGAAAAACAATTACTTTTAATTAAAGGCTTTAACAAAGATTCAAAAGAAACATATAATTTACTTTAATGATCTTTTAAATTAAATAACCTTAATCTTGTAAAAATATATTAACATTAAATAAATTCCATTAATCTAAAACCAAAACTTTAATAAAACATAAAACAATCTTTCCTCACTTCCCGATCCAATGCCTCTATCCTTCCAAATACAACCTCCATTCATCAACTTGTCAGTAACGGCCAACCGTACCTGCTCGACCACGATACAGTCGTACTTTGAACCGCCGGACAAAACATGCCACTCCAGGGTACTATCTATACTTATTAAGTAACAAGCCCAATGGCAAACGGTCTATTGATATAAAGCACTATCCGTAGAAATCCAAACCGAGTCATCGTATTTGGTGTTTCAATAGTTAAAACGGTAACTAGTAATTTCGGCTTCCGAAATTACCGATGCAAGAATAATAGACAGAACGGTGTCAACATACTTTAAATGGAATCGCGTTCTGAACTATTAAAAATATCAATAGTATTTTGATGACATGAAAGTTAATATTATGAAAGTCTAAAAACCACGACATCAGGACAAAAAGGAAAAGCTTTACTCACTTTAAATAAAAAGCTTTATATCCAATGGAAAACTAAATCAAAAGATATATGAAATGAGCTGCACGAAATAACACAGGAAAAAGCTGCCTTTTTATTTAATAACTATTTCTCAAAAGGTTTCTCTAAAAACGTGATGAAATCAAATGCTTCTTTTCCAATAATTGAAAGACGTTCTTTAAAACATTTCCTCTCTTGCATAACTCACTTCCATTGAAAACAATCACCTCTCATTTCATCAACTATAACATCACAACACAGTTAAAAGCACTTCCTTATTAAAGTAAAACATCAACGGACAAACGACTAGACAACATACTTATAACAAAACAACAAACTGAGACAGCTTCCAGCCAGCTAGAATATCCCAATACATGACTGCCTCTCTCTTAAATACATTACCGCCTCGTGTCAAGGTCAATGACGTAACCTCCTCATCCTGCAGCAAACAGGTCACTTCCGGCCTCCCGAAGGTACGTGACGATCGATTACGGTCACAGGTAGATACTACAGGTAATGACAGATTATCAGAGCCATCTGTCACCAGCTGCCGTAATCACTTGTATCGTGACGTAATCGATCTACCGAAAACCGCGAGAAATGAGGAGACGTGACTAATGTAAACAAGCGATAACGATGTCCATAGGAAGTGAAAAACATGATGTAGATAAAAAAATGAAATGAAAGTAAATAGAAGCAAATGAAAAAACCTGAAGCGTTAGAATAGATAATATGACCAAATGATAAGTAACTAAATAAAGATATTTTTACTTTAAAACCATATGAATTACTTTAAATAAAAATATACTTTCATATTGTAAACCAAGGTTATTAAACTGAAGGATTTAATTACTGAAATATGACTGAGCTAATTACTGAATATAACTGAATAGGAGTTAAATATTAAATAAATATAATAAAGCATGAATAGATGAATTAGGTCAATTAAGATATGATTTGAATGAGTGATAAGAACTAAAAGAATTAGTAAAGGGAAAACTATCCAGTTTTTCCAACAACAGTTAATATTGTTTTCACATTTTTTTAACCCGGCATTAGTCGTACGAATCTCGTCTATTCCTCGACGAGATTCGTTATCTTCCTTTATCTCATTTCCCCTTTAAAGTTAGATCAATGAAATGCAGTGTAACTGACCTTAACTGTTGGCTCTTTTGTGTACTAAAATTGCAAATAATTCCAGCGTTTTCTCGGTATTTTATTGTAGTCTAAATTTGAAATCTGCTCCTTTTGACTGAATGTTTCCCCTTCCATTTCGCAATTCCTGTTTCCGCGAATTTCTCGGCAAGAAAGTTTCTGGGATGGGTGGATTCTCTGTCGTTTGCTCTTTCATTCCTCTTTTTTTCTTTTTGCTATTTTGCACATACAACATTTTATTATTTCTAGAATATCCCATAAAATATCTTAACTGTTCAGAAAGTTTTAAAACTTTTTGATAATTTGGAAGAAGACTATATTAGTGATGAAGTCAGTTCATCGGAGGAATATAATGCTTCAGTTTTAAACGAGGGTGAACAGGGACGCGCTGACATCGGTGTGCAATGTGTACGGCGCACACTGGCGCCGAAGTAGAAAAGGCCCCAAAGATTTCGGTTGAGGAGAAACACCTCAAAAAGAAAAAAATCCCTAATTTAATTATCCTGAAATATATTACATTTTCTTTGCACCCTAATTATGATTTACCTGAGACAAATTTACTGATAATCATTTAATATTATTTTTTTATCTATTTTGTTTTTATTCTACGTCCGAATCTTCTAATAAGTGATTTAGAGAAACAAGTATAAACTAGAACTTGTATGAGTGTTCTGATCAATTTAGAGATTTTGGATTAGAGAGACTGGCATCAACTATTCGACAATTTTTAATTGGTAAAAACGAAGTCGCTTGTGAAGGTTTTGGAATTCCATGCCGTAAATTTCACGCTTTGTGATTTTAGCACTCACTGAATAAAGTCTGCTTTAGACAACTAAATAAGTATTTTTTCAGCGCCACTACAAATGATCACTTCTGTAGAAATTATTGAACAAAAATTGTGTGTTTATTCCAATCATTAGAGTATAGACCTCCGAGCGAAGCATATATTCTTTTTTATCTATTCATCTTGTTTCTGTGGACAAGATGGCGTACAGAGGATTTTAGTTAAGGGCGGTGGCAAAATGGGAAAAATAGGCTAAAAATTCTTACTTTTCCAAATATTTAGATTAGCGACCCTCCCCCTGCGCCCCCTGCGAATGCCCATGTCTATCACAAACTCGATAAATAAATGTGATTATTGTCAAATCTATTCATTTGAATTCAGAACATAAAATTCAAAGTATTGAAATACATTTGCATTTATTAGATTTATATGTAATCTTAGATGCTACAGATACTGAATTAGTCGAAAAAGTTCAATTTAGACATAAATTATTTATGAGCTACAACGATGGCTCTAATATGCAAGGAAAACATATAGATTTATAAAGGATAGTTTTAAATTCCCGTGCATTTTATGTCCTACTAGCTGATTTGCCCAACACTGACCGGGCTTAACTACTCAAAATAAGGACAAAACAAATATGACAAACTATAGCTACGTATATTTTTCTTTCTAACGGTGCAAACCGTTAAAAAAATATATTAATGTTATCTCTTAAAAAAATCGAAACTTCGAATTCGTGTTTTTTTTCTCTCTTTCATCTTTTTAAGTCCGCATCGGCTTAGCTATTCGAAATACGAAAACAAATACCCACTTCATCTGGGTATCTTTGTCTCTTCAACGGTGCAATCTGTTTTTAAAAATATTAACCTTTTCAAAAAATTCATTTGCGAATTACATTTCGGGGTTTTTCGTTTTTCCTACATTTTTTAAAAATGTGCATCAATTCTCGAAAGCTAAATACGAAAAAAGAAATACCAAACCATAGCTACGTTCATATTTCTGTCGAACGGTGTAATCTGAAAAAAAATATATCAATTTTAACCCTTTCAAAAAAATTTGTTTTTGAAAGTCACTTTCGTGGTTTTCGTTTTTTCTGCAGAGTGCAGACTTTACGAATCCACATTAATTTTTCTGTTTTGAAATACAAAATAAATGTTCAATTAACCCTTTCCGGCACAGTTGGTCCCACTCCGGGCACAACTAATTTTAATTCCAAACTTTCATTCGGCACCAAGAATATTTAATAAAAGTTTGTTTCTACAATGAAAGCTAAAATAAGGAGTTCTTAATTTCTAAAAAAGTCGTTTGTAAATTCCGGTGTCAGTCAGTAATTTCTCATTTTAGGAACAGACTTTGTCTTTGCCGAAAAGGGTTAATGAGAGTTCATTTTTCTTTATAACGACGTGTTGGGTTTTAAAATATATTAATAATAAACCTTTAAAAAATATATTCTCTTTCGGAACTCACTTCGCGATTTCGTCAGACTTTATTCTTTCTCGGTGAAATCAAAAAATGGATTTTCACTTAAAAATACAGGGTGTTTCTACGATCTTGGAGGGGTGCAACAGGACACCGTAATAAACAATTTTTGTATAGGAAATCAGGGGCGGAAATCCATTTATTGAGTCAAAAATACAGAGTGTCTCACTCCAATCCAAGGTCGCGTTTTCGTTCATAACTTTAACAGTACCGAAGATATTTTAACGAAATCCTTACAGTATGCATATTATTCATACAAAGATGAGTCTGTTGAGAATTTTGTTAAAATATCTTCACTGATGTTAAAGTTATGAACGAAAACGTGACCTTGGATTGGAGTGAGACACCCTGTATTTTTGACTCAATAAATGGATTTCCGGCCCTGATTTCCTGTACAAAAATTGTTTGTTACAGTCTCCTGTTCCACCCCTCGAAGTTTTTCCGTGATCGTAGAAATACCCTGAATAAAATCATATAAATTCCACGACGTACACTGTCGAAGACAGTAAGGTCCCCAACATTAGGTTCGTTAAAACAGAATTTCGTTTAAAAATATAAAATCCTTCAACAGGTATGTTTAAGATTTGTATCACGGGCCTGACAACGACGTGCGGGTCAGCAAGCTCAATCTATTTATTCAAGCGAATTTATCATTGTTTATCTAAACTTTGCAATTGTTTTTTAGATACTTTTGTCATTGTCGGTATCAATGGCATTTACGGTAGGTATCCTTCTTTTCTAAATTTAAAATTATGAAAAAAGAAAAAAAAATATGTTTCATAACGGTGCAAGATAAACTTTATGTATTGTATTATTTTCCCCGAGGCAATGAAATGTTTTCGATTAATGCACTATTCCGATACAGAAAGGTTCCATTTTCAAGGGTTTTATTGTATTTCGAATTTTATTTACATAGCTGCCAACTTTACTTATTTTTCCAGTTAAATTATCATATTTTGAACCAGAAATTGTATTTAATAAATGTAATCAAATAAGAACCCCATAGAAACGAGACACATTTTATTAAATACATTTTCTAGTTTGAAATATGTTTATTTGACCTTGGAAAAAACTCGGACGATAGGCAGCTATGCATTTATACTCATTGAAAAATATCTAGAGCTGGGGGAGAGGGACATACGGCGCCAACTGAAGTTTTGCACACAGGCGCCGAATATTGCTGGGGCGCCCCTGAGCGGGTCCCTAATTTACATCGGTACTCGAATCTCATTGTATTCAATCTCGACCCGAACGATCCTCCGGCTCGGGTGCCCGCTGCTTTCGCTAGCGTGTACCGGGAGTGCTTCGCACGCACCGCAAAAATCCTTAAATTACACCTCAAATACTGTAAACCTCTCATCGGACGAATCTGCGTCATGGATCCCCGCTGCATGCGGCAACGTATTTCAGGCATGCTGCGCACGCACTGCAAAACCCATTAGTTCCACCTTCTACCTCCAGGGGGCGCAATCTGTTATATACGAACCTCAGGCACAAATGATCGCTGCCTGTGCCATCGTATGGCAGGCGTGCTGTGCATGTGCTGCAAATTCCATTAGTTCCAACTTCCGCCACCAGGGGGAGCAATCTGTCTTATACGAGCATAACTCAAATCTGAAAAGCTATCAAAATCCAGTCGAATGAGCCAAACCCCGTCGTAATCGGGCTCATAAAACACGAGATAGGAAAGCGCCCCTCGTGGTAAAACTTGGAACTAAAATCGAGGTCCTGTCGATGTCGAGTCGAATGAATCAAACCGCGTCGTGATGGGACCCATAGAACCCGAGTTAGCTGCAAAATCCGTTAGTTCCACCTTACACCGCCAGGGGGCGCAACCTGTTCTATACGAACATAACTAAATTCTTTGACGCTGTAGATTTCGAGTCGAATGAGGTATACCTCGTCGTGATCGGGCCCATAGAACAATAGATAAATTGGAACTAAAATCGGTAAGTTGTATCGATGTCGAGTTAAATGAGCTAAACCGCATCGCGATGGGACCGATACGACCCGAGATAATTTTAAAAGAAATAGCAAAATTCTTAACTTTTTCTTTTTTATTTGTATACAAAAATCTGGATTTTGCTAAAATAAAAAATTATGTGTCGAAATCGAAAAATTTTCGAATCTATGAAATTTCAGCCCACTCCAAGTAAGGATGCATACTTTTTTTTTTTTCAGATCCAAAAATCCACTATTTAAAAAAAAATTATGTAGCCTATAAAAATCGCAATCCCTTTCAAAAGGAATTAATTTATCTCCACAAACAGCTAACACGATGGCTGCCGTGTCTGGCCGAGAAATGATGTCTTAAAAACTTTTTTGAATAAATTCTTTCGAAAGCATCCAATTAAATAGAAAATATATTGTACTTTGCGTTGTAATTAACGGAGAAATACGAAAGTTACATATTTAGAATCCTCGTGAAAATATATGGATGGTTGTATAATTTTCAAAACAATAAATGCAATATTTAAAAAAAAAATTTGATAAACCTGGAATCCTTCCACTATCAAGAAAGGTGTTTTGTTTCATTATTTCTTCAGATAACGTTTTGTATGCATTAGAGCAGGCCTGTCCAACCTTTGAGATATCTCAGCTGTTGGCAATTAAGGAAGGGTGCCATTATTCACATGACTGGACGATATTATCTGACTCTGATAGTGTTATGAACTCACAAGCGTCTTTTGCTTTGCACTTACATTTCTCAGTAATAACTATGCCCATGTAAAAATAAACTGCAGTAAAAATATAAATAATAGCAAATTTAGAATTACATTTCACTGAGAGGAGCTTATCTCAAAACATTTGTGGGATAAGTGGGAAAAAAACTTAATGCTGCCTACAATATAAGAGCATGCAAATGTTAATGGTTTAAAAATGACATTTTTTTTAAGGAATTTTATATACTTTTTTAAATTGCTAAAAGGTGTAACGTAAAAAAGTTATAAACAATAAAATAACTTTAATTCGATTGTTAACATGCTTCGGCTCACTCCGAGCAACATGAACAAAACAAATGAGAATATTTTCATTTGTCTCGAATTTCTCTCACTGTATATAACTTTTTTTATTTTACACCTTTTAGCAACTAAAAAAAGTACATTATTACAAGGAATTTTTATATTTAAAAAAAGCTAGTAACATGAAGCATTCGAAAGGCACACACACGTCTTGTACGATACACATATATCTCATAGTGATAGTCATGCCCATTTAATACAGATTGCAGAACAAAATATAAAATCATATTAAATTTAGAATTTTCTCATCTGAAGAACTTTTTGCTCATCTGAAATTCGCTCATCTGAAGCACTTTGCTAGGATAAAGAGTCAAAAACCTTGATGCTGCCTACATTGTAAAAAGCATGTAAACATCAATGATTTACAATTTAAAAAAATTCAACCATTTAAAAAGTACATATTTTATATTTTAAAAAGCTAGTTACAGAAAACATTCTAAAGGGCGCCAAGAAATCCTTCAAGGGGCGCCAAGGGGCCGCGAGCGCCGGGTTGGACAGCCCTGCATTAGAGTATTGAAATTAAAACTGATCTTTTTTTCCACTTAAAATTAAAGGTTTATTAATTGATATCTCCTTTTCTAAATGGTCACATTTTATGAATTTTACGTTCCTGAATTCGCGATTTTTTTAAGCCCGTTTGCAATTTTTTGTGCGGACGGAACGATTTCTTAGGTTAAAGGCCGGAAAACACACAATACGCCATTTTTATCCCAGCTGGAACAAAAAATATCAGGGTTCAGGTCAAAGACGAAAGCTGATTGGTCGGTTTCTAGCTTCGCTAGCCTAAGCAGGGCTAGCCTAAGCTATCAATCTAAGCAGGAATGAAGTTCTTTCTTTGTTTCGTTTAAAAATCACTTTTTACGCTAATTTTCGAGATTTTCTTAATTAATAACTTTTTTTAATGAACGGCCGACGTCTTTGATACTGAATATCAACAATTTCGGGATTTTTCTTAATTTTTTACATCAAGACCATTGCTCTGCACGCTCCGTGAGCACAGTTTTTCCAGGTACAGAAGGACAGACAGACAGACGTTTCCGAACATTAATAATAACTAGCTGGCTTCAACCGCTAGCGTGCTCCTAATTTACATCGGGGCCTCGAATCTTGTAAAACTTCGAACCGTATACAACCTCGAATATGATAAATTTCGAAATGAACGAACTTTCTGTTTGTGTCCCCGCTGCCTTCGGCACCGTATAACGGGTGTGCTGTGACACACCGGAAACACCCTCAATTTCCACCTCGAATACTATAAAACTATCACTGAACGAAACTCCGGCTCAGATCCCCGCTGCCTGCGGTGATGCGAATAGATATATATTAAGGTTAATTTAAATAACTAGCAAAGTTAAATTCAATGCAGTAAAAATGTGGCTGTAGTTACCTGACATATTGAAAGTAAAGTAAAGTAAAATTTATCAGAGTTCAGTACCTATTTAATCTAAAAGTAAACCTGAAATATAAATTTTAAACTATAAACAAATGAAATAAACTATGTGGTGATAAAATGAGAACAAGTAAGTTTAAAAACAAATTATATTTATTAACGAAACAAATTATATTAAGTAGTGATAAAATGCAAATGCTATTTAACAGAATTTTTTTTAACATATTTGATAAAGTAACAGAAAGAACTTAACAACTTTAACAGAATTCCCCCAGAGATTTCATGACCACGTCGATTTAGATAATAAGTTGGTATCCAGAGCCAGATGTAAACTAAATAAAGGATATCATGAATAGGAGAATATATGTGCAACAATCTTTCAAAAACACCAAGCTTCTCAGTTCTAATTATGTGGATCTGGTGCATCACAAGAACATTATATGTTCGTTCGAAACTGCTGATAGTTGGTTATAGCAGGTGGACTGGTTTTACTTTCCTAAGCATTTCTCTTGCAGTTACTTTGTACAGTCAATCTGTGAGTCAGAGGCCTTCAAATAACACAGTGAAAATGATTTTTAGTACTTTTCATTATGGTGCTAATTATATTTATTAATTTAATTACTCTATTTTTCCCTCTGACCAGGAGTCATGCTTAATCGACAACCAGGAAGTTAGGGGCGAGATTTTATACTGATCTCGTTTCGTCTCATTTTTGTAGTTTATTAAAAGGCCTGGTAACCCACTTTAATTATTTTGTGTAAAACTCACCAGCAGGTACAGTTGACATTAAGGTTCCTGATCAGCTGATTTACTAGCATAAATTATACACAAATAAGCTTTATAATGTAAAAATAATATACATGACATATTTTTACATAAATAAGCCATATAAGAATTGATTTTTTTTTTCATTTGTTGCTGCTTCATTTTGGTAACTTTTTGTAATATTTAGCAAGAAATCTTACTTTCTTAAAAATAAAAATGAGAATTCCCAAAGGAAATAACAAAATTGGATAATAGCAAACAACAAATTATGAAAATGAGCACTTAGATTACATTTGAACAAAAGGTTCCTCACTAGCATGAATTAATAGATGCTTCATTAAATTACTCTTTCGAGAGAACTTCTTGCTGCATATTTCACACATAAAAGATTTCTCACCAGTATGAATTAACATATGGCTCTTTAACACGCTGTGTTGAGAGAATTTCTTGTTGCATATGTCACACACAAATGGTTTCTCACCAGTATGAATTAATAGATGCTTCTTTAAATTGCTCTTTCGAGGGAATCTCTTGCTGCATATTTCACATATAAAAGGTTTCTCACCAGTATGGGTTAAAAGATGCCTTTTTAAATCACCTTTTCGAGAGAATTTCTGACTGCATATTTCACATATTAAAGGTTTTTCACCAGTATGAATTAATAGATGATAACTTAAATGGCTCTTTTGAGAGAATTTCTGGCTGCATATTTCACACATAAAAGGTTTCTCACCAGTATGAATTAACAGATGCTTCTTTAAATTGCTCTTTCGGGGGAATTTCTTGCTGCATATTACACACATAAAAGGTTTCTCACCAGTATGCATTAACATATGCTCGCTTAAATTGCTCTTTCGAGGGAATTTCTTATTGCATACCTCACACATAAAAGGTTTGTCATCAATATGAATTAAAATATGCCTTTTTAAAACACCTTTTTGAGAGAATTTCTTGCTGCATATTTCACACACAAAAGCTTTCTCACCAGTATGAATTAATAGATGTTTGTTTAATTCACCTTTTTGGATGAATTTCTTGCCGCATACTTCACACATAAAAGGTTTCTCTCCAGTATGAGTTAATAGATGATCTCTTAAATGGCCCTTTCGAGGAAATTTCCTGCTGCATATTACACAAATAAAAGGTTTCTTACCAGTATGATAGTAAAGATGGGCATTTAAAAGGGATTTTTGAGAAAATTCCTTGCTGCATACCTGACAAACAAACGATTTTTCTTGCTGCAAGTCAGAAGTTTCTTTTCCAAAAGGCTCTTGTAAAGAAATATTTTGCTGCATATTTAAAACTTTAAAGACTGCTTTGAATGATATAATATGTATCTACATTTATGGCTTTATACATCTGCAATAAATAAAATTATGTTAATATATCACCTTTTATGATTAATTAGAAACCTATTTAAAAGAAAATGAACTTCTCATAAAATCAATGAAGAAAACTGGATTAAAATAAAATTTCTACCATAGTATTAAAAACTATGGTAAACTCATTGATAATCAGAGTTGCAAAAAAAACGGTTTATTTCCAATAGACCCGGTATATTTCCAGGTTTATTCACAAAAGACCTAGTTTATTCCCAAAAAACTCAGTTTATTCTCAGGTTTAAACCGGGTTTATTCTAACCTTTGCAACCCTATTGATAATCTGACACTTGCAGAACCCGGAGTACGTTCAAAAATTATCACATGTTGTTACTAACTGCACAAAGATTAAACTATAATTAAAAATACTAAAAATAAAATAAATAACTAATATAATTAATGAAAAGAAATATCTTACTATGAAATATATTATTAATAAAAAAAATGCAGCAAATTTAAGGAGAAAATTCTATGATTACCTATCTTCTATAAAAAGAATGAAACATTTTAGAAGCAATGAGGAGAAAAGAAAATAATTTTGTGGCATGAACAATTTTAATATACACATATGTTTAGTTAGAATTCCTCTAGATTTCAGAAATTTTTTTCAATCTTATATAAATGATTATTAAAAAAAATTCTGAACTATCTATCTGAACTAACTATAAAAGAATGTTTTGCTGTTTGTGTATTTGTGTCTGTCTGTGATGGCTAGCGATATCTACCACACATATAGAAGTATGAAATTTTGGATGCAGGTGGTCTAAGGCAGATTCTCATCCACCTTTGACTGATATATTTACTATTTTTATAATTAGCCAACATATTAATTAAAAACTCATATCTTTCTTTGACACCCGGCAAAAGCACTTTCGCATGCCTAGAACTTGATTTACGCATCAGAAGGGAAACAAAAACTGGACGTGTGGTTTTTATTATGTTATTTTGTAGTTTTAAATCGGCCAAACCCTTTGGTACAGAAATTAAAGTTAAAATTTTAAGACAAAATGCTGAAATCAAGTTGAAAAAATATTGTCGTTAATCCTTTGAAGAATTTTTCAAAAAGAGTTGTTTTCAGAAAGGATGCTTTTCCCATTATGACACCGTGTTCACAACATAATTTTAAGGGTACAGAAAAACCAAAAATATACTCTTAAAAGTGGAACGTTCTTCTAATCAACGGTGTAATTGATTTGGAAAATATAAATTTGAACCCTTTCAGGAACATCGGCGAACGCAGGTGACGCCTCAGACAGACGACCTTTTCTGTGTGCTAAAAGTAACTAAACTTCCGTATTTCAACACAATCTTTTTACAGCATCTCGGTAGACCAGATTTACATCACCTATAAAATTTTCAAAATATTTGGATGTGTAGAAACATTTTTAAAAATAAAATCTATGAAAATTTCATTTAAAAAACTGAAAAAGCAAGGTGTTGCAGAGTTGTTTCGCTCTTCTTTAACTCATGTTTTCAGTACTAAATATGCACATTTTTTCACGAAATTGTAAAGAGAGCCTTGACATAATTATATTTAAAAGCGATTAGAATTTCAGAGAATTTGGAAGATGAGAACGTTTTTTTATTGTTATGTTAACGGATCCGACATGAAAACAAATAGACAAAGAAAAAAGTGAGAAGAAAACACTTCTTTTACAAGAAGATAACAAAAATTATTCACGAAATTTTTACACAGGCTGTAAAACTGTTATATTAATAACTGATAAAAATTTCAAAGAGCTTGGGCAACAACTATTTTTTTTAATTATGAAATTACCCCATGTGAAAAAAAAACAGAAAATGTCTTTTTGCGAGTGCTTTTATCACTAAATATCAATATTTTTTTCCATGAATTTTTCCGTTAAAGATATAATTTCATACAAAATCGGGTTAAAGATGTAAAATCATACAAACTTGAGGTTTGTTTAAATTTATTATCACAGGCCAGGGCATTGCTGGGTTGGTCAGCAAGTTTAATAAAATTTACATTGTACTGAAATAATTTAACAATATTTTAATCATTTATTAGCATTTTTACCAAGTTTCAAACTTTGTATTATTGATTATAAATAAAACGAAATGCATTTTCTTCTGGAAATTTGGAATACAGCCACATTCATCTTTAGGTACGAGGAAAATCATACAAATAACAATAATTTATTCTAAAACAAATCAATCAATAAAATATTGAGTAGTTAAATAAAAAGTATCACATCAGCAATATTTAAAATGTTGGTGTTGTAGTTGTAATGTGTCATCTACGAGCAGTATAAAATGTCCGTTTAAGAGCAAGCTTGTAGAATGCACTATGAAAGTGTGAATATATACATGTGTAAAAATAATTTATTATAGTGAATTTGAAGCAATACACAAATATGTTGTATTAAAATTCCCTGATATTTCCAGATCAGCATTAAAATAATGAAATTTTGATAGATAGTTCCTTTCGAAACACTACTCAGATACAGACTTTCCAAGTTCTGAAAGCCAAAAATCAGGAGGTTTTATTTCAGAAATCAGGAGATATTTTTTCGGTTCAATCTTATCGATTTTTATACATAAGCATATTTAGCACAAGTTTAATTTTAAACAGGACTTTGTTATTATTGAAGATTAAGAAGTATATCACGTTTTGTTTCTCCATAAGTTTAAAACTGTCTCTCATAATACCCCCAATTGACCCTAATGTATTGCTATTCTGCCAAACATAAAAGGTTGATTGGTTTTCATTAATACATAACCAATGATTTCAGCATGCACAAATGATTCCAGCACCACCCACTTCAAATTGTAATAAAAATTTAAACTCACCATGAAAATGATAAAATAAAATGGTTAAATTCAAATATCTTGTTTACTTTTGGTCTTAACATTTAAAGCAAGTAAGTATAAAATGTATGCTGACATTCATGCAGTAGGTGAAGAAGGATCGAGCACCGAATGTCACAATGACTTTTGGTAATAAATAGAAGGAAAATATTAAATTTCTTTAAGAACAATAAATATAATGTAAGAAATATGTTATAGAGGGTGTAAGCAAGTCTCCTGTTAAAATTAGTAGAGTTTCTGTTATTCCATTTCATTGCTGAAATTTTTTAGGAAAATTCCAGAGAAAGTAAGAAAAAAAAAAGATGAAAAAAGAAAATTTTATATAAATATTAAAAAATGAAAAGTCGGAGATCTTCAAAAGATTTTCAACCCTGATAGCAAGTGAGAACTTCATATTATAATATGACAATGCTTAACCACATAATGGTTCATTTTATAGACGATTTTTTTCAGCAGCAAAAAATCCAGTGCATGAAGTGATCAGATGGATCAATATTTTAGCAGTGCCATACTAATTTAAAAATTATGGGAGGAGCTTAAGTAAGCGTTTTCAAGTAATTTGAACAATTAAAATAGGAGTCTTCAACCAAAAATTTCCATATGAGACTCGATAGATTCCACTGTTACTTAACAGGTGACATTTAAAAGATACAAATAGATGTTTAGAAACTGTCCTAGTACTTTCAGCTCTAATAAAACTTTCCTGATGACCAAATTCATATATTAGTTTGTTAACCCTTTCAGTGCGGAATTTTTTTGGGGAGTTAATGCCCTGTGCGGAGTATTTTGACCAAAAAAGCGACATTATTTATCTGATTATCGGGCAGAATTTTCCGGTACGAATTGATTTTACCAAAGGGACACGACTTTCCGAACGACCCAATACAAAACTAAAAATCATATCTTATGGTTGTACGAAAAGCATGCTACTGGTTTTGGTTATAGCTAAATTACTGCACTACACAGGCGTAATACGTCATCACTGCTAAGCCCACGATGCACTACAGTGAGTACAAAACACGCCCGTGAACGCCTAGGCGACTTTTGTCGACGCTTAATGTAGTCTACAACACCCAACTCCTAGATGTCGACATTAGTCGACTCCCACACTAAAAGGGTTAATGATGGATAAAGCTGCATTAGAGCAGATCATAAAGAAATGAAGAAATTTACATATATGCCTACTTTGTTTGAGAAATTAAGATATGCCTTATTGAAGCATGAGATAAATTTGATAGCCTGTCCCACACGAAAATTGAAAGATTTAATTTGCACTAAAAAGATCCATTCCTGAAAAATGAAATAGTTGGTGTATACACTATCTCTTTTACAACCGATGACAATAATACGATGGAATATATAGGCATGATGAATAGGAAATTTGGTAAAAGAGTTAAAAAGCATAAGGCAGATATTAGATTTGGCTGCCCGTCTACTGCTTTATCTGGTTAAATTGTAAACAAAATATTCAGTGGCGCAGCCAGAATTCGGTTCTAGGGGGGGTTTTGAGTTTCTGATAAAAGTGGTCGCCGGTTATATGAATCACCGGTTAATGGAATCATTCTTTTAAATGAATGAAATCATAATGCTTATCTGTGGAATTACGTTGGTTACGGTTCATTTAAACAGCATTTACAATAATAGAGTGACAAACTATAAAATGCACCAATGATATAACACAAAAATTGATTAGATTTATAAAGTGTTTAAAAATGATGAGGAGCAAACTTTAAGATGGAGGAGCACAGTACAGCAAATAATTTTTAGATAGAAAATAACAGATTTGCAATCCATTTGTTCAATCAAAAATCCACAAGGTTTCATGAGAATCACGAATTCTTATTCCTAAATTTAATAATAAAGAAGCAATTTTGAGAAAATTTTCAATAGACTTACTTACCTTGCTTTTTGCCAAATGTGACAACTCAATTAAGGTAATCGATGTTTTGGAATGTAGTTGATATTAAACACGACTAAATTACTGTGCCCTTACAGTACTTTACATGACATCGAATTTCGCATTATCTAATGTAAATCTGATGAAAATTTTGTTAAAATATATTTATTATTGTTAAAGTTCTCTAAAAATATCCGAGTTTGAATTGTAGTCGTATCTATACTAATATTATAAAACAACGACATTTGTTCTTTTTGCAGGGGTTAATTCTGGAACTACCAGAACAGATTTAAAAAGAAATTGGTCATATGCGAGTTTTATTCGCGTACAAAGGGTTCAACACAAAATATCAGAACTGTTCAAAGACAATATTCTCACATGACATAGTCACATACCTAAAACAATATTACATGCCAGAATTTAATTTTATTGGTATTGGAATGAAAAACAATGGATATATCTCCCTCTAAAACAAATACCTTGTACAAAGTTTAAATTTGGCAGAGAACAAATCACGCTTCGGAAGAAGTCGCCGAGTTTCACACGAAAAGTTACTTGTCAAGCACATTTGTCGTAATAGTAGACAATTTCAAAGCATTTAAAAAAGTATGTTGAACAACGCGAAACTTTCCGATTCATTTTCAAAAATGAAAACCTATCAAGGTATTATGATAATTCAAGTGATTTGTTAACGGAAAGATTTTTCATTATAAATGAATTATATATTGAATTATAAGCGATTGTTGTCTTAAAATTACTTACTCTTAATGTCTTAGAATTATTCTATGAATTATTTTTCAATATTTTCCCTCAATAATTGAATTCAGTTGGTATGAAAAATGTTGACTATCATGATTCGTCTTACCTAAAGCAAAGATCTTGTTACAAAGTTTAATCTTAGCACTGTGTCAAGCGCGCTTCAAAAGTAGGTCGCGAAGTAGCAACACAGTTTTGATCCGTGCCGTTGTTTTCTAGATGGGTTTTAATTAATATCTCAGCTATTTACAGACATATTTTTTCGAAAATCATTACCAACAATCCTTAGATGATTCTGCGTCGATAACCCTTAACTCTCCGCTGAGCGCCAGAAGAATAAGACACATGAGTGATCTTTTAATAGTTCCGTTTTTACTTTTTAAGTATGGAACTTTAATAATGGTGTCAAAATTCTGTTAACCATCTCCTCTCTAACATAGGCTACATTTTATACAACAATTTCCAAACACTTTTTTTCGGTACATCACATTCCAAATGGGTGCAAGAACAAAAAAAAATTCTAAAATTGCACTTTCTATGATATTGTTGATTCTAGAAATTTTAAATTTGGACTAGCGGTTACTTTAAAAAGATGTAAATGCTAACTAAAAATGGTTTCTATAAAGTTCGAAATTTAAAAAGGGAAAAGGAGCAGGAAACGTTCTAAATTATAATTTATTTGTACAATTAGGGCTAGAAACATGAAATTTGGCATGGTTGTTACTTTAGAGACTTATATGCTAGCCAAGAACAATTTGCAGTAAGCAGAAGAAAAAAAAAAGTTCTAAAATTGCGATTTATGTGATACAGTTGGTATAGAAGCTTGTAATTTGGCATGGTGGTAACTTTTGGGATGTAAATGCTCTCTAAGAACGATTTCTAAAGAAATTCTAAATTTAAAAGGATGAAATGCCCGAAAAACGGTCTGAAAATGATCTAAAAACATTTAATTAGGAATTGTTTGTGCTAGATATGTGAAGGCACGGCTGTTACTCTAGAAATGAAAATGATCATCCAGAACAGTTTTTTAAAAATTCGAAAGGTAACAGGATCAAAAATAAAAAAGTTCTAAAATTGCGATTTGTGTGATACAGTTGGTATAAATGCTTGTTTTTTGACATAGTGGTTACTTTTCAGATATACATACTCGTTCAAAACGGTTTAAAAAAAAATCGAAATTTAAAAAATCCCTGACGGCTCGGCCTACAGGCACAGGTAGATTTCGAAGACGCAGACCGTGGGGCGCCTGTTTGTCGGGAATTGCGGAAGAAATGACCTTTTTGCGATGATGCTGCAGTTGGAACCGCCTACTTCGAAACCAAACTTGTTTGCAGGCGGAGCCAGCAAGGATTTTTTTTTTTTTTGCTATAAGAATTGGTCCTATAAAAAACATGTCTTTAGATAATATTAAGAGGATTTATAATAAATTTAAGCGGATTTGAAATCTTGGGAATTGACGAAGTTATGAATTCTTTTCTTCTAAACCCCCCCTCCCCCCCCCTTAAGGCAATTTTTAATTATATCAAAAATCTGTCATACATAAATTTTCGGCCCTTCTCCTAGAAGTAATAATAACTTCAAACGGATTCGATATGTATCATAATTATGAAATTATGGGGTTTTTTCTGTTTTCACAAAAAGTTCCCCCCCCCCTTGGTTCGATTTTGCCCATTAACGAACTTGACCGAGATTTTATGCCCCTTGATTTTATGTATCAGTTTCGAAAAGAAGCGGGAGTTGGAACCGCCTACTTCGAAAAATAACTTGTTTGCAGGCGGAGTCGGCAGGGTTTTTTTTTTGTTTTTAATTTTTTTTTTTGCTATAACGGTTGGTCCTATAAAAAACTTGTCAATATAAAAGTTTTAGATAATATTAAGAGGATTTATAATAAATTTAAGCGGATTTGAAATCTTGGGAATTGACGAAGTTCTGAATTTTTTTCTTCTTAAACCCCCCCTTCCCTCCCCCCTTAAGGCAATTTTTAATTATATCAAAAATCTGTCATACATAAGTTTTTGGCCCTGTTCCTAGAAGTAATAATAACTTTAAACGGATTCGATACGTATCATAATTAAGAAATTATGGGGTTTTTTCTGTTTTCACAAAAGCCCCCCCCCCCATCCCCCCCTTGGTTCGATTTTGCCCATTAACAAACTTGACCGAGATTTTATGCCCCTTGATTTTATGTATCAGTATCGAAAAGATGCGGGAGTTGGAACCGTCTACTTCGAAAAATAACTTGTTTGCAGGCGGAGCCGGCAGGGATTTTTTTGTTTTTAATTTTTTTTTGCTATAACGGTTGGTCCTATAAAAAACTTGTCAATATAAAAGTTTTAGATAATACTAAGAGGATTAATAATAAATTTACGCGGATTTGATATCTTGTGAATTGACGAAGCTATGATTTTTTTTCTTCTAAAACCCCCCTTTCCCCCCCCCCTTGGGGCCATATTTAATTATATCAAAAATCTGTCATACATAAATTTTCGGCCCTTTTCCTAGAAGTAATAATAACTTTAAACGGATTCGATACGTATAAAAATAAAGAAATTATGAGGGTTTTTCTGTTTTTACAAAAGCCCCCCATTTCCCCCCCCTTGGTTCGATTTTGCCCATGAACGAACTTGACCGAGATTTTATGACCCTTGATTTTATGTATAAGTTTGGAAGAGATTTATGCAGAATTTTTCCAGTTATCGTGGTCAGAAAAAAGTGACATAGATAGATAGATAGATAGATAGATAGATAGATAGATAGATATATAAAGTTTTGAACTGGGGGTGGTTTTGGGTTCTGGGAGTCATGATCGGCGTAGATCTGCAAAAATTTTTTAAAATTTCCAACTTAGGTGAGAATGTAATAGGTAGTATATCTTACGAAATCTACCTAAATGTGAAATGAGCAAAAACCGTTCTAAAAATGTTCTAAATCATAATATAATTAGAACTTTTAGGGCTAGAGTCTTGAAATTTTGTATGGATGTAACTTAAGAGACGTAAATGCTCGCCCATAATTTATTTTTTTAATTCGAAATTTGAAAGATTGCAAGAGTAAGAAGCATTCTAAAATTGCGATTTATGTGATACAATTGGTATGTAAACTTAGAATTTTGCATGATGATGATAATTACTTTTATGTAGTAAATGCTTCCTTAGAACATTTTTTTAAGGGTCAAAGCCTGCACTGAATATTTGGCCACTACAGGACTGAAACTTCTTGAACACCCTCCTTATAGTCCAGATCTTTCCCCCTGTGACTTCGTACTGTTCCCGTATGTGAAAATGAAGCTGAAAGAGATTCGGTTTTTAAGTGATGAGGCACTTTTGAGGGCGTGGGACAACGAGTGTGCCTTACTTCCTAGTGAAACTTGGCAGAGCTGGTTTAAGGACTGGTTTCGGAGGATGAAGAACTGTATTGCTTGTATCGGAAATTACTTTGAAAAAGTTTGATAAATAAATCCCTATTGCAAAACTTTCCTAGTACCCTTTGTATATGACCCCTCTTTTACTATAAGACGTCTTGAGGTAGGCAAAATACATCGAAAAACCATTTTCGATACAAAATACATTGGTTTTAGGGTCTAAAATACAAAATACAAAATACTTTTCAAAATTTCAAATGTCAAAATACAAAATACAGGTATTTTTTAAATACATTCAAAATACAAAATACATTAATTATAATTTTAATTATCTTGCACTATGCAAAAATGTTTTAATGCAATGCCATGTTATACATTTTTACCTACTGTATATGGACATGTCCGTAACCAAAAAAAGAGGTCTGCAAGGGCCAAAATTTCCAGATCCGAACCCGTAGAAAAAAAATTGGGACCCGACCCGGTATAAAAATTAAAAGTTCGGCCCAAGGCCCGGCCGTGTCCGTACAAAAAATTCACCCGGTATAAAAGCTAAAAGTTCGGTCCGAGTCTGGACCAGCTCATACCAAAAATTTATTTGCCCAGTTTAAATGCTAAAATTTCGGTTCGAGCCTAGCCCTACAAAAACTTAATTGGCCGAGTGAATTTCTACAAAAGATAAATTTTTAAGCCGATGTGGTTAAAAATTCTCTTGTACGAGGTATTGTGACATTTTTTTTAAATTTTAGCTATTTTTCATGTTTATATTCTTCATCTTTTAAAAAGCGCCCAGAGCTGCGAAGTAGAGGCACACCCGTTCCAAAATACTGCCCTCCCTAGATTTATTTCTGCCTGTGCCCATGTAAACTATGTTTATTTTTTTTATGATTCTCTATTTGTACGCAAATGTCTGAATTATTATTAATGTCATTAAACCGTATTCCATGGCTTAGAGACTTATAAATCTGAAAAATTCGATACAGAAAAATCTTCTAAGACGAAATCACGTAGGAGCTAAAAAAATCAATTATAGACAAGTTCCCATCTTAGCTGGTACATCACCTGTTCTAAATGCATTATATTCTTTTCACACGTATTATTATATTCATTTTGTATGAATTAACACACTTTTCCGTTTAAGACAGGATTCCATCATAGACAGGTTTCTTTTCACATGCTTTCGTGCACTTTACTTTTATTGCCCAGAAATATACGAGTATGTGCTATTCTTCAAAAAGTATAAATTAAAATTTTTAATTGTAGAATAATAACGATTTAAAAATATATGCATTTTTTGCAAAGAATGTTAAACCAGATCAAATTTTACTGATATCTGCATGGGCCAGGCCAGGCCAGGCCAATGACTTTTTACGATCTGGGTCGAGACCGGGCCTGAAAATTTCTTCCCGTCTAGACCTCTAGGAAGAATCTCCAGGTCCGGCTGGGTCTGGAAAAAAATTAATCTGCCCCTGCCCGGCCTGAGTCTGCAGGAAAAAATAAAGCCCACGCCCGGTCTGGTCATAAAAGAGTGATGACCAGACTCAGTTGATTTCGACCTGAAAATAGTGTCTTGCACTAACTGTCATCAAAAAATATTTGAAATATTTCGAGTATACTTATGTCTATCGCGTAGCGTGATGTATCACAAATAATTAATTTCCGTTCATTAGGAGTTCTTGAGTATGTATTATCAATCTTTTCACGCGTCTATGCAACAACTAACTGCATTACACTGCTAACATAGTTTAAAAATGCAATACTCAGGAAAAGTCTGAACGATCCTACTTGTTTATAACACGACAATTCTTTTTTTCGCATAGAAACATTAAGAATTAAAAAGCATTAGCAAAACCATTCAGCAAAAATATTTCAGCCAAAGATAAAAATCCTTATGCCAAAAAAAAAAAAAAAAAAAATGTTCATATTAACTTCTAGAAACGAATTCAAAGACTATACAAAACAGACAAGCATGTATTTCCTGTTGTGAATCAGTAATTTGCGGTTAAAACACAAGTTGTGGTTTAAACTTTATACCAGCTTCAAGTCTGGTACGAAGTTGAATAATCGAGAAATGTATTTTGAGTATTTTCAAAATACAAAATACATGGAAAAATCATTTCAAAATACATTACCAAAATACTTTAGTTTTATCTGTTTAAAATACAAAATACAAATGTATTTTGAAAATGTATTTCAAATACATGTATTTTCGATACTGCCCAGCTCTGTAAATGACAAAGTGACGCAGTCCAAATAACCAGTTTTGACTTTGACTTAACCGATGCTTGTAATATGCTCTTTCCCAGTTTTAAGTAGAATTTTCGCCATTTAATTGAATCACATTGTTGAATAGAATTTGATTTAACAAAGCGGCGGATTCCGCCAAGGCGGAAAGGCCAAAAGAATTAATTTTAACTTTAGTTTTGATTCATATAAACGGCAATTATAGTAATTTTTTTTAGCTCTGGGGAGGGAGGGGGGGGAGGTTAACCCCCACCCCCCCCTTGGCTGTGCCACTGAAATATTGTAATAGATTTCAACCAAGCAAAAACCTTTTATCCATCGTCTATACATCCGTTATCAGAGAATCTATAGATATTTTGTGTAAAGGAGATCAAGTTTGAAATGATACAGTATCATACAATATACCCAATATATGGTTTAATGTCCTAAATGTTAGAAGATAAAGTGTATGACCCCCCCCCCCCTTCTTTTCACATAGTTCACAAAGTTGTTTACATTATCATTCAGAGTATCCATAGAAACAAACTCAAAGAACACCCAAAAAATAATGGACTTTTCCACCTCAAGACGAAGCTTGAGTTTAGATGCGCAATACGGCAGTCAGTAAGGATTTTCGCTTCATGATGATGGTTGCAGTAGCCAGTCAAAAGTACTAGGACAGTTTTTAAACAGCTTTTAACATTTATTTGTGTCTTTTAAATGTCTCATATTGAAATTTTATGAATAAAGTAAGGTGAAATTTGCATTTCGCCTTATATGTTTTGGGTCTACAACCTTTCATGCTCGAGGGCCACTTTAGCAAATTATTGAAGTTCTACAAACCACCATAAGTCATGACACAAGAAAGAAAAATGGGCACGCATACATTGATTTCTATGAAAAGGGGAGAAAAACTTTTATAAGTGTTGAGAAATTTAAAAAATTATATTTTCTTCTGGATTCATAATTTATATATGTATATATCTTTATATCTGCACATATTATATTTAGCAATCAGCAATTCTATACAATTATCTCATTTAGGAGTAATACTAATGGTAATAATAATAACACTGATAATGATGATATTTAATTCATCAGGTAGCAGCCTAAACGCTAGCAACACTATGCTTAACACATTACCTTATTTATGCATGGTGAGAGACAGGGCTTGACAAATGTGGTTGCTATTAGTGACCGAGTTTTTTTTATATAGCGACCAAGTTGTTTAACCTGACAGGAATTTTTTTGTTGTTGTACAAAAACTTAGCTAAGAAATTAGCACAATGGCATTTTTTCTCTCTCCCACTTTTACTCATGCATGACAGGCAGTGATTTTCTTCTTTTCTCATACTTGTAATGGAACAAAGTTTAAAAGACATTTTCAATTTCATGTACACAAAATGCCATTCATTTTCACTCAAGCCATCTAGCAATTCATGTGATTAGAATGTACGGAGGCAGGGACGATTTCAATAAAACAATAAGAAAAAGTGTCAATCCAGGCTCAGTAGCATCTAAAATTGGGACAATCTAAAAAACTTTGACAGGAAAATTGCCAAACATTGTTTTCCTGCTTCACAATTTCATCAATGGTCCCCTCATCAGATATTGATATTGTAGAACTGACCTATCCAGACATTTGAAGCATTTGGCAATCAGCATTTCCAGAACATGCCAGTAAAATCACCTTTTACAGTATTTTGTTTTTGTATTTTAAAGAGAGATATATAATTTTGATAAGTTTCATTAGAAAACTTAGTTTATATTATCTTCCTAAATTATGTACTATTCTTTGATTTGTTTTGTCACTGACCTGAAAAAGAAAATACAACCAGAAAAAATAATACAAATGTCTTGTGTCACCATTTACTGGCGAGAGTGAAAAGTTTAATCATTTATTAATACTGCATCATTTAATAAATACTGAAATTAGCCATTGCAGTACTTGTGCTACATTAAAGTATTCCATGGTGGATAATATTTAATAATACTTTAATGGGAAAATTTCAATGACAAACTGTCCGAGCAAACATCATCAAAAATATTTGTTTATGAGAGATCAAATGAAACTTTTCAAGCTGCACAATTTCTGAATGCCAGAAATTTAGGAGTGACAACTAAAAGGTTGTGTACCTAAGCACATGATTGTTTTCAGATCTCGATTTTACTTACTTTTGCCAAAAATTGATAATAATGACTCGCTTTATATCATCCCTTTTATCTACTTTTCTGCAGAAAATAATATTTATCAGTCCTTAATCTTGTATTTTAGCCGGGAATTACCTAAACATAGGAAATTCTATTTAAAATATGTTAGAACAAAAATGTTTTATTTTAAAGTATAATTTCAATGCTGTATTCCTTTGACTTTTGATAATGGAATATGTCTGTACATTTAATTATTATAATTAATGCCCAGGGCCGTAGCGAAAGAAAATTTTTGGGGTGGCAAAAGGCAAGATTGGCCGACTCAAAAATGTTTCAAATCCGACTAATGTAACATAGTCAATCTGTCGCATTATTTCTTTATTAATAGTTTTTACAATTAATTTTAACTGATTAATTATAATAGTCCAGGGGAAATGTACCAAAAAAAGGCGTTACCTTACAAAAGGTCGGGTAGAAGATTTTTTTTCCGACTTGTATATAATGAGGCCAGCATGGAAAAACCGAATTATCCAACAAAATTTCTTAAGGGGGAATTTTCTGTAGCCAAAAAACACCAAAATTTTGGAACTTTTTTTGTTGTTCTTTAAGTATCTCGAGACCCGTTGTCGTACCGTATTATTTGTTAATTACAATGTTAAAGAGGACAAAATTCTCTACAACTTTCATATTTACAACTTTTTTATACGCTCAATACCAAGCGCAGTACGACATTTAAAAAATAAGACAATTTTTTCAATTTCCTTAAAAACTGTGAAAAACGTAGTTTTGTCCCGGTGATTCAAATGTTCTCCAAGAATTTAATCATGGATGTCATCTTCTACATATTTATAGCAGTAAATTATCTGTTACTTGCACCCCCCCCCCCCTATTCTTAAGTGCAGTACGGCTTTTCGAAAATGAGGCTATTTTTCCAACTTACATACCCGCTCTATTATACAGAGTGGGTATGAGGAAGAGGGGACGTGTGACAAATAACTGCCAGGAAAAAAGAAAAGATGCATCTAGAACACGGATTGGTAAAAACTATGGTACGCGTACCAGTACTGATACAGGAAGCTCTGGCTACTGGTACGCAGAAATCCGATACTGGTACGTGGAATAAAACACAGAAAGCAGCATATTATATGAGACCCTGCCACTGTATCTCACGATAGAGGAAAGAAGTGAACTTATTCAGCTCTCTTGTGATGGATTACTGGAGTCCACATTCAAAAGGATGAACGTCACAGATTTTTTATTGGCGAGAATATGAGAGTACCGTTTGTGTGTGTGTGTGATATCGTCAAAGTCTGCTTGTGTTTAGCACAACAGATATCTGTGAATGTGCTCCCCCCTCCCCCTTCGTTACATAAAAAACAAACACACGAATAAAGTAAACATCCAATGTGACTTATGACTAAAACTACCTAATATTGAGCCAGACATGAGGAAGCTGTGCTTGATAAAACAAGTCCACCCTTTTTATTAGCGATAGAAGCAAATTAGCCTACTGTAACAGTATATGAATAAGTGTGCGCCATTATGTCATTAAGTATTTCCTTTTTTCCTATACCAAAACATTTTTTTTTTATATTTTATGCATTGTTAAAATTTAATGGTGATACTACTTTTTACTTGAATGTTAACATTCATTGCTTGGTAATAATTATTACAAAGCAGCCTATTTTAGTACCAATTTAGTTATGTAATTATTCATTTTTAAATACAATAAAACCTGTTATGACGGAAACAGGAAAGACCGAAGATATGTCGTTTTAGGCAGGTTCCTTTTTATAAGTTTTTTTATATTAGCTTTACGTTTTTTATCTGGTGGTACGCGGAAGTATGAACTTCGATTTAGTGGTACGTCGGTCTAAAAGTTTGGGAACCCCTGCTATAGAAGAACCATGATCCTTGATACATCTTCTATCCAGAAACTGAACGCTAATAATCCTACAACAGTCCCATCAAAGAGACAAAAATATTGTTAAATATCCCGTAGAAATTATCATTATTAAAATACATTTTTTTCATTTAGCTTATGCAGTCATATTGCGTATCTTACTTTATTGTGTAGGGAAAGTAGACTTGAATGAGATAGGGGATATAGGGAATGAATGTATAACAACAAAAATGTTTATATGGTCTACAATCATAAATAACTCGGTATTTCATTTGATAGATGGTATCACTGAGATAATTCAACAGATATAGTTTCAAAACGGCACATATTCCAGAAGATTAGAATATTCCACAAAGTGTATATTTTTTTTAACAACAAGTTCTTCTGTTTGAGCTTTAAAGCATTTAATAGATAAAATCGTAAAATTTTATATATTTTTGCACGCTAAAATGTTATAATTTCTTGTTATAATTATATAATAAAAGTGGGAAAATATTGACAATATTTACTAAAACTAATATTTTGAAAATTTTTATGAAAATAGTTATCTCAAATATTTTATTGATCGAATTTTTAAATTTTACAAGAGATATAAATGCATAATATTAGTTAATGAAATAATATGTTGTCATTTTTATTGTAGATATTTTATAAGGTAAAAATATTTGTTACATAAGATATATTTATTTTTTGAGTCCCTCCTTTTATATAGAACTACATTCCAATGTTTGATATACTTAAAACAGTAAAACATATGTCATCAATAATCGGTAAATAAAATATACCATTGTACTATAGAATGAAATGTTTATGGAATAAAATGAACATATGCATGCATTATAAAAATAATTATTAAAATTAAACAAGAATTTTTTTTATTGAAACTGTCGTGCCAGTAAGTTACTACATACTGATGTATTATTTTAAACAATACTTTAAAATTAACAATTGTATATACTTAAAGTTATTGTCTAGATATGAAAATTGTCTTAGTCATCCACACTCTCCCCTACTTACTAAATTATATAGATTTATTGAATTTAAAATATGTCTGTTGTGATGAAAATGAAGCAGAGGGTGTGCAAAAAATAGATAATTTTCTGCTGTCAATCTGTAGAAGTTGACATACATCATTACATCCGTGGGGAACATTTGAAACGTCGCGCGTCGGGACAAAACTACGTTTTTCACGGTTTTTAAAGACATTGAAAAAATTCTCTTATTTTTGAAATGTCGTACTGCGCTTGCTATTGAGTGTCTAAAAAAGTTGTAAATATGAAAGTTGTAGAAAATTTTGTCCTCTTTAACATTGTAATTAAAAAATAATACGCTACGACAACGGGTCTCGAGATATTTAAAAACCAACAATAAAAGTCCCAAAATTTTGGTGTTTTTTGGCCATAGAAAATTCTCCTTTAAGAAATTTTGTTGGATAATTCGGTTTTTCCATGCTGGCCTTATTATATACAAGTCAAAAAAATGAAATCTTCTACCCGACCTTTTGCAAGGTAACATGTACATTTCCCCTGGGCTATAATTGATAGTTAAAAATAAAATATGATTTTGTATTACTAAAATGTTTCTTTGATATAACTCAGTAATTATTTAAAATATTTACCAAGAACATTACTGGAAAAAAAAGAATATGTATTGATCAGAAAAAATCCTAGTTATATTTGTGAAAAACACATTTGTTTAGAATGATAGAATGAAGTGATAGTTTAGTAAATAGAACGTAGTGATTTTCAAAATAAAAGCTAAATAAAAATGTGATTTCTTAGTTCTAGAAATTATGATAATGTAATGAATGGGAAGTACTTTCAATATTTTATTAGCATGCGATAGAAAATAATTTGAACTTCATATTCCAATTAGAGATAATATCGTATGGAATTAACAACATACACTTTCAGTAATTCTAATTGTAAAACTAAACTAGTCGGATGTGCCAATTCCAAAACTTTCTTTTATCTCAATCCTGTTAATACTTCTAATTTCGTCTTCACATCGCCAATAAATCAATATTTTTCGTCATTCTGTTGTACGTCAGCTGCTTGCGAATCATCGGGTTACCGGGATGCGATCAACTGATGTATACTAAACTACGAAACGTTCTTCTGGCCTGTACCGATAGGAACAGATAGCCTCCCTATCCCTTGGTTTTACGATTTTAGCTAATTTTACTGGAAAACACTAAGCTAAAATAAGCGGAACCCAATAAAAGAAGATTCTTTCCCAGTTCTCGTCAACATTGAATTTGAATGAGAATATCGCCAAATTAGTCTTCTACAGCCAAGTTGGCTTCATTTGTGGCAACCTATTTTTGTCGTCAAATTTGGCGACATTCCGCCAATCGCCGCAAAATTTGGTGAGAATTTGAACTTTGGCGAATATAAATATATAGTGTTAAGCATATAAGAATAGGGACAAAATGGTTACAACAATGAAAGAAAGTTTGCCAAAACGATGTTAACTAAAACTCATAAATTAAACTCGTTTATGGATGAATTATGCTGTCTTGTTTGAAAATGTCAACCACCCTAAAATTTCAAACCGTTATATCTCCGCCATTTTTTAAGATACAGACAATTGTTCCGGATTCTTCGGACCAAGGCCGAACATTTAACGGAAAAAACTTTTAGGAATAATAATTTTTTTGTACATCTTTTTGAATTTGAAATCTTTAAATGGCTATCACAGCGCCCCCCTCCAGCGGAATATCCTCGCATTCAAGTAGGACCTGGTGGCTATAGCCAAAAACATATTTAAAAAAATTAGTTTAATTATCTGCATAACATCAAACACTTTTCGATGATACAATGGTGAAAATCGAACAAAAATATCGATCGCAGCGCCCCCTTTCGTCGAAATATCCCCAAATTCAACCTGGACCTGCAAGCTACAGTCAGAAACATAGAAAAAAAATGTGGTTCAATTTGAAGCATAACTTCATACACTTTTCGATGACACAATAGTGAAAATGGAACAAAAATATCGATCACAGCGCCCCCTTTCGTCGAAATATCCCCAAATTCTGATAAAATCTGCTTGCCATAGCCAAAAACATAGAAAAAAAGTTAGGTTCAATTTGAAGCATAACTTCATACACTTTTCGATGGTACAATAGTGAAAATGGAACAAATATCGATTACAGCGCCTCCTTTCTTCGAAATATCCCCGAATTCAACCTGGACCTGCAGGCTAGAGTCAAAAACATAGAAAAAAAATTGGTTCAATTATCTGCATAACTTCGTACACTTTTCGATGATACAATAGTGAAAATGGAACAAAAATATCGATCACATCCCCCCCTTTCGTCGAAATTCTAATAGAACCTGCTTGCCATAGCCAAAAGCATAGAAAAAAAAATAGGTTCAATTTGAAGCATAACTTCATACACTTTTTGATGGTACAATAGTGAAAATTGAAAAAAAATATCGATCACAGCGCCCCCTTTCGTCGAAATATCTCCAAATTCTGATAAAATCTGCTTGCCATAGCCAAAAATATAGAAAAAAAATTAGGTTCAATTTGAAGTATAACTTCATACACTTTTCGATGGTACAATAGTGAAAATGGAACAAATATCGATTACAGCGCCTCCTTTCTTCGAAATATCCCCGAATTCAACCTGGACCTGCAGGCTAGAGTCAAAAACATAGAAAAAAAAATTGGTTCAATTATCTGCATAACTTCGTACACTTTTCGATGATACAATAGTGAAAATGGAACAAAAATATCGATCACATCCCCCCCTTTCGTCGAAATTCTAATAGAACCTGCTTGCCATAGCCAAAAGCATAGAAAAAAAAATAGGTTCAATTTGAAGCATAACTTCATACACTTTTTGATGGTACAATAGTGAAAATTGAAAAAAAATATCGATCACAGCGCCCCCTTTCGTCGAAATATCTCCAAATTCTGATAAAATCTGCTTGCCATAGCCAAAAATATAGAAAAAAAATTAGGTTCAATTTGAAGTATAACACTTTTCGATGATACAATGAGGACGGACAGACGGACATTTTGTAAAAACATGGTTTTCGGAATCTGAACCCTAAAACGTGTAAATCCGTCGAAAACCGGAAGTCGAAAAAAATTTCGATTACAATACTTTCTTCTATTATAGATAGAAGAAAGTAAAAATGCACACTATAAGGGTACTGAAAATATTTGGAGGGGCCTCAAAATTTAATTGCGCCTGGGGCCTCTTGAGTGCTTAATCCACCACTGATTGTGTTTTATAGGAATGTCAAGGGGCCGACAGAAACATTTGAATTATCCACGATTTCGAATTATACACGTTTGAATTATTCAAGTTTGACTGTAATGTTTACATGAATTACACATCACAGTGAATAAAGCAAACCATTTATACCTTTCTTATCACCATTCCCTGTCGAGTGGTTTCCACTGTACAGCCATGTTGATAACTTCTTCGAACTTTTTGCAGCCTTCAAGTTTCTTCTTTTTAGAGTCTGTCTTTTTTGATTTCCACTTGGCTGGTGCCGAATTCGTTTCATAATATAAACTATTATCTCAACACAAGCAAAGTAAGATTAACCCCTTGGGGACGAGCGACACGTATACGTGACGCATAAGATGCTCAGAATCCTCGATTATTCCCACCAGTTAATTTTTATTGTAAGCTTTGCCTTATTTAATGACAGCATTTCTCCGATTCAATTAGGCGAAAATTTCTGTTTTGAAAAACCGGTGGTAAAAGATTAAAAATTCTGTAAAGGACGCTCGTCACGAAGGGGTTAAGTAATAAACTATCGTACTATGAGACTCTCAACTGCTCTGACAGTCCGATATTGATGAGCAGTTAGTAAACGAATGACTCATCACTAGCTCATTGCACGTCCTAGCTTGCACTTAACTCATCACTCGGCAGGCACCTGAGAGTGTATTCTGGGAGTGTATTCTGGTGTTATCGGAACGCTGAAACGGGTCGGAAAAAGTCCTCTTAGCGACAATTTGCTATGACACATTCGACTCGACATTCTGCTGTCTGCTCTAGAGATGCTTTTGCATGCGAAGCGTATGGAGTATTTGAACGGACACGCAAAAACATTTACTCTAGCACTTTGATGGATATTTTTATTATTAACTTTTAGCTAGGTGCTGGGTATTTTATAGGAAGTTAGATTAGATATTAAAATACAATAATTTTTTAACTATCAGTTTGGGGCCCCGGGGCAGTGCCCCGGCGGTAGTTACGGACCTGAAACGCTGAACTATTTATATTGTTTTAAGTGCAAACGCGTTAATGTTTCGCAATCGCTTCAAGTTTTTTTTTTTTTTTTGTACCATAAAACTACTTTTAATAATTTAACTTTTCCTGAAATCGTCTACTTTCTGAATTCTTTATTTAAAAAAATAATTCCTCTTATGTATGATTTAATTTTTAAAAAGTAATCGTTAACATGTACCGTAATTTCCGGCGTATAATCCGCGGATCAAACAATTATGTTTAGACCCAGAAATTTTCTTTAATAATTGAAGTAAAATATTTACAGCGATCTAGTATGTTCCATTATATAAAATAAAATTTCTGAGTCGAAACATGATTGTTTGATCCGCGAATTATACGCCGGAAATTACGATAATCAGGGTATACAATAAATATTAAGTAATTAATAAAGGCTCCAATTCTAATTTTTATAATAACAAGTGAAAAATCGGTGAAAATTATGTAATTATGTTATGTTGGCACAAGCATATAAATTTAGTTTTATTTTTATTAAAAAAAAGTAAGAAGTTTTTTAGGTATTAAATGTTAAATGCACAGATATTTTTTTTAATTTATTCATTTTCTTTTTTTAAATAGTTTTAAAAATTCTTCGTTTTTATTTTCCAAACGTTCCTAAAACAGTTCCAAAGGGTGTAAACATAATATCGTTGCTAGAACCTACTATGTATCAGGTATAAAATTTCTTGAATTTGCTTAAGCGACTTTCGCATTCGGTCGACCTGGTTTATATATTGATAGTTTTTATCTATGTAAGTTGCGAGTGTTACTGTAGGACAAATTTCTGATATTTTCAAATCAATAGATCAGATTCATTTTTTCCCCTATTGGCCTATGTACCGACGGCCGACTTAGCTTTTCCATGTATGGGTATAAGGTATAGTATATGTCCAACATTTCCGGCTCTGCAGACAAGATTTATACATAATTTTTTTTCAGTTGGTAGGCCGACAAGCTATTTACGTGATTCGAAAATGTGACACAACACGTGACTTTCATACCGGCTGACCAGATAGATCTATTGAAACCATTACTTTTTTTACTCATAACCTATCTATTGACAGACCGACTAGCTTTTGCCATATGATTGTAAGGGTGTGGTGAAATGCATTCTGAAGACTTAAAGTCCTGCTAACCAGAATTTTTCCGAATTGTTTTTTTTTAATCGGCCTATTGACATACTACAGATACACTAATTAAATCTGCCAATGAGCCGACTGAATCCTTTTCCCAAACATTGGGGGGGCAGCTGCCCCCCCGCTCGCTACGCCCCTGTTAATGCCAATGGACCAACAGTGCGGTGATGTCGCTCTGAAGTCTAATAATTTTTAGCAATATCTAATATTTTATAGATGCAGGTTTAAACTTCTAAAGAAAAATTAAGAATAAAACTATCTGTAAACAACATGAGTCAAGCTAGATCAAAGTTACAGTAAAAACTAATTGAAGATAGCAAAAGGCATGTGCTTAAAAAAATTTCATAATCGTATTTTAACTGCATTAGAAGATGATGTCATTTGCTTCTTGCATAAATAATCAATTGAATGCATTTAAAATACAATCTGATCAAATATAACAAAGCATACCTTTTATTCTACACGTGAAATACCACTTCTTCAATCAATCGATGTTGTCTTTTTCTTCTAAACATTTCAATTTAGCTTTTTAACCATAAATATAAAACAAACCCGTGTGTCGAAATGATACTTTATCTTTTTTGTACTATTTATTTTTTATAAGTATTTTATAATGCAGTATTTATTTTTTAGGCATCACTAATTTTAGGAAAACCTTTCATTTCAGTTATGAAAACAATGGCGATTTAATCTTTAATTAACAGAAATTTTTAATCAAAAAACATGTTTTAATAAAATGTGAGTGTACTATGTCAGAAGCTGCTTCAAAAACTTTTTGAATGATATCCCATTCATTGTTGTATGTTTCGTAAATTCACAGAAAAGATGATATTGGCAACAGAAATAATACATATGATTATTTATTTTACTTTGTTATTATTATTATTTTGCAATGTAATGCTGCAGTATGTTATTATACTGGTTATGATTCTATCTTAAGCTTGCCAGATTTCTCTCTTTAAAAAATGGAAGATTTTTATTGAGACTAATTAGTTTTTGTTTTTTCAAACTATCATCATTTTCCACATCCTACTGAACAATGAATGTTAGAAGTGCCACTAATGTCTTCCTTATAATTTTCTAAGAAATAAAATCATTAATTAATTGTTATTTTCAACTGTATTTGTATTACATTATTCTAATAACAGTGTTTTATAATTTTTGTAGTCAAAACTGCATCCAAAGTGAAATTTTTGAAGCAAATTCTAAAGATAAGCTTATAAAATTTCTTAAAATTTTAAAAGTCAAAGAAGCTTTTACAAAAAATCTGGAAGAGAAATATCGTACAGGAAGGATTTAAGCTAATTAACGACGACATTTATGCTCACCCATTGAAAATGTTCCTCAAAAGCAGAAAGAAATCAATTGTAAATTCAGCAGAGAAAATTTTGTAATTGACATGTCATTCATTCTATTTCTATTCTTCTGTAAACAAGAACACACACACAAAATTATTATAAAGATTAGCATTTATATTATAGAGTATGATAAGGAACATCACAAAGAGCAAACTTCATATCCATACAACTGATAAAGCATGATTCATTTTTTAAAAAAACTAGGGAACTCTGATATTTGATATTCAGTTCTATAGAAAACTACAGGGATGGGAATTATGTAAAACTATTTACCACTGGCAAGTGGATTTTCTCATGAAGAGAGTTGATTTGTGTGCAGTGTACCAAAAATTTTTATAAATTTTTATTTGTTGGCTACAGTTTGCATCTCTCCCAATTACTGCAATGTAAACATGGCACCAAGTTCTGTACTACACTAAACTTTCCTCTACTTTCATTTTCTCTCCTTTCTAATACATTTCTTAATTTTATGCAAAAATTTATAAAAATACTAGCAGCCTTTGCCCGCTACGCTGGTCGGTTTCTCCAAACGAAATATACCCGTGAATTTGATCATCTTGTGTTTTAACCGTTTCCGGCACAGACAAATTCTGTTCATAAAATGCGAAATTACTGACCAACACTTTTTGAGAAAATATGAACTCCTTATTTTAACCTTTCATTGTAGAAGCAAAATTTTATTAAACTATTCTTAATTTATTAAGCAATATGCACCTTTTCTTTGATAGTCCTTCGCAATGCTGTAAAACGAAATAGACGCCATTGTTCTGTTATATTTTCTATTTTTTGCACAAAATTTGGCTATTAAAGACCAATTTCTTTATTTAATCATTTACAGTATGATTTGCTAAAGAACTATGTAACAATATGCAATTCACTAAAATTACACCTGGAAAATTATTAATGCAAGTTCAATCGAAATCCATTCTGCAGTAATTTTTAAAAAGGCTAATGTTTCACTGGTTCAACGGATTATAGAATTCCCCCCCCTAGTTCTATAATTAGACAACGTAGAACTATTATACGATAATCGTTACAAAAATATGCATTATATCATAAACAATAGGACTAAAAAGAATGTACTTTATACCATTCAATTCCGCATACAAAAATACATTAAAATATGTTATCATTTGTCCCATAACTATAATACCCGATTTTTAAGGAATTTTTTTTAAGTTTGTTCCCTTTTTTACCCCCCTTAGAGGTGGAGTTTTTGAAAATCCCGTCTTAGTGCGCCTCTACATCCTAAGAAGTATTTTTCATCCAAGCTTCGTGTTTGTAGTTTCAGTAGTTTTGGCTGTGCGTTGATCATCTAGCCAGAAAGGACTTTCTTTTATATATATAGATTACTATGAAAATGCATTGCAGTAACAAATATATTTACTGTCACGCAAGTTTTGCCATAACAACTTTTGACTATCATCTTGTTGGTTAATGCAACAAATAGTTGGCTGATAAGATTTGTTGAAAATTCCCCTATCACTGGGAAATTAACTATTGTTTAGTTGTAAGTAGTACTTTAAGAATTAGTATAAAACTAAAATTAGCCTTACAGAGTATTTTCTTGTCTTTTCAACTTATAAGATTTAAATAAGAGTACAGTGCACACTCTCCAACCTGCAAACTTTAAGACTAGAGGCTTTACCAATTTTAGATTTTAATTAAAGAAAAAAAAACAGAGAAGGAAAACTTTTCAATAATTAATATTTTTTATGGCAAAATTTTTCTTTAAAATTGAAAAATATTTAAATGCAAATAAAGAAAATTTATCATAAATTCAATTATGTTCATTTAAGAATACATTTAAAAAACATTTTTTTTTAAATTTGTGTCAGCTCCATATTCACAAAAGTTTTTGGTTACTAGGATTAATCATTCTCATTATCTCACCTTTAGAAGATGCATTGGAATGTACAAAGATAGTAACCAGAGCATTATCTCTCAGTCTGACATATGAGACAGATGTCCAGTCAATCATACCTTCCATGAAATAAGCAGAACATAATACATTATATTGTGATGGGCTCCAATCTTTACATTAAGCTGCTCTACACATGTCTACATAGATGATCTTTTGGAAAACTATAAACAATCAGAAAATGTAAACAAACAAAATACTATACTAACATTTTTTTTTTAAATCTTCATACTAAACATACAGATTTGGGCACAGATGTCATATATGCACCACGTTGGCACGTTCTTTTTTCCCCTGCCAATTTGGCAAAAAAAAAAAATTGTTTATTTACTTTTATTTTTTATTTTAATTCTATAAATTATTTTTATTATGTATATCAATATTTATTTATATCAAACTATCATTTTTTTTTTTTCCATTTTTAAAATAATAGACGCTATTTCATTTATTACGTTATTTTAGTTTTATATTGAAATAAAAAAGCACATGCTATTATTGTATGTTATTTGTAACTAATATTCAAAAACAAAGTTTTCGCCAAATGGGCGGGGGAAAAAAATCGTATCAACGTGGTGTATATATGATATCTGTGCCCAGATTTGATATGACCTGTCTATAAAAATTTTATGTTGAAAATATACTTTACAAACACATAAAAAAGTATACGAATTGTTATTTTCCAGTATTATAACAAATTATGATATCTAAGTATTAAAAGGAATGGATTGGTGTTGTTTAAAGGACATCTGCGAACTTTGGGATTTATCAGGACTGATTTAAATAAATGAGGCATTCTTAAATTTACTAAAAAAATCAGTAGGGTCATTAAAAAGTAAAACTGGACATGATTTTTCATATAAAATTTTATTTTTCACAAAAATTAAAAAAAAAATATATATATAGGCCTTGATAAAGACAGTTAACAAGCCAATGACAATCAGAATGGTCAACATTTGAACTTTTCCAGGTCATTTTTCCTCCACTTATCCATGTGATTAAACAATTTTACATTCAATATAGTTTCCCCTAAGTTTAAATAAGGGCAGGGTGTTGTTGGTTGGAATAAAATCCACTTTGTATTCTCACTTTTAATACATTTGAAAGTCGGGGAGAAGATCCAACAATACCACAACAGTTATTTCTTCATTATGCTAATAATTTTTGAAAAGAAAAGGCTCTAGGGGTACCTTTTTTTTTTGACTGAGCGTCATGCTATGTTTTAGTGATTACTTCTTTAATCATTTCATATTTTTTTAGATTTCTAAAAAGCGAGTAATTCAAGAAAACTGTGATATGTTAACTGGAATATAGTGAATTTAATCAAACATACATGCAGTGAAGCAATAGGATTCAGCCAGTTCAATAGAACCTGTACCTAACATTTGTTCAGTTCGGCGAACCGGTTGTTAAACTGGCATTTGTAATGTGTAAATTACAAAATAACATTTCTTATTCTCTTTTTTTTTTAACATTCTCTTTTTTTTGTACTATTTTTTTTTTACTGAGTGTCATGCTATGTTTTAGCGATTACTTCTTTAAGGATTTCATATTTTTTGAGATTTCTAAAAAGTGAGTAATTCACGAAAACTGTGACATGTTAACTGAAATACAGTGAAATTAATTAAATGGTACTTCTCTATTATCCCGTCAACCCCTTTTCATAACAAAAAGCTATTGCCAAACTGTAATGCCAAATAAACGGGAGAATGTTGCCATTGGAATATAAAAACTAAATAAATAAATAAAATATAAGAATTTAAGGACACAATTGTTATTTTAATGAATGAAATAACTAATAAATCAGTAAAACAATAGTAATGAAAAATACCTGCAAATGTTGAATTAAAAACCACTTGATGACATAACAAATATGTATAATGCTTCTGACATCAAGTCAATGGGACTGCATTTTTTGCATTTAATCTGACAGTTTGGCGATAGTTTTTTGTTATAAAAAGTGGTCGACGGGATAATAGAGAAGTACCAATTAAACATATATGCAGTTCAGTAATAGTATTCAGCCCGTTCGATAGAACATGTACTTAATATTTGTTCAGTTCGGCGGACCGGTTGTTAAACTAGCATTTGTAATGTGTAAATTACAAATTTACATTCCTTATTCTCTGTAAATGGTCACTTATGCAACAACATTTTCTGAGCATAACACTTCTAAGACATGTTATATGATCTTATTGGTTTCAGTTTTGTGTTACGTCCAGAACTCTCCCAATGTATGGTGACAAATCTTAGCAAGAAAGACATATTTAAAATTAATCTAAAACTCAAGCCTTTGCAGCCCACTGAACTCAAATTATCAAGAATGTTCTAGATTAACTTTAACAAAGTTGCAAATATTTCTTGCCAAACATAGAGTTTAAATAGGAATGCTTGCCAATCAGTAAATTAGTACATATTCTCACGTTATTGCGACTTCAACAGTATTTTATGTTCTTCTATGGTTGTTGATTACTCTTTGCAAAGAGTAAGAATAAATTTCTACAATTTTTGTGTCTGGCGTCTTGTACTACACGTCATTTTAATGCATTTCCTAATAGAAATTTTGATTAGTGTGTATATATACAAATACGAAAATACTCACAAATAAAATCAGTAGGAAAAATCCCGCTTTTCTTCACTATATCAAAATTTTGCAGGAAAGTTTTTTGTAATCTATACCTGATGCATCATTTTACTTTCTTGTTTAGACTTACTGCACTTCAAATGACTGATTTGAAAAAAAAGAAAAAAACATCTTTATTTAATTTATTAAAGATGAATTATATTTTTCATAATTCACTAGTTTTTCTTAATAAAAACTGATAAAAAGATATTTCTCTATTATTCCATTGACCGCTTTCCATACAAAGAAAACATCGCCAAAATTTTAAGCCAATGACAATAAATAAATGGAAGAATGTTGCCATTAGAATCTCAAGGAAAAAAAAATATATAAACAAGAAATTCGGAGAAGCCCCTTATAACTATTAGTAACGTTAAGCAATAAAATTTACAATATATTAATGAAAACAACAACAGAAAATCTTGGATATTTTCTTACATTATTTTTTTTAATAATTTCTTTCAACTGGTGAATAAATGTTTGTGATTTCAATTGAAACTGATCTATTTATTGTATCTAACTATGCATCACAACAGTTTTCTCTTTTAATATCATGCCATTGCTGTTTAACGACATAATTGTATTTTAATTAACGAAATACTTAATAAATCAGTAAAACATCATTAAAAATACAGATAAAAGTCAAATTAAAAGTCACTTGATGACATAGTACCACCCTGTATCCCCACTGATGCATTTTTGGCATTAAATCTTATTGTTTGGCGATAGTTTTTTTTAAATGTTAAATAGTCGACATCAGAGCCATCCTTAGGGGTGTGCGACAGGTGCGGTCGCACAGGGCCTCGCGCCAAGGAAGGCCTCGCGCCCGGGTTAAAAAAAATTACAAAATAACTAAATATTTGTTATTTATTTTATTGTGAGTTTTTTTTTCTTCATAATAAAATTTATATGTGTAAACTTGCTTATTTATAAAATGTAAAATTTTTTATCAATAAAATGTTCGATGCAAGTTATGGACGCTCGAGAAGAGAATAGATTTATTGTAACTTATATTCAATCTGTAGACATTGTTATACTGTAGCCTAGGCTGCACCAGGCGCATAAAAAAATCTGTTCAGGCTCATAAACTGAGTGTTAATTAAGACATAATGATGTTGATGCTGATAAACTGCTCACTACTATTTTAATGATACAATTTGAAATGGACAACATAGATTTGCTTTCCTTCTTGTGTAATCAAGTTTCTCTTTTTATTATACGAATATCGATGTTCCTGCCCACATGCATACTTATGTTCTATCTCATAAACACGACGGGGAAGCCAGAGAGCTGAAATCCAGACCCCGAGGCTAAACTAAAAATTTAAAGTCTCCAAAAATTATGAAAGGTTAAGTTTTTAAAGGTTCTTAAAGTAAAAGAAAATTTTGGGAAATATTGATTTTAAATCAAATATTTTTCCTACATTTAAATTCTCTAATTAAATTAAAAATATTAGCATGCTTAATATTTGCTAATTAAATCAAAAGTTTAAACAGGTTACAATTAAAGAAAGAATAGAGTTTACAGGTCAAAAGTTGCATTCGTTACTGCCATATAATATAAAGTGTTCTGATCAAGTAATTTAATTGATTAATTCTTTGACTATGAATTTATTTTTTGTTAGAAATTGCTGCAAGTGGCGACTATTTTTTTTTTTATCATTCGTAGTGCTTTTTCAAATAAATAAATAAATAAATAAATAAAATAAATAAATAAATTAAAAAACAATAAAAAATAAAATATTTTCCGTACTATGACAATTAAAAAAAAAATTACCACATTTTTTTTTTTTTTGTAAATAGTAGTGCAAAACAAATATAAAAATATTTGATAGTGGCAGCCCTGCTATCAGTCCATGGGACGTATATGATTCACCGTAGTCCAATACATAAATGTTTTAGCCTTTATCTTTGTTTTTTTTTCTGTTTAAAATATCAGAAAGGAATTAACAATTTCTCCACCAAATTGTTTTAAAAATTGTTTGATTTTGCATAATTTTCATTTATTTTTGGCTGATCCTTGATCGCCTGCTCACAAATGTCAGGTTAAGAGGTCTGAATGGGCCGTAATTTTTAGACCTACATCCACCCCGCTCCAGAAAAAGCTATCCTGACCCGGTGTAGAAGCTAAAATCTCCTTTCCGGCCTCAAACGACAAAAAATCATTAAAATCAGACCCGACTCATCTCAATTCCTACTAAAATTTCCGATATTTGTTAGCCAGTATTATCCTGCAATTAAAATTATTTAAAAGAATACTGCACATCACATATTTAAGCAAACATTTTTAACATTTTCAGATTCAGCCGCATGCCATGGTATACGGAATTACATAGAGTTATAGAATTATAAAAGAAAATGAGTTAGGAGTTCATCCATAGATTTAGAAAAATAAACATATTTTACAACGAGATGTATCAAGAACATTCAATTAGTTACCAGAAAAAGTATACAGATTCTTTTAAAGTAAAATAAATTCACTTTATATGTAAGAAAATATCTTAATTTTTTTTTGGTTGATGTATAACATTTTATTTTCTGTGGATGCTTTGATAACAGGACACGGACCCTTTAATTTAGGCCATCGCAAAGTAAAATTTATCTGTATCTCAAAAACTAATGATTGGAATGAGATGTGCACTTACATACCCACGTTTTTCACAACTGGGTTTCGTTTTAAATGAAATTAATGTCAATGAGAATTCATATATTTTTTAATATGATTTTATTAATAATTTTCTTAATTAAAAGATCTTTCTTGAATTTAAAAAAAAAATGCATGAAATATCTTTGCGTCTACGCATTGTATCGCATTAAAAAAATCAATCAGATGATTTTTGGGAAGATAATAAATAAAAGATTGTCACGTGAATTAACATTAGCGTTCTCAAACTTTTAACGCATCTAAATCTAACTCTACGAAGATTTAAGAAAAAGTATGCAATCGGTGCCTTTTTATGGGTTGCGTTGACCAAATGAACTTAAAAATGATGTCAAAAGTGGGTATTACCATTGGAAAATTCAAAATTGATACAACGTTTAATATGTAGATGACCTCTTATTTCAGAGTTTGTATTCAAATTCGAAAAGTAAACACAATTCCAATTGAACAGTTTATCTTTAGCATCTTTCTGGGGCAACTTGAAGATTAAAAAATATGGGGATGTTCTCTCTCTCCTTTTTAACTACTGTACAATATCACTTATTTACAAAAAGAAAGAAAGAAAGAAAGAAAAAGAAATCTTCTACATGACACGGCCAGAAAAAATGTCATGGAATGGCCCAAATCGGCAGAAAAAAGAATAGACCGGGAGGCGGCAGCACAGACAATCACCTCATCGAGTTCACGACTGAAATTCCAGAATTAGTTAAAACTCGATTCACATATTAAAACGCAATTGGTCTGCCAAGTCATATCTTGATGGAAAACATGTAAAAACCAGATTTTAGCGGTTGACTCGTAGGTTTACCATTGTGCTTTCCTGCATCCAAAAGTGTGAAAACATGGAGAACTGGATGCAGGAAAACACAATGGTAAACCTACGAGTAAACTGCTAAAATTGGGTTTTCACGTGTTTTCCACCAAGATATGACTTGGCAGACCTATTGGGTTTTAATATGCGAATCGAGTTTTAACTAATTCTGGAGTTTCAGCCGTGAACTCGATGAGATTATCTGTGCTGCCACCTCCCGGTCTAGAATAGTCAGAGTATTATGAAAGGAAATCGACCCTAATCTATATATAACATACTAACCCCTCCCCCCCCCCCCCAAAAAAAAAAAGTATATAATTCATGGTGCGCCACTATGTATATCATGAAAAGAAGATTTTCATGAAGATTTTTCAATAGATGATTGCATTCTGGGAAGTAGTGTAGCCAATTTAGCGGATTTTTTTTATTCAAAATACCTACCAGAATTTCCGCATAGTTACCTTACTTTATTTAATCATTTAATGTCTGTCATTAAATTAAGCAAAAATTCCTTTTCGAAATTTCTAGTAGATGAATAAATGACATCTCTTTATTTAATCACGGAATGTCTGTCATTAAATAAAGCAAAAATTACTATTGGAAATTTCTGGTAGATGAATAAAAATCAGCTAAACTGGCAACATTGGTGTGAATGGGAAGGTATTAAGGTTGGAAGTGATGGGCCTCGCAAAAGTTCTTGCACTCGGCCTCGCTTTCGCTAAGGATGGCTCTGGTCGACATGATAATGGAGAAGTAACAAAGAAAAATATTTCGAAAAGTACATAAAAAATATTTGAAAAAAAGTTAAAAGCATTATAAGTTTGTACAAACATATATGTGTTGTACAAACATTAATTATTTTAAAAATATTTATAATGTGTAAATACTTTTTAGCCTGATTTCTCAGTTTGAAAAAAGTGTTTCTAATGTAATGCATTTTAAAACATAGAGGTGATTTTATCAGAAAGTTGCTAACAAATCAGAATTTGATCCATTGTATGTTTACTTGAAGAAAAGTATTTGGGAAGAGTTCCATATCCTTCTGTGCCAGTTGGTGCGATTAACAAAAAAATCCTAAATGGATCTAAAAGTCCATTTTGCATCTTACAAAATTTTTCAAGAAGGCAGCTTTTTAAAAATTTAAAACATACATTTATTAAACAATGATTTTGTGCCATCTTAAAAAAATAAGTATGATGCTAAAACAAAATTTTATTGCAATTTTTTATATTTAGCAAGTAATGAAAATACATAAAGAAACATATTTCATAAACCTAAGAGGCCTTTTTATGATAAATAATTACTGTTGTCAGGGGGGCAAATTGTAAACAATTAAATGAACAAAAAAACTTACCAAAAATAACTTGTGGCAATCTAGAAATAGCACTTAAAATCATAAAATGGAAATGTGGTCCATATAAAAATGCAAAAAATTATGTGCTTAATATAAATCCTTTTGTTTTTTAATATTTGTATTTCCGAATGTACAGATAAAAAGGTAAATATCTTGTTCACATCTGCCAATACAATTTTAAAATATATATATGCAAAATAGAAAATACCCCCAAAGGCTGGAGATCGCAACCACCACATCGAAACATTTATCACCAAACAAAAAACTCGCCAAATCTACAGGCGCAGGATATGGGGCTTTTCCCAAGTATTTAGCGTTCGAACTGTGAAATTAATTAATCATCAGCAGTAATAGCGCGTGCGATCTGAGTAGAGATGGAGGGGGGGGGATATAACTTTTCAGCAATGTTGAATTCAGGAGGTGGCATTTGAGATTTTATGCTTTTAATGGTTTAAAAGTGCAATTCCCCCCCCCCCCCTCCCGGAGAAAAGTGTCTGAATTCAACATTGCTTTTCAGCTTGCTGTATTTTACCTAGGCGTGCATAAAAAAGATCGTCAAAATTCTAGGATTCTTCCATAAATTCTATACTGGGTCTCATAATTTTTGACAACGGTCCTAGATTATTTCACATTCAATATCCAAAAGACAGCATAAAAGTTTCTTTATATTTATGGAAATTTTTGTCTACCGATGAAAGTTTTTTTGAGATTGTTCGTTTCAGCATAAGTCAACCATGAAGATATCTTAATACATTTAGAAAACTTAGCATCTATCTATATTAAAATAGTAAAAAATGTCAGCTTCATCTGTAAGAAGGAAAACTTTCCAATATAATCAAAAAAGTCCAGAAAGAAATAAAAAGTACACAAATAGATTGATTGATTAATTATGAAATCATGGTCAGATCATCGTGACGATCTGGCTTTGTTGAATAGGAAACTATTATTTTACTTTTGTAAATTTATGTCTTATAAAATCTTTTGTAAGCAAATTTACGAGATTCTGAGAAAATATCAATTTAGGAAGAAAGAATAGGAGGAGTAAACATACTAAACCAGCATGCCTCAATGGTTTGATTCATTACATTGAATGACTCAAATGAGAATGAATAATGAATCTCAAGCCCAAAGAAATCAATATTAATTTGGTTTATAGTAGAATGTTTTAGCTTGTTCGTTCATTATTTTCCTTCTTATTCCGATTGCTATATTTCAACCAGTCAAGATTTTGTTGCGATGGGTCTGTGATTATAATTTTCTGAATTCAGTTTATATTTTAAAACTGATATTGATTTAAACTATCCTGCAAAATGTTCAGAAGATCGATAACGCTTCCTGCCAGACCTTCAGTTCCTTGTAAAGGAGATATACTCGAAGATCTTTCCAATTCCTTCCTAGAAGACGTTATGTATCAATATTCTAATGAAAATGTAAAAGATAGTAGTAAGTATAATCGTCAAAAGTTTCAGCCATCCTTGTCTAATAAACTAATGCCGAAAATTATTCTGAATGTAATGGCCCAAGCATTTTTTGGCGCCTTATTCATAATTGTGAATAATATCTTGTGTGGATAAATATACACTAAAAAAACAACAACGTTTAACACACAATATCGAACTGTAGCACAATGGACAGACATACGTTTCGTGAGTAATTTGGACTCATATCATCAGTGTCAATAAAAACAAAAAACTGTATCCCCCAAAAGACATGAAACAATGTTGCAAAACCCAAATAACACACAACAACACACACAAAGCTCATCATGTACGAGCAACCAATAAGATTAAGCCGGAAGTGATGCACTATGACACAGTAAATCAACCCAGAAAGGTGAGACTTGGGGGATATAGTTTCTTGTTTTTACTGACACTCATGATGTGAGTCCAAGATACTCACAAAACGTACATCTGTTCATTGTGCTACAGTTCGATATTGTGTGTTAAACATTATTTTTTTAGTGTATATTTATCCAGACAAGATTTTATTCATACTCTTTGGTTTCAATGAACACAGAAACTATGCTAAGGAAAAGGAATTACAAAAATCCTCTCAGTCATTGTTGGAGTTAGGGACATAATTTCAACTTTGATTTAGCCACTATTATTAAAAAATGTAATACTCATTTAGATTTAGACTTTTTTGAAGCAGTTTATGTTCATAAATTTGGTAACTACCTGGTCAATGATTTTTTGAGCGTTTCTGGCTGAATCTTATTGGTTGCTCGTATATGATGAGCTTTCGCTGTGTTGTTGTCTGTCATTTGGATTTTTCAACTCTGTGTCATCTCTTTGGGGGGGGGGGGGGTATAGTTTTTTATTTTTACTGACATTGATGATGTGAATCCAAGTTACTCACAAAACATACGTCTGTTCATTGTGCTACAATTCGATATTGTGTGTTAAACGTTGCTTTTTAGTGAATACCTTATTCATAACTTCATTTCATACACATGACTAAATTGGGTACTTATGGATGGATATTAATCTATATAAAGAATGGTGCCAATAGTATACTAATTACACTAGCACCTCCCCTTTTTCTTTCTTTCTATATTGTAGCTGCTTAGTTATATTATATAGTTATCATGTTCAATGATGGCATAAACATCTGACCAAATGAGGTGGCTGCCCAGGGCCCTGCACCAGTTAAAATCTTGGGGGCCCTGAAAATCTATACAATTTGAAATAAAGTTACCGCTGTAATACTGATATTTTTGCTCTAAATTTGTCTTTTAAAATTTATTTTATGAAAAACTGTTAGTTATTAAGTGTAAGTTATTAACTGTAAGTTATTAACTGTTAGTTATTAACTGTAAGGAAATAGTTCTTACAGTGAAAGTTGATATAATTGTCGGGAATTATTATAGATTTGAAGATTCTGAAAGTAACTGTGAACATTAAAAATAAATATTAGAAATATTGTAAAGGATAGAGAATATTTAGAAATAAAAAATAATTATGCAGATTATCTAATGAAAGAATTGGTTTCATAATCTTTATACATTTCATAATTTATATTATAAATTAATCTATATTATATACAATTTTAAAATAATTTTTATTTGTGCAGTATTACAGTCAGAGAACAGTGGCGCAGCCAAGGGGAGGAGGGGGCCCTCCCAGAGCTAAAAGTTTTTTTTCTAAAGAATTAAAGAGCTAAAGAGTTTTTTTCTATAGATTTTGCCGCTTATATGAATCACTGGTTTATCAAATAAGCCACATTTAGGAATCAAGTAAACCAAAAATCAGCATTAGTATTTTTACCTTAGTCAGAATCCACCACTTTATAGAATCAAATTATATTCAACAAAGATGACTCATTAAAGCAGAAATTACTGTACTTAAAAATGGAGAAAACGCATAATAGCTAGCTACCTATGTTAAAACTGATCACTTATTTTGTAAAATAGTGGTGTTCGCATCCTGTCGCACTGCTGTATAGTGGCAAGTCTTTTAACCGATTTTTTTTTTACTGCTTTTTCTGAAATAAGATGAAACCTTAAGCCATCAAATTTCATAGGGAAAATAAACTATAACACATGATAAATTTTGAACATACAGAAATGGAATGTGAACTGTTTACTTGTTAAAGCTGGGGTAAATTTGATCTAATCCTGTCTTAAATCAAAATAATTTACAGTCCTGATGAAAAGAAAACATAAAATTATATGTGCTAAGATGGAAACTTTTTGAAAACAGACTTTTTCCGGTCCCTATTGATTGCATTTCCACAGGCTTAAATAAATTATAAACCGGTGTTACAGTTTAGTATGGTTCAAATTTTCTTTCATTAGACTCAGAGCAGTGGCTTACTTTTTTTTCTATAGATTTTGGGCTGGAACTTATTCTTACTTTTTTCTGCAGTCCCGAAACAGGACTTCATTCTTTTCAGGCCCAAGCTGAGTCATAAAATGTTACCATGTAGTGTGTCACTCATAGAATCACAATATGCACATAGAATCACAAATATTTGTGACATACAGGCTGTTAAAAAAAAGACGGAACAAACTGCAAGAGATGATAGAGTAAACTACAACAAACAATTTTTGGTTAGGAAACTGGGGTCGCAATTAATTTAGTCAAACAAAAATATAAGTTATCTACTTCAAGTCGAACCCTAATAATTTATGAAGACATTTAATAGTAATAAAGATATTTGACGGAATTTTCAACAGACATATCTTGTTCAAAATATCACAAAAAATGCTAGAAATGCACAGTAATTCGATCAGTGACATCGTAGAAAATTTCAACTTCATTCCAAAATGTGGAGTGTCTAGTTCAGTGCTGTTTGGACATGGATAATAATAACTTCCACCAGGTTTTGTGATATCATTTCATTTTATATGAAGGTTATTGATAATTTTGTTGAAATAGTTTCATTATTGTTAAGGCTGTTCTCAAATTCCAACTGGCTGCCATATGAGATTTTTTTAATTAATTTTTGTTCAGAAAGGCATGAAATTGGCAGGCGTTCTTATTCAGAAACTTTCTAATCAAAAGACGTTTCCATTTCTTGATAAAGGCAGAATTTCTTTCAGAAAATACTTTTCAAAGTGGACTTTTTGAGCCAAATTTCTAACGCAATAGCGTGAGAAGGGAGAAAAACATGTTGCCATGTGACACGAATCTCTTATAACTCGATAAGTAATTTGTTTATTAAAAAATGGAACACTCCAATCGATTCCAAATCACTTGAATAGTCAGGCCTCTGAATTGTATGAATATCCATTTAAAAATGAGTCAAAATGTTTCACGTTGTTGAGTAGATCAGTTGAAAACCACTTTAAATTTATGAACAAAAATTCGTGTTCAGCTTGGAGTGAAACACCCCGTGTTTTTGATTGAACAAATGAGTTGCAATCCCGGTTTCCTACACAAAAATTATTTCCTGTAGTGTATTCTTTCACCCCTTAAGCCTGTCTCATCTTCATTGAAACAATTCGTATAAATGTAACATCAGCTTTGTGTTATTTCATTGATGCATTTTATGTTTTGTAACTCTAAGATAGTAAATGCTGTTTAAATGAATCATGTCTAACTCAGTGTCTGATTCTAATAAACGGAAAAAAGTAGTATTATGATTTAATTTATTGAAAAGTCTGATTCGATTAACCAGTGATTCTAATAAGAGGCGAGTAATGGACTAGCTATCAATAACTCAACCACCCCCTCCCCCCACCCTTTTGAGCCGAATTCTGGCTGCACCACTGTCAGAGAATGTTCGTCCCTGCTGAGTGATTTACCAGGGCCTTGAACAACGTTGCACTGGCCCTGACCATGTTAAAGGCAACTACACATTTATACATAACTGTAAAATATAATACAGTATAAATATAGGTATGTATATTCATAGACATAGTATATATGTAGAGGATGTATCAGGGGTGGCTCATCAGACTAGGCAAGGGAGGTTAAGCCTCCTTTGCAAATTTCTTTTAAATAAACAAAAATCAAATTAAAAGAGTTCTAATATAAATAAAATTCCATTCATTATAAAACCGTAAAACTGTTTACCATTAGCTTATAATGAATAACAGAAACGTCCATATCTATACGTATGTTTCAATGACTCTACAATTGTATTCTTTCAATTTAACCATATTCTTCCATTCTTTAATTTCATACCTGTCTCTAATGACGGAATAGTCCTCCATCATAGTTTTTTTTTAATGCTTCAAAGTCACTCTAATGAATAGGCTGTTTCAGAATTATATTCACACTTATTCATAGTAAATTCTACAATCGTAATCTTAAGCAGCCATATTTATGCTGCTTGCAGATGAATCATTATTACTGCCACATGACTATCTTAAATGTCACCAGTATTTAATATATGATATTTTGAATAACTGATACTCTGTTATTATAAGACTCACTTGGTTAAATGACACTTCGTACGCATATGTTCTTTAAGTTTCCATAGACATATCTAAAGATATTAGTGGCTGTATTCTAAAATTATGAAATCAAATCTATTTTGTTATACTTATATTCAACTGAACAGATCTGTATATTAGAATTCCGGTGGCCACAAAGATGATTTCTTTTTCCTTGTTGTTTGTAAAATGTATTGTAAATTTCTTTCTTATTTTTTCTTAAAACTTTCTTTTATATTCACTTATGACTTAAAAAAAAGAATAAGATCTATTTACAAAATTATTTAAAAAACACTATATTTAAAACACAAGACTGTTTTTTTAGTCATTTGCCCTGAACTTTCTACTGAACCAATCTTGATAATTATTTTTTTAATGAAAGCTTTCATTTGTAGATGTGCCTGCACTAGCTAGTTTTTGAAATATTCCCATTTTTATATTTTAATTTTAAAAGTTTTTTAGCAAATGTCTTCAAAATGTTGGCAATTAGTTTATGTTTTTCTCTCTATAACATAAAATTTATTTACTTTATCATATTCCACTAATTGGAAGCGTGATTTGATCAGTGAAAATGTTATCCTTCTATATTAAAAAAAAAAATCTGGAACTGAGCCAAAAACGATTTAGAAATGCACCAATCAAATTCTGCGTAGATATTCCGGGTTATTCTCATCGCTTTTTTACTAGGGACTTTTTTTGAGGAGCTATTACTTTTTTTCTAGCCATCCTACGGATTCGAAAATCATACCACCAGACGCGAAATATAACAAGCTTTCAGAAATTAAAAAAAATATCACAGTCGGACAATAAAAACTCAAAAAATCCTTAAAAATCGAGTAAAAAGTCTTTTATTGAAAAAGACATTTTTTTATATTGTTGCCAATTTCTAAATAGGCGCAAAGGATTATGTTTTATCCCAAATAAAAAATGTATTTATGCAAGACTATTAAAAACAATAATGAAAGTTTAAAATAATAATTAATTGATCACGTGTTGAAAGCAGGAAATAAAGAAAATTACGTCATAAAAATTGTGTTTACACATGAATATTAAAAATAAGAAAGATGAATTAAATGAAAAAGCATTATAACCAGTTAAATGAAAAAGCATTATAACCTGATTATAGACGATAGTCACCGTTCGTGATATCATCATCATCATCTTTTTAAAACATGATACATTACCAGTGTTTAAGAGGCTGTGAAATCAGAACGGGGGTTGGTGAGCGTAGCGAGCAGGGGGCAGAGCCCCCTAGTATTTAACAGAAAAATCTCAATGTTTTTCATAAAATTTCAACATATTAAAATGATTACGTTCAATTATGCACTAATCATGGAAGAGCAGAACATATTTTATTTATTGAGAAATAATATTACATAATCTGTGTAAATAACAGTAAATAATCTATCATAATAAGTAATGTGTAAAACGAAATGTTTCTGATGAGGTAAATTGACGTCATTCGAAAAACAAAAGAGGAATTTTCCAACATGAATTAAAAATATTTTATTAAATCTATGTCAGTATGATATCATATCCACTGACCCTTATACCTGCATCTAAATAGACCGAACTTCTGTTATTTATTTAAAGATCCTTGGTATACTACACAAAATAAAATATTTCTGAAAATTACATTATTTCCATTTAATTAAATATTTAATGAAATTCAGGAATTTTAAAACAATTGCTAAATTGACTCTTACGGTAATATTTTCTTATATAATTTCGTAAAAACGACATCATTTTCCAAGTTTATTATACCAGGAATGCTGAAATTAAAAACTAAATCATCTACTTATGAAAAGGATTATTATTTTTAAAACACAAAATTTTATTTTTTACAATGCTAAATGACGTAATTGTCTAGATATTTACTGAGATCAGAACCTCAATGGAATGTGGAGTCTTCATGTGCAAAGTTTTGAGTATGTTTGCTTGAATATTATTCTTTGTATTGCAGTGTCACTTTTTTTCTACCTTGCATAAAAACACTAAATAAATAAATTTATTACACGTGAACAGCAGTAGAAATGCTTAAGATTCTGGCAACTGTACTTAAAAAGAATTGTTGTTGAAGTTTGATGCAATATAATATTTACGAATTTGTCATCATTACAGTTCGTTTATTACTGAAATTTATATATCTTGTCTTTTGTTATGGAAAGATGTGCTATCTTTATTTTAAAAGGTGGCAATTGTTTATTTTGTTTGATTTGTTATTGTTTATACAAGACTGATATATATCATCGTAAACTTCAAGTACAAGTAGTTTAAACAGTTAAATGTCATTGGAAACGTTATAAAAACTTTATAATCGCCGTTACTTCTTATAGGATTCCGGCAAGTAATTCTGGTGATTATGAAAATTTGATGTCATTGGATAGTGAATATGCAGCTCATGTAGAATTGGTTTACATAAATCAATTGTTTTCAAATTATACCTTTCAAATACATTGAAATAACAATAATAAATTGTTTCGATTATTGGTCTGGAAGTATATTATATGTAAATAAATTTTTTCTGGAAAAGTTGATGCCGGGCATTATGACATTTTAGAATTTCGTCCTGAATCAATTTAGTAAAGCCAGCGGTTTCAAAAAATATAAATGAAGAAAAAGTTTAACAGGGTGGAAAGAAATCCTAAATAAACATATGAAAAATAAAGTACAAAAATCGTTTTCTATTCAATATCGGTATGCTATTTCTAAAACAATTTCCAATTTGCAACCATACTATTTAGGTGGTCTAAATAATTAATGTATTTATTGTTCTGCACTCTATTTTAAAGGTGAAAAAACAGCCTATTTTAATTTATGCTGTTGTATTAAAAAAAAATCTAGCTACTTGAATTTCGTATTTCTGATGTGAAGAATTATTCACAGGAGATAATGAGTTGTCTAAAAACCTTAAAAATAACATTTATCAATATAGTAATGCTTTATCATTCATGTCATTAGGTGTAAATGTAACATTGCCACCCGAAAAGAGTCCTTATTGCTTTAAAATTCTTGCTGTAGTCCATCATAGAATTTTCCCATTATACCCTCAAAGTAAAATAGCTGCTTCTTATGGGCAATTATACATACTAGATTTTGCTGGAGCTAATCAAATCAGATTTCAACATCCTGCTAATAATTCTTTAAGAAAGAATATTCTAGAAGTTATAACATCTATCTCAAGCAAATGCAACCGATATATAGAATTATACAAAACAATGCACCAGCACATGTGTGAAGAAAAAGAAATAGTGAAAGAAAATCGCGTACCTATCAATTTAGTACTGCGATTTTATCGTGATCCTCAAGAGGATTCTAGATGATATAATGTCCCCTGCATGTTCTGGAGCATAGAACTAGGCGCAGCGGGTTTTAAATCAGCTGATGGTGCTCCAACTTCTCACAGACTCATTGCAGTTTATGCTAAGAACAGATAATTGGAAAACATAAATTTTGACAGTGTGCACTATGACCCAATGTCCTCCATTCTAATTTGGCAATATGGAGAACCAGGATGGCATATTTCAATTCCAGTTGGTGGATACCGGCAGAATAAAATTCAACAAAATATATCTCGCACAGACTTATGATTCGAGGTTGTGAAATTCTAAAGGAAATTTAAACCCTGTAATTAATTCTGGAAAGTTAACTCAACAGTTAATTGTGGATTATTATTGTTCAATTGAAGGTGACAGATTAAAATATATTCAAAGTCAACAGTCAAAGTTGAGAGTGGCTACATATGACGGCCTAGCAGATGCTTTGTATGTAAGGGCTGAACATGAAATTTAAGGGCGGCTGTGTTATTATTTTACCACCTTCTTTCACTGAGATTTCTCGAAATATGAGGCAAGATTATCAGGACGCAATGCCAATGTTAATGATATTTGGTAACCCAGATACTTTTTTAACATTCATGCAATCCTTTAGGGCCAGAAATTACAAATAGTACACATTATTATTTAAAAACTTACACTAGACCAGATATTACAGTTCACATTTTTCATGCAAAAGTCAAAGAACTCTTATAATTAATAAATCAAAAAAAATATATTTGGTGTAGTGGAAATCTATCTATACACTGTTGAATTTCAAAAAATATTTCATATTTAATATAATCTCTGCTGTCAAATTTTGACAGATGCAACTAGTATGTAATTATAGAATTTTATCCATAAATTTGTTTTAATTTATGATAGTAGTTGTTTATTTTGTTTATAGTAATTGTGAATATTGTTCACTCTTTTACAATTAGGAAATGCATCTGATAATATTCATATCTGTCATACCCCTTCTAATGTGAGTATCCGTTAATCGGGTGTCTACCACAGTTTTTAATACTATGATAAAATTTTGTGTAGAGTTTTTAATATTTTAATTCAGTGTTCTAAGTTAATTTTAAATTCTAATGTGAAGTTTATTTTTTCAAATAGTTTTTAATTAACTAAAAAATATAGTATAATATAATATTTATTTATTGCAGATGCATGAAGCCATGAATGCAGATACACATATCATTCAAAAAAATCTTTAATGAATTAATAATGTGAAATATGCAGCCAAACATTTATTCAGAAGAACTTTTTCGAAAAGTATCTTCCGACTCTCACGAAGAAAAACCGTTTGTGTGTGATGTTTGCAACAAGAAATTCTCTCGTAAGGGTGATTTAAAGAGGCATCGGTTAATTCATACTGGTGAGAAACCTTTTGTGTGTGAGCTATGCAACAAGAAATGCTCTCGTAAGGGTGATTTAAACAAGCATCTGTTAATTCATACTGGTGAGAAACCTTTTGTTTGTGAGATATGTAACAAGAAATTCTTTCGTAAGAATATTTTAAAGAAGCATCTGTTAATTCATACTGGTGGGAAAACTTTTGTGTGTGAGGTGTGCAACAAGAAATTTTCTATTATGAGTAATTTAAATGCCCACCTTCGCTCTCATACTGGTGAGAAACCTTTTGTGTGTGAGATATGCAACTACAAATTCTCTCGTAAGGGTGATTTAAACATGCATCTGTTAACTCATACTGGTGAGAAACCTTTTGTGTGTGAGCTGTGCAACAAGAAATTCTCTCGAAAGAGTCATTTAAATACTCACCTTCGCTCTCATACTGGTGAGAAATCTTTTGTGTGTGAGATATGTAACAAGAAGTTCTCTGATAAGGGTGATTTAAAAAAGCATCTAGTCATTCATACTGGTATGAAACATTTCTGTGTATGATATAATCAACAAGAAATTATCATGTAAGAGTGGTTTAAGCAAGAAGCTGCTAATTCATTCTTCTTATGTGTGAGACATGCAACAAAAGATTTTCTCAAAAGTTTTAGCTAAATGTCCATATTAATACTGAAACTAGTGAGAAATATTTTGTTTATAAATTTGGCAACAAAATATTTTCAAAAGAGTAATTTTATTAAGCATCTATTATTTCTTACTGGTGAGAACCATGCAATAAAAGTTATTCTCAAAAGTGAAAATAAATGCTTATACTGCAGATAAACCTTTTTTGTTGTGTGAAATATGAAACAAGAAATTTCCATGCACACTCATGTGAGTGCTCAACTGCTATCTCATAATTTGTTGTTTGCTATAAACTAATTTTGGTACTTTCCTTTTTATAGAGACCTTGGTGTAATTTAGTGTAAAAAATGGGGTACTTTTCGGTTAGTCGGGTGCAAGTATGTGTGTGTATGTATATATGTATATGTTGCACTCTGCAACAGTCAAAGATAAAAGATGACAAATATCTCCAAATTAATTGCAGTCGTACTTGAAGTTGACTCATCAGCAGTTGAGTAAAAATGTAGATTGCATGAAAGTAAAACACGATGACAGTCGAATCCATTTTATTTAAACAAAATTCTCTTTAGTTTCTGGGGAAATGGTCTCTTTACATAACGATTTTATATTACATACAATTGAACAGCCAGCAACAGTTTGTTTTAACACTCCTTTGACCGCAAAATCTCTACATTTACACATATTAGAACTCTACAATGCCAGCAATAGTTTATTTTAACAATAAATTCGACGACAAAATTCTTCTCCTCTCTGTGTTTGCCTGTTGCTTCATTTTAAGCGAAGAGGCATAAGAAACATTTTGTAATACGAGTCTTTCTTTTACCCAATGCATGTTCGATTTTAGCTACGTACTCATTTTTATCAGAAAATTAATATTGAAGAAAAAAGTCTGTCCTAGTTTTTGGCAGGAGAAGAATTTTCTAGAAAAGTGTGGAAATTAATAAATGCGGGAACCTAAAAGAATAAGTTTCCATTTTTGAATATTGAGAAAACAATTAAAAAATAATAATTTTTGATAGGGAATGGTGAATTTACACAGATTAAAAGAAATAAAAAAGATTTAAATGTGGGAAGAAACAGGAAATATTTAATATAATAAAAAATTTAGAAAATAGGTTTTTTAAGAAGAAATAATTTTATGAATGTGTTTTTTACGTCTTTTTTGTTGGGACATAAAAGTGAATTTAAGTAGATTAGCATAAAAATGTTTTAAATATGAAAAGTAATGGAATATTTTTAAGAGAGGGAATATTTTAATAAACTAGGATTGTAAATGGAATATTAATAAAAGGAATTTTCTATACAATAAATTTAATAGTGTATGGAATTTTAAATTTTGTAATATAATCCCCCTCCCCAAATTTTGGATGAATTTTGTGGTTCTTTAGAACTACATGTTCAGACAAGTAAAAAGATTATAAGTTAGATGATAGAAGTTGCTACAGTGAGAAAATTATAAGTGGTATTAATTAGTTAATCACTTTCAAAAGTAAATATTTTAGACTAATTGTAAAAATTTTAGAATTTGGAGAACAATTTTAATACTTGTAAAATTTTAAAATTTAGAGAGTAGTTTTAATAGCTGTAAAATTTTAAGATTTGGAGTGCATTCCCTTGAAAATATACAGAACAAAGTTTACATAGTCACTTACAATTTGTAAGTGTATCATACTACATAACAAAAATAGAAATAGTGAATGTAAACGATGGAAAACAGTCAACAACAGAAATAATAGTTTTAAAATAACAGAAATAATAAGATATAACTTGAAATAAAATTTAAATTATTAACAAACAAATTTTGGTACTTTTCGGTTAGCCGGGTGCCAGTGATATATGTACATATATAAATACATATGTATATACATATCTATATATATATACATACATACATATATGTGTATGTATATATATATATGTATGAAGATATGTGTATATATATCACTGGCGCCCGGCTAACCGAAAAGTACCCAAATTTTTTATATAGTCCCTTAGTAGATTCATAAAATTTAAAATCCTGAATCTCTAACAAAAGTCTTTAAGAAGTCTAATAATAAAATATAGACTCAACAAAATTTTTGGTATTCATGGCAAACCAAGAATTTTTTAATTTCACATCTTTTCTGGTAGACTACTACAAATAATAACTAAATATGTAGCTATTTCATTACTACATAATTTCTTACTTACTTTTCTGGAATTCCATTTGTCTCACAAACTTTTATATGACTTATTATTTTCTAATAATCAGACTTCATTATCACGAGTACTCTTATAATCATATCAACATTAGTAATAATAATAATTTTCCTTCAGTAGTAACAGTAACAATAATTCAATAAATTTTTTGTTGGAAATCAGGACAAAATTTTTGTCCCTAGAAATTTTGTTATGTGGTGTGTTCGGAAATGATGTCATTCCGAACCAGTTTTTGTCTCTGTTTTGGTCCTAAAGGCACTCTTTTCTTTTACCTGTAACTGTATGTATATTCCTTTCTAGTTTAATGTACTGAGTAAGTATATCAAGATATACCAAGCTCCTTTCAAAGAGAGGCAGAAGGAAGCTGATGGAGAATGGTTAACCTTCATAACTATTATGAGTTTTTTTGGCAGTATGTGATATTAAAGACGTTCCCAGCAAAAGCTGGATGTACAAGTAAATACCCATCTTATTTTGGTTTATCATTCAAGTCTAATGAATAAACATAGATAGAACTGAACTGTTTTCTCATATACATTTTTTGAAGCCACACTAAACGCCTTAACCACTGTGGTTAATACTCTGCCTAAAATTCATCATTTTTAACTAGTAATAACAATATAATATAAGTAAATAATATAATACATAATAATAACAATAATCTATATAATATCACAGTGAATAATTAGTAACAGTTAATTGTATTTTTCAGATAAGAAAGAAATTATGCTAAGTCAAAACAGAAAAAAATTAAATAAATCCAATGAATTAATATGAATACAATGGATTCGCAACCAATATCATATCAACAATATCTTTGCAAATTTTAACTGTAAGATGTAGAATTGAATCTTATCTACATGTGGTTTGTAACTCAGATATCAAATAAATAATAAGAAGAGTAAAAATAAAGAATAAGAAGAAAAATGAATTTGCTTATAATTAGTCTTTTATTATTAAATAATTATTAGAAATAAACGAGACCTTTAAAATGAATCCTCACTTGCAATTGCGAGATGGGACTTTAAAAAGGATGCCCCTTTTGTTCCCCTCTGACGACCCCCCCCCCCTCGAGAGATACGTGAAAACCGAAGGCGCCAAAAGAAGCGCAGAGACAAATACGTTTGGGCGATTAGCAGCTAATTTTTGTGAAATTTTGGAGCTGTCCGGCCCATAAGAGCAGAGAAAAATGGGAAAAACTAAAAAAATTATGAGAAATTGAAAAAATTAAATAAGAAAAGCGCTGTTGGCGGGAGGGGGGAGAGTAGGACCAGACAGACAAAAGTGCTGGACCAGATCAAACTTTTGTTATGTTACATGATGGAGTTTGTACATCTTGAATGTCCTCCCGGGGGGCGGACTCCGTTCTTATAGGAGATAGGGCCTCGGGACCCTCTTAGAAATGTCGGCCTTGACGATTTTAACTTCGTTGGATCCTTTAGAAGAGGCCTACGCCCTCTGTGGGGCTTAAAAGGGCGTAGAAAGATGGGAAAACTAAAATTTAAAAGGAGTTGAAAATGAGAAAAATGCTTCTTAAGGGAGATAGGGCTGCGGGACCCTCTTAGAAATGTCGGCCTCGACGAGTTTAACTTCGATGGATCCTTTAGAAGAGGCCTACGCCCTCTGTGGGGCTTAAAGGGGATAAAACTATCCTGCGCCGCCAGGAGCCCTCGGGGGTAGCCCGCGGCACGCTTCCGACCATCGCGCCCAAGCCTCTGAAGGGCTTATAACGCACCAGGGCTTTGTCTCGCCCGGCGCTGCGATCGGCCATGGGCCGCTCCCTCTGCGGACCCTAGACCATTTTACCAGGTATCGACCCTATAGGTCGCTGCGACAGTAACCCTGCTCTGAGGAAACTTCCGCGTGGAACAAACACCTGATGAACCGCCAGAGAACCCCCGACGGCCTCGTTCACGAAACCCCATAGGGGGAGACGGTCCCTCGGTCATATGTCCAGTTACTCCGACGGCTCTTGCTTTCTCACGGCTTCTGATCATAGACATGCATGGAAGGGCATACTACTGGTTTCATCGGCCGTGAGGTTCACATGTTATGCACTAAAAAGAGCAGAAGAAGCCTCTTTCCGACCCAGAACCACGAGGAAATTCGGTTGTTTCCCATAGACGGGATTCGGATAGGTCGTCCCTACGCAGTCTGGCGCGAGGTTGAACCCGACTAGGCGAAACTAGTCGGTAACCCAGCGACAACTCCAGAACTACGAGATCATCCACATATAATTACACTCAAAAAACGGAAGAAATGAGAAAGATGGGAAAAACTAAAATTTAAAAAGAGCTGAAAATGAGAAAAATGCTTCTTAAGGGAGGGAAGGGCGAGAGTGAGAGAGTAGGACCAAACCATAGTGCTTGACGAGATCTATCTATTGATATGTTACAGAAGGGGTTTGAGCACCAAACACGTCTCCCCCGGGGGTAACTTAGTTCCTATGGGAGATAGGGCCAGGGAACCCCCTTAGAAATGTCCGACACGACGAGTTTAACTTCGTTGGATCTTTTAAATGGGGTCTGCGCCCGCTGTACGGCAATTAGGGGCTGAGAAAGGAAATACAAGCGGAAGTATCAGCATAATAAAGAGAGACAATTTGATTTTTAATATCTCCAGTAACAACCATTTGTATAGCTATGTATAAAGGTTGTCCTCCTTTATGCATGGAGTGGCTGTAACTTTTCATAAACATGAATTTTACTGTAGACTGAAAGAATTAATGCTGTGTGTGGCTAAAAAAAAACATACTTTCGTTTTATAGCGGCCCCCACAATTATGATTATGCCAAGGTTGCAGTTAGGATTTTGCCAAGATCCTCGCAAAGCTTATATATGCATCCTATATACGTATATATATATTCCATATACAGTGGAACTCCAGATATACGTTACCTGAGTTGTACGTTTTCCTCAGTTATACGTTTTATCTCAGCGGTCCCGGCCGCTTGCCATTAAAAATTAGCTGAGTTATGCGTTTCGCGTTAGACATTTCCCTAAGTTATACGTTACGTTTTTGCGTAGCCGTCAGAAATTTTGTCTCATTTATGCATTTTGTAAACGGAAACACTGACGACGTGTTGGATGAGCCTGATTTGAAAGATCTCGCTCAAACTTCGGAGCTGCTCTGAAGGCTTTTGACGTAGTAAAGCAGTTCGTCAGTACTAAAAACAGTAACAGTAAGGCGGCTGCATTATTAACAGAAATACAATGTCGGCACAGCCGAAAAGAAACAAGCGAATATTAGTGATTAATTCTACAAGATTCAGTGAACTACTCAAAGGTCTTTTGATAAATGATTTACATGTCAAGGCGATTCCAATAATTTCTTTTAAGTGCTCTGTGTGTATTAAAAATATTTTTAATGAAGCTTTTATGATAAAATAGCTTCATGTATATTTATATACCTATTTTCTACTCTGTTCCATTTTCGAAACTTTATGTCATAGGTGCAGTAATATTTAGAAAACTTCTGGGTTCGAGGTAACTGGAACTTCTCAGTGGAACAAAGTTTTCAGGATATATTTAAAATATTGTTCCGGTAGACCATTAATTGAGTTGTACGTTTTACTGAGTTACTCGTTTTGTTTTCCGGTCCCGAGCAAAACGTATAACTGGAGTTCCACTGTATGTGTCATATACGTCATTATACACATATTATTTACGTTTTATATGTCGTATATACATCATATATGACTATAACTTGACCACATATGTCAAGAAATGTTATATATATATATAATTTGGCGATAAATCTTGGTCACTGGGCCATTCATCCTTGGGGGCCGCTATAACACGAAAGTACCAAATTCACAATATGTTAATGAAAACAAAAACAAACTAGCTGTTTAACCCTTTCTTAACTTAGCATAAAAACGCAATGACGACAAACAATTTTAAAATAACTAAATAATAAACAAGAATTCTCCTGTTAAAGTGTTGAGTTGTTCAATAACTATTCGATTTAGAAAAATATTTTTCTACTACTGTGCAATTTTTTAAATGAAATTTATCATGTTTCTATGGCAGCAGACGATAAAACGATATCTTTGGAATAAGGGAAGAAAGATAAGAAAAAGTTTTGTGGATGTTTGTGATAAAATGCTTTTCTTTATTTTTTAAAAAAGGTATGTACATAATTAACTTTTATATTTTAACAGAATAATAAGTCTACTATAGTTTGTTACTCATGCTATAGCCAGCATACACGATATACGTCTGGACACATTGCCGTTATCATTATCTTTTTACGCGTGAAAGTTTCGCTAGGGTACTTCATGGTGAAGTTTGGTAATTTTTGAAATTCAATATTTGAAAAACGGCATAATCATTAGATTTCCAATCAAGAAAAATACCATTTTTTACCTTTCTAACGCAGTTTGTCTAACATTTTTGTGACAAATACTTTTCAAGCTATTAATTATTTTCAGTAACTTCAAATGTTTCATTTTCCGAGATTAACCTGTTGCAACGATGGATGGCTGTGACTTTTCATAAACATGAATTTTACTGTTGCCTGAAAGAATAAGCCACACCCTGTCTGTGGCTAATAAACAAAATAGTAAATAAATAACAATATTAATTTTAGCAACAAATAAAATCTCTATTCATATACTTTAAAAAAACACTACAAATAAATAATAAATAACAAGAAATAATTTTTTTTTTTAAATAATTCGCAGTCCTTCTTAATCAATATATATTTTCAGAAACATATGTGGTATAATTTAGATTTTTTTAAAAATAATATTCGTAAATAAGTTCCTTTTGCAGATTTGCTAATGAGGAACAAGTATTTTTGATGTAGCAAGGCACGTTACAAGATTGAAATGACGCATGTATTTTATTTAAAAGTTTGTGTCAAATTTGAATTTGAATTATTGAATGTATACTCTGATTATAGCTGGGCGGTTAAAAATATGAAATGACATAGGTAACACATTTTCCATTAAATTTATGTTGTAAAAATGCATTTTTGCTTTATTTTGATTGTTCTGTAAAAATATGCTTTCCTGTGTTTTCAAATATGTCATTACTTATAAATGTTGTGTTTGCCATGATACGCCGCTGAAGTGTGACGTTTCAACATGGCGCTGGGCATAAACAGATCGAAGTGCCCATTGAAATAACATGGACGTAAAAAATAAAATCTTCTAGGAATAATAATTTTCATATTTAAGAACATTCAGGCACTGTTCTGCAAAGTTTAAAGTAGGCTTTTCATTATGAATTCACCAAACTTCTGATTTTGTGCTATAAATTTGACTAATTTATTAAAAAATCAACTGCTGTTAGACAAACATGGCGGTTTTTTACATCGTCTGTGAATTGGGTATGTTTACTTTCATGTCTGTCAAGATGTATTTATCTCTCTTTACTTATAAGTAATTTAATGTTTTAATTATAAGTAAAGAGAAAATCATATTAAAATTAAAAAAATATTAGATTACTTTTAATAATTTACATATTATAAAACTTTATTAATTTAATAAAGTATTAATTTAATATAAATCATCAGGATATTATTTATATTTACAATATTAATTATTTATTAAGATTAATATTAATTATTTATTAAGATTAATACTAATTATAATTATAAATATTTTATTATTATTAATATTAATTATAGTTTTTAATATTAAATAATTATTTTAAAATATTAAATATAATTATTAAATAATTAATATTTTAGTTCATATTATTATATTACAATTATTTTTAATTAATAATAATTAAATTATGTTACTATGATAAATTAAATTAATAATTTGTAATAATATTATTATTTATGTTATTTATATTAAATATAAATATATTAATATAATTATAAATATTGATAATAATATAATATAAAATTATAATATAATCTATAATAATAATAATAATTTAAACATATCAAATTAAATATATATTACATTAAATTAATATTATGAATAATTAATACTAATAATAAATAATTATTTATAATTTTAAATGATTAATAAATAAAATTGATATTAATAAATAATATAAAATTAATTATTAATTATTTTAATAATTATTATTTAATTATATATATATATATATATATATATATATATAAATATTTAATATCATAAAATTAATAATTTTAATTAATAATTATTTAATTTTATATATATAATAAATAATTATTAATTAAAATTATTAATAATAAATTGTATATTATTCATTAATATCAATTATATTTATTAAACATTTAAAATGATAAATAATTATTTATTATTAGTATTAATTATGCATAATATTAATTTAATGTAATATACAAATAATTTAATATGTTTAAATTGATTTAATATTTAATTTAATATAGTATATCATTTTAGTATTATAATTTAATATATTATATTTTATATTTATTTATATTATTATAGTACATCATATTTTATATATTTAATATATAATTTATATACTTAATTTAAATATTATTTATAATTTATGTATTATAATAATTTATAAATTATAAAATATCTTTAATAATTTTTAAAAATATAAAATTAGTAAAATTATTAATTTAAATTAAATAAAAGTTTTTCTTATAAATAGAGAGAGACGGAGATATCTTGATAAATATCACCAATTCAGCCGTGTATTGTAAATATCACCAATTCAGCCGTGTTGTTTGTCTAACCGGAGTTAAGCTAATGACTTTTTAATAAATTATTCAAATTTAAAGCACAAAATCAGAAGTTTGTGGAATTCATAATGAAAAGCGTACCTTAAAGTTTGCAGAACAGTGCCTGAAAGTTCTTATATATGAAAATTATTACTCATAGAAGATTTTATTTTTTACGTCCATGATATTTCAATGGGCACTTCAGTCTGTTTATGCCCAGCGCCATATTGATGACGTCACGACTTCAGCGGCGTATTCCAAGATGGTGGCGTATTAGAAAACAGTAGTTTGGCACAGGGTTGGAAAGCACGCCAATCAAAAAGTCATCAAACATCAGTACATGAGTGAAACACATGTTCCGAATTACATTCAGCTTTTAGATTGCTACTCAGTGAGGTTTCTGTATCCAATGATTTTTTTGTTGTTGTTGTTGTTCTGTTTTAGTGTTGACTGTAGAACAAAAGGGCTGCTAAGCAGCTTTTTAATGAAAGAAGACACTTTTGTGCCCTTTTCAAAAAAACATTTTGAACTGGTTACTCTAACCAGTTCAAAATGTTTTTTATTAGTAGTCCCTTTTTATTAGTAGATCTTTCCCAGATAGCATTTTTTTTAATTTTCAAAACCTTTTTTTAACCCAAACATGTAAATGACTAGATGCTTTTTAAAGGGTTTGTCTGAAAGGTTTGCAAACATTGTAACAAGGATTATAAAAGGTTGCTAGTTGATACTATCTGAGGTACTTTGTAAGTGTTTTAAGACAAGCATACCGAAAGGTAGAAATGTAAGGCTAGTCACAGGATTTCATATTAACCATTGTAACAAGAATTTCAATCAAAGGTAGATAATAATGCTTTTATTATAAGAATCTATAAAGGAAATTAAAAAGGTTTTGATTAATCTGTTTGTTTTAAATCTTAATTGACAGAGGCATTAGATTTTCATCAAAATAACTTGACTTAAATATTTTATTTGTTTCTGTGGGTAACTAAATTTTAACCTAATATTTATATACTGAAGAAAAAAATGTCAAATAATGATTTTATTAGCTAACATTATATTTAAGAAGCCATAGTACGTTACTTATTTAATTAATGTATTCCTTTTTTTTTCCTTTGCTAAACTTTGAAAATATTTTATTTTTTATATTTTAATTAATATATTGCTTCTAAAAAAATATTAATTTTTGATAACATTAAAACATTTTAAATCTAATATGCATTTTGTAAGAATGAACGGTAAGAATTATTTTACAGTAGTTTTCTAACTTTTGTTTGAATTTGACAAAGCTAATTAAACTATATAACTTTTATCTTTTTTTTGTATATCTTACCATTAATCAGTTTTAAAATAAAGTCTAAAATATACCGGGGATAATATTTTCTTTTTAAAGTGAATTTGGGCAACAAGAAAATTTGTATATTATATTTTTTCTTAAGCCCTACTACATTATCCTGAAAGTTTCACAATATTTTTAATTTCTGAGTTGGGAATTGTTTATGTCTTGGTTTTTATGTTGTCTTTACTTTTGTATTTTTATATTTGGAAAGTGATAATGGTCAGCCCACTATTAATAATTCTCATTTATTACTGGATTGACAAACTGAAGTAAGTTAAACATTACTGCATAGTTTAATTTCATAAAGATTTATCTCCATTTAAGAACTATATAAAACCAAATTTTGATATTTATATAATTACTGAGAAAAATTAGAAAAAAATATGCAATTTCCATTTATAATATTTTTATATCATACTAGCTGTTACCCGTGACTTCGTTCACGCAACATTAAAAGAAGAATAAATACATTAATTACGCAAAATATTTTACTCCCAACAATTAAAAACGTTAATAATTAACGAACTATTTATCACATTTCATAAAAGACACTACGGTATTTATTATTATAGGGACCTTGACATAACTCAGTCTTAAAAAAGTGAAATTTTGTGCCAAATAATCGCGGAAATGAAATTGCAACCAATGCAGAAAGGAGGGCCTAATAAAATCGTGGAAATAGACGAATTCCACAAAAACAAATGTCAATTTTACCTGATAAACAATTTTACTTTTAACGCCTTTGTGAAACGTTTAAACAGCCATCCTCTAAAAAAAAAAAAAAAAAAAAAAAAAAAAAAAAAAACATTAATTACAAATAGTATATACTTTTTCTTTAAATTCAATTCTGCCTCCTTGGTTTAATATATAGTTGAAACAAATCTTGTTTTCTAAATGACAGTATGTTGACAGGCAATTTTTTGTTCTCCAGAATAAATTGATTCATAAAGTTTGAATATGTGAAAATATGTTTATATTTTTCGGATAATTTACTGTAATCAAGATTTTGTTTTCACCATCTATTCAAAGTGAAAATAAATTCTGTTTTTCAGTTTTAATGAGAAAATGGTGTAAAAAATATACTGATCTGTTTTACTTTTCCTTTTTTATAAACAAATATGGAGTAAGTTACTTTCCGTTTTTAGAGAAACTTCGTTAAAAAAAATGGCATTTAATTTAATTTTTTTAATTCTAAGAGTTTGTCTGACATCCTCGGATCAATTATAACCGGTATTCGCTAAACCGGTAGTAAACTAACCGGTAGTAAATCGCATTGCGTTCGATAATCTAGGAGTAGTTGCGAAATACAAACACACGGTCAGATTTTAATATAATAGATTCGTGTCCATTTTCCTTTTCTTAAAATTATGATGTAATTTTTAGCAGAAAACTCGGATACTCATGCGGAACGAAATAACGGATACTCATGCTTAATAATCAGTATAGATAACAAAACATTTAAATTTTTCGTTATAAATATGGCGTGAAACTCATCTACTTTCTATACTTATTGATCCTTGTATTATTAATGTAAGGAATTGATTCACACTCATTTTAAAACATATTGGAAAATTCCCGTTTTATTTCAAATATGACGTTTCCTTTTTCCCCAGAGAAATCCCTTTTTAATGACATCATTCTTGTTAATTTTCTTTTCCAGGCAATTAATTTTAATACTGGCATAGGGAAAATTATGTTACTTTAACGAAATAATATTAAATCTTTAGGTTTTATAAAAAAAATTGGAACTATTAACATTCGTCATTTTTTTTTAGGTAATCGAGTTATTTCTTTTAGTTTTTAGAATGAAAAATCACTATTTCTCGCTATCCATGACATCATTTACGACATGGATAATTTTGCGGAGCATATTATTGACATTTGCTAACCATTTTCTTTTGAAACTTCTTTTTACTTTTTTAAAATTTAAATAAAAAATACGGTATAGTTATATTAGCCGTGCGCAGACGGTAAAACGGCAAGCAAATATTGTTACCATACAAAAGAAAAAAAAAAGAAAAAGTGAAGAAAAAACCCAAGATCATTTTATTTCACCAATCAAAGCATATCCGCTTTATTTTCGATAAATGACGTCATATTCGCCTGTTTCCTATGGTTACGCATATTGAAACCTTGTATTATTATCAAAAACTAAAAAAGTACGTTTTATTTCTAATAATTTTATTTAATCTTCTTAATTCTTTATTTTTTTTAATTTCATTTTCATTTTTCCCGTGAAAATTTTTCAATTGAAACAAAATTGTTGAGTAAAAATCATTTTTTCGGGTTTTGAATTAGTTTTGGCAGCGATAAAGTATTAGGAACGGTAAAGTAAATTTAACCATTTTAAAATGCTATACGAAAAAATGTCCATTTATTCTCAATGAAAATAACGAAATTTTGAATTATTAAGAAAAATATTTGAATAAAATAAACAAAACCCAGCCTATGTTCATATGAGGGTTATAATCAGCCTATATGCAAAGATACAGGCTCATTAAATGCTCCATTTTGACGCTGGCTTCAGCCTAATATTTGCACACAATCAGATTTATAATATTATTAGGATTAGGATAGGATGCATATTACCTATTTGTTTATTTTTAGTCTACTTTAAGCATTATTTTATTCTACTTAATACAGAAGAACAATAATTTTTCAGAATGATTTATTTTATTAAATCTATTGATTATTATTAAATCTATTGATGCTCCGTAATTAAAAGTAAATAATAATAATCAGTTAACATTATTTAGACTTTTTTTCTTTTTTCTTTTAAATGCTAAAAGTTTATAATATTATTACAAGGTGTTATAATTTATTATATTGTTCCCTTTTTTCTTTAAAATATAAACCTTCCATAATTATTAGTATGTATATTGAAACGTAAAAATTTTAAACAGTTTGATTTCATTAAAACTCATTTTTTTAAACTTCATGAAAATAAAATGTATTAAACAAAGTAATAAAAATAACAATACTTTAAAATATTGTAGTAATGCATAAAATAAAAATTTTATATCTTAAATGTAGATAATATAAAAAAAAATGTTATTGAATGATATTTTAAATGAAATTTTATACAACATAAATTACTAAATATAAGAAAATAAAACATATGCGTAAAAATAATTAACTGTGACTAAATTACAGTTTAAATACTAGTACAAAATCTATTATTATTATTACACAATATTTCAAATTTTTGACTGTATTTTTAAGCACATGAACTATAAGATGAATATTTTAAAATTGGGGAGCATCAGTAGATAATAACATAAACAATGATAATATAATTTAAAAGATAAACATAAACAAATGCCATTCTCTATCTATTGTATTTTGGAATGAAAATATGGTTAAAGAACTCGCATTAATTCGTTAAGAATAAAACACATATTATAAATGGAAATTTCAAGAACTGCAACAGAAATATGCGTATGTATGTAGTTCCTACACTAAGATAAATCTTTATGAAATAAAATCAATACAAAATAATTTAACATACTTCAGTTTGAATATGATTGCACATGCAAATGCAAAGGCGGCATTGACAGAGCTATGTTACGTGACCTGCTCGCACGTCAATATTACCTTCAATGAATCATGAGCAAAGAGATAATTTGTAGGTCGAAATAAGTTGCGCGTGCGTGGAAAATGAATGTATAAAGATTGATTTTAGAACGTAGGTTTTCTGATGGTTCTTCCAAAAACGTAATATTGAAAACATTACTGTGACCGTGATATACGGTAAAGATAATATACCTTGCAGAAAAATCGAAAGAAAAGGAAAAAATATCGTTTTCGTAACCTTGCTTGCTTTCTGGGTTGTGATGTTTCCTTGAGTGATTGCTGAATTATATGATATTTTCCTGCAACCACTCGATGAATTTCAAGGTATATTCTTGTGACCGGTCGAAGAATTTCGCAATTTTTTTCACGACCAATTAGGGACACTGCAAGTTTCCAGATTGGTTCTTGTGACTTACTGGCGAAACTCGCAGAACTCTTTTACATGCAACAACTGGACAAATTTAAATTTTTTTTAATGCAGCCAACTGACGAATTTTCCAATTTATTTTCACGCGACCGATTGACAAACTTACATTTTTTCCTGCGATTGACTGACAAATTTTGTGACTTTTTCCTCATGGCCGATTATCAAATTTCATATTATTTTTCGTTACTGATTTTTGGTTTTTGTTGTTTCATCTTGAGACAGATTGACAAAATTCATAATGTTTTTACGCCGAATTGAAAAGATTCATGATTTTTTTTCCACCAATTGATCCACAAATTTCGCATTTTTTCCTCTCAAGTGATTTACTTTCTTCATTTTTTTCTGAGACCAGTCGACTAATTTCACTCATCCCCTCCCTCAAACAATCACAATTATTTCTCTCGGCTGTTTGACCAAATTCATACTTTTTTCCTGTGACCGATTGATATATTTTCATATGGAAAATAACCGAAAGCACGCATAAGTTCTGCTGGGTGCATAAAGTAGTTTTAAAAGAGTTGCCGGGTGCATAAAATAGTAAACAACGGTTGTCATGCATTGCATCCTGCCAAATTGGCCTAGAGTGAACACTATGTTTTCATGGGTGCAAATCGGTCATACATGCGTTAGTGACCGCTGCTTTAAAGAATTTCGTACATTTTTGAGATTGCTACACAACAAGGTTGCTGTATCAAGTGATTTTTTGTTGTTGTTTTTGTGGGCGAGAAGTGTTCATACAGTAGACTCCCTTAAATCCGCTTATACCTTAAAAGTAGAGATTGTGCAGGTTTTAAAATTTTGCAGATTTCTGGCCACTGTTTACAATTTTAAAACAATAATTTGAATTTAATAATGCACTTGAAATTATAATGAATGCTTACAAAAGTAAAATAATTATGTAAAATAATAAAAATAAAGAAAATTAAAAAAAACATTTAAAATATTAAAAGTAAAGTTCAAGTGAATTATTAATAATGCATAGCTAGATATGCATAATGATGATGAGGTATTTTTATTGAATTATTCAGTGAAATTCGCCTTATAAATATAAACTAATAATTCACTTCAAAATCTTAAAATAACAAAGTTTTATTTCATGTTTAGCCATACTTAATAACCAAAAAAGCTTTATTAAAACATAAATTATTTGGTAAAAATATCGTGATCCCCACTGATATCAGCACTATCTTGAATTTTTTCAGAAATAAATATATTCTTCCTTCATGGGAAAACACGAGTTGAATCATATTAACCATAATTACATATTAAAATGTATACAGAATAATATAAAAATATAAAAAAAGTTGAATTTTACACCTACATCGTAACTGAAAGTTTCATTGTTTACATCGGAAACAATGTGTAATTTTATTGATTTTTATTGTCACCGGGTAAAAAGGGCAGAAGATTTTTTTAAATATAAAAATAAAGATTAAAAATATTAAAGTTAAAAAATTAATAAAGTTTAAAATATTTTTGACTTCTTTGTATGCTGGGGGACAAAAGGGAGAAAACATAAGTTTGGAAGTTTAGGGGGATAAATTAGATGATTATCTATTTATTTATATTAGGTAGCAACGAATGTTTCAGATTATTTTTTTTAATAAGGTGATGTGAATTTCTGTATACTGGAGGGGGGGCGAAGGGGAAGTGGAAATTTGGAAGGATAATTATGTTATTGATATTAAAGAGCATTAAATAGGGCAAATTTTTTATGTAAAAATAAAGATATTGAAACCTTTTTAATTTTTCCGTGTATTTTGGGGAGGAGCGCAAATTTGGGAGGTTAGGGTATAATTTCAATGAATATTTATTCGTAAGAAACAAGTGTTGCTGATTAGTTTTTTTAAATAAAGAATTTTAAAGATTTGAATCTCTGAATGCTGGAGGGTGTGTGTGCAAAAGGGAAAGCAGACTTTTTTCCGGGGATGCAGGGGAATAATTTATATGATTATTTGTCATAAGAGAGCATTAAAAAGGGCAGAAGATTTTTTAAATATTAAAATAAAGATTTAAAATTCTTCGTATACTTTGTAGCAAAGAGGAGAGGGTAAGCATAAGTTTGGGATTTTAGGCGGGTAATTAGATAATTATCTATTTATTTTTATTAGCAACGAATGTTGCAGTTTATTTGTTTTTTTAATAAAAAATGTTAAACATTTGAAGCTTTGTTTGCTAGATGGGGCTGCAAAGGGGAAAGCGGAAATTTGCGGGGGGAGGGGGATAATTATTTTATTGTCTTTAAAGAGCAGTAAATAGGGCAGAAGATTTTTTATATAAAAATAAAGATGTTGAAATATTAAAATAGTTTTTGTATACTGGAGGAGGAAACGTAAATTTGTGATGTTAGGAGTAATTTTGATGATTATTTATTCATTTTTATTAGTGAGCAATGGATGGTGCAGATTATTTTTTAATATAAAGAATTTTAAAATGTTTAAACTCTATATCCTGGAGAAGGTGCAAAGGGGAAAGCAGAAATTTTGGGGGACACTGGGATAATTTATATGATTGATTATTTATTGTCACTAAAGAATACTAAATAGGGCAATTTTTTTTAATATAAAAATAAAGTTTCTTCTTTGTATGTTGGGGGGGGGGGGGCGTAAATTTAGTAGTTTAGAAGAGTAATTTAGATGATTATTTGTTTTTATTAGTGAGAAACGAATGTTGCAGATTGTCTCTTTAAAGTAAAGAGTTATAAAGATTTTAATCTATGTTGGATGGGGGTTGCAAAGAGATAAGTGTAAATTTTAGGGGGCACAGAGATAATTTATATTTAATATAGCACAAATAAAAATATATAAAATGTCAAACAGTTGTTCAATGGCAAACGGGCCATTCAATCTTGGGCGCGTGCGAGAGACGCAATCATATTTACATGGCTTAAACATTTGATTAGGTTTTAATCTTTTGAATTTGGTACTGATGATGGAGCTTTAGAGGCACCGAAACAGCTGTTTGCCATTTTATATATTTTTATTTGTGCTATTTTACATTGTTAATTTATTTTGAATAATTTATATGATTGATTTTTTATTGTCCCTAAAGAACATTAAATATGGCAGACTATTTTATATATGTAACAATATAGATTTTAAACTTCTTTTACGTGTGGAAGCATAAATTTAAGATGTTAGGGGGATAAATTAAATGATTGTCTATATATTTTTACTAGTGAGCAACGAATATTGCATAGTGTTATTTTTTTAAATAAGAGTTTTAACCATTTGAATATCGGTATGCTGGAGAGGGGAAGCAGAAATTTTTGGAATATTTATTTTATTATTAATAATAATAAAAAGCATTAAACAGAGCAGAAGAATTTTATATATAAAATAAATATTTTTAAATTATTTGCATTCTAGTGTGTGGGAGAGTAAATTTGGGAGGGGGGGGGTAAACTAGATGATTATTTTATTATTATTATAAGTGAAAAACGAATGTTGCAGATTAATTTTTCAAATAAAGGATTTAAAGATTTTAAGCTGTATGCTGGAAAGGTGAAAGCTGAAATTTCGGGAGACAGGGAGATAATTTAAGTGATTGATTATTTATTGTCACTAAAGAACTTTAAATGAGGCAAAAAAATTTTATAATGATTAAAAAAAATCAAAATCATTAGAAAGTAAACCTTAAAATAGGACACCTTAACACCTTTTTTAGGGTTTCGTGAGATGAACCAAACCCTATTCGTCTCGCTTCTTTGTGTGTCAGTCACAGAGTCGGTTCTCAGAAACTGTATGAATTAGAGACTTGAAATTTTGTGTACTTACAACTGAATACCTACTGTCATGCTGAAAATAATAAAATTTTAAGAAAGGCGTATTATTTTAATATAGAGATATAAAAAACCAAAAATCTAACAGCCTTTTCCTATTAAATTTAAACATTTTTCGTTTTAGCAGTTGCCAACAACTAAAAATCCACAAGAAAATTCTTTCTACAATAACTAATTTTCTGTTGAAAGATTTCCGCGTAAAAAAATGAAAATGAAATAAAAAGTTTCACCAGTTGAAAAAAAGGTTAATATGATGTCATATTGGTAATAAAAAGGAAATTTTCAAACATTTCTCAATAATACAAGGAGTATGTGTAAATACAGAAAGCAGGTTCGGGGCTAACGAGAAAGACGGGCTACCGCGCTTCTCCAATTTAGAGTAGTCACGTGACGCCCATTGTCTCAGCTGAGCTGAGAAAACTAGTTGGCATAATAGAGAATTTCCTCCACTTTAGATTACTATCATATACGAGTCATTCTTTAATTTGATAAAATTCGTTACTTTCACAAGCAGCGGAATCAGGATTATCAAATCTTACATATATTTCGAAACACTGGGATAATTTTAAGTACTAATTAAAATAATTTGTAACCAGGTATACCAGGTATTTTTACCAGGTGTATTGAGTATAAAGTTGATGCAATTGAGCTAAAAAACAAATAATTGAGCCCTTTACATCCTACAAATCATTGTAAATATACCAAAACATAACACAAACTACATAAATATAATTTATTTAACATTTAAAAATTTCAATGTTGAAGCACAATTTTTCAGATTTTTGGGAAAAAAAGATATTGTCATTTTTTTTAAACAGATCTTTTATACCTTAAATATCAATATTTCTCCACCAAAAATTATATACGGTCATAGTATATATATTTTATATAATATATAAAAATTTTTAAAGCTTTAGTAGAAAAATAAATATTTAAAAAAATGAAATGTGCCCAATCTTTATCTCTGAGCACAAGATAAATAAAACATTTGTAACACACAAAATATCTAAAAATTAATAATTTTTCACCAAATTTTTCCCAGCAGCGGAATTATGATTAAAACTTATAAAAAGCTCAAAATGCTATCATAATTTTAAGTATATTAAATAAAATATTTATAAACAGTTATAATGTCAACAGTGAAACTGGTCTCTCTGTACCCTAGAAATCACTGTAAATACAATAAATAAATAAATAAAATAATAATAATACATACTACTTAAAAATGATTTATTTAACATATAAAAATTTCAAAGCTGTAGAACAATGTAAATTATTGAGGAAAAAAAAATACGATTGTCGAAAAAATAAATAAATAACTTAAAAAAAAAGAAAGAGAGAGAACTCTTATACCCTAATATCAATATTTCTGCATCAAAACTATACACGGTGTTGGGACACACACTTTATATAATATATAAAATTTTCTAAGTTTTAGCACAAAAATAAGTATTAAAAAAACAAACAAATATGCTCAATATTTATCTCTGAGTATATAATATATTAGAGCGAGAAGCAAAAGGTCTTAATTTTTCAGTGCAAATTCAACCTTCCTGGGCATGCATCAACTTTTTTTGAAGTGTGGATAAAGCAGGAAATAGAATTAAAAAGAATCAAGAGGGTTGGGGAAAGAATAGCTCACGCCTTCACTGCTCACAACCCTACCCTAGAAAAAAAAACTTCTGAATTCTTCTTCATTCTATTTTTATTCCCCCTTCTTTGAAGAAACATCCATTCTTCCACCTGCTTTGTTTGAGAGAGGGACGAACAAAAGGGAGAGGGTGGGATGCGCTTTCACTTTTTTGAAGGCTGAAAATGGGAAATGGGAGGGCTGGAGTTCTCCCCTTCTATAGAAATTGAAAAAAGTCGTTTTCTGGGGAAGAAAACATATTTATTTTACAACCGATAACAGTATTTCCAACGTAATTTTTACACGGGCTGTAAAACCTTTATATTTATAACCATTCAAAATTTCAAAGGGTTTGGACAGCAAAAGCTTTTTTATTAATGTTTTCTTACGAGCACTTTTATCACTAATTATTAGTATTTTTTATCTGGGGTTCATTTAAGGTTTTATCACGGGCCCGGGGAACGCTAAGCGGGTCAACTAGTGGGTGTTTATAATCGAAATAAAACAGTTATAAGACACAAAATATCTAAAAATTAATATTTTTTTTACCGAAATTTCTCTCAAGCAGCGGAATTATAATTTTTAAATCGTATAAAAAGTTCAAAGCAGAGACATAATTTTAAGTACATTAAATTAAAACTTTTTTGCAACCTGGTATAATGTTGTCAAAAGTGAAAAAAAATTAGAAATATCCAACCGAGTTCTTTGTACCCTAGAATACATTGTAAATACACCAAAATTTAACACAGACAACTTCAGAATGATTTATTTAATATATAAAAACTTGAAAGCTGTTCCCCAATTTTAAATTATTGGAACAATACGGATTGTCGAAAAAAGTGAGATTTTTTTTCAAGCAGAACTTTTATATTTTAAATATCAACATTTCTGCATCAAAATTATACGTGGTCATTGGATACATATTTTATGTAATATATTATAACACATTCAAAGCTGTATTATACGAAAATAAGTACTTTTACAAAAAGTGCTCAATACTTACCTCTGAGCATGTGAGAGCTAATAACAAACTAAAACAATTTTAACACACAATACCTAAAAAATAATATTTTTTCCAGGCAGCGAAATTATAATTGTGAAATAAAAAGTTCAAAGCACTGGCATAATTTTATGTATATTAAATGAAATAATTTGTAACGAGATGTCGTAAAAAAAATATATATATATATTTAATTGGGCTTTTTATATCCTAGAAGTCATTGTAAATACTCCAAAATTGAACACAGTCTATTTCGTAATGATTATTTTAACATATAAAAATTTCAAAGCTGTAACACAATTTTAAGTTATTGGAAAATAATATAACAGGATGTATTAATATCTATTTAAACGTTAGCCAATTCGTCTAGATAACGATTTTACCGATCTACTTTCTTTCATAGAAATAAAATTATAGGCATTCTGGTGAAAAGACTAAATTGTTATAATTCATCAAAGATTTAGAATATATAACATTACACACTTACAAATCCTAGATATAACATTTAAACGAAGAAAGGATTAATACTTACATTCGACATATTACATATTATTATATTATTATCCCCGGTCTCGACATCATCTAAAGAGATGACATTTTTTTATAAACTCAACAAATGAAAGTGAATTTTAAGTAGAATAACATACTCGCAATTCAAATTGCGGTGGTTATTTTTCATTATTATTTAAGAATAATCTAATTTTCAAATCGAAACACACAGCAATAGAAAACAAACGTGTTCAATTCCTTTGTGTACAGCTGCGCGTCAAAGTCCGTTTTGAGTAAGACCGCGACTGTCACGTGACTTTCAACCACGGTAGCCCTGTGCGTTAGCCCCGAAGCAGGTTAATATGACGTCATTAGAGAATAAAAAAAATAATCTGACGTCATGTTGGAAGTTTAACGGACTTTTTCAAATTTTTGAAAATCGTACAAAGAGAATATCAATATGAGTAATAAAGAAAGCAAGTAGATAGGACGTCAGCAAGTGAATATAACGTCATATGAGTTTGAGTAACGTATTGAATCATGATAAAAATCCGATTAAGGAAATATTGGCATATTTTAATATTGTGAAGTTCTCTATACATGTTTAATTTTGAAATTGATTTTTCTACACAAACATTCTTAAAATCTCGGACAACGCCGCGTACTTCAGCGAGTAGTTATATAAACAAAGAGGAAAAATTTCGAATTTAAATGTAAATATTTGTCACAAAGAAAATGTTGCAACAATGAAATTAAATTTGCGTTACGCTACGCTTGCTAAAATACGCCATTGGCTGAAAATCCGATTATGTAATATTGAAAACTTGGTATTTTAAAAGATCCAGCATTTTTTTTTTAAAGTTTTGTGCAATTTCGGCTTAAGAAATGAGATTCTTTGCCAAATGTTATAAAAAAAATATGAAAACAAACCTGATGAACGGTATTTCTTTTCTATTTTTTACCGGTGTATATAAATTTATATGTAATATTTTGTAATTCTATCATTTAATTTGCTATTTTTCATCATATCGTAATTGTTAACCCTCAGAGTAACTCAGAGGTAACTCAGAGTAACTCAGAGTTCTCTTTGAGGGAAGTCCTAGTTAATATAACTTTTTTTGTTTGGCTGCCATCTATGTTCTTATTGAGATAGTGTATTGATAATTATAATTAAAAAAATTTCATTTGGATTTATTTATTAAAGGATAAAAGGTTTTGAAAGGAAAATTTAACAAAACCCTTTGTGCGATCTTCGATCACACTTACCCACTCTTTTATATATATCTGTGGGGGGGGGGACCCTTTTAAAACAAGCATTTTGTACATTATTTCAATATCTTACTAAAGAGTTTTATTTTTCAAAACAATTTCCATTAACACAGTACTTTAAAATTGAAGTATAATATATCTCCTTTTTTTCGGCAGGGGTGTAGGGGGGGGGGAGAAATTAAAGGTGAATGAAAATCATGACAATGGACTCATTACAGTGGTCCTTAAACTTTAATACATATAACTTTAATATATATAATAATCATAACCACAAAAAAGTAATAATATCAGTACAAAAACCCTTAACGGGTTCAAAGTTTCTGATGCAGCGCTTTACCTTATGACTTCAAGAATTTTAAATATCGGTCTTAAAAGTAATGATATCAAATTTGATTGACGCTATGTTATTAATTTAAAAATGTTTTTTTTTCTTCAGTTTCTTTTTTGTTTTATTTATATCCACAAGTCCAAATATTATTTTTAACATGAAAAGATATATAAAATCTATTCGCTGATGCATATTTAAGTTCACATCTCTCACAAATTCAAAATATGGGTTTTAAAAGAAATGATATCGAAATTCGACTGACGCTTTGAATTGAACTTAATAGGATTGTTTTAAAATTCAATTTAAATTATTTTTTGTTTGTCTTCTAAAGTATATTTACACATACAAACAATACTTTTAATTTCCCAATACATTGTTAAATATATTACTTTCACTGAGCCTATATTCTGCTTTGAAATGTACTTATTTCAATAAATTGATTTATCTTTTGCGTCACGTTATCCAAAATCGTAAGTAAAATTTGTGTAAATGATTATTTTGCGTCATAGTATACAAAAATTCAAACAACAAAGGCAAATATATGCAAGTGGATAATATGACGCAAAATGGTATGATGGTTCGACTGCAGAAAAGAAAATCAGAAAAAACCTTTGACGTCATTCGCTTATGAACCAATGAAAGAGCGTTAGACAACTCAACCCGATTTCTTCCATATTGACTTATGAAATAGAAATGGAGAAACAGAGGATTATGTCTAAAAATGGCTGCTACTGGCTTTCTGTAAATTACTGCAGCAGCAAAAGTGACTTTGAAAGTTTTTTGCTCTGTTGATAATTTTGCTAGCTAATGCGGTTAATTTGATTAGACATTCATTTGTGATGAAAATGAATCACTGATGAATTACCGAATGCCGAATTCAGTGAGTTACGAAATCTTCTGAACTGTGTGAAGAAAGGACAGCAAACAGAAAACAAAAAAGGATAGAGATCGGCATGTAGAAGAAAGTTTTTGAATTTTAATCAGATTTTAATCATTGCATGCCAAGGGAGAAAAGTGGTTGATACTGACAACGAGAACGAATATGGTTTAAAGGTTATTTGACAGTTATTAAATTGCTTCCAAAAGCTCTATGTTTCACAAAGCCATACTCGCTAAAGTACGTCAATTAGTGTACAGCTAGATTATGGCATATTATCCAAGAAGATTAGTTTAGAATAATGATAGCCTTTTTAATCTTCCATGATCGAGTCTACAGCTAATCTTAGTGTGAAAAAAAATATATTAGCAACAATATAGTTCATTGTGAATGTGGATACCATTAAAGCGTTTTCACAAAAAACAATTCATTGCACCAAATCGTATTAACTAAAATATGCCAATTACGAAAGATTACTTAATTGTATACACATCTCCACATTAGCGAACGTATTGCAATTGAAAAGCAAACGAACGCGAAGCATAAATGCCTAAGTAAATCGTTAAGTGGGTTGTGTCAAGCTTTATACCAGAAAAATGAGATTACATAGCCAAAAATATATGTAATGCTACCATGATCGTGAAGAGTTCCTGATTTCTCTATCAGAATCTTCCGATTTTCTGAAGGATTAAGCACGTAACTTGAATTATGGATTAAAGTAACATGTTGCAATGCTTAGCATACATTTAAGGGAGATCAATCTGGTCACCGGAGGCGGCTAGTACACATATATTTGTGTAAGCTTAGGTTTATGCAATTACAATAATTTTATAAAGTAGAAGAAAAAAAGAGCTGCCATGACATTTTGATTAGTTTGTTATTTGTGCTATTAACTAATGAAATTATTTATTTATAGTTTTTGTTATTTCTCCAATTACTATTTTTAATTTTATGAATCAAGATATAAAGATACAGATTATGCTCCTTAACAGCATCTAATTACGGGTTTAATTGTTTTGGAAACTTATAATTCTTGGTTGCTATACATTGCATTAAAACAGGAAATAAAAATCATAAAATTATTATTTAACTCTCTAGCGACAGAATCCAGATTTTCCTCATACCCTGAAAAGATGAGAGACGGTTCAACGGCCAGTGAAAATTTCACCCCTATTTCATCCTGCCTAGAGCCTAGCGAAGGTCTGTAAGGGGAATCATCTTTCAGTACTTCACCCATATAACGAAAGGATTTTTTTCCCGGGGAGAATGCACAGGGAAGAAAACCACCCATCACTGTTATCAGATGAAATAATAGTTAATTACTCATACAAGCTATGAAACAGAAACTACATAAGAAAAATTTAGTAAATATTTCAATGTGATTTTTCCTAACAATGCTCAAATAATAATTTTTAAAAAGGATAAATTAACAAAATGATCAAAACATGACTAAAATTTTAATGTGTGTGCGTATGAAAGATTTTGTTTTCTTTTTAATCCATTTTTTTGTTGTTGTTTATCATAAATATTAATAAATTTTGCTGGTTTGCTATTAGATGCGTTTAATTTGGATTGCATGAAATCTTTCAACTTTGTGGGGGAAAAAGAGAGAAAGAAAAAAAAATGAAAAAGGAAACGAAAATATTTTTTATTATACATTTAGAAACGATTTATAATATTAATTATAATCATTTAACAATAATTTTAAACATGTATTATTCAATGTTGATCCAAATGTATATATATATATATATATATGAAATTTAAATTTTGATCATTTTCATTCGATGCAGTTATAGTACAGTTTTCGAAATAAAAATGCACATTTTTACCGATGCGGTTTTTATGAGGGACACCATTTTTCCTCTGATAATTTAATCCCTAATATCGGAGCTGGTCAAATGAAAAGTCTCTGAAAATGTTATTTTGATACATTTATCGAAAAATATTTTGAATTTTATTGCTTGTTTTTTTAAAATGACGTAAATTTTATCAGAGAAGTTATTATTTTCAAAGACACTTAAACATGACATATTCATATTAAAAATGTTTTTTTAAAATTTTATTGAGTAAATGGATTGGTAAAGATATAATAAGCGCTATTATTTTCTTTTCCCACTAAAGAAATAGCATAAAAAATTGTCAAGATTTGAATTTATTAAGAAAACATCATAAATAAAAATTCGGAATTCATTGAGAATCTCGGACATAAATTTAAATGTTTAAGTTTGACAGCAAATTTAATATATACAATATAAAAATACACAATATTTAAGACAATTAAATACACTAAACCAACATGAGTGAAAAATTCACATAGGCAAGGACTCAAAGTTGGTTTAGTGTATTTAATTGTTGATAATAATGTGTATTCTTATATTGTAAAGTAATCAGCCGTACTGTTTATATGCTTTAGTAAATTATTAATTCATTGTTGCTATTGTCATCTGAAACTGCAGAATTGCTGGCCGATTACTCTTTCCAACATGTATAAATGTGAGAAGTTGCCAGCCTATGATATCGACCAGGGTTACTCAGTGGCAGAGCAGAAGCACGTTATGCTGAAGGTCCTCGGTTCGAGTCCTGCCCAGGTCAATTTTTCTCTCATGTTGGTTTAGTGTATTTTATTGTCTGAAATAAGGTATATTCTTATATTGTAAATAAAGTAATCAAACGTAGTGTTTATATGCTTTAATAATTAGTTAATTACATTCCGATGAATAAGACACATTAATTCAGCGGCGTTTCTATTGTCATCTGAAGCTGCAGAACTGCTGGCCGATGACTGTTTCCAACATGTATAAACATGAGAAATTACAGGACTAGGATATCGACCAGTGTGGCTCAGTGGCAGAGAAGCAGCACGTTACGCGGAAGGTCCCAGGTTCGAGTCCTGGCCCATGTACTTGCTCAAATTACGTTGTTTGTTTTTTTGTACCGAAAGATGAATCACATCTTCTTTTGGGACCAACTTGGGTATATGCCTTAATTGCCTAATTTTGGCCCTGAAACAACCAACCTATCTTACAGCATTTGAAAAATCTAATTAAGATTTATAAATGATAATAATTACATTTTTGGCTTATGACTTATATAATTAAATATAATTAAAATCTAGAGAAATGCTTAAGTGATACTAAAAGAAACAACAAAAGGTTTATAAAAAACCTTTTTAATGATCAACATACGTTTCAACGCTCCTACGGCGCCATTTTCAAGAAATATAATGATAAACAAAGTATTCTTGCAAATTTTGGAAAATAGCCTTGAAAACACGAATCACAAGATCAAATATGTAAAAAAAAAAGAGAGAAAAGCAGGTGTTTGCAGTAGTTCAGCTAAAAAAGCTGAATTTTAGCTGAATTCATATCAAGACCTGTAGAAACCGATATTTATAATAAATTAGATTATACCCCTCATACATGGATCTGATACGTTGATGATATTTTCATAATTTGGCAACACATGGATACCTCACTTAATAGTTTTCTTGATCAGATCAATAGCCTTGATTCCATGATTAAATTCACTTTGGAAATTGAACAAAATAACACACTCCCTTATTTGGATGTGCTGTTAATCAAAACCCACAATGGAATTGAACGTACGGTATACAAAAAACCAATAACTAATCAATCCACTATTCCTAATAACGCTCAAGCAATTTGCTATTAATGCAAGCTAACCTTCAAAGAAAGACCAACTATCTCTTGCGTATATCTGATTTATTTAGTTGAACACCTAACAATTTCGATTAGTTTTGTCTTGTTTAAACAATAACTTTGGCTTTCTATTTCTGGTTAACAACGTGTTTTCGTTACAGTATTTTGATGCTATACAGATAGCATATGTTAATATGTAACATGTGTAAATCAGTGTGTAAATTTCGATAATAATTTTTATAAAAAGCTAAATTTAAGAAAATGTGTCCAACGTAACTCCTTTCTTCTGCAAATTATGTGCATGGGCCTGATAAGAATATATGTAGAAAAGTATGTGATCTGTTCAGTTTGATCATGTGGATTTGATTTACACCTGTTACTAACAAACTCTATGGGTAAACAAAATTTATAGAACAGAAAAATCAACCTTCTGCATACACTGCCATTTTTATTGGCATTTTTCATTCAGAAAATTATTGCACCATTTTTAGGTTCAAATTTCTTTCATTTACTTTTTTTTTGTCAGATTTTCTCTGGATCCCATTTTTTGGAGGGCCTGAGACTAGAGCTTCCTTCCTTTTTAACGGGGTACTGTGGAACAATTGACACTAGATTATTTTACGAGGATTCTAAGATACTTAATTATGATTTCTACTTTTTCTGTTTAATTATAGATGTAGTTTTAATGGAAAATTATACATTTCATTACAATGTGGCCATGCCAAAATATTAATTTGCTGCAAACTAACTTAGGATAAAAATAGCACAAAATATTTCCATATATCGGTATATTTGTTTTTGAATGTGTGAAACTAAATGTGACGGCAAGCAAATATCAATATTTTCAATACACCTTTTTAAAATTTATATTGGAAAGTGTCCAATACACTTATTTTCATCTCAAAAAGAACTTGTTTAATATGTTGTTACAGAAAAACTATTTCGCTCTACTTTTTACATTTCATACATACTGTTTTTACACTGATTGTTGCTTTTCTACAACTTACCTTTCGCAACCAGGGCCATAACTAGTGATGACTAGTACTGATGGCCAAAACTAGATGATTATGTGATGCTCTTAAATTGTTTTGTGGAACTATCATTTTTTAACAGGTTATGTAATTTAGTCCATAGTCAATTTTAGTGAGCGAAATTTGGCTCAAAAGTAAATACATTGTTGTAACCAAGTTTGCTTTCTGTATGGATAACACTTAACCACCTGACCGTCGAGTGAAAGGGCAAATTTGTAATGTTGTTTTCTTTTGTATTTTTTTAAATGCTAAAAAAAGATGAATTTTCAAACTTGATATAAAAAACTTTATTACGTATATGAGTTATAACCGTTGAGAGTATTAATCATTACTCAATGTTTTAAAACTGCATTATATTTGTAGAAATATATTAATTTAAACAATGATTTTATTGCAGTGAAACCTAAATCATAGTGAACTGATATATCAATTCACGGTGGTGAGAAGGTTAACAGTATTCTAGATGATCATTTCCTTGCTACCCTTTTCTGCCAAATATCACTGTAAAACATATTAAAAAATATCGCATAATTTTCTTATTATTTTAGGATAAAAATAGATATATCCTGATTCATCATATAAACCTGAATCAGTCATATCAAAGTGTCCTATTCCTAATCCTATCATATCCTAATCATAATAATCCCTGTAAACAATACTCTTTGACACGAACTGATAAATGAAATCAATATCCATAAATGCAATAAATGTAAAATAAAAAAAATAGAAATGATAAAATAGAATAACAAGAAAATAAATTATCCAACACTTAATCTTAGAGAAAGTGTATAAAATTTCAAACTCATAAAAGAAATTTTAATAATTCTATAAAAAAAATAAATATGCAAAGATCATCAGAAGTATTGTCAGCATTTATTTGTTTACAGGAACCTTGGTGTAATAGGGATAATATAGAGGCTGAATTGGGCAAAATTTGAAAAAGGACTTCCTAGCAACTTTTACTTACATTTTAGAAACTCATTAGATTGTGATATTTTTATGAATTATAAATGTATAAAATTCACAAGCAATTTGTTCACTACTTACACCATATATTGAAAAACAATTTATTTAATATATACACAAATAAGACATAAAATAATAATGTACCAAGAATATATAACATGTGTCTACACAAATAAACTATATAATAATGCATATTTACCAATACATACATATACATATTTCACACCAAATACCACCTAAAATACCCTATTGTAGTAGAATTCTCCCAGCTTTTTATTTTCTTTACGAAGAGGAATTCTTTAATCTCCAATATTTTATTTGGCCCTTCATTTCCCATTGGTTGTAGTTTCATTTTCGTGATTGATTATATATTTTTTGACATAAAATTTCATTTTTTAAGACTGAGTTACATAAGAAATACACATCACAGAAATAGTATTTGTGTAACTAGTATTTATTGTAATGTAATTTTAAACCTTGATAGAAAATGTCTTAAGTTAATTTTATTAATTAATTGTTAGTTTTATTTTTTGTTATTTGATAATAATTTTCTCTTTCTGTAACTCTAAGTATGTTATAAATAAATATATGTTATTTCTTTTCTGTTTTATTTAAATGGACTAACGTCTATCTATGCATCGAGTTGACATAACTTTTAACTTAGTTGGTTATAGCAGGTGGACTGGTTTTACTTTCCTAAATATTTCTCTTACAGTTACTTTGTACAGTTACTCTGTAAGTCAGAGGTCTTCAAATAACACAGTGCAAATCATTTTTCATTATAGTGTTAATTATATTCATTACTTTAATTACTCTATTTTTCCCCTCTAACCAGGAGTTGCGAGCACATATCTTTCATTTAGACGACCTACTTAGCCAAAAACCAGGAAGTTAGGGGCGATATTTTATCCTGACCTCATTTTGTCTTACGTTTGTAGTTTATTAATTACTTTGCTTAAATCTCACTAGCAGATGCAGTTGACACTGAGGTTCCTGATCAGCTGATTTACTAGTATAAATTATACACAAATAAGCTTTATAATGTAACACAAAATACATGACATATTTCACATAAATAAGCCATATAAGATTTAAATTTTTTTCATTTCTTACTGCTTCATTTTGGTAATTTTTTGTAATATTTAGCAAGAAATCTTACTTTCTTAAAAATAAAAATGAAAAGGCCCAAAGGAAATAACAAAATTGGATAATAATAAACAACAAATTATACAAATAAGCATTTAGATTACATTTTTGTAACAGTTTCGTCTTGTATATCTATCAAAAAAGGTTCTTCACTAGCGTGAATTAATAGATGCTTGTTTAAATTACTCTTTCGAGAAAACTTATTGTTGCATATTTCACAGAGAAAAGGTTTCTCAACAGTGTGAATTAATAGATGATCACTTAAATGGTTCATTTGGGAGAATATCTTGCTGCATATTTCACACATAAAAGGTTTCTCACCAGTATGAATTAACAGATGTTTGTTAAAACTGCTGTTTCGAGGGAATTTCTTGCTGCATATTTCACACGTAAAAGGTTTCTCATCAGTATGAATTAAAAGATGACTGCTTAAATTACTCTTTGAAGAGAACTTCTTGCAGCATATTTCACACATAAAAGGTTTCTCACCACTATGAATTAACAGATGCTTGTTTAAACTGCTTTTATGAGAAAATTTCTTGCTGCATATTTCACACATAAAAGGTTTCTCACAAGTATGAATTAAAAGATGCCTTTTTAAATCACCTTTTCGAGAGAATTTCATGCTGCATATTTCACACATAAAAGCTTTCTCACCAGTATGAATTAACAGATGATTGCCTAAATGGCTCTTTTGAGAGAACTTCATGCTGCATATTTCACAAATAATAGGTTTATCACCAGTATGAATTAAAAGATGCCTTTTTAAATGATATTTTCGAGAGAATTTATGACTGCATATTTCACACATAAAAGGTTTCTCACCACTATGATGGTAAATATGGACATTTAAAAGGGATTTTTGAGAAAATTCCTTGCTGCATAGCTGACAAACAAACGATTTTCCTAACTGCAAGTCAGAAGTTGCTTTTCCAAAAGGTAAAGATATATTTTGCTGCATATTTCAAACTTTAAAGACTGCTTTGAATGATATAATATGTATCTACATTTATGGCTTTATACATCTGCAATAAATAAAATTATGTTAATATATCACCTTTTATGATTAATTAGAAACCTATTTAAAAGAAAATAAACTTCTCTTAAAATCGATGAAGAAAACGGAATTAAAATAAAATTTCTACCATAGCATTAAAAACTTTGGTAAACTCATTGATAATCAGAGTTGCAAAAAAAACGGTTTATTTCTAATAGACCCGGTATATTCCCAGGTTTATTCACAAAAGACCTAGTTTATTCCCAAAAACCCAGTTTATTCTCAGGTTTAAACCGGGTTTATTCTAACCTTTGCAACTCTATTGATAATCTGACACTTGTAGAACCCGGAGTACGTTCAAAAATTATCACATGCAGTTTCTAACTGCACAAAGATTAAACTATAATTAAAAATACTAAAAATAAAATAAATAACTAATATAATTAATGAAAAGAAATATATTACTATAAAATATATTATTAATAAAAAAAATACAACTACTTTAAGGAGGAATTTCTATGATTACCTATCTTCTATAAAAAGAATAAAACATTTTAGAAGCAATAAGGAAAAAAGAAAATAATTTTGTGGCAAGAATTTTAATATACAGTTGTGTTTAGTCAGAATTCCTCTAGATTTCTGAAAAATTTTTCAATCTTTAGAGCACAAATAAGTATGAAATTTTGCGTGAGGGTGGTCTAAGGCAGATTCTGATGCACTTGAGACTCATATTTTTATTATTTTTTCATAATTAGCCAAGATGTTAATTAAAAACTCATATCTTTCTTTGATACCTAACAAAAGCACTTTCGCATGCCTAGAACTCGATTTACGCATCAGAAGGAAAAGAAGAACTGAGCGTATGGTTTTTATTATGTTATTTCGTACTTTTAAATCGGCCAAACCATTTGGTACAGGTAAAATTGGAAGACATATTCAGAAAGATCATATTCTTACGTCTCAAATAGTACAATCAAGTCGAAAAAATAGTGTCTTTATCCTTTTGAATTTTTTTTCAAAAAGCGTTATTTTCACAAAGAACGCTTTTCCCATTATGACACCTGTTCATGACGTAATTTTAAGGGTACAGACAAACCAAAAATGTTCTCTTAAAAGTGGAACGTTCTTCTACTCTACAGTTTAATTGTTTTGAAAAATATGAATTTTAACTCTTTCAGGAAAATTGCGAATGCAGGTCACTGCATGCTTCACAGAGAGTACCTTTCCTCTGTGCTAAAAATAACTAAAATTATGTATTTCAACACAATACTTTTACAGCATCTCGATAGACCAGACTTACATCACCTACAAAATTTTCAAAATATTTGGATGTGTATAAATATTTAGAAAAATTAAATCAGAGAACATTTTACAAAAAAAATGGAAAAAGCGGGAAGTTGCAGAGTTGTTTCGCTCTTCTTCAACTCATGTTTTCACTACTACATAAGCATATTTTTTCACAAAATTTTAAAGAGAGCTTTGATATAATTACATTTAAAAGCGATTAAAGTTTCAGAGAGTTCAGAAGATGAGAATGTTTTTTTTTTCTTGTTACATTAAAGGATTCGACATGAAAACAAATAAACAAAGAAAAAAGTGATAAGAAAACATATTTATTTTACAAGAAGATAAAAAATATTCACGAAATTTTTACACGGGCTGTAAAACTGTTATATTAAAAACCAATAAAAATTTCAAATAGTTTGTACAACAACTATTTTTTTTAATTATGAAATTACCCTACGTAAAAAAAAAAACAGAAAATGGTATTTTTTTTATGACTACTTTTATCACTAAATGTCAATATTTTTTCTTTTAAAAATATAATTTCATACAAAATCGTGTTAAAGATATAAAATCATACAAATTTGAAGTTTGTTTAAATTTATTATCATAAACCTGGGAAATGCTGGATGGGTCAGCAAGTTTAATAAAATTTACATTGTATTGAAATATTTTAATCATTTATTAGCATTTTTACCATGTTTTAAACTTTGTATTATTGATTATAAGTAAAACAAAATGCATTTTCTTCTGGAAATTTGGAATACAGCCACATTCATCCTCAGATACGTCTATGCAAATTGGATAATGAAATGAATCAGGCATGTCATTTAACCGAGTTTTTCTTATAATAGAGTGTCAAATAATCTGGTGTCTACTGTATATTCATTTCTAAAAACTATGGGGGGGGGGGGGAATCACACAAATAACTAATTTATTCTAGAACAAATCAAACAATAAAATATTTTGTAGTTAAATAAAAAGTATCCCTTCAGCAATATTTAAATGATGGTGTTGTAGTTGCAATGCGCCATCTACAAGCAGCATAAAAATGTCCGTTTAAGAGCAAACTTGTAGAATTACCTATGAAAATGTGAAGATATATGGGGAAAAATAATTTATTATAGTGACTATGAAGCAATACATAAGACAGGGTGGTCACAAAAATCTTGTGATAAAATTCCTGATATTTCCAGATCAGCATTAATATAATGAAACTCGATAGACAGCTCCTTTCAAAACACGACTCTGATACATAGCCATTATTTAATTAAAGTGAAAAATGAAATAAAATAAAACTGAAAGATATTTAAATAGGAATCATATAACCAACATAAATAATTTCATTTTTCTAGGAAAAAAATCAATTAAAAAAAATTAATTTATTCTAACCAATAAAAAAGCATAGTATTGTGGATGTTCATTACTTACCTTGCATTTATAAAAAGGTAAGTAAAAGCTACTTTAAGTATGCTATAACATCATACTTAAAGAATAAACATGTGTATGGATTTGAATGATGAGTCCATATTACAAGAGATATAATAACTTTAATTACACTATATAAATTTTACTAAAATTAAAAAGTTAATTGATTAAAAATTTCAAAAGTTTTTTTTTTCTTAGTTTAAGTAAAAATATTTACTTTCTCACTGCTTTAATATCTTCTATTAATACCTCCATTTTTTTATTAGCATACTGCTTCATATTTTCAATTTCTATAACTGGGATAACTTGATTTTCTTCTTCTTAACTACTTCAGCGTCTTTTTCCAATAAAACTTTTTCTTTTCTTTTTACAACATCATCTTGAATGTACATTTTTGAAACTATGAATGAGTTTCGTTGCAATTTCCACTTCGTAATTCCAAAATAATGGAATAAATTAACAAGTTAATTAAGTCAGGAAAGTCAGTCTTTAGTTTACTGTTTTTGGAGTGTGTGTTCTAATCAAGATGGCTCTGTGTAAATTCCAGACAAGGAATTACTGCATGACAGTATCCTGAGATCTTCTCCTGCCTTAATTAGCTCCCAAGTATTTAAATTATACTTGTTGTCTATTCAAGTATTTGATTATGTTATGTTTAGGGAAAGATATCTTGGACGGGTCAATCTCTCAAATTATTTTAGGGCAATTAATGCACTAAAAACTAATTCATTGTTAGGTTAAATAATTATTAGTAAGCAACTTGAAAATTGTAATGATGCAGAAATTAATATTGGTAACTTATTAATTATGTCAGTGAAGCCTATTGATTGTCACTTGGTAGTGAATTTGGATTTTAATGTCCATTTTTATCTCTGTTTCTAAATATTTTCATGTAAATAAATATGTCATAGTTTGTTAAATAATATTATCTACTCAATTACTGCATCATGTGTAACGTTTTATTAATAGGATAAGAATACATTATCATGGCTAATATTAATAGCACACATGCAACTACTAGTTCATATGCAGAGATTCAACGAAAAGACACAACACATATTTTATTAATTAATATTTTAAATTTAATTTATTTAATTAAATTAATTTCGTGGTAATTTAACGTTTAAAAGAATATTACCCTTAATCCCAGCTAGAACTTGCCAAGATCACACTAATTATTTTATATAGGGTCAATCAGGACTAATATGAAACATCCCTAAAAATGAGGCTAATGTATGACAAACAAAAAAAGGTATCAATTTTTATAGTAAGCAAATTAGCTTTGTGATTCTTTTGTAAGCAATACACCTTTTTATTTAAATCCATTGCAAATACACTTAAAATTTAAGAAAAATACAATATATATATATATATACATTTTATAAGGTTACTTTTTTGACAAGAAAAACTTTTCTGTAGGATTTTCTGTAATTGTCTGATTTTTCAACACGTAAATAATACCTCAATTAAATTTTTCTAATTGATCATTATTCAATAAGAAGTGCTGAGTCATTTTTGCTGTTAAAATTTGGAATATGTTTAACATAGCCTGAGTCAGAATCAAGCAAACTCAGGGGACTTATGTGAGGCAGCATATGGGGCTAATATCAGACAGTTCTTGAGGCTGTAATAACACTATTCTATCTTGAAACATACACCACAAATAAAAACAAAATGTATTATCTTTGATTGTCCTTTGTTTTCCTTTGAAAGTATGTTTTTTACCTAAGCCTAATAGTACAGGGTTGTGATAATTAAACTTCCCTATAAACAGCATCCTATAGCGCAAACGGGTGAACGGAATGCAACGAAATTTGGTATATAGACTATACCCGAGATGCGCTCACAGAATTTTGAAAAACAAAATTAGTTCCAAAGTCCACCAGAAGGCGCCTTTTCCGGAAAAACATTAAATTTAACACAAAAAAGGCCAAAACAGAATCCAGAAACAATACTGACTATTTTCTGAACACCTTATCATCGAACCACATTAAGTAAAGGTAAGGAACACATAAAGTAAAGGTAAGGTAAACAGTATGCTGTTTGAGGGAAAAAAAGTTCAGTTTGCAGAAACAAGAGCAGATTAGGACGAAATTGCACAAGAGGAGCAGTTGTTAATCGCATCCAGGACGATGTAGGGAAAGATGCTACGTCGATGATACAGATCGTAACTGATCAGTTGTGATGTTTCGCACATGAAGTGTTATGAAGCTCTTTAAATCATTCAACGTCGCAACACCTCCACGATACACCTGACTTTTTAAGTGGCCACATAACCAGAAATCGCACAAATTTAGATCTGGCGAACGTGGTGGCCATGGATTACGAAAGAAGCGACTAATAACATGTTCATCTGTGAAGTTCCATTCCTCCTTCATGTGAGGGAGGGATGGAACATGTTTTTAAAATAAAAATTCATATTTAATTTTCAAAAATGTGGTGAAATAAAAACAAAGGCAATGTGACATTTACATTCCTTAGGTTTATTGTAAATCACAACATTTATTTTTTCTGATATTATACTTTATAAAATCCAAATCAAATAAAAAATATGCTTGCCCCCGACTAGTGCTGCTAATTATTTTTAGTAGATGTGGCTTTGCAATTATGTCTTGTTCATCAATGATGGAACAGTCATTTTCTTGCGGGAAGATGAAATTTCCTTTTAGGTAGCTTTCATTACAAAAAGCTAAATATTGCATCATTCAGAGGAAAGCAATTAAAAAAATTTTTATACATGTTCACCAACCATTACCCCCAGACACCCCCCCATTCAAATGTTGATATATATATATATATGATACGAATATTCTATATTCCACACAAGTTGACATGCCAACCCCAAACTCCGTAATATTACACCAGATGAGAACACCATTATTACACAATCAAAGTCGACGAAATTACTCCATGCTAAGTGCACACGGGATATCGCAGACTAATTAATTTTTCGAGCCATCTCACCCGAAGTTATCCACAGTTAAATAACTCATATAAGACAGTTGCAAGTAAGCTGAGCACAGGCAAATAGATCCAGATGATTTCCCAATTCAATAAATACAGCAGAGTGAAGAATGAACAGTTTATTTAACAGTATGCATTAGAAAAAACAACTCCACTACACCTCATCCAAAATTTGAAGTCTGTTGATGCACTAGAGGTGATGGAATCAGACTCGATGATTGAAGAAGTTCTACTGACGAAATAGCTAAAAATGTTTGTTAACAAAAATATTTAAAAATATATTTCCCTGTTCTTTTGTACTTCTTCATTGTATTTAATTTTCTGCAATTTTCAATGTTGACTTAATTGCTTGGATACTTTGAATGTTTGTTCAAGGCTAAATGACCATTTAAATGATCTTAGGTAGCTGCATGTCTTAATAATGCTCGAAAAATATTTTTTAATTCATAAAATCTTTATAGAAATCATACAATCTTACTTGCATTTCACAGTAAGCAAGGCCCACAAAATAATTTTGATGTTTCGCCATTTCCATACAGTCATTTCTACTGGTCCTACTAGGAAGACTGAGAAGTCCTGCTTTGGTTTTTATACGTTTTAAAAAGAAAAGTTTGGGGTAGGTCACCCACATTTTATTACTTTGATTTTCTCAATGCCAGTTCGACGGGAAAATGTAATTTCTAATAAAGAAAGAATAATATTTTTACTTACAGTTCCTCTAGCTAAATCCATTTTGCACTGGTTCACAGAAGACCCTATTACATGAAAATATTCATATGAAATGTTCATGTCAACCCAAAAATCAGAGTGAAAACCAATACAGAAATAAAGAAATGCTCTTTTGATATCAGAAGTGTGACGCCAGCAAGGCTCTTTGTTTTATAAGCTGGAGGCTAGAAAGTGAGGAGCCTCCATCTGCGATTGGCACTTATGGTTCTCTCCATTCCCCCTCTTTCGCCGAATTTCTTCAAAGCATTCATACACACATAGAAAAAGGTCAACAATTCTTATTTATAATTAAAATATGTGAGATAGTTTCAGTTTAATGCATCTCTCAATTAGGCGCCCACCCCCCATTTAATCATTTTGCGCCTCCTTTCAGGTACGTAATCATGTAAAGTACAAAGTGTGTTGAGCCATCCCTAGAAACATTTACAGAAGCTTTTTCTTTCATTATTTGACTATAATAAAATATTTTACTAAAGAAAACATTCACACACAACATGAACAAAAAAAAAGTCAACAAATTTTATTTATCGTCAAAATATATCGTCAATTTCAGTTAAAAACCTCCCTCAATTTGGCGACCTCGGTAGCGGCACCTCCCTTAGCTACGCTACTGGGAAATCCAAACTTTTTAAAGAAAGAATTATGATGATTATATAACTACTAGTGTAAATGACCATCCTAAGACGGTGGGTAGTTATGATTAATAAAATTTGAAATAATTGATAAAAATATTCCTATACTATTCATTGACAATCAGGAAAACTGACCTTAAACAGGCCATGACATGCAGCTCAGGATCTGATTAATGAATGGATTTCTGGGGTTTTAATAACACATTTTTAATTTTTTTTTTTTTTTTGTAAAAATGGAGAAATTTTACAATAATATTATATAATCTGCAGATCAGACAGACTTTTAATATTTTCAACTGATAATTTCTTTATATACGGTTTCTTCGTTTCATTTCCATAATCGTGATGTCTGTTTCTCTTCCACAATTGGGGATCTTGTCTCTGTTACTAGTGACATACACAATCGGTACTTTAAAAGTAATAAAATATAATCTATTTATATAATACACAAGTAAACAATTATGATTTCATTTTTTTTTATCGTTACTTTTAATAATTTTAATTTTCTTGAATACCTTTACTTTTCTGAATTCTTTATTAAAAAAAATAATTCATCTAACCAATATTTTTTTTAAGCTATCGTTAACATGTAATCAAGGTATTCAATCAAGATGAAGTAATCAATAAAAGCTCCCATTCAAATCTTATAATTAAGAAAGGAAAAATCTGAAAATTATGTCATATTGACACAATTACATAAATTTTTCTGTTTTGTTTTTGCAACATAAAAGTAAATTTCAAGCTAAGTATAACATCATTTTCAACGGCGCAAACTTTTCTTTCGTACTTTATGTACATACTTTTATGCTTCACCAACATGTAATCAAATAAAAATATATTTTCTATTTAATTGTAAAGAAAAAAATGGCATCAATAAGAATAAAGATAATATAAACCCAACAGATAATATTCTCATAATGTCACAATAAATATGAATTTTTATTTGCTTATAAAAATAAAGTACACACGGATAAATATTTTTACAGAAATTTATCTTTTCTATTTAATTGTAAAGAAAAAAATGGCATTAATAAAAATAAAGATAATATAAACCCAACAGATAATATTCTCATAATGTCACAATAAATATGAATTTTTATTTGCTTATAAAAATAAAATACACACGGATAAATATTTTTACAGAAATTTATCTTGCAAATAAAAGACGTCCAAAAAGCCACGTGTTTAAATATTTTTTGTTATTTCTCTTTTTTTCTGCAACAATGGAAGTTTTTTCTAAAAATTTTATCAATGAATCTAAAAAATGAATGACTCACTACACGGCTCTGTTGTTTGTTTACATGTAAGATGTCGATACATTATTGGAACTCGTACATTTTTGGTGAGATGGATGGGTCCTGACTGGAATCGTCACCTCACTGCGTATTATATAAAGAGATATTGTCACTGCAATGTGTAAGGGGGAAGGGAACTGAAGAAGAAGGAAAATAATTGGGATGAGAAAGGGGGAGAGTTCTATTATATGGTTATTTATCATTACTATAGAATTACAAATAGATCAGGAAACAATGGTCGATGCAAGGTTTTTTTCCTGGGGGGCCATTTTGTGAAAGGTAAAGGTTATTTTGTGAAAATTTATTATATTTTTGTGAAAAATAACATTTTGTAATGAAAGTTGAAAAGCAGTTATTTAAATTCAAACCAAGCATATATATAAACAAAAACTTTTTTAAATCCTTTTACTGAAGTTTTCCTTTCTGGTGAATTTGTTTGTTTACAAATTACACTTTTTAAAACACCACAAAATAATAAATAATTAATAAATAGTAAGTTTTTATGGAATAGAATTTTGTGAAAGGGCCTATTTTAGTAAAAGGAATTTTGTGAAGGGATCTGTTTATTATAAAGAAATTTGTGAAGGTACTCATTTTATCAAATTGATTTTTGTGAAGGACCCCATTTTATTAAATTGATTTTTGTGAAGGGACCTGTTTTATTAAATAGATTTTTGTGACTAAATTTTGCCTGGATCAACCCTTGGGAAAATAATTAAATATTAAAGAGCTTCAACATTTTAAAACTTTGTACAGGGGAGTGAAACGGGTAAAATGAATAATTTCAGAGGGGAGGGTGAGGAGGAATTTAGATGGGATTATTTATTGTTAGAATAAAAAAACTAGTTATTTATCATTACTAAAAATTTACAACTTGGGCGGAAAAAAAATAAAAAGTTGAATTTTAAAGACCAAGTTTTATGTGGTAGGAAGGAAGGGGGGATTTTAAATTATTATTTATTGTTATTGTTACAATAAATTTACAAATACAGAAAATAAGGTTACTTTGTGAGCTGGTCGGGTGGTGATGGGGGGGGGGGGGTCAAATGAGGAGAAGCAGAAATTTTATGGGGGGTAGGATGTTTATTAGGTGATTAATTATTTATCGTTAATAAAAATATATAAATATGAGAGAAAAAAATGTTAAAGTTTTAAAATCTTTAAATTTGGTGCATTAAGAAAAAAGGGCAGGGCTACGAGAAAAGCAGCAATTTCGAATGGGAGAAGGATTTTGATGGTTAATTATTTATTGTTACAATAAAGTAACAAATAGAGCAGAAAAAGACAAAAGGCTTTTAAAGACTTTAAACTTTGTGAGCTGGCAGAGAGAGGGGCAAAGGGGAGAAGTTGATTTTTTGGGGAGGGGATTTTATTAGCTGACTGAGTATTTAGCTTACCAAAGATACACAAATAGGAGAACAAAAATTAAATTAAAAGAGTTTTAAAAACATTAAATTTTGTGTGCTTGGTAAGAGGGAGGCAAAGGTGAAATGTCAATTTTGGTTGGGGGTGAGCGAAATTACATGATCGATTATTTATTGTTACAATAAAGTAACAGATAGAAGACAAAAAGGAAAAAAAACAACTTTTAAAGATTTAAACTTTGTGAGCTAAGGAGGACAAAAAAAGGAATTTTTTTTTTTTTTTGGCAAGGGGAGGATATATTAGATGAATTATGACTTATTTAACTTACTAAAGATTTACAAACAGGACAAAAAATTTTAACTGAAAAGTTTTAAAGACTTTAAATTTTGTGTGCCTGGTAAGAGGGGGGAAAAGAGAAACGGCAACTGTAAGACAAAGGGGGCAGGAGAAATTTTTATGATGGAATTTTTTTTGTTACAATAAAATAACAAATAGAGCAGAAAAATTTGCAAAAGTTACAGCATTTTAAAGTTTTTAAAGTTTGCGTACAGTGGGAGGAGCAGAAGGGGGGGAAATGAAATTTCAGAAAGGGGAAATTTAGATGAAAGTTTAATGAAATTTGTATGATAAATTATTTATTGTTGCAATAAAGTAACAAATAGAGCAGAAAAGTTAAAAAAATAAAGAGTTTTAAAGATTTTAAATTTTGGGTACTGTAGGGGAAGCAAAATGAAGAAGCAAAATTTTGGGAGAAAGGGAATTTAGATAAAATGTTAATGAAATTTATTTGATCAATCACTGATTGTTACAATAAAGTAACAAATAGAGCCGATAACGTTTTTAAAAATTAAAAATATTTGAAAGTTTTTAAACTACAGTTATTGTGGAGAGAGCAAAAGGGAGGGAAGTAGAATTTCGGAAGAGGAGGAATTTAGATATTTTTTTTAAATCAGAAATTCATTGAAAAGAAGAGATTAAGAAATAATAGGAGAGTAAAATTAAATGACTTTTTGCAGATTTTACGTAAAAATAAGGACTTTCAAGGACCAAAAATTACTTTATAAAAAGTTAAGGAATTTTAAGGGCATTACAAACCCTGTTAAATGTGCTTCTGGATTTTTATTGTGCCACCGCGCCACCACTTATTCTAATTGTACTATACATTCACTTTTTTTAAAAGAAAAAATCATGGATTAATGAAAAACAACTGTTGAAGAAGGTAAAAGATGATATCTATGTAACCAATTTGGAAAACACTGCAAACACTTGAAAACACAGTTACCATCAATAGTCAGAAAAAATATCTGAATTCTTTTGTGCAGTGTTGAATATCTATGCATTTCTTTATATATAACACAGAATGCTAAAATTTAATTCAGTTGGGAAATACATAACACTACTGAAATGTTTCATTTCTGCAATTTTGCAAATAAATGTAAATGTATTCGAATTATGTTGACGTTGTTGAGCATTCCTGTTTATAATTTGTAGAATTTATACAAACCAAGTAATATGCAAAAACTTATGTAAATTTTAAAATGCACTTCTAGTAATTTTTGCCCGTATACAGTATCGTAATCAAATTATTTTGTGTATGCCTGTAAATGAAAAATGAATGCTATACACACCAAATTCTACAGAGGGCATCTTGTAGTGCACCCCAGTGATGTATATCAATTTCACTAGGTTAGAAATAGTGTAATATCATTACATACATTGCAAACAATTTTTCCAAATAGACCATTGTGTAAAAGAATTCTTTTGAATGTACTATAAATGCTACAGATTTCATTTTCATAAGCAAACATACCACAGATAACCTCAATAACACATATCAATTAGATGACAATCTAAGTATATTTATGTGAATTAGAATACGGACAGACAGGCGGCCAGATAAACTGAAGTCATAAAAACTTTGCAACTATGTTCGAAAGTATTAAAAAGGCATAAATTGCAGATTAATAACAAAGTAGAAATTTGTGGAAAAGTCTCATCCCCACTTTCATCCTTACCTTCTGCTTAAAAATTTATTGAAGTACCCTTTTGCATATATCTCAGTTAGTGTCTGCTCTCTCTCAAATTCTATTCCCGTTATTAGATGACAATCCAAGTATATTTATGTGAATTACAACACGGACAGACAGACGGCCAGATAAACCAAAGTAATAATTTTTTTAAACTATGTTCGAAAGTATTAAAAAGGCATAAATTGCAGATTAATAACAAAGTAGAAATTTGTGGAAAAGTCTCATCCCCACTTTTATCCTTACCTTCTGCTTAAAAATTTATTGAAGTACCCTTTTGCATATATATCAGTTTGTCTGCTCTCTCTCAAATTCTATTCCTGTTATCACTCTCTTTTTTACAAAAATAGTTGTTGAGTTAGAAGAGAAAAAAAAATTGGCTTTCCAAAAATCCAATCAAAACCTGTATTAATAAAGGATAGACATTAAATTTTCAGATTTTCTAAAATTTACTTTACCTATCATGGCTTATTTGGAAATTTGTGTAAAAAAATAACTGTCACGAATTTTCCATATTTAAAAACTTTATACTTTTTTACTTTTACACTTTGAACTTTTTTTCAGTGTTTTATAATACCTTTTAGAGACATAACTTTAAACGGTTATGTAAAGGAAAATGATATTTACAAGAAAAAGTTGTTACAAGAAAAAGTTGAAACTATTTCAAAATTTTAGTTTTTTAAAACCTCCTTTTAACTTTTTCAAGCTTTTTTTTTTACATACTTTTTTAAAAGTGTGTTTGCTAGAGATCAGCTTTCCAAAAAGTTTGGAACTATCTATACTACTAAAAGAAAGTTACGCTCTCTGTGTGTATGTCTGCGATGGCTAGGAAAATGTAGAGCGCCTAGAAGTTTGAAAATTAGGCGAGGATAGCCCAAGGCCTCTGCTGGTGCACCTGAGACTTAGAATTTTAATATTTTGAAAAATAGAGTAGTTATAAATTAAAAACTGATCAAAGATCACAAACAAAAAAGCATTCTTTCGAAATTCACTTGCGCATGCTCAGAAGCCCTTTTTTCGCACTTCCATTAAGAGAAGAAAAAAAGCGATAGTCAGCCCACTTCTTTTTCTATTTTATTAAATTTGCCACAGGCGAACGGCCGGAAAACAGAAAAATTTTCTACATATTCTCGAAGAACATACTTTTATGTCTCGAACGATCCAGTTGGTTTGAAAAAATTCCACATTTAACTCTTTCAAAAAAAATAATCAAGAAGCATTGAATTCATGTTTTTTACTTTCTCCCGTTTTCCGAGCCTTGCATCCACCGGACTACAAGAGATATGAAAAAACCATCAAATTAAAGATCTGACTTTGCTCTATTCAAAGCCACCTTTGGTTTTAAAAAATATGAATGTTAACCCTTTGAAAAAATATATTTTCTGTATGCCATTTTGCGATTTTCAGAATTTTGCCTATTTTTTAAAATTTGCATCGTCAATTCCAAGCGAGTTATGAAAAACTAAAAATACCAGACAATATCTGCATTTATTCTTTTTTCGACATCTGTAATCATTTTTAAAAAATACGAATATTAACCTTTCAGAAAAAATTTGATGTGCGGGACAAATTTTTGGGAATTCTGATTTTCTGTGATACCTAAAATCGAGCATCAGTCTCTAAAATAACTAAACAGAAAACAAACACACCTAAGGAAATCTACAGGATTAAGGCAGAAACTTTTAGTTTAAAAAAAAATTAAGGTTAACCCTTTCTAAAACGTTTTTACTGAAGGCCAATTTCGCATTTTTAATGATTCCGCCTACCTTTAAAAATTTGAATCTGGGTTTATAAACAAGATATAAAAAACTAAAAATACCACAACTAATCTACGTTCCTGTGCTTTTTAAAATCTGATGTACATTTCAAAAATTTTGAATTTTAACCCTCCGACATAAAATTGTTCCAAAACTCACTCTCTCGATTTTCCTTTTTTAAGCCCATGTTTAAAAATTGGCATCAGCTCAGGAAATGAGAATAAGGACAAATAGATATCACCAGATCATAGCCATGGTCATTTTCTTCAAAATGCTTCCTTAGGTTTTAAAAATATCTGCATTAAACCTTTTGAAACCAGCCGTTTACGTAACCCACTTTCGCGATTTCCGATATTTTGGCACTTCTGTTACAGGACTTTTCTTTTTTTTATCAAAATACACAAAAATTTGACAAAATAAGACTAAAGTGAGTGCATTCAGTTGCAGAAAGACGCTTTAAGAAATTTGAGTACAGTATAGGATCCGTTATCCAGAATTTGCTTGGGACCTGGTTCATTCTGGATAAGGGGTTTTTCCGTAATTCAGAACACTTTTTTATAAGTATAAAAAATGTATGAAATAATTTCATAAAATGGTGATGAATATGAATAATATATGCAAATACATTACTTATAAATTTGTTAATTTAATACATTATTTGCACAAAATAAATAAAATTTCATTTTGGGAGTTGGGAGCAGAATCTTTTGATTTGGAGATAGCGACAGCATCAACTGCCATCATTTATCCAGCTTGTTTAAAATTTATACAAGTACCCTAGATTGAGGCTAAAGATCATCCGCTGGAGTGAATTGCAGCTGCGCGTACTGGAGTGTGACGTCATGTGTATAAAATTTACTAGAAGTATATTCTAAAAAAGAATTTTTTTTTTATTCAGAGAAAATCCCTCTGACTGTGAAAATTTTTTCAAATCTAAATTTACAAATTATCAAGTAACTATTATTTTATGTATAAAAAGGAAATGTTAAAATCAATGCATAATCTGGCAACTTTCCATAACCTGTTATTATTGATGCTGATCGCAATGGCAGATTTGCCGATTCTTAGCATAGAAATAATTTTTCTAGGCTCAATTTTACAAAACAAAAAGGAAATGTTAGTTAGTTTTCTGCTCACCATATTTCTCCGTAATAGCACCATGGCATTAAACTACATTTAACTTTTTTTAATGAAACTTGTAACAAAAGAAAATTTGTACACAGATATGTTTTTAATTTTTTTCTTATCGTAATGGTTTTCGTATCAGAACTTTTTTATATTTATTTATTGAATTTATAAATTAATGAATGAAGACAATATCATTTTGTTATTTTTTCTTTTACTGACACTTTAATTTTTAAGTTTTTAAAAAAAAAAAAAAATTTTTTTTTTTAATGACAAATTTTTTTTTTTTCCGTTTAGTGTTTTGCATTCCGGTTTTCAGAGCGTTCGGATATTGGGACGCCGGATAATGGATCCTATACTGTATTATCTATTTACAAAAAATTCTTTTCTGCAGATTTCCGTTTTTTCTGTGCAAGCACAGATAATTCAAAGTTAAAAAAGTGTGTTTTCTTTCAGTGTAATTTTCTTATTTATTAACAATGTCAAACCAGAAATCGTTATTCATTTTGCATACATAATTAAATGGGCTTTCTGAATGCATGATTGCTTTTGAGAAATAATAATATCTTACTTACAGATTTCAGTCATGTTCATATAGAACCAGTGCTGTGGTTGGAAAAAAAAAAGTTGTGGGAACTCACTTTTTCATAGAGTAGATGTGGATGCTAACGGATTTTTGCTAAGCCAAAAGCCCATTTAAAACATTTAGCCAAAAGCCAACTTTTTTTAATTAACAGTTATAATTATCATATTCTAGGTTTTATAGTATTGTATTTGTATAGCATTCATCTAAAAGCAATAATTTAATCAACCCATAGTAAGATTTTCCATTATGAATCAAAATTTAATTGAAATAACAGAAATAAATCCGTATATAACTTATTGGGACATCTATCCTAGAAGTTTCCATAAAAAAAAATAATGAGGTGTTTTCTGTCCTCTCTGATCTACGACAAGCTGTCTCGTCTGCTACTCTTCTTCCTGATCGCAACCAAGATTTCACATTCAGGACAAAATTCTTTTAAGAGAGGTCCTACACGGCTTATGAATATAAGTAAACTGGCTCTTTCAATAAGGAGTGATTTTTTTGCATCAATCATGATGTTATTCCTACAGCTGAATGCTCTTTCGCATTCAGACATTGAAATGGGTATAGTTTTCACAGTCTGGAGAAAAAAAAAGGATTGTCCCCATACGCGATATTTTTATTTTACAGTAACAAACCAAATATTTCTGGGAACGGCGTTCCCACCTAACTACAGCACTGTATAGAACAGATTGTTATTATGACGGGCCTGGGGAATGGAGGGTGGGTCAGCTAGTTAGTTCAATAAAAAATAAATGAAATGTCATGGCAAAAAATACAGTAAAAATGACTATTAACTTTTTCTTTTGAACATTTTTAGCTCACAGGCTATCAAAGCCTGAGAGCTAATGTACCCGCCCGTTCTGTATGTATGTACATATTGCGATAACTTGTGATAGAGATATCAATTTTGCTTCCAATTTTGTTTATAGGTTCATTCTAATAAGGTGCTTCCCTGATTAGTCTTGGGAGTTCATTGGTTAAGTATAAAGGGGGGAAAGGGAGGCTAACTTTCCCTTAATTTAGATAAATGGGTTTTTCATGCAGAATTATCTGTTTTTATTCAAATTTTTTATATAGGCTCATTGTGATAAGGTGATTCTCTGATTATTTTGGGGGGTTCATTGGTTAAGTATAAAGGGGAAAAGGGGGGCTAATGCCCCCCCCTAATTTACATAAATGGGTTTTCCTTGCAGACTTATTTGATTTTCTTCAAATTTTGTATATAGGTTCATTTTGGTAAGGAGCTTTCCTGATGAGTTTTGGGCATTCATTGGTTAAGTATAAAGGGGGTAATGGGGGGCTAATCCTCCCCCTTAATTTAGATAAATGGATTTTTCATGCAGAATTATCTGATTTTCTTCAAATTTTGTATATAGGTTCATTGTAATAAGACGCTTCCGTGACTAGTTTTGGGTGTTCATTGGTTAATTATAAGGGGGGAGCGGGTGGATGATTCCCCTTAATATATTGTCGACTTCTTTCTTTTTTTATGGGCATTGGGCTTTGAAATAAGAGTATAACATACAATTAGTGTGAATAGTGATTCTTTCCTAAACCTAACAAATTATCAAAATTATAATAGTGACCTAGAACAAAAACAAATAATTTTTAACTAAGTATTATATTTTGTAAATTTTCCAACCCATAGTGTTTAGTGTCCCAATCATCTCAATTCTTCTTTTGGATTTTCCGAATGAAAAAAATTTTTACTCAAATTTCATACATATATTTTTTGTATCAAACAACAAACCACATGTTCATTTGGAGTCCTCGGCACACTCCCTTAGTTTCGGCTCTGGTATAAAATAAGAGATTAGTGTTAGTTCTTTACAGAAGGGCCTGATTATCACAATGGGTAACAGGGCGGCCTTGTATTTTTCTTAAAGTGAGTACAAATAGTGGTTAAAAACATGTTACAAGGGCCCAATAGTGGATCTTTGTACTAAGGCCTCATGTAAGGTTAGTCAGGCCATACTTTAGATCATGTATTCATAAAAATTATGCATTTTATAAAAAACAAATGATGCTTGTTACTCTAAAGACACTCAATCTGAACAACAATTTAGTTACATTAAGCTGTAAATTGAAATTAAAATATAAAATAATATAAGAATCCTACATCCTCAAACACTGCAAATCAAACAATAAAATCGGCAAATCATTATTGAGAAAATAAATATTCCCTTTATGGTACTGCCCTACAAAATATTAAAATTAATAAAAGCATATAAACTGCACGACTGCGTGGACAAAGATTAATAAATAAAAAACATTGATTTTGAATAGAACGCTTATAACTTATACAATAGCATTTAATTGCAAGACAAAAATAATAATGATAATAAAGGGTACAGATTGTACTAATTGTTAAAAAAGGGTTTGTTAAGAGATATAGCTGCTCAGTTACAATGACTTTAAATAAAAGTGCATGAATACATACTTTCCCAATTGTGTGTATAAAATCTATAAAATTAGACAAATCTTATTTTTACAGAGCAATTTTTTTTTTTTTTTTTTTTGCCTAAGATACTAACTTTTCATCCCAACCCACTTAATTATTATATTAAATTCGTAAAATAACACCGATCAAAAATAGTTGAAATAACATGATCAGATCCTAACACTACAGAAATTGTAACACTGACGTAACCAAAAAAGACAGAAAACAACACACAAAACACTTACCTGATATATTTTTTCCAGTTTACATAAATTTTTTTCTCCATGCTAGACGTTTTAAACCCAATCCACGTCTTGATTTTCATCAAAACAAAACAAATTTTAAAATATAACAGAAAAGAAGTACTTGGCAATCAAATAAAGTGAGATAAAGAAGCCAATGTGGTAAACATGAACTCACTCAAAGCATGTGGGGAGTATGTGCAGTAGATTGCGCAGATTGAATATTCTGGGTTCCATGTTAGCCTCCGTTCCATGGAGTCAGCTACATTCCTGAGAAACGTTGGACTTGGGTTAGGTTAGTTACCTTGCTTTCATTGGTTCGTTAGATTATGGCAACTTGATGCAGCAAAGGAGGGACTGATAGTTATTGTGATGTATCATTATTTTGGCGCAAAAGTATTTTTTGTTTATGTAAAATCAAGAGATTAAAATCGACTGCTTTATTCGAATTCAAAGATATAAAACCGAAATGTTTTTGTTTACATCATGCATGTTTAATTTTTTTTAATTAAAAATCCTTTTACGTTTAATAAATAAATTTTTAACTTAAAAGAAAACTGATATTTAATCACATGGATATTTATTTAATTGTGCTTCATTTATGTATTACTATTACGTTGTTATGTACATATTTGTAGCTTTATTTGAATTACTAATGATAAAGGTTTATCACCATACTCATATTAGAATAGAATGAGACACAATTTCATAGCAGTAAACTCTTATCAAATGATAATAACAGGTTTTTTTTATTATAAAAAAATTGCTTGTTTATGGAATTGTATAATGGTATAATTGTATGGAAGTGTGTAATGTAGGCTAGTTAGTGTTTAATATTATGATGCCTTGATACTTTATTTGATACAATAGCTGTTGTTGCTTGAAGGAAAAAGATGAGCTTTATAAGCTTTTTTCTTTTTTTTTTTCAGAGCAGCACAAATTATTTTAAGGAACAAATATTGTTTTCATATTCTGATAATGTTTTGTTTTAATAAATTATGTAAACCAATGTTTTTCATTTAACTCAAGTTGCTTTTTATATATTTAAGTTAGAGGTATCAATATATGTAGATATAATTTTTTGCTTTAGTTTGACGAAATTTAATAGTTTTAATAAATATTTTGGCTAAACATTTATAATATAAAAATAACTTATAGTTGTATAAAGGAAACAAATTTATAATTGTGCAATTTTTCCCACACATTCAAAATTATTAATCTGAACAAAAAGGGGGGGGGGTAGGGGTTAGATAGTCGTTTTAGCTGAGTGGTTACTTCACACCTTGATACAATGAAAAAGAAAAGTTAATCTACTATGAATGTGGCTGAAAGAAGGGCTATAAAATGTTAAATTTTTATCTAATTAATAAAAAGGGAATTGAAAAACTGGACACATATGAACATATTTATGTGCACAGAAATTGCAATATTAATTAATAGTCATTGATGGCAGAAAACAAAGCTTGTAGGAAAAATACTTCATAGAAAATAATAATTTTCTAAAACATAAAAAGTTTTTTAAAATAAATTCTGTGCATCTGTATCATTTTCATAAATTGTACATGTAAAACTAAAAATTACTTTATAATTTCAAGGCAGAAATATTTAATATTTACTTTTAATCTCATTTCTATGAATAAACATACAGTAATCTTATATATAGGATAGGTGTACCAGTTTTAGCCGCATTCAATCAGTTTGTCCAGTATTTAGCTTATGATTTGATATTAATCAATAAAATGCATTTTTACACCTTAAGAAAACCTTAATTTATCATTTCCAATCTGATTGGTTTATTTTTCCATAACCTGTGACTTGCAAAAAAAATTAAATGTGTGAACCTATAGTGTGTGCTCACAAATATTAAGATCTTTGCTTAGCTAACAAGTTTTTAGAATCTTTCAACATTAAGCCTTATCAGGCTCTATTTGTTCTAAAACTAATTGCTATTGAGTTTTATGAGATAAGCTTTCTTTCTATATAAATTCTGCATTAAAATTAATTATTTTAACCGTTTAATGGGAGGCGGTCAAAACTGGTGTTCTAAATTTGCTATATCTACCTTTTATGGCCATGGAAGTGGCCAAAAGGGGTACAACATATGTTCCACTTTTGGCTACATGATTCATTATAGTGAGAATTTTAGCCATTAAAATAATTTTTTGAATATCTGGATAAAACAAATCAAGTAATTTATTTTTGTTTCTGTTTTGCCTAGTAGGAAAAGCAAGGCTGGTGAGAGTTTCAGAAAGAGGTTTTGTTATTCTCCCTCTAATACAAATTCACTTTAGAAAATAAAACTGTGTGCTAGTTTTACACACGCACTGTATGTGCTAATTAAAATTGTTAGTGCTAGTTACTAAAAAATGCAATATTACTAGAGAAAATATAGTATATTGTGTCTAGTGTTGATAAAAAAGGAGGAAAGAGGATATGTATTGTTTAGGAATGATAAATAAAGTAATTCATTTCTAAAGGTTTGATGAGTTATAAATTAAAGTTCTGATTATAGTGGATTTTATTGAATTAACAGCTGTAATAATGAATGAAATAGTATTATTCAGAGCTTATACGTGTTAATTTGGTAAAAATATTTGACATCTGGAGTTGAATGGGCTCATCTAAAAATCCAACAATTCATTTAATATATGTATGATATCTTCATTTTCTGGAAAAATAAACATTTTTTCCATTTTTTTTTTCTTTTTTTAAATGTTTCAACTTATGTTAAGTCATTTACTACATTGGTTACAATACCAATAAAATCTTTGATCCAAGAACAATTTTCATGCGGGAATCTAACAACTACCTAACATCCAATGGATACTTTTTAACATCCTCCGTTTGAAGATTACTTTCCTTGTTATTCTGTTTACACTTAGAAAGTTATATAGAAAGTAGCCACCATAATCTTGTACATCACACACATTTAGGTGCAAGGAAATTAAAGATGATTCTTTATCGATGGACTCGTTTAAAAAGCTGCATTTTCTTTTTTTTTTTAGTTTTGGACTTTAGTTAAATTTTCTTTTCTTTTTTTTACCGGCATTCTCTAAAATGTTTCTCTTTCAATTTCCTCCTTTTTTTGCATTGCATATTAATAATATTGAGTAACAATTTATGGTTCAGTAAACCATACTATATTAACCATACTACTATTGTTTAGTTAAAACAAAATCAAGTTATTTTAGCTGGAACAAAAACGACATAAAATTTGGAAAGTTATCCACTGCACTCTCCCGGTTTTATGCTAAAAATAATGATACTGTAATTAATTTCGATAAAGCAAGAATTATCCATAGGTTCAATAACCCATTTAAAGCCGCTATTAGGGAACCATTGGAAATTAAAATTAGAAAAGATTGTATTTGTAATGATAACTTTTCTTTCAACATACCTAGTTTATGGGATACATTTTTAACCCCTTGTTAATTCATTGTTTTGTTTTTCGCTCTTTGGCAACAGAGAGCGCCCGCTTATTTTATTTAAATTTTTCCATACTGTTGATTTCAATTTTCTCGTATCGAAAATTAAAAGATCAGCAGTCGTTTGTGTTGTTCCTCTTCCCCGATGATGGCTTTAAGTTTAAAGCTGAAACATGTAGGATTTTAGCTCTTTTATGAGTTTAAAATAATTTTTACACTGATTTTAGCAACTAATAAGCACAATTTGTGTTTTTAAAATAATAGATAAAAAGATTCGCCTAAAATACTAGATAGCAAATGAATAAGAAGAAAGAACTGTTCTCTTAGGCTATTTTTATCCTATTCCAAATACACCATGTCCAAAGAAGATGCCTATGTCTTCTGTCTATCAGGGAAATCACGTCCCATGTAATAAGAACCACTAACGTTTTTCAAGGTCAGTCTCATGTCCAAGCAATTCCCTGCAAAAAAATTCCAAGAAGGGTGTTTTATTCTTTTTTAGCTCGCAGGCTATCAAAGCCTGATAGCTAATGTGCCCGCCCGTTCTGTATGTATGTACGTAATGCGATAACTCTTGATAGAAATATCCGATTTGCTTCAAATTTTGATTATAGGCTCATTGTGATAAATCGCTTCCCTGTTTAGTTTTGGGGGTTCATTGGTTAAATATAAAGTGGGGGGTAACGCGGGCTAATCCCCCCTTAATTTAGATGAATGGGTTTTTCATGCAGAATTATTCGATGTGCCTCAAATTTTATATACAGGTTCATTGTGATAAGGCCTTTTCAAAGATTAGTGTTGTTGGTTCATTGGTTAAGTATAAAGGGGGGGGGGGCTAATACCCACTTAATTTAGATAAATTGGCTTTTCATTCAAAATTATCCTATTTTCTTCAAATTTTGTTTATAGGCTCATTGTGATAAAGCACTTCCTGATTAGTTTTGGGGGTTCATTGGTTAAGTATAAAGGGAAGGTACAGGGGCTAATAACTCCCGTAATTTAGATAAATGGGTTTTTCATGTAGAATTATCCGATGTGCTTCAACTTTTGTATACAGGTTCATTGTGATAAAGCGCTTTTAAAGATTAAATTGTTGGTTCATTGGTTAAGTATAAAGTGGGGGATGGGGTGCCAACCCCCCTTAATTTAGATAGTTGGGCTTTTCATGCAGAATTAGCCGATTTGCTTCAAATTTTGTATATATGTTTATTGTGATAAGACAGGTCTCTGATTAGTTTTGGGGGTTCATTGGTTAAGTAAAAAGAGGGGGAACGGGGGGCTAATTCCTCCTTAATTTTTCGATGGGCATTATGCTTTGAAATAAGAAGTGTAATATACAATTAGTGTGAATAGCCTGTGAGCTTAATGCCATCAGTAATAACTGGGCGCATTTCTTTTTTTATTTTCTTTCTTGCTAAGCAGCATGGAGCTTTCTTTTTTCCCATCTTGCTATGGACAAGATCGGACCGTCGGGCGACTGCCAGGACAAGAAAAACAAAGAGGAATGCATAAAGTAAAATACTTAATAAAATCATTTTCTAAAAGGAGTATAGCATTTGTTAGAGGTACAGTAAACAATCTTGCACAGGTCGCCATGACTAGTAAAGCCTTTATCCTCCCAAAATATTTTTTCTTGTTTTTTTACCATTTGTATGCATTGAGGGGATGAGATCAGGCGACTGTTCAGGATACTAAAGACAAAGGTGTGGAAAATATACACAAAATAAAATACTTAGTAAACACTTTTTTTTTTTAATATATCATTTGTAGAGGTGCACCAAAAAATACCACCCAGGGTGCCATGGCTAGTAATCGAAGCAATGAGCATAAAGAAATGTATCAACAACTATGACTTCATCATTTTTTTATGCTTTTGTAATAAAATTCTAAAATAAAAATAGGTCATTCCTTCAAAAACAGGACATAACAGTTGATATGTCTGCAAAACATATTTGTGGATTGTTGTATTTTTTAAATCCACGAGAGGAAATATAGTTTTCAATGCAATTTCCGAGGCCAAAATAATAGATAAAGATAATAATTGCCTGAAAATTTTAAAGATGTCAGGAAAAGGAGGAAAAAATGTTTGACGAAGACTGTCAAGATGAAGTCACAAAATTTTCTAGAGAAGATATGTTTAGAGATTCATTGTTGGAAATTGTTGATAGGATTGTAAACTAAATACAAGATTTCAGGCTCTCGAAAATATTAATAATAAATTCAGCTTTCTGAATGGGAGAGAAATTGAGAAATCAGACATTAACAATATTAAGAGAAAAGCTAAAGAGCTGACAAGCATTTGTAGAGAAGATCTGAACATAGAAGAATTCGTCGAAGAAATCGAAAGCTTCATATTCCACGCAATGGCATTTGATAAAACTTTTAAAACTGCCCCGACAGGAGATATTTTAAAACTTATTTTCAAAAATAGAGTTGAGGAAATATATCCTAATTTGACTATTTTATTGAAAATATTTCTGACACTTCCTGTCTCTGTTGCCTCAGGTGAAAGAAGTTTTAGCAAATTATTTGCAAATGTATTTGCAGCAAAAAAAGCTTGAAAAGTAAAGTTTTAACATCATTTAAAGATAGTTAATTATTTTATGTAATATAAAAGTCAAGAAATGTATTAATTTAATTTGCAATCTAAAATATGTTTAGAAAATTGTATTTATTTTTTTAAAGTTCTGCTATTAGTTGAATTTTTCTTTTAACAACTTTCTATTACAGTAGAAACTTTATTATTTCATATCTTATTAATAGTGAATTTATCTTATCTGCATTAAATTCCAAATTAGTTTAAGTTTCATTGGCAAATATTAGGCTCGCATTCATTAAAAATCTTAATATATTCCACAATAGAAATCTGATGTAGTATATTTCGATTTCTCGCCATCGTCTCAGTAACAATTGAGGCATTTAAAGTAGCAGTAATATAAGCCAGTATTATAATTTTAAAGTTTAGCGTTAGGTTCAGGAAAGTATCTAAACCTATCCATCTATGAATAGGAAGAAGAGTATAAGTGATAGTTTCACAGAACTGGTTATAGATAATATTTTACAGTATTGGAATTCATTGTTATGCTTGCGGAAAATCCTGGTTTTTGAGTTCTTAAGAACCCACACTGTAGTCACGTGAAGAAACTCGCAAGCTAATGTTAAACCTATGGGAGCGGATTTTTTTTTTCAAATTTCTCGCTTCATTTTAATATTTTTAAATAATTTTTTTTCGTAGGATAGTTGAGGTTGATCTCTGACCAAGTGTTTACTCTTTCGATTTTTTGTTGCCGGTTTATATAAATAAATATATATATATAGTTACTTTCACTTATGGAACATCAACCTCAGCTATCCTAAGAAAAAAATATTTAAAAATATTAAAATGCTTTTAAGAGTCTACACTAGTCACACGAAAACTCTCGCACACTAATGTTAAACCTATGGGAGCGGTCTTTTTGGAATTCTCGCTTGCATTTAAATATTTTTAAATAAAATATTTTTTCATATCATACCTGATCTCGATATCTAACGTTGTGTGTTTTTACTTTTTCGACTTTTGTTGCAATTTTTTTATATGAGGACACTTTCAATTTCACAACCGTTTTCAACTAGTTTCATTTCACAAAAGTGAAAAGGTCCGAATTAAAAAAAAATGTAACAAAACCCGAAAAAGTACAAACGCACAACATTAGATATCGACCGGAAGTATCCCATGAAAAAAAGATTAAAAGTATTATGAATGCTCCCACAGATTTAACATTAGCTTCCGAATGTCTTCGCGTGATTATTGTAAACTCTTAAGACAATATGATTCATATCACTGGACTTTAAACGCCTCATTTGTAATGATACACATACCATAAAATCCGTGAAAATGAAATCTGTCTATAACGGAATCCAGTTTTCAATTTTAAAATTACATGTTCTCAACAGAAAGAATACCAACAATTATACCTGCTAAGTTGAAAACCTGTATAAAGTGAAAATTTTTCCTGTTTTTTTCTATTCCGTTTTGAACGTGTTATTGAATCAATATTTGAGAAAGCTGATTGCGTAGTTCAGTATTACGTATTTTTGTGATTACATATTTTAAATTTAAAACAAGTCGAGTCGGCTATTAGAAAGTTGGTAAAAATCTTTTTGCAAATTTATTTGGCTGGGAGAGGGGAGGGGCGCCAAAATCCATGTTTGCCCCGGGTGTAAAAAAAGCTAGTTTCGGCACTGAACTTCCGAATTATAAGATGGAAGAAAAGCTGCAGTCTTAAATGGCATATATGTGTGTAAACTCTGATATTTTTCTAATTTCTTAAACGATTGGCTTTGCAAATACCAGTTGCAATAGCAAAAAAGTTTCAAATTTGCTCTTCATAGTGTTAAAAGATATTTACATCAAAATAGTTTAAAAGTTACGAACTTTAAAATTTTATACGGTTCCTAGGTCCTATAAGTTATATTTGGAAAAACTTTCTCCATACTCTAACAGGTAAAACAACAAAACTTCCTTTTTTGCGCGACCAAAACTTATCAAGTTATGGTACTTTGATTTTTGGAAGTTTCAGCGTTTTCTATCCCTTAGAGACGGAAAAACATGTTTAATCCAAATGCGAAATTCAAAATTTATTGACAATAGTGTGTTTCTGTATTAGTATTCCATCTTATAGGTCAGCACGGGCCTGAGGGCCTGCCGGGTTCGGGCCAGTTTTCATTGAGGCTCGAGTCGTACCTATCTCTCTTTCCGAGTCTAACTTTTTTTTCTGCAGACTTGAGCGGGACCAGGCCTGGACTTCATTCTTCCTTGAGGTCTACAAGGGTCGAAATTTTCAGCCCCAGTCCCGACTCAACCCAACCCATATGAAAATCATTGCCCGAGCCTGGTCCGTGCAAAATCGGTAAAATGAGACCCCAGCACAACAACTTTTGCCAGTAATGTATAGATTTTTAAATGGTCATTATTGTACTATTAAAATTATTTTTAATGAATAGTACATACATTTCTAGGCAAAAGAATTAAAACACACCTGTGAAATAGAATCTGTCTATGACGGAAACCTGTCTTAAAAGGAAAAATATCGTGATGCGTGCAAAATGAATACAATAATCCGTACAAAAAGCATATTAATACATATAAAACAGACGATGTACCTGCTAAAAATAGAACCTGTCTAAAACGGATTTCTCTTTTAGTTTATTCTATCTTTACAAGAAGAAAGTATTGGATTCGTGAAAACTTTCAGTTTTTGATGGATTTATATGTTTTAGGTGGTCCTGAACACGATTTGACTTTTTTTTAAACAATGTCTGTGTTGTGTGCGTGTGGGATAAAAATTTTGTGGGACTCTCAAGAACTAATGCACTGAATTTAATAAAACTTCAGATTCAGTTAAAGCTTAATATAAATTGGTGCTGATTAGTTTTTGATGTAAATCGCTCAAAAGGTGGCGCTGCTATGCTGCCTTTTTCACGATTTCTGCAATAGCTCTATCTCAAGAAGTAATGCACAGATTTTCATCAATTTTCAGATTCAGTTAGACGTTAACATAAATTGCTGTTGATTAGGTTTTGGTGTAAATCTCCCAACAGGTAGTGCTGCTATGCTGCATTTTTCAGGATTTTAGCGATAGTCATATCTCAAAAATTAATGCACGGAATTACGTCAAATTTCATATCTGTTAGACCTTGACATAAGTTGATGTTAATTAGGTTTTGGTGTAAATCATATACCAAGTGGAGCTGCCATTCAGCATTTTTATATTATAAAATGCATAATGTGTGCAAATACTTTAGTGCAGCCCTGTACGAGGATAGTTCGAAAAGTTCTCGTCCTGACAAAGAAAATTCAAGATTTTTGACAATATTTCATTTTTCAACTTGCAGCACAATACATTTCAGAAGATTCCTGAGAAATGTTCATTCTTTGGCGTTTTTGTTGACGTTCAACAAACAAGGCACGCATCGAACGGAAAGCTTTTTTATACCCAAAACATCGTGTAAAGTGTAGTGGACACGGTCTATCGAGATATTTGCAATGTCAGCAAGTTCGCGTATCTTCAATCGACGATCATTCAATAAGGCATTGTGAATTTTTGAGACGATTTCGTCTCAAAATCATAAAGGAGAGGGTGGGGATGCAACTGACCCACACTGTCCTTCCTAAATTATGTCTTTGATTTCTATTCATTTTATCATAAATTAGTGTGCAGTGGTGCACACTAAAACACTTCTATTTAAAAAATAGTGTGGTAACCTGGATAGGTTACCACTATTTTTCAATAGGAATGTTTTAGTGTGTACCTCTGCACAACTTAAGATAAAATGAATAGAAATCCAGGGCATAATTTGGGAGGGCAGGGTAGGGGCAATCCCCCTCCCCCGTCGATTTTTAAAATAATTTTTATATAAAGTGTCTGCTACTGATCCAGTGAGCATCCTGTGAATGTCTAAAAATGACGCTTACTGGACAAGCAGAGAATTCACATTCTATTTATTTTATCTCGTCCTATTGTCATCATATACATGGCAGAAAATGATGTTCACAGAACGAACATAGAAGTCTATTTTTGCTCAAAACTGGATGTTCTCCAGTCAGTGTTGAATTCGGGAATTTTTTTCCGGGAGAGATTTCTGTGGCTCCGGGGTGGGGGGGAGGGATCAACTTTTTAACCATCAAAAGATAAAATCTCAAATCTTCCGGGGAGGGGGTGTATCCCCGGGCCACCCCCTGAATTCAACACTGTCTCTGGATAAGGATGGGATATTGAGGCTTTATCCTTCATATGACGTGTATCGTATGTCGTTAGGACGTTATTGTGCTGTATGGGATTATGAGTCGCCTGATATCTATCCCCAGTATATCTGCCCCCATACGTCGCATTTAGGTCACAGCAGAAGGGGATACATATCCAGGTTCACTTTCTTCGAGAGTCGGATATCCGACCCCAGTATATCTGCCCCCATATCAGAAGGGGCCATATATCAAAAACTAGTTCGTGTTACTTTCGTCGAGACCTGGATAACCGTCCCCTGTATATTTGCCCCCGTACTTCATCTTGACGTCATAGCAGAAGGGGACATTTATCAAGGGGTAACATATCCGATGCTTGGACCTTTTACTTTTGAGGGGAGCATTGGATATCCTACCCCTGTATATCTGCCCCCATACGTCATCTTGAAGCCACAGCAGAGGGGACACATATCCAGTGCTAGAATATTTTCACGCTCGTCGAGAGTTGGATATCCGACCCCTGTATATGTATCCCCTGTTACGTACAGTTTTTATTTTTTGCCGTGAACTAATATACGTCCTTATTTATCTAGAAATCGGTAGACGTCATTCAGATTATAACACACCAATTAGATACATATATATATACATAATTGAAACAATATAAATATTGTTTGAATTATGTATTGTTATATTTAATAACATTACATAATTGAATTTTGTTATATATAATATATGTATTAGGTTTCAATGTATTGAATACCATATATCTATTGAAATTTGTAATGTAAAAATTATTTCTTTTAAATAATTTTTTCCTTTTTTAAAAACGAGTTATAGTTAGATGGCTAGAAATTATTTTCAAATGAAAAAATATATATATTATTGCTGATTTTCCATCTGTGCCTAATTCCTGTTGATAGCACATACGAACAAAACAATAACGAAAAATAATGTCGATTGCACAGATTATAAAACACCTTCCAACTATTTTTACGTATTACATTTATCCACTATCAGTTTTTCGAAATATATTCTGAACTTTCATGCAATGTTAAAGATTAAATAACTTTCTTTGAATTTGTTCAAGAAATACATGATCAAAATATACTTCAAATAAATTCTGCCACTAGACCGTAATGTAATGTGTCCGAATTCTTTTGTGTACCTCGTGTAAAAACTATAAATGCTAGATATAGCATTTTTTTTATAAGGAACTTGCTGTATAGCATTTCTTACGACCCTTTTCAAATCAAAGGGATGTGCTTACTGACACATTTCTGAAATCATTTTTGTCCAGAAACGCATGAAATTGGCAGGTGTTGTTAGTCAGAAACTATGTAATCAAAAGACATTTTCCATTTTTTTTGGTAAAGACAGAAGAACTTTCTTGAAATGCTGTCAAATTCGGCGTTTAAACCGAATTCCCTACACGGAAGCGCGAGAAAGGGGAAATGCTTGTCACGTGAAAACAATTGCTTATCACTCGATAGGTAATTTATTTGCCAAACGCTATTCAATTGCAAATCCCTTCAATAATCAGGCTTGCCAATTTTATACCTTTAAATTTAAATATGAGTTAGAAAATGTCTCAGAAAGTTCCTCATTGTTGAGCAAGGAATTTGAAAGCTACCTTAATGACATATATCAATTTTGTGGTTTTTATTTGTCAATATTTTCCCGAAAGTTAGAGCACGAACGGACAGACAGTCAAAACAAAATTATAAAGACATGTCTCACACATACATTATTACACCCTTTCCAACACGACGAACATATACATTAAGCTACAGTTTACGCTATATCTTTTTATATCTACATTTTACGCTATATACTTTCTTGAAATGGCCTCAGAAACTGCGTGGTCCGGCGACTACCAGGGACACGAAAAACTAAAGTGCATGAAATTCACTAACTATTAAGTGAAAATTTAAGGTTGTTCTCAAATTCCCTCCTGAACAACTTGAAACTTTCTGACTACTTTTTCTAACACATTTTTAAACCTAAACGCATAAAATTTGCAAGCCTACTATAAAAACGATGGAAATTGGATTGAGTACTACATTTGTGATAAATAAATTATTTATCAAGTTACAAATGATTGTTGTCACGTGACGACCACTTTTTCCCCTTTCCCTCGCTGCCGCGTCCGGAAATTCGATTCAAAACGCCAACTTTCAAAGTATATTCTGAAAGAAATTTCTGTCTTTACCAAAAAAAGGTAAAACATCATTCGATTACATAGTTTCTGTACTCATAAAAAATAGACATTTGTTCTTTAAAAAATTAGTAATTTTTTTAAAATAAATATTTCTGTAAATCCCTTAGTCAAATCAAAACTTATAATTTTCATATCAAATGTGAAAAAAGTATTCAAAAAAGTCATTCCGGCCTGCACCGGGGGGAAAAGGTAGCTTCCATATTCCATGGAATTTCAAACAGCTATATCGCAGCCGTTTTTTAAGATAAAGCCAAAACAAAATATGCTCCGGAATCCATGTATCATGATCTAACAGTTCACGGAAACAACTTTTGAAATTTATAATTTTATTTTACATCTTTTAGAACATCTTTTTACATTTTTTAACTGGCCTCCACTTTGAAACTAGATGGCGCATGATGCTGGCCAACGAACTCGGTCGAAACTTTGGTATGTTCTGTACACATGATCAGTCACATTCGTATCGGTTCATAAATACGAGAGTTATAGCATAACAAAAATCAGGTTGTTTCAAAATGTCAGCCTCCCTAGAATTTCAAACTGCCATATCTCAGCCGTTTTTTTTTTTTTTTTAAGATAAAACCAAAACAAAAACTGATCCGTAATCCTTGTATCACAATCTAACACTTAACGGAAACAATTTTTCAAATTTAAATTTTTTTGTTCATCTTTTTGAGTTTTTAATAAATTAAAAAAAATTAACTGGCCGCCATTTTGAAACAAGATGGTGGATGAAGCTGACCAACGAACTCGGTTGAGACCTTGGTATGTCCTATACACATACTCAGTCACAACCAAATAGGTTCATAAATAAGAGCGTTACAGCATGACAAATATCAGATATCTATATCTATATCTATATCTATATCTATATATCTATACTAATAAAAGAAAGTTTCGCTCTGTGTGTGTGTGTGTGTGTGTGTGTGTTTGTCTGCGATGGCTAGCAAAATCTAGCCCACCTAGAAGTCTGAAAATTTAGGTGTGGATAGCCCAAGGTCTGGCAATGTGTACCTGAGTCTCAGAATTTTAATATTTTGATAATTACCCATCATATTAATTATATTCTCATTAAACATCGCATCAAAAATGCCATCTTAATCAAAATGGCTAAAGAAAAGAATTGCTGTTGGGATTTGCAAGCGGAAATGAATGAATTCGAAATTATTTTACGAATTAGCGAATTTTAAGAAAACTAATTAAGATATCAATTTGAAAATTTCTGAGCATATGTAGAAAAAAAAAATCTGCATCCGACTATGCGATTTTTGAAAAATTCGGCCGGTATTTTTTCTTAATTTATGCAAAAAACTGCCAAAAATCTGCCGGCGCCAGTGAAATAAATCGGAGAGAGTTTCAGACAGGGATCTGCTTTCATTAAAAACTAAACTACGAAGAGATCTATTTCTCTGGCCGATCCCTCCATTTAGTTTGCGAAAATGAAAGTAAATAATTGCCAATTTTTACTAATGAACAAAAATTTAGATAACTAATTAAGATATAGATCTGAAATTGAGGATGGGTAAAGTTGTCCTCTGCCGGCTATTTTAGCGTAGCGTCTTTGTTATGTTCTAATTATCAGAAAAATTTAATTATTTTTTTAATGATCGCGTTAATGTAGGTGAAGGTGGTTTTCTTGAACAAATTATTCGTTATATTTGCGAGTATAGGGAGGGAGGGGGTTAACGCCTTGCTCTGAGATTGTTATTATCTTTGGCCCGGGCAATGCCGGGAGTGTAGCTAGTACTAATATAAAACAAAATTGCTGTGTGTGTCTGTGTGTCTGTCTGTCTACGATGGACAACGAAATGTAGCGCACCTAGAAGTAAGAAAATTTAGATTTATGTAGTACAAGGCCTGATCTGATGCACCTGGGACTCAGAATTCTAATATATTGATAATTACCCACGATATTAATTAGAATCTCATTAAACATCGCATCGAAAATGCCATCTTTTTTAATAAAATGACTAAAGAAAAGAACATCTGCTCTCAATTTGCAAGTAGAAATGAACAAACTTGAAATTTATTTATTAATTAGCGAATTTTAAGAAAACTAATTAAGATATTGATTGAAATTTTTAATCATAAGTAGAAACATTTTCGACATCCGATAATGCAATTTTTGTAAAATTCGGCCGGTAATTTTCCTTAATTTTTACAAAAAACTGCAAAAATATGGTGGTGTGTATGCCTGTGTATGCACATGTGTGTATGCATGTATGCCCCCACATGTACACATACATGTGTGTATGCATGTATGCCCCACATGTACACATACATGTGTGTATGCATGTATGCCCCCACATGTGCACATACATGTGTGTATGCATGTATGCCCACATACATGTGTGTATGCATGTATGCCCCCACATGTACACATACATGTGTGTATGCATGTATGCCCCCACATGTACACATACATGTGTGTATGCATGTATGTGCATTTTACAACGTTAAAAAAATCCGAGAAAGTTTCAGACATGGATCGGCTTACATTAAACACTGAACTACAAAGATATTCGTTTCTCTGGCGATCCCTCCATATACTTTGCGAAAATGAAAGGAAATAATTGCCAATTTTTACTAATGAACAAATATAACTAATTAAGATATAGATTTGAATTTGAGGATGGGAAGGGGTGCCATCTGGCGGCTATTTTAGCGTTATGTTCTAACTATCAGAAAAATATAATTCTTTTTTTTTAATGATCCCGTTAATGTAGGGGAAGAGGATTTCCTTGAACAAATTATTCGTTATATTTGCGGGTTTGGGTAGGTGTGGGGGGGGGGGGGTGTTAAGGCCTTGCTCTGATTTGCACAAAACAAATTCCATTTAAGAAATTTAACATTTTTAGCTTCTCCCGTATCGTTTTATAAATGTTATATATAGAGAATACCGGAAATTTCAAATAACGATTTTCGTAAAAATTAAATTTATGTTCCTAATAAAAGTACACAACCCGTATTTACTTGATGCATACCAACAAACAAAGTAAATGAATTGTTGTTGAGCACTTGATCAAGCTCCCCCTGGCGGGAAACACTACAAGCTTTTTTTCTCTAACAGTGCTTTGTTATCTCGGGTTCTACGGGCCCGATCACGACGGGCTATGGTTAATTCGACTTTTCGATCGCGTTACAGACTTTAGTTTTACCTTCCACCGCCAGGGGCCCATAATTTTCTCGAGTTCTATGGGCCCGATTTCGACGGTAATTGGTTCATCCAACTCCCTTGATACAACAGGTACCCGTGTCGGATGTTCTAATCTAACAAATGGCGTACCCTGGTGTTAGTAAGTGGAACTAAATGATTTTGCTGGCGTGCACGTCACGCCTACTATATGGTACCGGAGGCAGCGGGGACACGTGTGGGAGTTTCGTTCGGAAGATGATTTATTTGAACAGAGTGACTCCCCTGTGAAAGATGGAACTAAAAGACTTTGCAGCGCATGCGCTTCATGCCTACTATACGGTGAACACGTGTCGGAGGTTCGTTTAGATGAGAATGCGCATCCTGTCGGCGGTAGGTGGAAATAGAGGATTTTCCGTCATGTGCGCAGCACTTTTAAATAAATGATTTCCCGTACGGCTGCAATAGGTAGCTTTTTGTATTGAAAGCTACCTAAAATATTTTAGAAGATAGAATATTTTAGTAATTTTCATTAAAGCATTTACATTTAAAAGAGAATACATATATAAATTTATATTTCAAGAAAAAAAAATTATTATAATAAATAAATGATTATAGATATAAGATATATACGTATATATCGTATATGTGATATTATTTATTTCTCTTTCTATATATGTATATCTGATATTATAGGACAAAGCGATTTTATATATATCACTCTATTTTGTATATGTATATACCTTTGTATAATAGGTGTGTGATATTTATTTCAAAATAATTAATAATTATTTTGAAATAAATATCACACACCTATTACACAAAGGTATATACAAATGTAGAGTGATATATATAAAATCGCTTTGTCCTATAATATCAGACATGCATATATATAAAGAGAGATAAATAAAATCGCTTTGCCCTATAATATCAGACATGCGATATACATTTTATATATATATATATATATATATAGAGAGAGAGAGAGAGAGAGAGATAAAAAATTCGCTTTGACCTATAAAATCAGATATGCGATATACACGCATGTATATAGAGAGAGATAAACAAAATCGCTTTACTCTATAATATCTGACATGCAAGTATATAGAGAGATATAAATAAAACCGCTTTGTCTTATAATAAAAGTTCTTTTCCAAAAAAGCAAAGTCTGAAGCATAGTTGATTTAATGAAATTAGCCTACCTCTTCTTTAAATACTCTTTCGAAGGTATGCAATCATGATTCAGTGGTTAAGATAAAAAAAAAACATTGAGTCATGATTAGATTTTGCTAGGGTTACAACCACGCAATCACTTTCAATTTATATTCTCACTACTATTTAAAACTGAAAAGCTTAAACTAATATCCAGTGATAGCAGCATTGCAAAATTCTACAAATTTCAGTACATGTGTTAAAGAATTGTGTACTAAAGAGGAATTCCTATTCGAAATACATTCTTTTTTGCATAGAACTAGTTTTTTTCCTGATTAAAAAAATTTAAAAGGGAATCTATTTCGTGAAAGAAGTATTCTTCGAGAATAAAAGATTATTTTACAATGTGTCTGAAATTTTTTATAATGAAACTTTATAATTATTTTGATTCCGTTATAAATTCTCTAAAACTTAATTTCATTCTTTAAAAAGTATTCTTCGAGGTGTTTTTAGAAGAAAAAATATTTATGAATGATACAACACGAGTCGAAAAAAGTGTGATTGTAATAGATAGTATTTATAAGAAAGTGAGAAAGTATCAGGGCACGGACAGCCCAATCGTTAGCGTATCAATAATAAAATAATAAATTCGAGCTCAAGTTCGCGGGCTCAAAACCGACGCAAACGAATGAAACTAAAAAGTCCTTATGAATAAGACATGTTGGCTTTCTGATTTTAAAAGTAATATAATTTTCCAGCGTACGCGCAATCACATCGATTTCAAGATCTTTAAATTTTTCTAGCTTTGTTATAATATGATGACTATCATAATTTTTCAAGTTATGGAATATAACAGGGATTGTTTTACATTGCTTATAGTTCAAGTTACATTCCACATGTGTAGCTCCTCTGTATACACCTTACATACAGTGCCTAGAAGTAAATAGTGCTGTTATCGGCGTCAAAATTATATCTCTGAAATAGAGGACGCTGATAGATGGCGCTAGTGTTCTCGCCGCGGCTATGATAACTTTCGTTTGTACATAAACATCGTTTTAAATCTAATTTTTTCGGTAATAAATTAGTACTTTACAATGCTCTAGATAAAAAATAAACAAGAAAAAAAAATTAATAATGAAAATGCAGTTGGGGAGAAATGTAACTGCTTTCATAACAACTAATTGTAAAGAAATCAAACAGTTACAAAATTTATCATAGGACGTTTTTCTTCCAACAATATTTAGTTATTTCTAAAACAATATATTGGATAAATACATCATACTACGATATATTGTTGTAAAAACATGTCCTTTTTTATACATTTAAATTATTTTACCCCTATTCTGACAACTTTTTAATGGGTATTTATTGTTACATAACTTGTTTACATCCACTTAACAAACTAAGAGTAAATTGAGCTGTTAAAAATTTCTGTTGTTTCAGAGCTTAATTTTGGGTAAAATAATTTAAGGTATACCAGCAAAACATCAAATAAGAAATCTATGATTCTTTCAAATCTAGAAAAAAAAAATTATTTTCCTGAAAGTATTACAAGAATGCATTTTCTTTAAATTGGGGTAGATGTGCTAATCATCCTTTAAAAAAAATTATTTTAATTAATAGTTTTTATTATATTTTAGTTTTTTTTTTAAATATTATATTAATCTATCAACAATATTTAACCATTCTCATATTCACATTTCCCAATGTGAATCAAAATTTTAATAAAAGAAATAAATCAAACAATTTTAATTCCAGTAATAGACACCTTACAAAAAGTAAGAAAATGATTTTGTGAATGTATTAAAAACATAATTCAATGAAAGCATACTAATTAAATAAAATAGTCATGTTAAAATAAATTTAAAAGTTAGGATATCAATAATTAATAAAATATTTATGATAATAATTCATTCTTTAAACTATTTATTGTCATTATCACAAAATCAATATTTTAATTAATTTAGATAGAAAAGTTAAAATACTAAATTTAAAATAATTGTATAACACAGCTACGTAAATTCAAGCTCAAAACATTTTAATCTATAATAAATTTAATTAATAATGATTAGTTGTTAAAAATTTCTGTTGTTTCAGAGCGTAGTTTTGGGTAAAATAATTTAAGGTATACTAACAAAACATCAAATGAGAAATCTATGATTCTTTCAAATCTAGAAAAAAAAGAAAAATATTCTCCTGAAAGTATTACAAGAATGCATTTTCTTTAAATTTTGGGTAGATGTGCTAATCATCCTTTAAAAAAATTCTTTTAATTAATAGTTTTTATTATATTTTATTTATTTTTTTTTAAATATTATATTAATCTATCAACAATATTTAACTATTCTCATACTCACATTTCCCAATGTGAATCAAAATTTTAATAAAAGAAATAAATCAAACAATTTTAATTCCAGTAATAGATACAAAAAGTAAGAAATTAATTTTGTGAATGTATTAAAACCATAATTCAATGAAAGCATACTAATGAAACAAAATAGTCATGTTAAAATAAATTTAAAAGTTAGGATATCAATAATTAATAAATCGTTATTTCTCCTCTCAATAAATCGCTCATCAAAATGCGATTCACACACAACTGAATATTGGTTCAAGTCTTTATCGGCTCGAAAATTGGTTTTTGTTTTTAGGGGCGGAAAATAGAGTTATTTTAGTTTTGTTACTTTTATATCCACTTGAACATCCAGAAACGAAGCATGTTCGATCAGCTTTTCTTTTCGTAGTATTTGCGGAATTATCCATTTTAATTTATCATTAAAGAAGCATAGTATATGTTATAATATATGTTTACTTTAAAATATTAGAGAAATAGAAAAATTCGTATAGTTTGTTTGAAAACATAGAGGTAATTATATCAAAACTCATATTAGGATCAAGCCTTTTAAATGAAACTTCAAATGCAAATAACCACGGTGGGAACTCGACGCCCTCTGGGGGGAGAATTTGGTTTTCCTCCTTTCTGACACATTTTTTTCCTTATGGTTGTATTGGCGATAAGCACACTAGTTACTTCTAGGCACTGTACCTTACAGGTGATTATGGTCACGTGTGTGTTTCTAACCTAATACTTTTTTACAAATTGAACACGGATCATATACAATTTTTAGTTTCGCAAACGTTTTATCGCATGAGTTATTGGCGAATCCTTAACAAAAAATTTGAATTTTATAATTATAGGTTATGTACATGGTTGAAAAATTATAAATTAGTATAGGTGATTGGTTATGAAATAAAATTTGTGATTAGCGAATTAATTTATTATAATTTTAGATAGTCACGTGACATACATTTAAAAAAATCCATATGTGTTATGGTAATGATAAGCTACGGCTGCCGAAGGCAGTCTAGTTCACAGCGGATTCCGGGCTCTGGTTAGCCCATACGAGGTCACGAACAAGAAGGGCCGGTTTACCCGGACACCTCCAAGGTGGTGCTCTTTGGCCTGGGGAAAGACGGGGGCCGAATCCTACCTGCGCCTCTCACCCTAACCCAAATGAGTGAAGTTCAGCGGACGCTGCGACTTGCGGTGTAGCCCAAGTGCAGGACACCACCACCTGACACTTGGGCGGACGCAGAGACGACCCGACGGCCTTGTTGCCAGAACCTCATAAGAGGATCCGGATTGTAGGCCATTGCCGAAACACCCCACGACCCATTACTGTAATCACGCCTTCCGATTATCAAATCCTAGGGAAGGAGGAAGCGACTAGTTCATCGGACGTGGCGAGCAGAAGGTGCTTCTTGCCAACCCGGGGCTTCGAAGAAAGTTAGTCCCTGACGCACAGACACGCCTTGGCTAAGGTTGTCCCCCACTAGAATAGCTTCCCGCGAGACAGAACCCCATAGGCGAAACTAGGACGTGGTCAAGCGACCCCATTCGAGGAGATCATACCCATATTTATATAACTACGACATTCATGCACTACTACATATATATAACTACGACATAAATGCACTACTACATATATACACTACTGCATGCAAAACATAACACAACACATAGAGATAAGGAAATCATACCTACCTGTTTACCTTACCTGTGGGTTCTCGAGTAGGACTCTTAACCCACTAATTATGCACCATGACCTCCAGCGCCGCAAATGCCGCGGGCTGGTTGATTTGCATTTAAACGTGGTCGGCGACCACGAAAAGCATTTGCGCTTCGGCCTGCCCTTCGACGACCCAGATTGCGGTCCAGTGTCCGAACAAGGAGGTCCTGGACTATGAGCCTCACTCCCTTGCGGCAATAACCGTCTAGACATAAGTCATGCATCCGGAAGTCACGAGGAAAGAATGTTTCTCTCTCGGACCACCAGAAGTTGCACTCGTACAGACAGTGTCTGACTGTGCTGACGCGCGTTCCGAAGAAATATACTGAGATGTTTCCGAAGAGGCGTCTCTGAAAGTCGCCGAAGGCGCCATGTCCCGTAAGGGCCTGGTTCACATAGAATTCTCCCTGCAGTCTGCGAGTGCGGACCCGCGGGAAAACCTCATACGTCGCTCGACCGTGCTCAGAATCGGTCCATCTTTCTTGCCAAGATGCTACGGCCCGACCCAGAAGAATTTTCTTGGCCTGGCGGCGCGTTTTCCTGATCTCCACGTCGACAGTTTGTCGTGTCGTGGCTGCCTTGGCCAACGCATCCGCACGTTCATTGTATACGTGACCGACGTGAGCACGAACCCAGCGAAGATGAGGCTCGACTCTAGTTTGCTTCACCAATTCCTTAATCTCAACAATTGCCTTGTGTTTTGGCACCAGGCTATTAAGCGCTTGGAGCACCGATCTCGAGTCTGAGTAGAGATCGAGCTCACTGAGACCTCGCAGATGGGCGTCTGTTATTGCTTCTTTGATCGCGTGAACTTCCGCCACAAATACTTCTGCATTATTCGTGAGACGAAACTGACTCTCTCGTTCGATTAGGCTCTCGACAACAGCAAGGAACGCACACCCAACGGTCTCGTTCATTTGCTTGGATCCGTCCGTGTAGTAGGAACACGTCGTCTTTGGGGTGAGGTCTTAAGTCCATGGGATCCACCGAAGGTCGTCTCTGTTGAGAGTTGGTTTCCACAGCTCGACAGTTCCGGGGTTTAGCCCAGTGCCGTCAATGCTTGCGTTCCAACGGACCAGAGACTTGAAGTCTCGGTCCAGCTCTGAACGTAGGTCGAGAGGCAAAACCCCTGCCAACACGTTTAGAGCATCCGTCGAAACCGTCTTGTAACACTTGGTAACGCACAGCAGTAGACCCCGCTGCGCGCTTAGTGACCGATTTTTCAACACTACTTTACCGTTGTACCAGACTAGTGCGTAGAGCATCTTGCGGAGGTGCGGCTTGATTCCCCAGCTCACTGCAGTAAGTCGGTTCATCTTGTGAAGTACCTTGAACGCCTTTTCCTGAACCTGGTCCAGGTGGGGCATCCAACTAAGATGACTGTCAATCGTAACCCTAAGTACTGTATGTTCCATCGATGTGCTACCTTGTGGCCTGCCATACGGATGGGCGTCGATGGCTGGTACTTGAAAGGTGCCCTTGGGAGGAACGATTGAGTGGCAGCACTTGGCGTAACTGTAAGTGAGGACGAAATCCATCGCCCAGCTGTGGATCTTCAAGAGAACCGGTCTGAGCACAGTCGCGAACCTCATGACCGCCTTTTGACGTGGTACCACAAAGACGTCATCAGGGAAGGTCTGGACCGCCCACTTCTCGTCAATTGGAACTGGCAAGCGATCCAAATCGTCCAAAAGGACGTTTGTTACAACCAGCCAGAGAGTCGGGCCGAGACACGACCCCTGAGGAACGCCAACGTTGTAGTAGTGCTCCCGTCGTGGAGGATAATCGAACGATACCAGGGTTAGTTGTCGATCATCCCCAGGAGATACGGCTCAACGCCGTAGTCCTTCAAGCATTGGAGGACAGCGGCTCGCCGTACGCTGTTGAAAGCGCTCTTGATGTCTAACGTAAGCAGACATGTGTTAGCTTCACGTCTCTTTGATTCGGCTATGTAGTTCAACACCTTTCGTTGCGCCTCTACGGTACTGACATTCTTGCGAAAGCCGTACTGATGCGGGTGGATCTTACCGTTGGTCTCTAGATAGAGCGCCAATCTTGCTGCGCACAACTTGTCTAGAATCTTCCCGAGGGTCGGGAGTAAACAAATCGGACGGTAGGAATCTGGGTCGTTCGGTTTCTTGCCGGATTTGACAAAGTAAACAGCAACCACCCGCTTCCAAGTCCGCGGAAAACAAGACTTCCTCAAACAGTGGTTATACAAGGCCAGTAACCATTGAGGATGGAACTGGAGGACCTTACGGGCGATCTCTAAACAGATACCATCGTGGCCGGGTGACTTGTTAGGCGGCAGCGATTCGACTGCAAGCTCCAGCTCTTCCAATGTGAACCAGTCCGGTTCGCCGGTCCTAATGATTTCGACCCGCGAGGTTTCGGCGGCCTGTAGGAAATGGTGTCTAGCAAGTGGATCCTGAGATTTCTCCCAGGTGGAGACCTCCTCACCGGAGGGAAGGACCAGCAAAACGGGCGCCTCCCGTCTCGACTTGTCCTTTACCCCATCAACTACTTGGCCTGGCCTATCCGTGACAGGTCCTTCGGAAATAAATTTCCTGGACCAGGCACGTTTTGAGCGCAGGATCGACTTCTTGTATTCTGCTCGCTTACGCTTAAAGAGGGCGCCAAGTGTCGCTCTCCGAGTCGGCTCCAGATTATTCTGGTAGAGCCGCTTCAGCGTGCGCAAACGAGATCTGATGCTGGTCAACGCAGTTGTCCACCAACATGCACCCTTGCGACGAACAAGCTTTCGGCGTTTGTGCTTCTGACACAGCTTCACCAAAGTTGACATCAAGTGTTCAACACCCTCCTCCGGGGTGGCGAAATCGTACCATCTCAGATCCGCTGTCTGCAGATCACGGAGGAACTCATCCAAGACTAAGTCCCTTGGGAACCAACGTCTGTTGGTTCCTCTAGGTTGACCTCAGCCTGCCTTCATAGGTCCATAGCATGAGACGGTGGTCACTGAGTCTTTAGATGTCGGTGATCCTCCAATCCGCAATGCGACTGGCGCAGAAATGGACGAGAAGGACGTCGATCCAGCCTTTCCCTTGAAGGCCAAGGAATGTGGGAGGACCGTCCGGGTCGTTAACGATTTCAATGTTTGCGTTCGAGGCGAAGGCAATCAGAGATCGCCCTCTGGTATCCGTGGGTCGCTGCCCCAAATCGTGGTCTTTGTATTGAATTCTCCAACCAGAACGACGTTGTCATTCGGGTATTGCATCAACAGCGTATCCAACGGTTCGAGAACGAGGTTGATATCTTCAGAAGGGACACAGTAACACGTTATTACCAGTACCCAACTGCTCGGCCACTTGCAAGGGATGGCCACCACATCCGGGTGTCTCAAGACCGTGCAGAAGGACACTCGCTTGCTCACCCAGAAGGCCGCCCGAAAAAGGTTACCCGCCGAGTGAACTTGCGCGTAGTCCCTAGGCGTACCGGTGACGGAGCCCTCGCCGACGTATGGTTCATTGAGTGAAACGATGTCTGTCTCTTGCGACAGAGTATCCTGAGCCAGTTGGTTTGCGGCCGCTATAGCAAGGTGGCAATTAAGATGTGCGAAAGTCGGGTTTATCCCCATGATGACGCTGTTCTTAATTGTTCGACCTCCAACTTGTGGATTTGACACTCATTAGAACCTGCGGCATGACTGGTCGACAATTGCTTGCCGTTTGGTCTCCGTTCGTTCCTGGTTCTGCAGTTCGGGCAGCAGAGCGCGTCCGCACTGCATTCTGAGGTTGTGTGATCCGAGACGCCGTACCTCCCACACAGGGACACATTTTGGCACACCTTCTGTGTGTGGTCGTACTTCCAGCAACAATAGCAAATCAGAGGCCTCTGATTTGGCCGGAAGTCTACCTGTCACCAACACACACTCAATTTGCGAACCCGCTCCACATGCTCATATGAACTCTCATCAATCGCTATTACGTGATTACGACCGCGTTTCCCTGTGAACGAAGTTCTGAGTTCAAGGGAAGCCCCTTGAAGAATCTCATTCTGCTCCAGGATTGCAGGAATCACGTCGGCATTGGATAGATCAGAGTCCACACCGAAGACAATGATAAACGGGGTGCGTCGACGCGGTCTCGAAATCGATTGATCGCTCACTAGTTCCGTCTTCCCTATTTCGGCCTCCAGCCTCTCGAGATCTGTGGTGCTGTCTGTTATAATGACAGAGATATCCCGCACACCTCTGATTCTGATTTTGGCCTTGATAGGGTCGATTTCGCTAGTTACTTTTGTCCGGATGAAATTGGAGGAAACGTCAGAGTGTGTGGCCGGTGTTTTCGGCTACACTATGAGGGCTAGTTCCTCTTTAGGTTTGGCTTTGGCTTTTGGCCTCTGCTTCCCCTTCTGGGCGGATTCCTTTGGATGGGGATTCACACCTTTTGGGCGTCCCGCCCGATCCATCTCCCGCTGTTTCTTCCTTGCATTCCTGGACACAACTTTGGACCAAGAGCCGTCCTCATCAGCCATTAATCCACCTAGCTGGGTTTCTGGAAGATCGTCTACGGAAGACGCGTCCGAATCATGAGATTGGACTTCGCTCTTCCTCGAATCTTTCTTACTTCCCTCACGATCGTCCTTAGAGCTCTAAGAGTTTTTCTTTTTCCTCTTTTTACGCAGCTTGCCAGCGCTCTTGGTCACTTTCCGTTTACTCCCCAGCTGAGGATCGTCGGGTTACCCGTCTTTGCGAGGCTTCACCTTGTTTCGAGAGGATTGATCAGAACCATTACGTCGCTCACTAGCACTCTGGGTTGCTTTTTGTTTACTCCCCTGCTGAGGAACTTCGGGCGACCCGTCTCCGTGAAGTTTCACTTTGTGTGTGCTTCAGACATGGGACGTGCCTGTCTTAGACCTCTCCGTCTGCACCTGAAACTTACGTTTTTGTTTTTCCATATTTTGATTCGGGTACGATTTACCGCCCGCTACGTCCGAATCTCCAGAAGGATTACGCTTAGTCTCTGGAGTTAGGCCATCCTTGTGACCCTTCTTTCCTGAAATGTACTCGTGGGGCTTTGCTTCAGTCTGATTACAGTTATACTCGGCTGCCGTCGACTCCTCCCGCGCACAATGTTATGTGTTATGGTAAGACAGAGGTCGCAACCGCCGAAGGCGGCCACGCGTCACCGCCGATTCCAGGCTCTTGAAGAACCCATGCGAGTCACGACCAGGGAAGATCCGGTTTACCCGGGGACTTCCTAGGTGATGCTCTTCGGCCGGGGGGAGAAGCGGGGGCATACGCCTACCTGCACTTCTACGACCCTTTCCCAAGTGAGATTTGATGACATATAGGTCGAAGCAACATTAGTGGAACCTTCCCTCTAAGGCCCACTAACTTTTCACTTGGGCGGATAGCGAGAGTGAACCCCAGCCTCGTTGCCGAAATCCCATAAGGGAAAACGGGTCCTCAGCCTAATGGAGAACACTCCCACTTCCCATTAATTTACCGCCCCAAGAAAGAACATATATCTTAAAGTCTGTATGAAAATAACTAAAAGTATGGATGCGTTTCTGTGGGTGGAAGTCTTTATATTATTAAAGATTTAACTTAAAATGCAATAATTTGTGTTTTATTTTTTGCCTACCCCTACATAAAGAAAAATAACTTTAAAAAATATATTACTACTAACTTACTATATATCTACTTACCTCGAGTGCACCCTACAACTAGGTCGTAAACTTGCTTTGGAAGAAATTAATTGAAATGTGTTCTTATCAGTGAATCTTATCTAGAGTGTTATCGCGATCAGTGATGTCGTCAAATCACGTGATCTTACTAATCTACCACCTGGTGGAAAATCCCTGACGTTAGAGACCATGTGACATACAGTCACTATGTATTATAAAAACAAATAATTTAAATTGTATTTTATTTTAAAAATCAATTAGACGAAACATGCTCATTTTAATTATACCTATACATTATGTCTACTACCATACCCCTTATAAATGACGTCACAGTATCCCATGGTCTTGCGATTTAAGCGAACACGTTACCGTTCACTCCTTTTAAGACAAGTGCCACAGAAGTTCAAATTTGGGTCAAGTCCAGTACATCATGGTTGAAATTTTAGGTAAGAAACGTTTATATATAAGTTTTAATATGGTAAAAATATATTTTAAACATTTAAAACATTTTTTTAAATAATAGACAAAGTAAATAGTAGAATACATATTTTATAAAAACAAAGTCAAAAGGTTTGTCAGGCAAGTTATTTATTTATCCTATTCATTAATCAAAAGACATTTTTAAGCCAGAATACTAAAAACCCAATTTAGTATAATTTTACTATACTTTACTATACAAGTTACAAAAAACATAAACGTGGAAATTAGTAAGCATTTTATTTAATTTTAAAACTATGGTGAATTCTACAGATATTCGATAAAATACCGTTTAACTATCAAAGTAATTGTATACCAAAGTACTTTCCAAGCCTTATTATAGATAATGACCGAATTTTTTGTGAAGGGATTTTTATTCAAACAGGGGACTCCTGCGATTTTTTGTCAAGGGGTCTTTTTATTCAAATAGGGCACGTATCCCATTATTTTGTGAAGGGCCCCTATAGTGTAATGTCGGTTCTCACTTCGAATGGCGGAAAAAAGGGGGGAGGTTAATTAACTGATTTTATGAAAGGTTTCCGTAATGTGAATTCTTTGGATTTTTTTGAAGGACCCTAGGCCATTTATTCAAAAGGAGATCTCTCCAATTTTTGTGAAGGGCTTAATATCTATAACTTTTTCCAGTTTCTTTCGAAGCGTCCCTGTAACTTTTAATTTTTTTTAATTAACTAATGCACTATATGGTTAAATTATATTTTATTTACATATCATTTCGATAATTGTGGAAGATGATTCACAAACTATACCGATACGCATCATTTTTCGTTCTTGTTTACTTTCTTACTTACTATTTTATGTTAACATTTGAATTCTTCGTACCCTTTTTTTTACCTTTTATATCCATTTTCACCTCTCCAAACGTAAATTTAAACATTCGAAAGTAAAATCTAACTTGCACTAGATAGTAAAGTTATATTATTTACTTATTTACATAAAATTCTGATTGCATTTGGAAAGTGTTTCATATACTATACTATGACGCATTTTTCGTTCTTATTTATTTATTGTTACTTACTATTATGCATTAACGTTAAAATTCTTCGTATACTTTTTGTGGGCACTCTGTATTTTTCGAAGTGCGTATTGTTAGCCTAAATTATATCGAAGGGCTATTGGGGGAAAAAAGGGGGGGAGCTATTAAATTTAGTGCAGTATAATTCTTATGGGGGCCTTGTATTTTAGCATAATGTGTATCGAATTCATTTAATTAAAACCCACCTCTTACCCCAAAAATTTTTAAGACCGATCAACTTTTAATTAGTATTTTTAATTTATTTCTTAATTACTATTTTTAATTTATTTCTTAATTACTATTTTTAATTAATTTTTAAATACTATTTTTCATTCACTTCCACCATACTTCTACATACTCTAATACTCAAAGTGCATATTCTAGTTGAGAAAAAATAATCTCGCTTAAATTCTTAAGTTCCCTCATTAACATATCTCTTAATGAGTAATTTTAATTAGCATTTTTAATTTATTTTAAATACTATTTTGCATTCACTTCTACTACATAACTCTAATATTTATACTGCATACTCTTGTTCAAAAAAAAAAAAAAATTGCTTCGAAAATTTCTAAGTCCCTCAATTAAAATTAAAATTAAATAAATTTCTATTTCGCTAAAATGAATCCGTTGAAACTCGCATCGTATTCTAGTAGATATTTCTCCGCGAAAAAAAAATGCTTCGAAATTTTCTAAGTCTCCCAAATAAAATTAATTTAAAAAAAATCCGAAATAATCCCCTCGTCTTATAGTTGACGCCCCGATCCCCCGCCCCACAGATCCCCGATCCACCACCGCACATATCCCCGATCCCTTATCCCCAGATCCCCTGCCGCACAGCTCCACAGGAGCCCTACTAACCTATGATTAATATGAAATTGTTAGTGATAGAAACTTGAAATTTTACATGTCTCTTACTTCAAAGACATAAATGCATCCACAGAAAAGTTTTTAAAAATTCAGAATTTTTTAACTCTGCAGGAACAAAATACATTCTAAAATTGTGATTTCTGCGATATAGTTGTAATAGAAGCTTGAAATTTGGCACGGCGATTACATTTAAGATGTAAATTCTCTTCAAGAATGGTTACAAAAAATTCGAAATTTCAAATAAAACATGAAATGAGCGAAAAACCTTCAATATATACTCTAAATTACCATTTATTTGGAATTAATTTTAGTTTTTCTCATTCATTTAAGTCTCATGTTCGTCTAATGCAGTATAAGAATGAAGTTTGCTCAAAATGTGACTTAATTAGTAATTTTTGAATTATCTGTGGCAATAAAATTTCCTAATGAAAATCGACACACAAATACCACTTCACAATTACTTCAACAATTACGCGATCAAAGCCACATGTTTTGATAGTATATGATAATGCTTTAAAATCAATGGAAGTGCAAATAAATTAATTGTGAGCCACATGTAATGATATGTAAGAGTTCCTGTTCTGATAAACTTGACTTACTAAAGTCATGTCCAGACATCCATAATCGTCCTCCTACTTTAATATATAGGGTATCTAACTATAAGTTGAAAGCTGATTATTTACCACCTAGATTTTTAGAATTACCCACTGTGAGTTGGTCCACAGAAATTTCCTCTCTGTCTAAATTTCGTCCGAATCATATAGCAGCTACATAAGTAAGTCATTATGGTTCGACCGTCGAGTCAACAGATACGAAACATTTTCGGGGAGAGGGGGCGGAGACTAAGATAGCAAAACTCGACCATTTCGTTTCGCAATCTATGGACACTTAAAAAAATATATATTATATCGGTTGACGACGGGTGGAAGGAAGGGGAAAAGGACACCTAACCGCTCCCCCGCTCAATCCGCCTTCGATAAAAACTGGCATAGTTTTAAATTTTCATTCTCCAATTTCGCATTCAGTGAGGTTACTGGTATATGCGCATGACTCGAGCAGAATTATTTTTTATCCGGGTTGTTTTAGCTAAGCACATATATACTATACTCTGTTCTCCATTGAACACTTTATGTATAGAATTTATACTCACTTTGCAAGGCTAAACAAACAAACAAGCGTAAAAAAGGTATAGCGTAAAATGTAGCTTAATGTATATGTTCGTCGTGTTGGAAAGTGTGTAATAATCTATGTGTGAGGCATGACTTTATGATTTTTTTTTTACTATCTGTCCATTCGTGCTCTAACTTTCGGGAAAATATTGACAAATAAAAACCACAAAATTGATATATGTCATTAAGGTAGCTTTCAAATTCCTTGCTCAACAGTGTGGAACTTTCTGAGACATTTTCTAACTCATATTTAAATTTAAAGGTATAAAATTGGCAAGCCTGATTATTGAAGGGATTTGCAATTGAATAGCGTTTGGCAAATAAATTACCTATAGAGTGATAAGCAATTGTTTTCACGTGACAAGTATTTCCCCTTTCTCGCGCTTCCGTGTTAGGGAATTCGGTTTAAACGCCGACTTTGACAGCATTTCAAGAAAGTTCTGTCTTTACCAAAAAAAGGGAAAACGTCTTTTGATTACATAGTTTCTGAATAACAACACCTGCCAATTTCATGCGTTTCAGGACAAAAATGATTTCAGAAATATGTCAGTAAGTACATCCCTTTGATTTGTGAAGGGTAGTAAGAAATACTATACAGTATGTTCCTTTTAAAAAAAATGCTATATCTGGTATTTATAGTTTTTACATGGGATACACAAAAGAATTTGGATACATTACGGTCTAGTGGCAGAATTTATTTGAAGTACATTTTGATCATGTTTTTCTCGAACAAATTAAAATAAATTTACTTAATCTTTAGTATTTAATGAAAGTACAGAATGTATTTCGAAAAACTGAAGGTGGATAAATGCAATAAGTAAAAATAGTTGGAAAGTGTTTTATAATCTGTGCAATCGACATTATTTTTCGTTATTGTTTTGTTCGTATGTGCTATCAACAGGAATTAGGCACAGATGGAAAATCAGCAATAATATATATAGTTTTTCATTTGAAAATAATTTCTAGCCATCTTACTATAACTTATTTTAAAATGGGAAAAAATGATTAAAAAAAATACTTTTTACATTACAAATTTGAATAGATATATTGTATTCAATACATTGAAACATAATACATATATTATATATAACAAAATTCCATTATGTATTGTTATTAAATGTAACAATACATAATTCAAACAATATTTATATTGTTTCAATTATGTATATATATGTATCTAATTGGTGTGTTATAATCTGAATGACGTCTACGGATTTCTGTAAAAGGGGATACATATACAGGGGTCGGATATCCAACTCTCGACGAGCGTGAAAATATTCTAGCACTGGATATGTGTCCCCTCTGCTGTGGCATCAAGATGACGTATGGGGGCAGATATCCAGGGGTCGGATAACGTCCAAGCATCGGATATGTTACCCCTTGATAAATGTCCCCTTCTGCTATGACGTCAAGATGACGTACGGAGGCATACAGGGGACGGTTATCCAGGTCTCGACGAAAGTAACGCGAACTAGTTTTTGATATATGGCCCCTTCTGATATGGGGGCAGATATACTGGGGTCGGATATCCGACTCTCGAAGAAAGTGAACCTGGATATGTATCCCCTTCTGCTGTGACGTATGGGGGCAGATATACTGGGGATAGATATCAGCGTCACCTGGGATTATCCACCCCATGTGACGTTTTAAAAGTCATAAACAGGTCGTGTAATTCGTTCATCGCGAAGCGAGGGGGGGGCATGTAGAGGCAAAAATCTATAGGAGAGAGAAACAGCTGGAAGAAATGCGGTAAACATAAACAAAGGCTCCTATAGAAAATGCCTATGCATGCAACTGAAGGATAAATCCACCGCGGGCACAGTGATAAAGCCAAAATAAGCTAGAGAAAAAATAAAGAAAATAAAAGACTCTAAAATTGGAACTGTATCTCAAAAGTCCCTATAGAACGGAATAACATAAATTGGAGCTATATTCGTTGAACAAGAGAATGATTTCATGAGTAACAATGAAAGTAACATGAAGATCGGATAAATAGAAGATGAGAAAATCCGTAAAAAAAATATGTGTAGATTTACCACAAGGCGATAGGGATGAAAATCTATAAAAGCTTATAAATATGGTTCGATTTTTCCAAAATTTTAGGAGGGGGTGGGATATAAACTTAGTCCAAAAAGGCAAAACCCTATTTGAGTGATGAATGGAGGTGGGATGAAACAGCTGGAAGAAACGAGACAAACACCGAAAAAGAGTTGAAAAAAGATAAAGGTATCTGTCAGGTTTCTGACTTTAACAGAACCTATGTTGTATATATCTAGTTAATTTAATTAATTATATTTAATCATTATTGTATTCAGATATATATTTTATTTTCCTGTAAATTTCTGTATGTGATTGACAATGGAATTTCCCTGATCCTCACAGCTATTTGTGGGGTGTTCACAGAGTCATTATGAAAGGAATCCGGTTTTTTCAATGTGGATACAATGCGCATTGAATTCCTAGCGAACTGATTTGGGAAGATAATAGAAAAGAGGGAACGTTCTAGAGAAATGTATTTACAGGTGTGGAAAATCCATGAAGGAGGAAAGACAGGCCCCGAAGATCGAGAGAGTGGGGTGAAGTGTATGACATGAGGCAGTCGCTGGTGTGCAGTGGAGTGAGTAGGACAGGCAGTGTCCTGGGAGAGAAGCTATGTATACGGACCAGACTGGAGAGAACGTGCATCGGACAGTTGGTCCAGGGGTGGACGAAATACAGCATAGACGGAACAGATCGGAATAGACCTGAGGTCTAGACTGTGCCGGGGGTAGCGAGGTGACATACCGCCGGATATATATATATAGTGCGAGTATGGGAATCATCTTTTGAGGTGGTTGTGATTTGGCTCCACCGGAACTGTGTGTATTAGTGGTGCGTAACGAAGTAGCGTGAAACGTACGATCAGGGAGATTGTCATTTGACAGTCGTTTACGGCAAGTGCTAATAATAAATATGGACCAATAAGGACTATTACTGTAACATTTTTTTGTGCTAATTCAATCAATAAATTATTAGTTGATTATTTAAGTGAGTAACAAATTACCCGATGGACTCGGGAGCCCTCAGTCAGCTGGGGTGCCCCCTTCCAATCGATGGCTGGGGCTTTTGCGGGGTGTACCTTCCAGCGTTCTGCTTTACGTTGAATTTCGTCTGCACGAATACAGACTGAGCCTATTTCTAGGTCGCTATTCATATGGAGGGCTCTTGTGAGAAGTAATTTTTTCTCCACCTGCCTATCTAGGAGCATTGCACCGGCCAGTATTTTAATAGCTGCCGTACTGGTAGTACGGGAGCATCTTGTTATCTGGAAGAGAGCTGATCTATGAGCCAAAACCGCATCCGCATATTTGCTACTAAATTTCTATAAAAAGGACCCGAATTCGAACCCTGTGGTCAGCCGATGGTGTATTCTCGTTCCAGGGATGAGATTTCTGTTTGGTAAACTACCTTCCTCTCAGAAAGCAAACTTCTAACCAGATTGAATAGGTTTCTAGGGCACTTCATTTGACTTAGACCCAGAAAGATCGAGGGCCACCACAAGCTGTTAAAGGCTCCTTTGATATCCAACAGGACGGAACAACAATCGTTGTCCCGATTTTGACAACCTTCTATTGTCATACGCAGCTTCTGGAATGCGTCTTCCGTTCCCATACTCGGAGTAAAACCAAATTGGCATGGATTCATGAACCCATGTGATCTAGAATGGTAATTCAATCTATTGGTCACAAGTAAAGTTGCAAAGAACTGGTTTATTTCCAGTGGATCCGGTTTATTCCCCAAAAGACCTGGTTTATTCCCAAAAAACCCGGTTAATTCCTCAAAAGACCGGTTTATTTCCAGGTTTAAACTGGGTTTTGTCCAGTCTTTGTAACTCTAGCTCACAAGTTTGTCTAGAACCTTTCTCCAGGCGGGCAATAAACATATCGGACGATAGAAGCTGGCCAGCCCACGATCCTTGCCCACTTTACTAAACAGAACAATTGATTTGGAAAGACACCATCTGCTAGACATTTGTTCATGAAAAATGTTTTATTTGCCCTAAAGAGAAGTTCTACAATCTCGAGATGTATTCCATTCATCCGCGGAGCTTTGCCACGATGACCGCCTCAACCTCATTCTGGGTGAATTCCGGGTCGTCGTCCCCTAGAGCGAAATCCTGAACAGCGCGGTGCTCATTGTCACTTCAAAAGTGATAATCCATGAGCTAATCTATTGCCGAGTTAAATTCCTTGGTTCGGCTCCTACCCCGATCGTGAATTGCACTATTTTAAACGGTTCAAGGATTTACCTCGAGCCCAATCAAATGAGGTCCAAATGGTTTTCACTGGTCAATGTCTTCAAGATACTGGTAATGATCTCACTTGGCCCGGCGTATCGATTTTCTAAAACGGCCCTGGAGTTTACAAAAAAGTATTTCGTACTCCTTTCTTTGATCCAGGTTGTCATTGCAACGCTGGAAGCGACGTCTTTTGCCATTTGTTCAAACGGCAGAAAGAACGCTCTTGATCGCTAGACTTTCACTCCACCAAGGAACAATTTTAACCCGAGGTCTTTTATTTCTCTTGACATCTGCACATATATCCTGCAAAATTTCCGTTAATTGAGCGACGCTCTCGTTGACTGACTTCCCATCTAGCCAGGCCGTCTCACGAGGTTCGAGCTCCCATTTGACCAAACGAATGGACTTTACCCACGAATGGCAACAACCGCACCTCTGAGGGTAATTTCCTTCGGAAAAAGACTGTTTATTGGACGAAGGGGAAGATGTGTTAAAATGTTCTTCACGCCTATTGGCGCTTTTCTTCTCTTTACCCACAGATGACGTTATATGGGTAAAGTCCATTGGTCTTCGAAGTCTGCCCAAAGCTAAATATATCCAGCTTTTGCCTTGGGACCCGATGAACGTGCCTTCACTGGTGGGGTCGTTCCACACCTCTAAATCATTCTGAGCACAAAAATTTAAGGAAAGGGCAACTGACGTCACTGTTGGTTAAATTACTGTTGGTTTGGGAGAAAACCTGGTTGTTCTTTACAACTCCTACAGTACACATGAGATGGAGCGATTTGATTGGTCTACGTTAAACTGGTCTGTGATATGATTGTCCTACGTCACAGATAATATATTCCACTATATGTTATCTGTATTATATCTGTATGAATATATAGACGCTTTCAGTGTGACGTCAGTGATGACGTTTTGGTTGGATACTGACTCCAAACAAACGGTTGCTATGTTTCATTTCTTATACAATATAAATCGTAAAAAATGTTACCGCTGCATATAATGTATTGAAACACTTTACCGTGAGCTATAGCTATAAGATATAGCTACATATATAAAATATAACAGAAAATACAACATAGCAACCGTTTGTTTGGAGTCAGTTTTCAAGCAAAACGTCATGATTGACGTCACGACTGAAAGCGTCTATTATCTGTGGTCCTACGTCGCCATGACGATTCCTGTAATGATAGCTGCGACAAAAATGTTGTGGTAGATTAGTTGATGGAACTGTTTGTTTGTAAACAAACATGCCCTTTCCTTATAGAATAAGGTCACCCTGGTCGTCGGACTTGTAAAGAGGGTACCCCCAAACCGAGCTCTTGGTATTTATATATCCAAATATTACAATGGACTTGTCCGTGGGACTGTCAAACAGATCATGAAGCAGCTCCGACTGGGAAGTGATGTCAATGCCATCTCTTTGTGGCGGCAAATAGACCGAAATCACAAGAATTTTTACATCTGCACTTAAGTCAGACTGCACCGCAGCGTCTATTTCCGTCATAACTTCCACCGCTGGAACGATTTTGTTCAAGACGTAGACCACAGATCTCGCTTGGACCTGAGAGTAGAACACTGTTTCCCCATCTGGAATACCATCAACTTTACCTTCAGCGAACACATATGGTTCCTGAAAACAGCAGGGGCGGACTGGTACAGTTTGGCCCACCTCGCTAGACTTATGCGTTGGCCCACCAATCGACAACCCCATTGTTAAAATATTTCAATACTGACTATCAACACGGCTCTTTGCTCTAATTCTATGAAGATGACTTAACCCTAATTCGAATCATATTAGCATCTTTGTAATCGTTAATTATCAATAGGTAGTAATTTTATCGTAAACAAAATCTTGGAGGGAGGGGAGCTTAACTTGGTACAAAGCGAAACGACAAAACGAAAGACATACAGCGATTGGCACAAAACGATGGGCGCGTCGCTTTGCACCAATCGCTGGTCGCAGACAGCCACCATATGTGACGTCATGATAATGAATGAGCCAGCCCGGTATCTAGTGTAGCCCTGCTGTTAGACCGGGAGGCGGCAGCACAGACAATCACCTCATCGAGTTCACGGCTGAAATTCCAGAATTAGTTAAAACTTGATTCGCATATTAAAACGCAATCGGTCTGCCAAGTCATATCTTGGTGGAAAACACTCGAAAACCCGATTTTAGCGGTTGGCTCGTAGGTTTACCATTGTGTTTGCCTGCTCTCAGTCCTCCATGTTTTCATAGCTTTGGGTGCAGGAAAACACAATGGTAAACCTACGAGTTAACCGCTAAAATCGGTCTTTAAGGTGTTTTCCACCAAGATATGACTTGGCAGACCGATTGCGTTTTAATATGCGCATTGAGTTTTAACTAATTCTGCAATTTCAGCCATGAACTCGATGAGGTGATTGTCTGTGCTGCCGCCTCCCGGTTTATGTGTTTAAGATGACATTATAAACGTTTGCCTTAAATATTTCGGATGGTTACCTGACAATACTTCTTGTCTCATCGTGATAATATTCACCACATCGACGTTTCACTATAGATATTCTCTTTTCCGATAGAAAACTTCAATTTCAGTGGAGTAACTCATTTTCTATTAGTTTCATCTGAAGATGTTTCACAAATAAGAAGCATTTTTCAGAACCATATCAAAATTATTTCTTATGTGTAGCAGAATGGATTTCAGAGTTTGGATTTTATTAGCAGGAGTCATATTCGTCGACAGCCACATTCACATGATTCAATGACGTCACAGACCTGCCCAGATTCTGCTGCCCTATGCGAAAATTAACCAGTCTGTTCTTTGATTTAACCTGATTACCTCAAGAGCTCATGTAGGGCAATGGAGGTGGAGCGCGACCTACGTTATACACGGCCGGTGCATGACGTTTAAAACGTCACATGAAGTGGATCATTTTTACACGACGATTGGTGCAAAGCGGCGAGCCCACCATTTTGCACCAATCACTGTGTAAAAATGATTCACTCCATGTGACGTTTTAAACGTCATGCACCGGCCGTGTATAACGTTGGTGGCGGGTGGAGGGGTGAATGATTCAATTCGCCCTCTGGTCGACAGGAAACAATTTGCTCACCGTGACACAATTCAAAAATTTCTTTTCTCCCACTCCACATTTGGGATTTTTACAATGCTTGTCCAACTTCTGCTTGGACCTCCCACACTCCAAACATACTTCCTTATTCTTGCACAACTTGCTTATGTGGCATAATTCCCACATCTATGTCTCTGACTACAGTTGCAAAGAACGGGTTTATTTCCAATGGACCCGGTTTATTCCCAATAAAGCCGGTTTATTTCCAAGTTTATTCTAGTCTTTGCAACTATATCTATGACACTGAGTCAGTCGGAGTAGAGCTCCTATAATACAGGCTGACGCATCCTCGCAGATTTGGGTCTCAAATTGGAGTTCAGTCGAAAAACCAAGCTAATCAGAACCGGTTCAGCCAATCAGAACCGAGTCTTAGGCAACCCCAACTCCGGTTGCGGTAGATTGATGCTGAACTGAGCAGGAATAATCCGAAACAAAATGGATATGAGTCAGCTCCTATTATAGGAGTCTTAGGTCGGAGGTGCTCAGCCAGTTTAGCTCTTGTCCAGACGATTACCAGCCTTCATAGATTCGTCAGGACATGGAAGGCTCCTGGAGTTACTTCCAGAACCCAGTTGGTCAAGTCTTGTCCCTTAATAGGAAACTTGATCTTAACCGACCCTGCCTCAGCACCTTACTGCTTTATTGCAGTTTCGACTACGTCTGTCCCATCGACGTCGTTAGGTATGTGGTATCGCGAGCAACGATATACACGGCCAGTTCATAACGTTTAAAAGTCACACAGAGTGGATCATCTTTACACTTCGATTGGTACAAAGCAGTGCACCCATCATTTTGTGCCAATCGCCATTTAAAGATGATCCACTCCGTGTAACGTTTTAAAAGTCATGAGCCGGCCGTGTATTTCGTTGGTCGCGGTCGTATGCGATGATACGAGGACTTCGAAGCCTGGGAACAGTGCATTTGACCGTATCCTTCAGGCACCTTCTAGGTCAAGTTGTTTATTTAAGTTCTAGTGACTGCCAGATACAGAGCTTGCTGTACAAACAGAAAGCTCTTCCATAAGTGTCACCTTCGTATCTTTTTCATTTTTGTTTGGCTTCCCTTCAACATGACCTTCATTTTATTCACTATGTATCGTGCTGATACTCGTTTGTCCTACTTCCCATCCTCATCGACGGTGGGGATACCCATGTCGGACAACGTTGACTTATTAAAGTTAGTGGCACCCTCATCTGATTGTGTCATCGTGAATTCAATTCCTTTATGTGGATAGTTCTAACCAACTAAAATAACTGATACCCAATTAATTCCGGCTTTTCGAAAACCGGGCAAGCTTAGCCCCAATATGTTCTGTCTCCTGGAGACCGTTTAGGGACAGCCGTGTGCGCCGGGTCAAGGCGTTGCTCCGGTTCTATCCTATGCTCCCACAAATCAAAAATCTAATAAAATCGTCCGAATTCTGAAAAAAACTCGGTCTAGCCCTCTACATCTATACAGCTCTTAATAAATTTCGCTTTTTAAATCACAAGTACTGACAACTAGCGTTACGTAACAATAGTACGCCGGAATGTGTTTGCACCCGGTTCCTATTTATAAACCACAGATCTGTCAGTCCGGCCTAAATCTAATGAAAGAAAATTAGCCTGGGACTGCCTTGGGCCTGTCTGTGCATGCGAGCTTTTTGAAAAAGTGATTGTGTTGCGAGGAAAGGGTGGATATTAATTGATTTATTTAAATACAATACGCTATAAGCGACTCCCTACCCTACTCGTTGCACGTTAAACAAACGGCCCTGCACCCTGCCCGGCAGGTAGGTGCCTATCTAAAGTTACGCACCACGAAGCGATTTTTTGTATTTTTTAATAAGATTTTGTTATTTAATTTTTTATGCGAGTTGTAGCGTTTTGCGGTAATTTTTAGACTTTTTTCTCAAATGGGAAGAACTCACCTATACGTTTTGCCGTCGTGATTCAATTTAAGTTTTGAGAATGCCAAATCGGTTCTTACAGCATCTGAAACAACGATGGTGAACATTTTAACGTATGGCGATATTAAAATTTATAATTCAAGGTTGGCTTGATTCGATACAGGAGCAAGATACAATGTATTAAGTCCAATGATACAATTTATTAAGCCAATACAATGTAATTAATGTACGATGCAATTATTAAGCCAATACAATGTAATTAATGTACGATATAATGTATTAAGCCCGCACCGCACGGGTGTACACAGCCGAGGGCAGTGAAGCCCCAAGTCCATGTCCGTTTAGGAGAAACCGATCAGAGAGCCTTCATTAGTAAGTGAGAATTAAAAAAATATTTAAAAATCGATCATATGTTCAAATCTACTTAACGACCTTTGTACAATTGGTGTCTTTTCTTGTCGGACTTTTTTTTTCCCACAAAAATTTGGCGCCGTTTCGCTGGCTAAACATTCATTCCGTGCTTTGCACACTAAGCTAATTACACATGAATTCATCCAGGTAAATGTATAAATAAGTGTGGACTGGTTTTTTTTTTACAATTCAATAATAAGTAAATGGTGACCTTGTGATCCCGTCTTAGTTTTCTATTAATTCAACAATTAATAACGGACTTACAAAGTAAATTAAACGTGTAAACGCAATTGCTAGAAACCATAAAAATATTTCAGTTTTAGACACATGTTTCCGTTTTAGCCGGTAGATTCAAAGGGTACTATTTTGTCGAGACTGTGAAATCTTTCAATAAAAAGTGGGATTTCGTTATACACAAGTTCCGTTTACACAGTCTTTACTGCATGAATTAACGAACATAAATTATGATTTATATATAAATATTAAACAACAAAATCTGTGAAAAGAGAATCGCTAGGGATCAAAGAAAAGTATCGTTTTAGGGAAGTTTTCGTCTTAGCAGGTGTTCGTTCCGGCGGGACAATGAAAATGCTCCATTTACGGTACAATACTATGCCGGCTGTATAAAACTATGTATCCCCCCCCCTTCCCTACAAAAAAAGATTATCTGGATCTGCCCCAGAGTTTGGAGATAATTTTTATTTAATATCATCAGAGTTCTGCTGAAAGGCAGCGTTTCAACAGCATAACATTATTATGTCCAAAATTAACAAATATATAATTAATGAATGTTACTGGTTCATGCATTTAAGCAGTTGAAATTAGATAAGTAAAATGGAAAAAATCACATGTGATTGGATTCTTTATTCCTGAAGATTACAGTTTAAAGGGATGATTCATCAATACAGGTTTTCAAATCGCCAATCTCAAAATCCTTTTGTTAGCCTGTGGAGAAATTGAATTAGATGGTGACTCATACCTAATTATCGAAATACGGTTTTCACCACCAAAAAGTAGATGTCTGATGCCTATATGTAGTGCGTTTTTTTAAAGCCTCCTTCAATTTTAAGTATATAAAAAAACTGAAATTTCTACATGCAGAAAAATTTCAAATTTTATCATCTTAAAAATACTTCATTTGAAGAAGGCAATTGCAAACATGAGATTTCGCTATAGAGTGTGTGTTTGGAGGGGAGGGGGGATGGTAAAGCAGTCCCTTAAGGGTACTTGCTGTCATTCATTTTGATGAAAAATGACGAAATTATCACTTTTTGAATATAAAGTATTTAAACATCGCCAGTATATTCTTGCATATTTGCATAATAATCAAATAATTAGAAATATGTGAAAAGGCTTTTTACTGCATCCATTTCCCTTCAAAGGATTCAGAGTGAAAAATTATTTTTCTCAGTTTGTGTTTTTTCAGTATATCACATCAGTATGTTCAAAATGCTAAAGCTTCAACATGTTTCTCAATACTACTTGCTTGATATTTATTATAGTGACTTTTCTTAGGGTGCATTGTATAAAATTAAAGATCCGATTTGCAATAATGTAAGTAGTTTTTTTTTAAACAAAAATATGAAGCAAACATCCATTTTTACATATATCATATGATTTATATTATAGAAGGTTCCTGTGAAAATGGAGTGTGTAGCACTTATACCAGTTTGTGAGTCCCTGACACGGAAAACTGCATACATTTCTAATAGGGAATTGATCCAAAAATAGAAAGAATTATGAAGAATAAAATTTGTATTTGAGATTGTCCAAAGTAATATTAAGTTATCGTCAAACAAGAACTGTAGCCCAGAATTTACTTTATATTTTCTAGGGGGAAGGGGGACAATTTTAAGCTACAGTGACTTTCTTTTAAATGAAAGAACCCATTAAAACTTTTCAACTTAATCGGCACCATACCCCCCCCCCCTCCCCGATTTCCTCTGGCTACGGCCTTATTGTCAAACATAAATTTTGTTTACAATTCAATTCAACGTGTTTCGTAAGACTCAGAACATTATCGAAATTTAAGTCAACCCCCCCCCCCCCCCCGAAATTAAATCTTGGGTATGCCACTGACGATCGACAGCACAAAGAGTTTTAAATTCGGTTATAAAAAGTCACTTCATTCTGGGATACCATGTATATGCATTTCCGTTCATTTAACATTTTACTTGAACTCTCAATAACTTGCATATTTATTTATTTTGACTTTCTTTTTAAAATTATAAACAGAAGCAATCGAAAACCGTTTTCTATCTTTCGGTAAAGGCAGAATATATTTTAAAAACAATGTCAAAATCGGCGTTATGAATGGCATTCCCGACGTGGCAGCACGAGAAAGGTGAAAAAACCTGTCACATGAAAAGAGTCACTTATAAATCGATAACTTATTTATATATATGTATAAATAAATGGAAAATGTGGTTCTATCCCTAATCACTTCAATAGTCAGACCTGCCAATTTTATGCCTTTACATTTACAAATGAGTCAGAACGTTTCGCGTGCATTTTTTTAAAGCCTCCTTCAATTTTAAGTATATAAAAAAACTGAAATTTCTACATGCAGAAAAATTTCAAATTTTATCATCTTAAAAATACTTCATTTGAAGAAGGCAATTGCAAACATGAGATTTCGCTATAGAGTGGGTATTTGGAGGGGAGGGGAAATGGTAAAGCAATAATTAATAAAAAATTAGTAAAATTAATAATGATGTTTACGTAGCCAATATAGTTAGTCATTTATCTTTTTATCCTTAAATCGTAGTTATAAAATTAAAAACATTTAAAAATATTACATTTATTATATTTGAACATGGATTATTATTTAACAGTGTATTACTATTTATCTTAATAAAAAGTCACAAATTAACACAATCCTTTGAACCAAGGTGTGCGAATTAGAGGTTTTTTACTATAATTAATTATTTTTTAAAATAAAGTTTTTACGCAAATACTCATATTTTCATGTATCACAGCAAAAAGTTTAAAACTGTAACAGAAACGTATTTCCTTCATAAAACCCCTTAATATTTCAAAAGGTATAAAATATTTTTTTTTTTTTTTAAACGGTACTGAGCTCCCTGCCCCATAATTTTGGTGCTTCGTAACATTCCTTTTTGCAAAACAAATAGACATTACCTAACAGAAATGTGTTATTTCATTTTAAAGAAGTTCACAATGTTTAAAGTAAAGAAAAAGTAATATATTTTTATACTTGAATTCATTTCAAAGAGAAAAAAAGGCATCTTCTCTGTTATTCGGGTACCCAAGATAATTAAATGAATAAATCTTATAATAAAACTAATTAACATAAATTCTATTCATTTGCCATTTTATAAAATAAAAACAAATATATATCATAATACACTTAAAGGCTGTTAAGCACCTTTTAATAAACAGATCTACTCCTACTAGTTTCGTACACACAATCATTCTCCAGATTAATAATATTAAACTATTTTAGCAAAAATTATTTATTATTCTTTTCAAATTTTTGGGAAAATAGTTAATTTATAATTATTGATCTTGAGAATGTTGTTGATTATGTGTATGAAACTAGTATATCTGTTTATTAAACGGCATTTATAAGGTTTTTAGTGTACTGTTATCACTTTTAGTATATATATATGTATATTTTAATGATACTAAGGGATTTTCTTATAAAATTATTTTTGAAAGATTTAATTTTAAGAAGAACATTTATAATAACACCCTCAACCCTGCCTAGAACCTTTTATAGGTTATTTACAGTGGTGATGCGTGTAGTCATCTTTAAATTTAGAAAAGTAAAGACAACATGGAGCATCTTAAATCTAAATGAGCATATTTAAAATATGTTGTTTAGTTTTTATCAACTTTTTTTTTTCAAATTTCTCTATTTCTTAAAATGTCTAATGTTGTCATCTATCATTGTCCCATTATAAAATTTCCTTGTATCAGCCAGGAATGTATATAATATACAGTGTGGAACCGTTTATCTGAAAACCCAGTTTGACATGTTCATTGTTTGAAGCATTACAACATGCATGGTATAACTTGATGCCAACATCTAGGAATTGAAATATATTCAGCTAGATATTATGCGTTTTGATTTTTATGCAGAGGAATTGCTATTTCCAATCGATTGCCATAAACTGCTTCTTTCAAACTCCAATTAATTTTTTACCTTGATTGGATCTGATTCTTAATCCGAGTAATCTAATAATTAATTTCAAATCAGAAACAATGCCACAGTCACACATATTCTACAAATGTGGTCAAATGGATGTTGCTTTAATGTCCAACCAGTTAGTCAGAAAAACCAATTATCTGGAATACATCTGACACCAACCATTCAGGATAAGTGGTTCTGTAATAATTAAGGTGTTTGATTTAAAAAATAACACTTTTACCAGCATTTGAATGTTTTGTTATAAAATGTCTACATTTTTCATATACATTCTAAATTAACCCATAAAAACATGAATTTGTTTTCCAAGCTATAAAACAGCAAATACAGAATTTATATTTTTTATTTTACCTTTAAAAATACATTTCAGTATTTCAATGTTACAAAATACACAGTAATATTTTATCAGTAAAATTGTACATTTTTTGTTCGGTTATGACTCTTCTGAAAAATTTTCTACAAGCAGAATCTGGAAAAAAAAAAAAAAAAAAAGGGATAACATAAATATGAGTCGATTTTTGAAGTAACACATTAATATAATAACTTTTTAGGCTTTTTAAGTAGCTAACAGATGAATGTTGTTAAGTGATACACTGGTGACCGTGACCATTATGTATTTTGACATGAAATACATAACACACATAAGGAACTGATTTTAAAACATTTACATAGTTTTTTTTTTAAATTTAATTTTTGCTTTTTAAATATCAAGTGAGTGAAAATGTATTCAAAACATGACTTTTTACATACAATGAAAATGAAAAGATAGTTGAACTTGAAGAAAATGGCACACATTTATTGAGAGATGACTTAAATTGTGACACGGGAAAAGTAACATCAGTCTTAGCACCTGAAAATACAGAGATATGGTTACAAAAGTAAAATATTGAAACAATGCAGAACTTTTATAAGATAAAAAATGACCAAATCTATATTGATAAAAGAGAGTTTTGCTGTGTGTGGACAAGAGCTAGCAAAATACAGCACACAGAGAAGTCTGAAGAACTGAACGCAAAGTTTTTTGTGTGGTATTTTATAGCTTTATTTTAACATAAATCAATCAAACCATTCAGTACAGTTAAAATTGAAAGACATATTAGAAAGATTGTACTCTTACATCTCAAATGCTGCAATCAATTTGAAACTATATAATATTGTTGTTAACCCTTTGAATTTTTTTTAAAGGGTTATTTTCCCCAAAGATGTTTTTCCCCCTTATGGCAACGCCCCTCCAGAGTGCAATTTTTGTTGGTAGAGGTACCAACAAAACCAAATATATGCTCTTAAAGCTCACATGTTCTTCTAATTGACACTGCAATTGGTTTTAAAAAATACGAATTTTAACCTTTTCAAAAACACCAGTGAATGCAATTCACTTCGCACCTCATGGAGATTATTTTTTTTCTACACTAACAGTAACTTAGACGTTCACATTTCGACACAATCTTTTTATAGCATTTCAGTAGACCTGATTTACATTAAATACAAAATTTTCAAATGTTTTGGATGTATACAGTTATTAAAAAATCTCAGGGAAAAAAAAAAAAAAAAAAAAAGCAGGGATTTAGCATGGCATTTCTCTGCTTCGACTCATATTTTTTTATGAAATTTTAATGAGAGCTTCAATACAGTTATAGTTTATAACTGATTTAAATTTCAGAGAGTTTGGAAGATGAGAACTATTTTTTTTATTGTGATTTTAAACAGCCAATGCAAAAACAAACAACAAAAATTAAAAAAAAGGGAGAAGAAAACATATTTCTTTTACAACTAGATAGCAATGTTTCACAAAATTTTTACATGGACTGTAAAACTGTTATATTTATAATCGATAAAAATTTCCAAGAGTTCAGACAAGAACTTTAAGAAAAAAACTATGAAAAGACCCCACATGAAAAAACAAGAAAATGTCTTCTTACAAGCACTTTTATCACTAAATATCAATGTTTTTTCACGAATTTCTATTTAAAAATATATCTTCTTACAAAATCAGGTTAAAAATATAAAATCATACAAACCTGAGGTTTGTTTAAATTTATTATCATGGGCCCGGGTGGATCAGCTAGTAAATAATAAAAATAAATAATGACAGAAAAGATTAATTTTGAAAATGCATCGTTAATGTATGCAAATAAATTTTTACTGTAAAACAGACAGTGGCTTTCTTTAGTAAGTGAAAAAAAATTAAACAAGAAATATTGTCCTCAAATATGCTCTATGAAACAGAAAAGTACTGAAAATTTTCACAAGGTAGTATTCAGTAGTAAGCCTGTCTCAAAGTGATGTCAGGAATGCACTAGAGCACATAATTTAATCAAAAAATTGGAGAAGAGATGCATAAAAAAAAAAAACTGTGATTGGTCTTTCAAGATGCATTTTTTTCATTGAAGGAATGCTCAAAAGAGGCATATTTTGTATTAAATGCATTGCTCGTTTAAAAAAGCAGGACCCACTTTTTGAAAAGTGTCTGGGTCCCAGGGACACAAGATTTCAAAAGCTTATTGACATTGCTGGCTCACTAAGAAATTCTTTAATAACATCAAACTTACGGCTGAGAAACCACATCTTAGCAATTTGAACTGAGATACTATCGCAATTCCTAATTGACTTAGGAAAAAAACTATTCAACCAAAGGTAACTCAATGTTGAGTTGAAAAAACTTCATGTCATTGGTCAGAGGAATCACAAATTTAGTCCCTTGTATAAATTCAGTTCTTGCCTGAATTTTTTTTTTTTTTGGGTGTTTAAACGATGACTGAAAGTACTGTTTTATTAAAATATAAAAAAATATTGAAAATAAATATTTTATTAAATTTTTAAATTGTATTTTAACAAAATAGTCATGCAGTTTCATCAGATACCACATAACTGCTCTATGGTTAAACAGTAGAGATGGGAATGCTCGGAAAAAACTCCAGAAATTTTGGGGAAAAAAACTATCTTTTTTACAACAAGGTTCATTATTTATGCCTACTATGAACACTGGATTCAAGGCGCATGGTTTCAGCAGGATGGATCTCCTCAACATTCAACAAGAGACATCCTGAACTTGATCAAAAGTTACTATGACAATCATGTCATAGCAAGAGGCTACCCAAATCGCTTTGGCTATGAACATTTTGACCCACCCCTATAGCCTGACTTATCACCACTAGACTTCTTTTTATGGGTCTACAGAGATCAACCAAACACCATAGAAGAGCTGAAAACAGCAATAACAAGTGTGATAAGGTTGATTCCAACAGACCAACTTAAGCAGGTTATCGCAAATTTCAAACAGATTTTGTTTCATTGTCTCCTCAGATGGCCAACATTGTGAGAACCTCATCTTTTAATTTCCTTTATTCTCATGTGTAAATCCTGAAATAACCCTGTAAGTAATATGTCCAAAATATACCTATATTTACATCTAAAATGATAAAATGCCAATATAATTATAGCGTCATATAACTCAGCAATACTCTTGGTCACCACAATCTTTAACAAGGAAAATCCATATTAAAAATTTTGTTAAAATATTCTAGAGTGACATCATTCAAAGATCAGACTGCAAAATTGGTGATTTTCCTGTGTTAAACTGAGTGTCTTCCTAAACATTTTTTTAAGAAAAAAGACCCGATTTTACTCATAAATTAACTTTTCAGCATACACACTAATTTTTTGTAAGAGTAGGCACATGTACTTTTTATGTATAACAGTTACGCTTTGACAAATACGTGATATTTAACAATAGTAAAACTAGTCGGATGTGGCAATCCCAAAACTTTCTTCTATCTCACACAGGTTTCGCATACACTAAAAAGAATCAGCACCAATTTATATCAAGGTCTAACTGAAACTCAAGTTTTATTAAATTCTGTGCAATATTTCTTGAGATATGACTATTGCTAAAATAGTGTAAATCCTGCAAAGTGCTGCATAGCAGCGGCACCTGCAGGGCGATTTTTACCAAAAACTAATCAGCACCAATTTATATCAGGGACTAACTGAATCTAAAGTTTTATTAAATTCCGAGCATTAGTTCTTGAGATAGAGCTATTGCGGAAATCGCGAAAAATGCTGCATAGTAGTGCCACCTGCTGGGAAATTTTTACCAAAAACTGATCAGCACCAATTTATATCAGTGACTAACTGAATCTAAAGTTTTATTAAATTCCGAGAATTAGTTCTTGAGATAGAGCGCCCACAAAATTTGTGTCGCATACAGACAGACAGACTCACAGACAGGAATACCCCAACATTCGGCATTCCTATATTAAATTACGAGAATTAGCTCTTGAGATAGAGCGCTCACAAAATTTGTGTCGCATACAGACAGACATTTTCTAGAAACAGTCAAATCGTGTTCAAGACCTTCTAAAACGTATAAATCCGTCGAAAACCGGAAGTCGAAAATTTTCATGAATCCAATACTTTCTTCTTGTAAAGATAGAAGAAAGTAAAAAGTGACAAATTAGAGGAAAATTACAGTAAAAATTTAATTTAAACTTCCATGCAATATGCGAGTACCATACACTCCCTCAAAACTACATCATTTGGGACTAGAGATTATGTAGATTTTTGGTCACTGTTTTGGTTATATTTTTAAAACAGTAATTTGAATGTATATAATGCACTTAAAATTATAACATATGCTTATAATAAAGTAAAATGTTAAAATAATAAAAATTAAGAAAATTTAAGAAATGATTTAAATATTAAAAGTACATAATTAATAATGCATAATTTAATAATGATGAGATGAAACTTTTCTAATTATTTATTCAATGAGATTCGTCTCATAAAAGGTACACTAATAATTTACATAAAAATCTTAAAATAATGAAGTTTTATTTTATGTTTAGCCAGACTAACTAAAATAGCTTGATTAATATACAAATGTATTTGGTAAAAAGATCATAATCACAACTGATATCAGCGCTATCGCGAATTTTGTCAGAATTAAATTTATACTTCCTTCATGAGAAAACATGAGTTGTCATATTAACCAGAATAACATTAAAATGTGTACAGAATTATATAAAAATAAAACAAATCTTTAATTTTTTCCCCACATTTTAACTAAGTTTCAATGTTTACTTCTGCAACAATGTGCAAATTTTAAGCATTTGTGGATGATTTTAAAGTTGTGGATTTGAAGGAATCTACTGTATATAGTGTAAGAAATATCACAATTGTTGTAAAATTTACAATGGTACAGTTACTAAAAAATTTACGTCAAGCATACTTTTATTTAGTGTTTAAAATCAATGAAAGAAATAAATGTAACACGAATGCATGAATAGAACACATATTTACAGTCTACTTGGGCCAGATATAAGAAAGAGCAACAGGGCCTTATGAGCTATGCAACAATATTTAATTAATAACAAACACATACTTTTGGTAAAGCTTTCTCCCTGCTAGATGAGTTGCTGAACAGAGCTTTCTCAATTTTACTCGCTAGTGTAGATTTCTCCAATAGTCGAAAAAATATTGCTTGTGTATATGATTCAAATAGACCCATACACAACATGCAATATTTATTCAACTTGCCACAATGGCATATAGAGGCAGTTCCCATCAGAACACAGCAGTATCAGCTGTGCTAATACAGTTCCTGGCAATGTCACATGCTGGCGCACAAAATCAGTGGTGTAGAGAGTGCTCCCATTTGGAAGGAAAGACTGGTGCCCACACAGTGTCTCGTCAAATGGAAGCTGCACACTTCGGCGAACCCAATGCCTCCAGGACTTGGTCTGATGCCTACATCCTTCAAGGGGTATAAAAATTAACAACAAAACTGGATCTAAAAAATTCATTAAAAAAAGTTTAATATAGAAATAGATTATAAAATGTTCATTTAATAACAATACACAAATATACTACACATGAAGTAGATAATCATTTCAGGATCTCTCTATAAAATATTGTTCATTGAATTAAAAATATATTTGCACACTTTTCATATTTATTTCAAAACAATCTTTTGTGTTTTTTTAATACTGAGTAAATAATTATAAAATTGTTTTCTTATCTATTACTAAAATAAAACTATACTTAATTATCTTTAAGAATAAATAAATTAGAGTGGATCTGTTTTTCCCATTGGGAAGTTTATACCACTGATGATTGTTGGACTTGCATAACTAAAAAAAAAAAGCTACATAAATTAAGCAACTGTTCGGTTGATATTGAATATTTAAAATTCACATCATGAAGGAGTTTTGATGATGTAAACATATACTAGAACTTTAATTAATATATTGTTTAGATGGATAGAAAATAAAGATCCTGGGCTGAAAAGTAATGTAATATACACACACAGTGTATCACAACCCATATGTTAAGTGAGAAATAATTATCTTCTTCAATCAAAATAGACCTTACAAATTATCACACAAACTATAAAAACAAGTTGGAAATGGTACGTCAAACGTGACAAATGAGATGCGTTCGTACTATAACTAGTTACATAAATATTCAGATCTTTTCTGATTTATAATTCTGTGAAATGAATTATATCGTCTGCAGATTAATTTCTGTAATAAAATAAGTATCTTGGTCGCTTGACGATTAAACCTCGGAAGCTCCTATAACAAGAAAGCACCGATTAAAAAAAAAAAAAAAAATCAAATTTCTTAATATTTTTATTAATATTTCCTAAAGTTTTGATTCGATTTTAATAAAATTTGAAATGTCTCGACAAAATTCTGCAAAGATAATATATTTTAAATTGCAACCCATTCGGTTGGGTAGTTTTTGCGTTGTTATATGCAGACGGACAGACAGACGGACCAAGTGACGACAATAGGTGCTACGTATTTATATAATTACGAACGCACCTAAAAATAATGTGCCAGATCTACATTTGGCACACTGACTAGAATATCAGGAGTAAAATAATGTGATAAATGGTGAAAATTTGATTGATTTAACTGCTTGCTATAAAAACAAGCTATCACTGGCATTCAAAACAGAGGCATTTAGTTATTAATTTATATTAGGTTGAATAATTCAAAAGGAATTAATACAAATGGTAATTTTATTCACTTTTAGCAGTTTCATGGGCCAGTCATTTCTTCAAAATATTTACTGCTGCACTGTTATGCTAGCCATTTTGAAATTTCTTGATGGTGTAGTTTGATTATGATAGTAAGAAAGTTTGGATTATTCAAATAAGAGGTGAGTTTTAGTTCAACATATTCCATGCAACAATTACTCTGAATAAATTTTCTACATTTTTCTTCAAAATAATGTAAAAATTGTATACTTTTTTGAAAAACAAGACCAAATAGGATAAAAGAATTAGACAGCTAGGCTTAACAACAACAACAAAAAAAAAAAACTATGGTAGATGTGTCAGTAAGACACCTTAAGGGAATTTCTTTTACATTCCAGTTTTATTTATATTAATCTATCAACAATATTTAACCATTCTTTTACACATCCTAATGTCAATAGAAATTTAATTGTGAATAACAAAAATAAATCAAAACACCCAAAATTCCAGTAATGGACACCACCAAAAAAAAATAAAAAAATACAGGGTAATTGTTTTTATGATTGTAATTAGAACCAGAGTTTAATGAGAGTACACCAATGAAACAAAATTAAATAGTCATTTTTAAATAAATTTAATAATTAGTATCCATAAAATATTTATGAGAATAATTCGTTGTTTAAACTAATTTTGTCATTATTACAAGATCTATACTTTAACTAATTTAAATAGAAGATTTTAAAATACTAAATTTTTTAAGTATTAAACTTTATCAAAGTATTGCGACAATGGGAGGGGGAGGGGGGCTGTTAAAGAAGTTAATAAATTTTGCAAAAAAATTGTCTGAGAACTAGTGAATGGAATCTTATTTCCCATTATTCTTAACAGTTAAACTTCATCAAACTACTTGGTATAATACCTGTAGTAATTAGCATTTCAAATATGAAATAAATGAAACTGTGGGTTGAATGTTTTAAATACTAGTAAATAAAATGATTAAAATAAAACTGCAGACTTGACATTTGAGGCCCCTGATCTGCAGATCAACTAGTTTTATTACTGTTGTAAATTTAAATTAATATTATAGTTGTTGAAATAGTTTCTCTTGTACACTAAGTATAGAACAAAAAATTTACTTACTCTTTCTATTTCGATAACTATTTGATCTGACATGAACCTACATTTTGAATATTTAAATGGGTCATTCCATGGTAACCTGTGCTACATTTAGAGTAATTAACTTCAGTAATTTTAATAATATAACACCAGAAAGTATTCAAAATGTAAAGTTGAAGTGATTTTTTAATTAAACCGATTCAAACCGAAATTTGGATGAAAATTACCCAAATTTAGTGTTATTTCTTGAACAGCGGCAATTAAACTTATTATGATAACTTACGTTCTTTTTTCAGTAACGTAAGTTACCACAGTAAATACAATTTTCAGAGTTCAAGAAATAGCACTAAATTTAAGTAATTTTCATGCAAATTTTCTTTTGGATAGGTTTAATTGACAAATCACATCAACTTTACATTATGAATATTTTTTGGTGTTATATTACTAAAGTCAATTATTCTAAATATAACGCCAGTTACCATGGAATGACCCAAATAATAGATGAAAATCATTTTGTTTTAATAAATTCTACAAAATATTTCACTTGCTGAGACTAAGTACTCAATACACCACAATTTAACATGTAACAGATCTGTGAAATTAATAAAAAAGAGTAAGCAATTCAGAAAATATAAAAGATATGCTTTACATTCATTTGTGTTGGTATAATCATCATTCATGTAAAACAGCATACAACTTCTAGGAATTTACAAATAACCTTTCTTTGACAAAATTACAAGAAACAAGACAAACTTATTGCAAATTTAGAAACCTTTCTCTTCATATAGATTTGTTTTCTGTGGCAATTTCTCAAACCTCAAACAGATAAATTTATCTGCTGTCACTTTGAAACAATTGATAATACTCATGAGTCATAAATAATAATTAAAAAAATATATGTAAAAATAAAGCACAGTGGTCGTAAACGATAATTATGATTATAATATACTATGCAAGCTTTGATTCTCGCCAACCAAACTCAAAATACTGCCAAGTTAGTGACCTACATCATCTAAAGTGACTGGGAGAAAAAAAATCACCATTTTAATTTTCTTCACATGCACTACTATATTAGCATAGCTAATGAAGCAAACAACAACAGAACATGTATCAAGGGCGGGGAATTGCAATTTTTTACTCGCCACTGGTGAGTGAATTTTCTGACAGGGCGAATAAATTTTTAGAGAGTTTTAAAAACTGCAGGCTATAAAAGGTATGCCGCCAAAAGCTTTTTTTATTTCATTTGTATACTTGTTAGCTGAATTTTGCGTTTCTCCATATTATCACAATATAAACATGGTGATATGTTCTATCCTAAACTTTCCTCTGTTGTACATATTTCTTAATTTTACAGAAAATAATAATGAAAATGCATTGTAGCAATGGTAATCATATATTTTTGCAATTGCATAAATTTTGCTATAGCAATTTTCAATTGCATGTTGCATCTTGCTGCCTGCTAAAATAAATCCTTGGCTGGTAAGATTTTATGAAAATTCTTCAACCTTGAACATGCATAGACGCTAAAACAGAAAAACTGAGCAATTAGCATGGCAAAATACAATTTAAAAATTCATTTGCATTTTTGTAGAACAATTGCTTTTTATCCCCTTATTTGAATTCCCTCCCTCTTGATATTTTAATCCGAAATACATGGTAAAATTAAAAACAGAATAAGGCACATTCTAGAACCAAACATTTTGTTATTTTATTTAACAGGGTCGAATTCGGTTCAAAACGCCGACTTTGAAAGTACTTTCTGAATGATTTCCCACCTTTACCAAAAAATTTAAAAACGTGTTTCAATTACACAAGTTTCTGAATATGAAACGTACATTATTAGTAAAACTTAGCAAACAATAACACGTGCAGGATAGAAATTGTCTTTTTAGCAACACTAACACAGATTAAAAGAATTGGTAACAAAGATACAATTTATCAGATAAATATGTATACATATATATTTGAAATCTACGTGATGATAATAATAATAAAAATAAGATAAATAATTAAAGACAGCTGAAGGTATACTGAGATAATTAACAAAAAATAGCACGTGTAGGCAGGATAAAGAAATATCAAAATACAGAAAAAATATGCTAATCATTGTTACCTGAAACTAAAGAGAATATTGAGAAATTGATTAAATTACATAAGCTTATGCAATAATAAAAATTAAATAAAAAACTAGTAAGCGAACGAGGAATCAGTACAGCAAAAGCATAAAGCAACAACTAGCGATTCGATTATATTATTTACGATTACGCCAACGACGCGCCGTTTTGCTTATTCGCTAGCCAAGACAAAAATATCGCCAAGTTAGTTACCTGATGATATCACGTGATTGATCACGTGGGTAACTAACCTCTGGTCTAACCGAGGGTCACGCTTCGCAGTTTTCTGTAAAACTTCGGTTCCATGTTTTTGACGTCATACTGGAATGATCTATAGACTTTCTCCGGATTGTCAAGTCTGATCTATAATAAGGGAGTCTTGATTTTACTTTTGTAAATTTATGTCATGTAAAATCTTTTGTAAACAAATTTAAGAGATTCTGAGAAAATATCAATTTAAGAAGAAAGAATAGGAGGAGTAAACGAGTAAACATACTAAACCAGCATGCCTCAATGGTTTGAACCATGAATGAACCGTAACATTGAATGACTCAAATGAGAATGAATAATGAATCTCAAGCCGAAACAAATCAATATTTGTTGTTGTTAGCATAATTTGCTTTATAGTAGAATGTTTTAGCTTTTTGTTCATTATTTTCCTTCTTATTCCGATTGTTATATTTCAACCAGTCAAGATTTTGTTGCGATGGATCTGTAATTATCATTTTCTGAATTCAGTTTATGTTTTAAAACTGATATTGATTTAAACTATCCTGCAAAATGTTCAGAAGATCGAGAACGCTTCCTGCCACACCTTTAATTCCTTGTAAAGGAGACATACTCGAAGATCTTTCCAATTCCTTGCTAGAAGACGTTATACATCAATATTCTAATGAAAATGTAAAAGATAGTAGTAAGTATAATTGTCAAAAGTTTCAGCCATCCTTGTCTAATAAACTAATAGCGAAAATTATTCTGAATGTAATGCAAAAAAGAAAAGCAAAAATAAGTTTTTTTCTGTTATTATTATAGTTATTGAATACATTTTTCACAATAAGCAAACATAGTAGATATTATATAGTAGATAAGTTTTCAATCGTAATACCAAAATAGTAATAAAATCCAAATTTTTCACTTATGAGTTACCTTTGCTTAGCTTGTACACATTTAATGGTTCTTTTTTATTGTGGTCTTGGTGAGATAAAAGAAAAGTTATTGGCAAGAGGGAAAAAATTCCCAAGTTAAAGTACTTAAAAATGGAGAAAACGCATAATAACTAGCTACCTATGTTAAAACTGATCACTTATTTCGTAAAATAGCAGCGTTCGCATCTTGTCGCACTGCTGTATAGTGGCGAGTCTTTTAAGCAATTTTTTTTCTTTGTTTCTTTTTCTGAAATGAGACTAAACCTTAAACCGTCAAATTCCATAGGGAAAATATAATAAAAAATGCTAAAGCGCATGATAAATTTTGAACATACAGAAATGGAATTTGAACTTTATACTTGTCAAAGCTAAGGGAAATTTGATCTAAATACAATAACCCCTAAAAACAATAAAATACAATAGAACCTGTCTATAGCGGAATCCTGTCTTAAATCGAAATAACTTACAGTCCTGATGTAAAGAAAACATAAAATTGTATGTGCTAAGATTGAAACTTTTTAAAAACAGACTTTTTTCCGGTCCCTATTGATTCCGTTTCCACAGGCTTAAATAAATTATAAACCGGTGTTATAGTTTAGTATGGTTCAAATTTTCTTTCATTAGACTCAGACCAGTGACGTCTTGGCTTACTTTTTTTTCTATAGATTTTGGGTTGGAACTAATTCTTACTTTTTTTCTGCAGTCTTGGGCCTGTCCGAAACTGGACTTCATTTTTTTCAGGCCCAAGCCGAGTCAAAGAAAATTTTTGTGATCTTGCGTCATGGTGACAGTTTTGTTGTGAAACTAATAGTGATATTGCATATTTGTTTAAAAAAGATTTAGAGATGGAATTTGGTTTAATAAATAACAGAAAAATATTTTAAATCGCAGGTGTCAAGTGTCCTTTTTTTACATAGAGATTTAAAATTATGATTTAAATTTATGAACCAACTTTTTCTTTCATTCCAAACTACATTTATTTTTCAGTGCGTGTTCATGTATGTAATTGTCTCTAAATGATTATTAATTCTGTTATTCTATTCTTCATAGATTGCAGATATATAATTTGCTGTACCTTAAAATGTTTACATACAAATGTATGCAATATTCTGTTAAAAAAACATAAACTGCAAGATGATATTGAATAAGAAATATCGGCATGCTTTGCAGAAATTGGATCAGACCGGATCAATAAACTAAAAAAACTAAACAGCACAAACTGGAACCGGGTTGAATATTTAGTTTTTGGTACATGCTGTGTATGGCCAATAAAGCTTTTATAACAAACTGGGCCGAGTCTCCCCGGCCTTAGAAATTTCAGTCCAAGAACACCTCCCCTGCCAACAAGAAACATTTACTGTTTCTTCTGGGGAGAAAAAAAAAACAGCACAGTGTACTCAAAATATTGTGCCACATTGTGCTTGGCTCCCCAGGTTGGGTGATCAGATCCGATCCGCACTCAACATATTAAAAGCACAAAACAAAAATGATATTGTGCAGTCATAAAATGTGACCATGTATGTCAGTCATAGAATCACAATGTGCAAGAGATAGTTAAGCAAACTACAACAAACAATTTTTGGCAAGGAAACCAGGATCGCAATTAATTTAATCAAGCAAAAATATAATGTATCTACTTCCAGTCGAACCCTAATAATTTATGCAGACATTTAATAGTAATAAAGATGTTTAATGGAATTTTCAACTGACTTATCTTGCTCACAATATCACAAAAAATGCTAGAAATGCGTACAGTAATTCGATCAGTGACATCGTAGAAAATTTCAACTTCATTCCAAAATGTGGAGTGTCTAGTTCAGTGCTGTTTGGACATGGATAATAATAACTTTCACCTGTTTTTGTAATATCATTTCATTTTATATAAAGTTATTGATAATTTTGTTGAAATAGTTTCATAATTGTTAAGGCTGTTCTCAACTCCAAACTGGCTGCTTTATGACATTTTTTAAATTAATTTTTGTTCAGAAACGCATGAAATTGGCAGGAGTTCTTATTCAGAAACTTTATAATTGAAAGATGTTTCCATTTTTTGGTAAAGACAGAAGATCTTTCAGAAAATACTTTTCAAAGTGGACGTTTTGAACCGAATTTCTAATACAATAGCGTGAGAAAGGAGAAAAACGTATTGCCATGTGAAACGAATTTCTTATAACTCAATAAATAATTTGTTTATTAAAAAATGGAAAACTCCCATCGATTGCAAATCACTTGAATAGTCAGACCTGTGAATTGTATGCCTTTGCGTTTAAAAATGAGTCAGGAAAAGTGTCAGATTATTTCGTGTTGTTGAGTAGATCAGTTGAGAACCACCTTAAATTTATGAACAAAAATTCATGTTAGGCTTGGAGTGAAACACCCCGTATTTTTGATTGAACAAATGAGTTGCAATCCCGGTTTCCTATACAAAAATTATTTCCTGTAGTGTATTCTTTCATCCCTTAAACCTTGTCTCATCTCTGTTGAAACAATTCGCATAAAAAATTACATCAGCTTTGTGTTATTTCATTGATGCATTTTATGTTTTGTAACTCTAAGATAGTAAATTCCGTTTAATTGAATCATGTCTAAGAGAGTGTCTGATTCTAATAAATGGAAAAAAAAACTAGTATTATGATTTAATTTATTGAAAAGTGTGATTTGATTAACCAGTGATTCTAATAAGAGGGGATTAATGGACTAGCTATAATAACTCAACTCCCCCCCCCCCCCCTTGAGCCAAATTCTGGCTGCACCACTGTCAGAGAATGTTTGGCTCTGCTAAGTGATTTACCAGGGCCTCCCACAACGTTGCACTGGCACTGACCATGTTAAAGGCAACTACACATTTATAGATAACTGTAAAATATAATACAGTATAAATATAGATATGTATATCCATAGACATAGTATATATGTAGAGGATGTATCAGGGGTGGCTCATCAGACTAGGCAAGGGAGGTTAAGCCTCCTTTGCAAATTTCTTTTAATTAAACAAAAATCAAATTAAAAGGGTTCTAATATAAATAAAATTCCATTTACAGAGCTGCCAACTGCTACGAAAAAATCGTAGTTTCTACGATTTTGAGCCAAAAACTACGATGCTACGAAAATCTGTCTAAAACTACGATTTTCTGAAGAAAAAAAAACGCGAATTTTGTCACAGGATCACTCGAAAAATCACGAATTTTGTCACAGGATCGCGCGAAAAATCACGAATTTCATCACAGGATCGAGCTAAGACATGCGAATTTCGTTACAGGATCGCTGAAAAAAACGCGAATTTCGTCAAAAAATTGGCGGGAAAAAGCAAATTTCGCCAAAGTATCGCCGGAAAAACGTGAATTTCATTCAACTGATTGCTGAAAATATGCGACTTTCGTCAAAAGATCGTTCAGGGGTGATTCTGGTCCGAATTTTCCGAAAAATTAAGGCAATGATTTCCGAAAAAAAAAATATATTGGTCATAAATCCGAAAATTCGGACATTAAATGTATCGGTATTTCGGCAAATGATCGCCGAAAAAAATCAATCTCGTCTTTCGTTCGAAGAAACGTCGCCAATTTTGTGAAAAGATCGCGGGAAAAACGTAACTTTCGTCCGAGAATCGCGAAACAATGGCAAATTTCGTCAAAAACATTACGAAAAGCAGCAAATTTCGTTAAAAGATCGCGAAAAAACAGCAAATTTTGTCAACAGATCGCGGTTAAAACGTGACTTTCGTCAGAAAATCACGAAAAAACGGCAAATTTCATCAAAAACATTGCGAAAAACGACAAATTTCGTCAAAAGATCGCGAAAAAACGGCAAATTTCGTCATAAACATTGCGAAAAACGGCAAATTTCGTCAAAAGATCACGAAAAAACGACAAATTTTTGTTAACAGATAGCGGGAAAAAACGTGACTTTCGTCAGAAAATCACAAAAAAACGGCAAATTTCGTCAAAAACATTGCGAAAAACGGCAAATTTCGTCATAAACATTGCGAAAAACGGCAAATTTCGTCAAAAGATCACGAAAAAACGACAAATTTTTGTTAACAGATAGCGGGAAAAAACGTGACTTTCGTCAGAAAATCACAAAAAAACAGCAAATTTCGTCAAAAACATTGCGAAAAACGGCAAATTTCGTCAAAAACATTGCGAAAAACGGCAAATTTCGTCGAAAGATCTCAAAAAACGACAAATTTCGTGAAAAAACATTGCGAAAAATGGCAAATTTCGTCAAAAGATCGCGAAAAAACGACAAATTTTTGTCAACAGATCGCGGGGAAAACATGACTTCCATCTGAGAATCGCGTAAAAACGGCAAATTCCGTCAAAAACATTGCGAAAAACGGCAAATTTTGTCAAAAAATATCGAAAAAAAACGCAAATTTTATCAACAGATCTAAAAAAAACCTGCAAATTTCGTCAAAAGATCGCGAAAAAAAGTGGCGGGAGTGGACACCCTCAATCCCAGTTGTATCAGCTTACTCGACCTGATGAAGAACTCTAACTCAGACATTTTTCTCTGGAAGATATACCCTTAGTTCCATCACCCCCTCCCCCCAACCGCCTTGGAATCTTTCAGAAAATTCACTGTGAAGTTCAGAAATTTGGCTTAGGAGTGGGCAAAGCATTAATTGAATAGGAATAATTATGTTTAATCAATCCCACCCGCAACAAAAAAATTAGCAAAAACAAAAGAGTCTCCTACTTTGTGTGCTTATGGATATACACATGTGTTTAATTGATTAGTATTTGCTCGCTTAAAATTTACAGCATAAAAAACAGCCACCAACCAACCAACCTTCAGATAAATTTGAATTTGATGTGCTACTATTTCTCATTTTCAAAGGTTGGCAGGTCTGCATTTATTATAAAAGCTTAAAAATGTTTACAATTAGCTTATAATGAATAACAGAAACGTCTATATATATATATGTTTCACATGACTCTTCTATTGTATTCTTCCAATTCAACCATATTCTTCTATTCTTTAATTTCATACCTGTCTGTAATGTCGCAATAGTCCTCCATCATGCTTTTTTTAAATGCTTCAAAGTCACTCTAATGAATAGGCTGTTTCAGAATTATATTCACACTTATTCATAGTAAATTCTACAATCGTAATCTTAAGCAGCCATATTTATGCTGCTTGCAGATGAATCATTATTACTTCAACATGATTATCTTAAATATCACCAGTATTTAAGTTTGTTAAGTAGACTCCTGAATATCTGTATAAGACTCACTTGGTTAAATGACACTTCGTACACATATGTTCTTTAATTTTCCATAGACATATCTAAAGATGTTAGTGGCTGTATTCTAAAATTATGAAATCAAATCAATTTTGTTATACTTATATTCAACTGAACAGATCTTTATATTAGAATTCCGGTGGCCACAAAGATAATTTATTTTTCCTTGTTGTTTGTAAAATGTATATTTCTTTCTTATTTTTTCTTAAAACTTTCTTTTATATTCACTTATGACTAAAAAAAAAGATCTATTTACATAATTATTTAAAAAACACTATATTTAAAACACAAGGCAGTTTTTTTAGTCATTTGTCCTGAACTTTTTACTGAACCAATTTTGATAATTATTTTTTTTTAATAAAAGCTTTTATTTGTACATGTGCCTGCACTAGCTAGTTTTTGAAATATTCCCATTTTTATAGTTTAATTTTAAAAGTTTTTTAAGAAATTTCTTCAAAATGGTGGCAATCAGTTTATGTTTTTCTCTCTATAACATAAAATTTATTTACCTTATCACATTCCACTAAATAGAAGCTTGATTTGATTAGTGAAAATGTTGTTATATTTAAAAGAAAAATCTCAGTGGTTTTCATAAAATTTAAACATATTAAATTAATTGTGTGTAATTATATACTAATCACGGAAGAGCAGAACAGATTTTATTTATTGAGAAATAATATTAAGTAATCTGTGTAAATAACAGTAAATAATTTATCACAATAAGTAATGTGTAAAACAAAATGTTTCCGATGAGGTAAATTAACGTCATTAGAAAAACAAAAGAGGAATTTTCCTCCAAAATATTTTACTAAATCTATGTCAGTATGACGTCATATCTACTGACCTTTATTCATGCATCTAGGTAAACCGAACTTCTGTTATTTCTTTAAAGATCCTTGGTATACTACACAAAATAAAATATTTCTGAAAATTACATAATTTCTATTTAATTATAATAAATATTTAATGAAATTTTGGAATTTAAAAAAAACATTGCTAAATTGACTCTTATGGTAATATTTTCGTAAAAGTGACATCATTTTCCATGTTTATTATACCACAAATGCTGAAATTGAAAACTAAACCATCTGCTTATGAAAAGGATTATTAATTTTTAAAACGTGAATTTTCAAACACAAATTTTTTTTTTACAAAGCTAAATGACGTAATTGTCTAAATCAGGGGTTCCCAAACTTTTAAACCAACATACCACTAAATAGAAGTTCATAGGTTCGCATACCACCAGGTAACAAACGTAAAGCTAATATAGAAAAACCTGTCTAAAACAAATATATCTCCGGTCTTTTGTGTTTCCATTATAGCAAGCTTTATTGTATTTAAAAATGAATTATTACATTACTAAATTGGTACTTAGATTGACTGCTTTATAATAACATTCAAGTAAAAATTAGTATCATCATTAAATTTTAATAATGCATACAATATCAAAAGTGTTTTTGTATAAGAAAAAATCTACAATACTTAATGACATATTGGCGCACACTGATTCATATACTGTTATAGTAGGCTGATTACACTAATTTGCTTCTATCGCTAATGGAAAGGGTGGACTTATTTTATCAAGTACAGCTTCCTCATGTTCGGTTCAATATTAGGCGGTTTTAGTCATAAGTCAGATTCAATGTTTAGTTTATTCCTGTATTTGTTTTTCATATAAAGAAGGTGGAAAAAGAACATTCACAAAGGTATGTTGTGTACACAGGCAAACTTTGACAATATAAGACGGTACTGTGATATTCTCGCCTGCGAAAATTCTGTTACATTCCTCCTTTTTGAAAGTGGACTCCAGTAATCCATCACAGGACATCTGAATAAATTCATTTCTTTCCTCTCTCGTGAGATACAGTGGCAGGGTGTCTCAAATTAGAAACAAATTTCTTATCCAAGGCTTTTACACGGGGGCTCAATACAACTGTATTAGTAATCTGCGTACCTTTAAATGTGACAATAATGTCACGCAGTAGGCAAACACTTGCAAGTTTCTTCATACATTTATGTATATACCACCCCAATACATATGAAAAATACTTTACCTCAAATCCACACTGCATATAACCACAGTTTTTGTTTGATATCAGATCATCTTTTAAATAACCTTGTTCTGTCAAAAACAGATATCCATGAAATAGGAGGAAACTATAAAACGTTTTTGTGCAAGAGAAGAAAAATATTTCAATCAATAGAATGAATTAATTTATGAATTATGTTTGAAATAAAACTTTTATTTTAACACCTCTTAGAAGCTCTTCTAGTACAAAGAGAACAATGGTTTAGAAATTATACTTTGAATTTTATTTCGTTTTAACTCATCCTACCCACACAAGCTCCTCCCACTTCCAAGCATCCAGACTTTACCTTCAGATAATTCAATTTAAAAAGCATGTTTAAGACAGTTCTTCCGCTAATTAAAAATACTTCATTCATTAATTTTAAAATTAGGTGTTTAGTAAAAAAATCAATTTTTATCAATATAAATCTAATATTTATGTTTTTAATTCTGGGAAACTGATTGTTTCATTCGGGGTGAAATTTCAACAAGAGTTTGTTATAAAAAACATTTCTTGTTACAAAAAAATAGAAAAAGTGTTTACAGTTCCCAAATCATATTCGAAAATTTCGAAGTTAATAAAGACAAGCTGCTTTTGAATCCATAATAATATGTTGCATTTTGTATTTTATTCCACGTACCAGTATCAGACCTCTGTGTACCATAGCCAGAGCTTCGCGTACCAGTACTGGTACACGTTCCATAGTTTGAGAACCCCTGGTCTAGATATTTACTTACATCAGGACCTCAATGGAATGTGGAGTCTTCATGTGCAAAGTTTTGTGTATGTTTGCATGAATATTATTCTTTGGATTGCAGCATCACTTTTTCTTCTATCTTGCATAAAACCACTAAATAAATAAATTTATTGCATGTGAACAGCAGTAGAAATGCTTAGGATTCTGGCAACTGTACTTAAAAAGAATTGTTGTTGAAGTTTGACGCAATATAATATTTACTGATTTGTCATCCTTACAGTTTGTTCATTAGTGAAATTTATATGTATTGTTTTTCGTTATGAAAAGATGTGCTATCTCTATTTTAAGAGATGGCAATTGTTTTTTGAAATGTTATTGTTTATACAAGACTGATATATATCATCGTAAACTTCGAGTACAAGTAGTTTAAACAGTTAAATATCATTGGGAGCATTATAAAAACTTTATAATCGGTGTAACTTCTTATAGGATCCCAGCAAGTAATTCTGTTGTTTATGAAAATTTGATGTCATTGGATAGTGAATATCCAGGTCATGTAGAATTAGTTTGCATAAGTCAATCGTTTTCAAACTATACCTTTCAAATATATTAAATTAATAATAATAATTGTTTCGATTATTGGTCTGGAAGTATTATATGTAATTTACTTTTTTCTGGAAATGTTGATGCAGGGCATTATGAGATGTTAGAATTTCGTCCTGAATCTAATTTAGTAAAGCCAGCGGTTCCAAAAAATATAATATAATGAAGAAAAAGTTTAACAGGGTGCAAAGAAATCCTAAATAAACGTATAAAAAATAAAGTACAAAAATCGTTTTCTATTCAATATCGGTATGCTATTTCTAAAACAATTTCCAATTTCCAACTGTATTATTTAGGGAGTTTAAATAATGAATGTATTTATTGCTCTGCACTCTATTTTAAAGGTTAAAAAAATCAGCAGCCTATTTTAATTTATGCTGTTGTAATAAAAAAAAACAAGCTACTTGAATTTCGTATTTATGATGTAAAGAATTATTCACAGGAGATAATGAGTTGTCTAAAAACTTTAAAAATAACATTTATCAATATAGTAATGCATTATCATTCATATCATCATTAAGTGTAAATGTAACATTGCCACCCGAAAAGAGTCTTTATTGCTTTAAAATTCTTGCTGTAGTCTATCGTAGAATTTTTCCATTATACCCTCAAAGTAAAATAGCCGCTGCTTATGGGCAATTATACATGCTAGATTTTGCTGGTGCTAATCAAATCAGACTTCAACATCCTGCTAATAGTTCTTTGAGAAAGGATATTCTAGAAGTTATAACCTCTATCTTAAACAAATACAACCGATATATAGAATTATACAAAACAATGGACCAGCATATGTGTGAAGAAAAAGAAATAGCATTGAATGAAAATCGCATACCTATCAATTTAGTACTGCGATTTTATCATGAGCCTTAAGAGGATTCTAGACAAATTAATGATCCTGCATGTTCTGAAGTCGCAGCGTTTTTTGAATCAACTGATGGTGCTTCACCTTCTCACAAACACATTGCAGTTTATGCTAAGAACATATAATTATAAAATATAAATTTTGACAGTATGCACTATGGCCCAATGTCTCCCATTCTAATTTGGCCATATGGAGAACCAGGATGGCATTCAATGCCAGTTGGTGGAGAATGCCAGAATAAAATTCGGCAAAATATATCTATGATGCAAGAATGTATCTCGCACAGACTTAAGATTCGAGGTTATGGCCCTAAAGGAAATTTAAACCCAGTAATTAATTCTGGAAAGTTAACAGTTAATTGTGGATTAGTATTGTTGAATAGAAGGTGACAGAGTAAAATATGTTCAAAGTCAACAGTCAAAGTTGAAAGTGGCTACATATGCCGACCTAGCAGATGCTTTGCATGTAAGGGCTGAACATGAAAATTTAATGGCGGAGTGTGTTATTATTTTACCACCTTCTTTCACTGAGATTTCTCGAAATATGATTCAAAATTATCAAGACGCAATGCCCATGGTGAGGACATTTGGTAAGCCAGATACTGTTTTAACATTCATGTAATCCTTTATGGCCAGAAATTACAAATAGTATACATTCTTATGAAAAAGCTTACTATAGACCAGATATTACAGTTCACATTTTCCATGCAAAAGCCAAAGAACTTTTATGATTAATAAATCAAAAAAATATATTTGGTGCAGTGGAAATCTATCTATACACTGTTGAATTTCAAAAAAGAGGTCTTCCTCATATTCACCTATTATTATGCCTTCAAGATAATTGCAAATTTAAGAAAGTCTCAGATATTGATAACTTTATTCCGCAGAAATTCCAGACAGTAAAGATGAAACTTTATATATTTTAGTTAAATATCATATGCTTCATGGCCCATGCAGTAATCTTAATAAAAATTCAGTTTGTATCAATGATGGTAAGTGTAAAAAAGGCTTTTATAAAGAGTTTATTTCTGAAACAAATAATAATGTCAATGGTTATCCTCTGTACCAATGAAGAAATAATGGTAAAACAATTACAAAACATATAAGAGGAACCATCGTAGAAGTAGAAAATCGTTATGTCATTCCCTATAATCCGTTTATATTACATTACTTTCAAGCAGGTATTAATCTATAAATCTGTGCAAGCATACATAGCATAAAATATATTCACAAATATGTTTATAAGGGGCATGTCTGTGCTAATTTACAAGTTGTTTCTGAAAAAGACGATTTAATTGATCATGATGAAGTTTTTTCTTTCCTGAACAACCGCTATGTGAGTCCATGTGAAGCTGCTTATGGAATATTTTCCTTTCCTAATCGCATACAATAATTCGACTAACAGTTCATTTACCCAATGAGCAAGTATATTATCATAACGACAATGCCACTTAAGCCTAACTTCGAGCAGAATTAAGAAAACACAGAGTTAATCGCTTGGTTGGAGAAAAAGGATCTGACCACTAAGCCCCTACATTTATCCAGAAATGCCTTTTTATTATGTTTTTGACAGAGATAAATGAATTTGGAAGAAGCATGTCAGAATGTTTAAAATTATAGGTAGACTGTATAACGTTTTACTGAAAGATATCATCTCCAGTTGCTGCTGCTTCATGTAGTGGATGCTACCGGTTTTGAAGATTTAAGAACATATAAGGGTATTTACATACTGAACTTTTAAAGAAGCTGCAATGCAGCAAGGGTTGCTTCAAGATGATACTGAATGTTGTCGTTTACAGGAAGCATCATCCTTTCAAATTCTGCAACAATTGAAACAATTGTTTTCTTTCATTTGCATATTTTAGGAACCATCTAATACATTTAAAAACTTTTAATGAAGGTTATCAGCAACTTCATAATCAAAAAACTGCTTATGAGTTAACTCTAAAAAATATTGAAAAAACATTAAAATCCCATAGATTTTCCCTCTCAGCTTTTGACATACCAGTTACTAAAGATAGTAATGAGGCACCAACTGCTACTATTGAATCTTTTACAAACCCAAATTTAAATTATGATTTAATGATACAACAAGCTAACGAAGAACAACTGATTTTCATAAATGAAATTATTTTTGTGGATGCAACAGAATGGTACGAATAAAGGTAATGTTGTACTTCATAGATGACCCAGGAGGTACTAGAAAAACATCTGTATATCAATGTTTAATAAAGTGTTTTGATTTATAATTGGAAGTTATATCAGTCGCATTGAGTGGTATTCCTGCTATGGAGTTACCAAATAGTTGCACAGTACAGAGCAGATTTAAATTACCATTACATCAACATGAGATTTCGATATAATCTCTAAACATCAATAGTAAGGCTGCATCTAAGATTAGGTCTGCATGACTAATTATATGGGATGAAGCATCCATGGTGAATGCATATGCATTAATGTACATGGATAGCTTCTGCAAGAAATTATGAACAATGCTGTTCCTTTTGGAGGAAAAGTAATTCTCTGTGGGGAAGATTTTAGGTAGGTCTTACCAGTGATTCCACATGTTTCAAGACAAAATATAGTTCTAAACTGCATTTTCTCCTCTTTAGTCAGAAATTAAGGTATTTAAATGTTTAAAAAATATGCGATTAAGACCAGCGTAATCCGAATAAATGGACTTTTTGCTTAAAATAGTTTATGGAGAAAATTTTTCCATAAAGAATTCCCTGAAATCTCAAATAAAGTAGATTTACCAACGTCTATTATAGTAGAAAACGATATCGTCTCCGAAATTTTTGGAAAAGTGTTTGCATCTTCAGATTATGTCATGAAATTTGATAAAGTTTATATTCTGGCTCCAAAAAACGAACATTGTGATAAAATTAATAATAAAGTTATAAATCAAATACCAGGAACGTCAAGAACATACACGAGCGTAAATAACTTAACTGAAAATGAAAAAGAAATCCTTCAGTTTCCTGCTAAATTTTTAAATAGCTTAGAATTAAGTGGTTTGCTTCCATATATTCTCACTTTAAAAATTACAGCTAATTTTACTAAAAAATTTAAAAATACCTCAAGGTATTTTGAATGGGACCAAATTGATTGTACGAAACGTGTATAATAATTGTTTAGATCTAGAAATAATTACAGGCGAAAGAGTTGGGCAAAGGATTTTGATCTCTAGGATCGATCTAAAACCATTAGACACAACCCTTCCCTTTTCATTTTGAAGTCATCAATTTCCCATTCGTCTTGCATTTAGTATGCCGATTAATACAGCACAAGGACAAACATTGGATTGTGTTGGTATTTATTTACCTGAACAAGTATTTATCCATGAACTGTTATATGTCGCGGATTCTCGAGTACGTTCTTTTAAAAACTTGAAACTGCAAACAGTGCCAAAAAGTAGTACAACTACTAATGTGGTATATAAGGAAGTACTTAAAAAAAGAGAAACCTATCGTTTAATTAGCATGAAATGTGATTTCATACTTATTTTATGAAAATTTTTGAAATTTTTATGAAATTGAATAAAATTAATATTTTCTAAGTACATTTTTCTTATTTCGTAAGCTCAAATTGTAACATACATATTTAATATAATCTCTGCTTTCAAATTTTGACAGATGCAACTAGTATGTAAATATAGAATTTTATCCATAATTTTTTTTTTAATTTATGATAGTAGCTATGTGTTTTGTTTATAATAATTGTAAATATTGTTCAATATTTTACAGTTAGGAAATGTATCTGAAAATATTCATATCTGCGATGCCCCTTGTAATGTGAGTGTCAGGTGATCGAGAGTCTACCACAGTTTTTAATACTATGATAAAATTTTGTGTTCAGTTTTTATATTTGAATTCAATGTTCTAAGGTAATTTTAAATTCTGATGTGAAGTTTATTTTTCTTAAATAAGTTTTAATTAACTAAAAACTCTGGTATAATATAATGATATAATATTTATTTATTGCAGATGCATGAAGCCCTAAATGCAAATACACATCATATCATTCAAAGCAATCTTTAATGTTTGAAATATGCAGCCAAACATTTCTTCACAAGAGCTTTTTCGAAAAGCATCTTCCGACCCTCATAAAGAAAAATCGTTTGTGTGCTATGTTTGCAACAAGAAATTCTCTGAAAAGAGTCATTTAAATTTTCACCTTTGCTATCATACTGGTGAGAAACCTTTTGTGTGTGAGCAATGCAACAAGAAATTCTCTCTTAAAAGTGATTTAAACAAGCATCTGGTAATTCATACTGGTGAGAAACCTTTTGTGTGTGAGCTATGCAACAAGAAATTCTCTCTTAAAGATCATTTAAAAAGGCATCTGGTAATTCATACTGGTGAGAAACCTTTTGTGTGTGAGCTATGCAACACGAAATTTTCTCGTAAGGATGATTTAAACAAGCATCTGTTAAATCATACAGGTGAGAAACCTTTTGTGTGTGATATATGTAACAAGAAATTCTCTCTTAAGAGTCGTTTAAATGCTCACCTTTGCTCTCATACTGATGCGAAACCTTTTCTGTGTGAGATATGCAACAAGACATTTTCTCGTAAGGGTGATTTAAACAAACATCTGTTAACTCATACTGGTAAGAAACCTTTTGTGTGTGAGATATGCAACAAGACATTCTCTCGCAAGGGTGATGCAAACAAGCATCTGTTAACTCATACTGGTGAGAAACGTTTTGTGTGTGAGATATGCAACAAGAAGTTTTCTGATAACAGTACCTTGAAAAAACATCTATTAATTCATACTGGTGAGAAACCTTTCGCGTGTGAGCTATGCAACAAGAAATTCACTCAAAAGGGTCATTTAAATGGTCACATTCGCTCTCATAATGGTGAAAAACCTTTTGTGTGCTGGATATGCAACAAGAAATTTTCGCAAAAGATTAATTTAAATGCTCATATTTTTTCTCATACTGGTGAAAAACCTTTTGTGTGTGAGATATGCAACAAGAAATTCTCGCGTAACAGTGAATTAAACAAGCATCTGTTAATTCATACTGGTGATAAACCATTTGGGTATGAGATATGAAACAAGAAATTCTCTACTAAGAATAATTTAAACAAGCATATGTTAATTCATACTGGTAAGAAACCTTTAGTATGTGAGACATGCAACAAGACATTCTCTTGTAAGGAGGATTTAAGCAAGTATCTGCTAATTCATTCCTCTTATGTGTGAGACATGCAACAAAAGATTTTCTCAAAAGTTTTAGCTAAATGCCCATATTAGTTCTCAAACTAGTGCGAAATATTTTGTTTATAAATTCGGCAACAAAATATTTTAAAAAGGGTGATTTTATTAAGCATCTATTTCTTACAGGTGAGAAACATGCAATAAAATTTACTCTCAAAAGTGTAGTAAACCAATTTTGTTATGCGAAATATGAAACAAGAAATTTCCACAAACATTCATCTGAATGGTCAACTTATTTCTCATAATTTGTTGTTTGCTATAAATTAATTTTTGTACTTCCCTTTTTATAGGGACCTTGGCTTAATTTAGTGTAAAAAATTTGGGTACTTTTCGGTTAGCCATGTGTCAGTGAAATATATATGTATGTGTGTGTATATATATATATATATATATATATATATATATTTCACTGGCACCTGGCTAACTGAAAAGTACCAAAATGGGATTTGCCAAACATGGCAGTCACGAAAATGAAAGAGTGGGCAATAAAAAAATGTCTAATGTTTTATAATATGTGATATATTTTGTTCTGTATTATTATATGGTTTACCTATGTATAATGTAAATTACTTAAGCAGCTAGTCAGGAGCGTCAATGCCAGCTGTCCAAAACATATTTTTATTTTTATCATTTTTTATATAATATCAGAAATTTTACAATTCTCAATCTGTTTTTTATCATGTAGATTTATAAGCTTATAAGATTTTCTGATGATTGGGGAAATCTAACTTGAAGAATCATTATGCTAAACATAATTCCACACAATAAAGTTATTTTACAGAAATACTGACTTTCTTAAAACTTTTAAGATAAAAAATACTTTGCTTCAAAAAGGGGTGGGAGGCTTGCCTCTTTGAACTTGTCTTTGCTTGATTAATTTTATACTTCCAATTTAGGCTTTTTTTTGCTATTTCTGGATTCTAGTATATCTTTTGGTGTGCACACACACTGTTCTTTTATTAGGTAAGCATTGCCATTATGCTATCCTAATAACAATATTTATTTATCAGCCAATCACAAAACATTGGCATCTGTTGCAGAGTTTGGATAAAATCTTGTCTAACTGATAGCAATCTATCTAAATACTTTATTGTAGCATTGTATTTAATCTATAAATTTTCATACACATCAAATTGTATATTAAAAATTAATTGTGAAAATATTTTTCTGAGATTTATTCATAGAATGCATAATATCCATATAATTTCGTGTCATGCTGTATATAAATTTATTTAAAATATACTCGAACCATTTAGTATAATAAACTTGTTCAGCAGAAAACTCATACATGCAATTGAAAATGCATTTCTGCAATTCTAACCCATAGACCATTTTTGTTTAAAATCTTTTTTTCAGCAATCTAGATTATATCTAGACATGCATACATGTCACATAGTGTATTAAAATTTAATTTTTCTGAAAAATCTATAAAACAATTTGAAATTATTTCCCAGAAATTACCATCTATATTATAATAATACAAGTCATGTGACTGTCATAAACAGTTATGGACTGATAGCTTTGCTTTTCATATGCCATACAACTAGCTTCACTCAAAATTATTTTTTCCAATAAAACTGCATAAAAGTTAAATTTTTAGAAAGAGTGTTCAAAAAAATTCATGTTTGAGGGATGTGTTACAGTCAAATATGTACATATCCTAAGATAACTTCAGTTGAAATTAAGTTGGCAGACCAATATCTCATTTCATCCAATTAAATAAACACAAGAGGTTTTTCATTATGAGCGATAAAAATATTAATACTAGAAGTGCCAGAGCAGTCATTTTGACTTTTTTCATCATTTCTAGTTAGATTCCTAAAAAATAATCTATCTTAGGAAATCACAATTTTTTTAATTTTCCTGAAAAACCTCGAAAATTATTGCTACCAAATAGGAATCAATTAAAATTAGCGAAGATATTTTTAGTTATACCTAGAAGCGCCATGAGCAGTCAAATTGACTACTCGTAAAGCTGGGTAGACTCATCTTTTTTTTTTTCTCTCTCCAAAAAGTCTTTTTCTTGTTAAAACATATGCCCTACAAATTCTTTTCATTCATTATTCCATACAACAGGGACCCACCAGTGGCTGAAAGGGTCTTGTTTCAAAGCTGGTAGACGGAATGTGCTGGGTTCAAACACCTGTTAAAACTAACTTAAATTTGTGCAAATGGATAGTATAATACAAAGAAATCATTTACATAAATTTTACTTACGATTTTGAATAGCATGGCGCAAAAAATAAATCTACTTATTGAAATAAGTACATTTCAATACATAATATAAGCATTAACTTAAAATTAGGTACATTCATCTTTTTTTTCTCGCTCCGAAAAGGCTTTTTCTGGTTAATATTCCCTACAAATTCTTTTCATTCACTATTCCATACAACAGGGCCCCACCAGTGGCTGAAAGGTTCTTTTTCAAAGCTGGTAGACGGGAGGTGCTGGGTTCAAACACCTGTTCCAAACTAAGTTCAATTTGTGCAAATGGATAGTATGATACAAAGTAATCATTTACATAAATTTTACTTACGATTTCGAATAGCATGGCGCAAAAGATAAATCAATTTATTAAAATAAATACATTTCAATGCATAATATAAGCATTAACGTAAAATTGGGTAGATTCATCATTTTTTTCTCGCTCCGAAAAGACTTTTTTTTGCTAAAACATATTCCCTACACATTCTTTTCATTCACTATTTCATACAACCTGTGGATGAAAGGGTCTTATCTCAAAGCTTGTAGGTAGGAGGTGCTGGGTTCAAACTAAGGGTGTCTTCAAATCCAAACTGCTTATTTTGAGACATATTTTTAACACTTTCCAACCTAGTTGAAAAGTGTTTATGACTTCAGTTTGTCTGGCCGTCTGTCCGTGCTCTAACTCCCGTAAATATGCTCGGATTGCTCTGCAATTTTTATATGTTATTGTCGTTATGTATAGCATGTTCCATATTTCAACGGAAGTGTGTAGCACTTATAGTTTTTTTACAGGGACACTCAAAAGAATACCGTTACATTACGGTCAATGGGGAAAAATCATTTGCGGTTTATTTTAAGGATGTTACACAATTTCAAACATATTGTAATTAATATATATCACTAAGGTGCGTTACAAGAAGCTTAGTATGGAATAGGGTGTGTATAGCACTTATAGTTACTTCACAGGGACAGTCAAAATAATTCCGTTACATTACGTCTATCGAAAAAAATCGTCTGCGGTTTATTTAAATAGTGTTTCATTATTTTAAATACATTGAAATTTATATATATCACTAAGGTGCATTACAAGAGGCTTACTACAGAATAGTGTGTGTATAGCAGTAATTGTTCATTTACAGGGACACACAAAAGAATTCTCTACTGTCTGTGAACAATAATTCCTGGAAGTGCGTTTTAAGTTACTGAACACGAATTTAAATTTAACTCACTTTTTGTCTATTATGTGGTGTGTATAAATTCTGTAGATCATATACAGGGAACGCACAAAAGTTCGCAAACACATTTCCGTTTATTGACAGAAACTCCAGAAGGAGAATTTTAAACTGTGCTACACATTTCCTAACTGAACTAAAATTTAGCATCCTATGTAGTATATATACAAATATATAGATCATATACAGGGCTGAATAAAAGTATTCGGATATTTTTCCGAATATTGTATATGTGGGAAATTCCTGAAATTTATGTTTTTAAATATGTTATGCGTTTTCCAAATTGTTTACTTAGATGTTATCTTTCAGCTTATTAAACGGTGTGATTTGTAAAATTATTTTGGAAGCGTTGGAAAGAGTTATATAATCTATGCTTGACGGATGATTTTTCGTTCTTGCTAAATTCATTTTTGCTCTAAAATGCATCCAATTGGCAGGTTCTCTTATTCAAAAACTTTATAATGTCCGTATTGTCTCGATTTTTTTATAAAGGCAGAATATATTTCAAAAAATGCTGTGAAAGTGGACATTTTGAACCGAATTTCCCGAAGCGATAGCGCTGGAAACAAAAAAAAAAATTATCGTACTGTGAAAATAATTTTTCGTAAATTAATTTCTAATTAATTGAACGAAAAATAAAAACATGGGGCCCTTATACATCTCTTCATAAATCACGCCCCCAAGTTTCATGTTTTTACATTTAAAAATGAGTCTGAAAATGCGTCTCAAAATTTTGAGTTGTTGAACGTGGAAAAATATTTTATTTGAATACCGCCCTAAGTTAAATTTGTGCAAATGGATAGTATGATACAAAGTAATCATTTACATAAATTTTGCTTACGATTTTAAATAGTATGGCACTAAAGATAAATCAATTTATTGAAATAAATACATTTCAGTGCATAATATAAGCATACGTAAAATTGGGTAGATTCACCTTTTTTTCTCGCTCCAAAATGGCTTTTTCTTGTTAAAACATATTCCCTACACATTCTTCTCATTCACTATTTCATACAACATTACTGGTGGGTATTTCATACCCACCAGTGGCTGAAAGGGTCTTATCTCAAAGCTTGTAGATGGGAGGTGCTGGGTTCAAACTAAGTTAAATTCATGCAAATGGATAATATGATACAAAGTAATCATTTACATAAATTTTACTTACGATTTTGAATAGCATGGCGCAAAAGATAAATCAATTTATTGAAATAAATACATTTCAATGCATAATATATGCATTAACAATAAATTGGGTAGATTCATCATTTTTTTCACACTCCGAAAAGGCTTTTTCTTGCTAAAACATATTCCCTACACATTCTTTTCATTCACTATTTCATACAACAGGGCCCCACCAGTGGCTGAAAGAGTCTTATCTCAAAGCTGGTAGATGGGAGATGCTGGGTTCAAACACCTGTTCCAAACTAAGTTAAATTTCTGAAAATGGATAGCATGATACAAAGTAATCATTTACATAAATTTTGCTTACGATTTTGAATAGCATGGCGCAAAAGATAAATCAATTGATTGAAATAAATACATTTCAGTGTATAAAATAAGCATACCTAAAATTGGGTACATTCATCTTTTTTTCTCACTCCAAAACGGCTTTTTCTTGTTAAAACATATTCCCTACACATTCTTCTCATTCCCTATTTCATACAACAGGGCCCCACCAGTAGCTGAAAGAGTCTTATCTCAAAGCTGGTAGATGGGAGATGCTGGGTTCAAACACCTGTTCCAAACTAAGTTAAATTTGTGCAAATGGATAGTATGATACAAAGTAATCATTTACATAAATTTTGCTTACGATTTTGAATAGCATGGCGCAAAAGATAAATCAATTGATTGAAATAAATACATTTCAGTGTATAAAATAAGCATACGTAAAATTGGGTAGATTCATCTTTTTTTCTCGCTCCAAAACGGCTGTTTCTTGTTAAAACATATTCCCTACACATTCTTCTCATTCACTATTTCATACAACATTACTGGTGGGTATTTCATACCCACCAGTGGCTGAAAGGGTCTTATCTCCAAGCTGGTAGACAGGAGATGCTGGGTTCAAACACCTGTTCCAAACTAAGTTAAATTTGTGCAAATGGATAGTATGATACAAAGTAATCATTTACGTAGATTTTGCTTACGATTTTGAATAGCATGGCGCAAAAGATAAATCAATTGATTGAAATAAATACATTTCAATACATAATGTAAGCATTAACGTAAAATTGGGTAGATTCATCATTTTTTTCTCGCTCCGAAAAGGCTTTTTCTTGCCAAAACATATTCCCTACACATTCTTTTCATTCACTATTCCATACAACAGGGCCCCACCAGTGGCTGAAAGGTTCTTATCTCAAAGCTTGTAGATGGGAGGTGCTGGGTTCAAACTAAGTTAAATTTGTGCAAATGGATAGTATGATACAAAGTAATCATTTACATAAATTTTACTTACGATTTTGAATAGCATGGCGCAAAAGATAAATCAATTTATTGAAATAAATACATTTCAATGCATAATATATGCATTAACGTAAAATTGGGTAGATTAATCATTTTTTTCTCGCTCTGAAAAGGCTTTTTCTTGCTAAAACATATTCCCTACACATTCTTTTCATTCACTATTTCATACAACAGGGCCCCACCAGTGGCTGAAAGAGTCTTATCTCAAAGCTGGTAGATGGGAGATGCTGGGTTCAAACACCTGTTCCAAACTAAGTTAAATTTCTGAAAATGGATAGTATGATACAAAGTAATCATTTACATAAATTTTGCTTACGATTTTGAATAGCATGGCGCAAAAGATAAATCAATTGATTGAAATAAATACATTTCAGTGTATAAAATAAGCATACCTAAAATTGGGTACATTCATCTTTTTTTCTCACTCCAAAACGGCTTTTTCTTGTTAAAACATATTCCCTACACATTCTTCTCATTCCCTATTTCATACAACAGGGCCCCACCAGTAGCTGAAAGAGTCTTATCTCAAAGCTGGTAGATGGGAGATGCTGGGTTCAAACACCTGTTCCAAACTAAGTTAAATTTGTGCAAATGGATAGTATGATACAAAGTAATCATTTACATAAATTTTGCTTACGATTTTGAATAGCATGGCGCAAAAGATAAATCAATTGATTGAAATAAATACATTTCAGTGTATAAAATAAGCATACGTAAAATTGGGTAGATTCATCTTTTTTTCTCGCTCCAAAACGGCTGTTTCTTGTTAAAACATATTCCCTACACATTCTTCTCATTCACTATTTCATACAACATTACTGGTGGGTATTTCATACCCACCAGTGGCTGAAAGGGTCTTATCTCAAAGCTGGTAGACGGGAGATGCTGGGTTCAAACACCTGTTCCAAACTAAGTTAAATTTGTGCAAATGGATAGTATGATACAAAGTAATCATTTACATAGATTTTGCTTACGATTTTGAATAGCATGGCGCAAAAGATAAATCAATTGATTGAAATAAATACATTTCAATACATAATGTAAGCATTAACGTAAAATTGGGTAGATTCATCATTTTTTTCTCGCTCCGAAAAGGCTTTTTCTTGCCAAAACATATTCCCTACACATTCTTTTCATTCACTATTCCATACAACAGGGCCCCACCAGTGGCTGAAAGGTTCTTATCTCAAAGCTTGTAGATGGGAGGTGCTGGGTTCAAACTAAGTTAAATTTGTGCAAATGGATAGTATGATACAAAGTAATCATTTACATAAATTTTACTTACGATTTTGAATAGCATGGCGCAAAAGATAAATCAATTTATTGAAATAAATACATTTCAATGCATAATATATGCATTAACGTAAAATTGGGTAGATTAATCATTTTTTTCTCGCTCTGAAAAGGCTTTTTCTTGCTAAAACATATTCCCTACACATTCTTTTCATACAACAGGGCCCCACCAGTGGCTGAAAGGGTCTTATCTCAAAGCTGGTAGATGGGAGATGCTTGGTTCAAACACCTGTTCCAAACTAAGTTAAATTTGTGCAAATGGATAGTATGATACAAAGTAATCATTTACATAAATTTTACTTACGAGTTTGAGTAGCATGGCGCAGAATATAAATCAATTTATTGAAATAAATACATTTCAGTGCATAATATAAGCTCAGTGAAAGTGATATATTTAACAGTGTATTGGAAATTTAAAAGTATTGTTCAGATGTGTAAATATACTTTAGAAGACAAACCAAAAGTAAATTAAATATAATTTTAAAACAAACCTATTAAAGTCAATTTAAGGCGTCACCGGAATTTTCATATCATTTCTTTTAAAACACATATTTTGAATTTATGAGCGATGTGAATGAAAAAGTATCAGCGAATAAATATATATCTTTTCATGTTGAAAATAATATTTGCACCCATGAATATAAATAGAATAAATATATATTAATTAATAGCATAGCGTCACTCAACATTTGACATCATTATTTTTAAGATTCATATTTAAAATTTTTAGAGGCATAAGAAAAAGTGTTGCGTCACAAACTTTTAACCCGTTAAGGGTTTTACTGATATTGATTACGAGCCTCAGAGCAAAAATACTTCTAGTGATTCTGAAGAAAGCATGGACCTCAGGCCAAAATATTCAGCCTGTCAGAATTTCCGCAGCAAATGGTTCGTCATCAGTACCTGCGGCGTCCATATTTACCAAAACATGTTAGAAATATTTATGTTTATATACTGATATTGCTTGTGACAGTGAAGTTCTTTGCATTTTTTAAAAAATATAATGAATCATTTATTGTCAAAAAACATACATGTACTATTTTTTTCATTTTAGGTTACAGTCAGGGCTTAATTTCTAAGAAAAAAAGCACCGGAGTCCTAATATTCTGCAGTACTAACAACCGTAGCGTACCCGTTCCCCCCCCCTCTGTCGTCACTTCAATCTGCATATTTATATTTCATACATTATTTTCAAAATTTAAATCATTGTTTTTTTATTTAACAAAATAAAAATTTAAATACATATATATCTGCAGCTATCAACTATTCCACTTTTTAGTTATTACTATACTTCCAAATAGAAATCTGTGCCTAATCTTAAAGTTAATGAATCGCAGAATTCTGTGATTCAATAAGCTCAGGATTATGATTCGGAAAGAGTGTTAACACAAAAAATGAATAGATCGCAGCTATGCAGAGTAGAAAAAGACTATTTTTGTTAACTCTTTATTCTGATCAAAATAGCATTAAAATGATTTGAAATGGAAATAAATAAAATTTTGAATATAAGACAGATTGAGCTTGAGCCTGCCCAAACCCGAAGACTGATATAAAAATCTAGCCTGTTTCATCTCCATCTCTTACGTGAGCGACACATTCCGTCACTTATAAGTGTTTTGATGCAAAAGATTGGAGATGGGAGGGAAAGGAAAGGGTAATTTAGGATTCGTTTTTCGGAAGCGTTATTGCGCTGAGCTCCGAAGCGCAGTGTTTATAAGCTCCCGTGAATTCTGGCCAATATTTTAATATTTACTAAAAACAGAGAAGTACCGGAGCTGAGCTCCGGTGGTCTCCGGCGCATATTAAGCCCTGGTTACAGTAATGGACAAAGTAGAGTATCAAAGAGAAAAAATATCCGAAATTTTTTAGGAAAGACATACATACGTCTCGAAAGATGGAACCACATGGACTGTGACAGCTGTTTCACACACCACAGCTAGGAAATATTGAGTAGAGAATGTGCTAAAGAAATACCGGGTCCAATGCCACCTTCAAAAAGAAATGTCAAGAACAATGTGTCCGGTGCTTGGAGGTTGTTTATGGATGAATCCATGTTACGCCATATAAAAAAAAATCCCTGACGGCTCGGCCTACAGGCACAGGTAGATTTCGAAGACGCAGGCCGTGGGACACCTGTTTGTTGGGAATTGCAGAAGAAAGACCTATTTGCCATGATGTGGCAGTTGGGACCACACTCTTCAAAATATACATCCGCCTGTAGGCAGAGCCAGCAGGGATTTTTTTATTTTTTTTATTGTACGAATGGATCATATAAAAAACTTGTCAGTATAAAAGTTGTAGGTAATATTAAGAAGATTTATAATAAATTTAAGCGGATTTGATATCTTGGTAATTGACGAAGTTATGAATTTTTTTCTTCTGAAACCCCTATTCCTCCCCCTCCCTGGGGCATTTTTAATGAAATCAAAAATCTGTCGTACATAAATTTTTGGCCCTTTTCCTTGAAGTAATAATAACTTTAAACGGATTCGATATGTATAAAAATTAGGAAGTTATGGGTTTTTTTCTGTTTTCATGTCTGCTTGTAGGTGGATCCAGCAGGGATTTTTTTGTTTTTAATTTTTTTTACCATAAGAGTTGGTCCTATAAAAAACTTGTCAATATAAAAGTTGTAGATAATTTTATGGAGATTTATAATAAATTTAAGCGGATTTGATACATTGGGAATTGACGAATTTATGAACTTTTTTCTTCTAACACCACCTTTCCCCCCCCCCCCCCCCCTTGGAGCCATTTTTAATGATATCAAAAATCTGTCCTACATAAATTTTCGACCCTTTTCCTAGAAATAATAATAACTTTAAACAGTTTCGATACGTATTATAATTAAGAAATTATGGGGGGTTTCCTGTTTTCACAAAAAGCCCCCCCCATATCCCCCCTTGGTTCGATTTTGTCCATTAACGAACTTGACCGAGATTTTATGCCCCTTGATTTTATGTATAAGTTTGGAAGAGATTTGTGTAGAATTATTGCAGTTATCGTGTCCATAAAAAAGTGACATAGATAGATAGATAGATAAAGTTTTGAACTGGGGTGGTTTTGAGTTCTGGGATTCATGATCGGCCTAGATCTGCAAAAATTCCAACTTAGGGGAGAATGTAATAGGTAGTATTTCTTACGAAATCTACCTAAGAAAGCACGGTAGTAGAGGCAGTTTTGAACAATTGAGAATTCAAGCGCTTTAATACCCCATCTGGTGGATAAAAGATATATCTTAGGTGAGTATAGTCCAAGGCATCTCCTGGTGCACCCGAGACTCAGAATTTTAAAATTTTGAAAATTAGCCAAAATATTAATTACATTCATTACAAATCGCGTCGAAAATGCCATCTTTTTTATGAAAATGGCTAATGGGAATTCAAGCACTCGAATACGCCATCTGGTGGAGAAAAGATATAAATTCCCGCTTCAGGAAAATCCCTTGCAAGTCCACTGCGTTACGTGCATTTTTAATTTCTCCATAATGATTATTTTTTGCGCAATTTCTGATTTCATGCGATATTTGTGTTCTGTGTTTATTTGGCAAGGTAAACATGATCCAAATTTGAATATCTAACAATTTCAAACGCGTTTACAATAAATAATGGTTTCAATGGCACTTTAACATTAGTTAAAGGGACAATTTTTCTGTACCGACGGCTGCAATCAGCGTCTCTATAGGCCGTTTTAAGTCCCATTGAAGAAAACTGGGAAATATCTTTGGAAGAGCTTGATGCTTTTATTGCTATTATTTATGCAAGAGGAGTATATGGTTGCAATGTAATGGATTACGATTTTCTGTGGAATAATAGATGGAGTCCTCCTTTTTTTCGAGAAACAATCGATTTTGAGATATAATAAAAAAGTCTAAGGATTTACTTGAAGTGAACTAGGACTCAGCGGTTAGAAACTGATAAGTTTGCTATGTTTTCAGATATTTGGAATACTTTTATAGAGAACTGTGCTATTTTCAATAAGCCAGGAGAAAATCTAGTTGTGGATAAGCGGATCTCCATCCAATGTCAGATGTAAATTTATACTGTATATGCCGAATAGAGTTCCAAAAATACAGTTTATTCCCAGGTTTATTTCCAATAGACCCAGTTTATTCCCAAAAGATCTGGTTTATTTCCAAAAAAAACAAGTTTATTCCCAAAAAACCGGTTTATTCCCAGGTTTAAACAGGTTTTTTTTAGCCTTTGTAACTCTAATACCGAATAAACCAGACAAATTCGGTATCACATTTTGGATGCTAGTTGATGTAGACTCGACGTTTATGTGCAATGCTTTTCCATATCTTGGAATTAGAGTTGCAAAAAACCCACAGATTTTGAGAGACGGGAATAAACCTGGGAATTTTGGGGAATAAACCCGGAATTTTGGGGAATATTGGAAATTTTGAAGGAGTTTTGAATGTAAACAAAACCAGTCATTTTTCAATTTGATTTTTTTATTTTCAGGAAAATTCAGGCATTGTTCTGAAAAGCTTAAGATGGACTTTTTATTATGAATTCATGAAATTTATGATTTTACGCTCTAAGTTATTATCATTTATTAAAACTCATTAGCTTTACAACAATGGAAGCTGTGATTTGGTGAGGATTCGAACGTTTCCTTAACAATAAAAATTGTTTAAGTTCTGTTAGCTAGCTGACATATATACTGTTTAGGCTTACTTAGTCTATATTAATTTTCTAGCGAGTTGCATTGTATTTTTGCATTGGTTTCTTTTACTTTTGTTCATATTCTTTTTTGTTTACATTCGCTGATTCGGAGAACAGGGGTGAAGTTTACATTCATGTCAGAAAAGATGCCTCTCTCACTTTTTAGTTATCGACAATTAAAATAGCAAATTACTACTTTCTCTTACTTAATATTTCTGCAACTAAAGTATATATTTCGTTAGTTTCCATGTAAATTGTGCTATTTTTCTATATTTATGTGATTGGTTTTGTTTACATTGGTAAAAGCATTTTGTTTACATTGACAAAAATTGAAATCAATAAAAAAATTTTAAAATAATAAATTAAAAATTTTCAAGCCTAAAATTTTCTGAAAACTCCCGGGAATTTTAAAAATTTCCCTCCCAAAAAACCCGGTTTATTCCCGGGAATAAACCCGGTTTTTTCCACCCTTTGCAACTCTACTTGGAATAGATAAATCAAGAAATGAAACTGAAAGCCTTCCTGAAAATATAGTAATGTGTCTTCTAAACCCTCATCTGAATACTGCTGGAAATGTGACAGCGGACATTATTTTTCCTCACTATCATTGGCTAAATGACTTCAAATGAAATAAGCAAGTTTTGTAGGCACAGTAAGAAGATATCGAAAAGAAATCCGCATGTAGTATGGAATTCTAAAACCCAGCTGTATCAATCTGTTTTATTAAAGAATGGAGAGAATACTTTGACGGTTTATCAGGGTAAAACTGAGCTGCACCAGGCGCCCGTCAGGCACATCATTCGTCTCACCCAAGTCCTGAGGGACTTATAACGCACATGATCAGGAGAGATCTCCCGTATGCGCTGTGACCGCCATGATGCGCTGTGACCGCCACCTGCGCATCATTCCTATTGAACCCATGAGGTGACGACACAGGTCGTTGCGATACGCGGTGGATCCCATTTTCAGGGGAAGCCACCACTAAAACACTTGGGAACAAGCCGGAGTCCCCCAACGGCTTCAGAGCTGGACCCAAAAGGGAGCCAGGTCCTGGGACTGAAGTCGGGTTTTCCCGGCCCGCACTTGCTCTACCAGAACTCGAAGAATGGGAAGACCTACAGAGGTAATCACAGTCCCCTCTTGTAATAGATATCTGAAAAGGAATGGGTTAACAAGCAAACAGAAACTTAACTTCAAACATCAACACAACAGTGCCCCTGAACTTGTCTTCCATTGGCTTTTCTTCCTGCAGAACCCCGATGGCGAAATGTCGACGTAGCCGGTCGACTTCTCCGGGTAACGAGACAGGGACATGAGCATGCAAAACAAAGCAAAAACTTTAAAAACTACATGCACAACAATAACAACATATAATTCAAAACATGCACAATAACAACATGACTAGACGTATCACAATCTAAAGTGCCGGCTCACGAGACGAGTCTCGAGCCTGAAAACTTCATGCACCATTTCCTCCTGCGCCGCAGGGGCCGCAGGCATTTGGGATTGCGTTCAAACGCGGTCTCCGATCGTGAAGAGATAGGTAATTGCGGCCCCCCTCTTCGGCGACCCACGTTACGATCCAATGTCCGCAGGAGGAGTCGGTGAATAATCAGCCGAACCCCCTTCCGGGCGTATCCATCCAGACATAGAGCTCGTCTGGGAGCCACAGGGGAAGAATTTCTCCCGCACTGGCCTCCATAGCGTGCACCTGAACAACACGTGTTTGATCGTGCACTCGCCGACTCCACAGACAGTGTGGATTTGTCAGAATGCGCTTTTCGTTTTAAATATATAGATGCTTTCTGTCACAATTTTTCGATTTAACGACAGATGTAAAATGTTGAGAATATAACAATTTAAAATATTTTCTTTCTTGCTTACTTATTTAGATAGCTTTAGTATATAAGCCACTGGTGGCTATAAAATCACACTTTTCTATGCCAATACGCCAGCGAAGTGATGACGTCACTGTAATGGCTACTGGAGACAAGAAGTTTCGGTTTCCCATTGAGCGTTAATGTTAGCAAAAAATAAAGTCGTGTTAACAGTATTAATAAATTTTTTTAGGAAATTTCTGTTACAGTTTTGCTAAATCTGAGGTAAGGCATTATATGAATTCAACAAACTTCTGATTAACTACGTCAATTTTTTTTTTCATCGAAAAAGATAAGTTTTCATGCAGAGCATCAATTGCTGATGAAAGAAATAAGGTTCCCATCAAATTTACAAATAGACAACATTATTTATTCTCATAGAAATTTACATCGTTGGAAAGAAGAAAGTTTGCTCTATTTCTTTACATAATCGCCATCTTTTTCTACGCATTTTTGTAGACGGTGCTCCAATTTCTGTATCCCAATGTCGTAGAACTCCGCCGCCAAACTGTTGAGGAAACGTTTCACATTTTCTTTGACGTCATCGTCGCTCCGGAAGCGTTGGCCACCCAAGTGTTCCTTTAACTTGGGGAACAAGTGATAATCACTAGGTGCGAGGTCCGGACTGTAAGGTTGGTAGGCATGACAATCCACCCAAATTGTGTCAAAAGTTCCTGGGTTTAACGGGAGACGTGAGGTTGGGCGTTGTCGTGAAACAAGTTACACCGGCTGTCAGTGTTGAATTCAGACACTTTTCCCCGAGAGGGATTTCTGTGGCTCCGGGAGGGGCTCATTATAGAGTTCCGGGGGGGGGGAATTCCACTTTTTGACCATTGAAAGCATAAAATTTCAAATCTTCCGGGGGGACATTCCCTGGGGCCAACCCCTGGATTCAACACTGCCGGCTGTCAGTTGTCCTCCCTGGCGGTTCTGGACGGGCGGAGTCCCTTTGGCGTGCAAAAAGCGAATTACGGAACGAATCTCGCACTTGGAGGGATCAACAATGGGAACCTCCATCTTGGACGGCTTCTGAGCCAAGAATGAGCGGCGCAGCGAAGCGCGGCTGGGAGAATCGTGAGTGCAGGAACAGCCGCACACAGCGCCGTTGCCGTATTTCGCCTCGCACCTTCCCACGCGGCTGGAGCTCTTTCGGAACCTTATTTCTGGATCGACCCTCGTATATTAAGCACTAATTTCTTATCAAAATTACTGGTGATAAAAGATAAAATATTCTGTAAAAGACGCTCGTCGCAAGGATGTTAAGTATGCATTTGAATGGCTTCATGTGTAAAAGTTTCCTCATCTGACCTATTGCAGAGAGAAAATAACTAAAATACTCATTCTATAAATAGTCGAAAAAGTCATCTAACTTCTAAAATACTTTTAAATCATAAAAGTTATAGAGAGTTTTAAAGGTATTGAGTTTAAATATTACTTTTAAAATGTTCATATAATTATTCCGGTATTGATTGCATTTTGAAGTTTTGAATGAACTCTTTTTGAAAAGTGAATAAAAAACTTATTTTTCCATCAATATTCATTAAGTCTCTTTTTTTTATGTAATTTTGATGTTATTTATATATATTAGTGGATAAAAATAAAAATATTAATCATCTAAGTTATTTTTTTTTTAGCACAAGAATCCTCTGAGGAAACAAAAAATAGAAAATAAGTTCTGCGTGCTCAAATAATTAAAGTTATATGTTCTTTAAAAAAAAATAAAGAACAATTACCTGGGTATACTAGAACATTATGAATTATAATGTAGCTCACCTTTATTCTTTGAACTAAAAAAAAAGAATATAATTAAATCACAACACTTGGTGCCTTGGCCTCTTTCTTTAGAGGATTTATTATTATTATTATTTGTGTGCAAATACTGAAGAATTTTTTTTAAAAATGAAAACGAAAGTTGTTCTCATTGATGATGGAACATGGATTATTTTCCATTTCAAGATCATTTTACGTTTTTTTTTTTTTTGTGCGTGGCTTTTTAATAGAAAAATGTTCTTCCAATATTTTCTTTTTTAGAGAAAATTTGTTTATTTAGGCTGTGCTCTTGAATATAGTTGTGTTCTTAATAAATATACATATAGGAAGTAAGAACCAGTATTAATCTAAGTTTAAAAAAAAAAAAATTCTGAGTGTTTTATCTATATTTCTGTTTTAATTCACAAACTTTTTGCAACATGTCGAAATCCAAGAACACTATTAGTCTGAATATTCAACCATTTGATGGTAATCCATCTACTGTCGAATTTTTTTTCGACCAGCTTGAAGACATTCAACAGCTAAACAATTATAGCGAAAAAGAAATGCTAGCACTGTTTAAAACGAAACTCCTTGGCCCTGCTCTTCATTTTTATTTAGATTCACAATTTAATACTCAAACTAAAAAATTAGCAGACATAAAAACTGAATTTATCCAGTTTTTCGCTTCAAAGGAGAACAAAAATTTGGCCTTTCGTTCATTAGATAGGATGAAATTGGAACATAATGAATCAGTTAGAAATTTCTCATACCGATTAAACAAGAATCTAAAGTTAGCTCATCCAACAGTTGATGATGCTTCGCTCCAAATTTTGAAATTCACATATTTTATGAATGCTTTACCCAAAAATATTCACGTAAAATTATTAGAGGAAGGTATTTCTGACTTTACTAATGCTCTTTCAAGAGCTGAACAATTACAAAATATTTACAACTTCACTGAATCACCAACCACCCCTGCTCCTGTCACTTTACCTGTATATAATATGGAACATTCAAATAATTCGTTCCCTAATCCCGGTGCATCTGATTATAAACATTCTGAAACTAAAAATAAACGAAAGTCATTTTGTGATAGAAATTTCTCTTCCTATGGCAAACATCATCCAAAACAAAATGTTAACCAAATTACGTTTAAAAAACCATTCTATAAAAGAAATCTTCGTAATTCATTTCGTCATAGGACTGTAAATCAATGTGCTTTTTGTGGACGCCAGGGGCACTTAATGAAAACATGCTTTGAATTTAAAAATTTTGTTCAAAATATGAACCAGGCTAACTCTCATAATGGTGTTAACATGCTTCAAAATACTGCTAATGAATACCAAGCTAATCAACAAAATACTCATGAATATAATGATGGATTTTCTAAAGATAAGAGTTTAAACTAATGCAGGAGGCAGATCTATCTGGCACTCTGTCCTCCAATACTTCACATTTGCCAGAAAATACCTCAAAAACTCAATTATATAGAGTTACTTCTCAAGGAATTTTATCTTCTGAGAGTATACTTAAAAATGACCAATGTTTACCAAAAAATGGTATGCTCAAAGATGCAGAATCACAGACTATTTTTCAAAATGAAAATACTTATGATTATATTACGAATTCTGGCAATTGTTCTCAAGTCGATAACGCAAATACTTTAGTTGCTGAATCCCAAAATGATAGTGATGCCATTGAAAACTATGTAATTTATAGCACATTTAATTACAATGACTCTCTTCCTTGTATTACCTTAAATGTACAACATCATAATGTTATTTCTTTGTTAGACACTGGGTCTATTATTTCTTTAATTGATCAACAACATTTCAATATGTTAAAACCCACTATAAAATATAAATTTCTCTCTCGAAAAGTATCTATTTCGACCATAAACTCCCAAGTTGAATTTTTTGGATGTATTCGTTTGTCTTTCAAAATAGACAAATTGTTTTTCAATCATGTATTTTATATTACTAACATACGTAATAGAAATTTTGATATCATTTTGGGTTATGATTTTATTTGTAAATATGGTATTTCCATAACACCATCCTTTAATTCCATTCTACTGAAAGAAATTCTTGTTCCGTTAGTAAACAAACACCAGATATCCAATGATTCTCATCCATATGAGAATACACAAGTATTTATGTGTCAAAAAAATGACGTTCCTAATACCTCTACTTGTACTATGGACCCTCAAAGTATAAATATGTCAAATGATTTTAGTGAACATCAGCAAACAAAAATTGACAGCTCTGGGATTGTTCACGAAAGTTCAAATTCCCCCCAAAATGAGTTAAAAATTTCAAACTTTCATAAAGTAACTATTCCAGCCAACACATGCATGTACATGCAAGCTCAATATTCTTCACAACCTGAGGAACATTTCATGTTTATTCCAACACTAAATAACCGTAATATTGTATTTATGGAATCTCTCCATTCCTTATCAGCCATAAAAAAAAATTCTTTTCTGATTGTAGTACAAAATATTTCAAACAAACCATTTCACCTCAACAGGGGAACTGTCTTGGGTGTATATGAAAATATTGATGAAAAAGATATTCAGCCTTACGATTTTAATGATGAAGCTGATGAAATGTGCAATTTAATCCAACCATCAGAAGACATTATAAAAATGAGAATAAATGATTTAAGTCCTACAGACTTTAAATTAGAACATCTTGATAGCAAACAAAAAGAGACTCTATTGTCTTTGCTATGTGGAAAAGCCCAAGCATTTTCGAAGTCTCTGCGTACTCTTGGTCATACTGACCTAGTCATTCCACAAATAAGTCTACTTAATTCGCATCCTATAAAATCTCTTCCATTTCCGGTGCCACAAGCATTAGAGGAAGAAGCCTTAAAACAGATTAATGAGATGTTAGAAGCTGATATCATTGAGCGTTCCAATTCATCTTGGGCATGTCCCATGTTATTGGTTAAAAAAAAGTCAGACCCATCAAAGCCTCAAAAATATAGACTCGCCTTAGACCTCCGTCTACTAAATGCTGTAATTATTCCATCTACCTATCCTTTACCTAAAATTCCAAATTTACTAGTTCAATTGTCTAAAAAGAATTTTTTTACAACGCTGGATCTCCCTTCTGCATATTGGCAAATAGCTATGCCCAAAGAGCTACAAGATAAAATGTCGTTCACAACTCCATTTGGCGTTTTTACCTATAAGCGATTAATGTTTGGTTTACGCACAGCAGCGTCTACATTCCAGCAACTTATTGACACGATAATTCAATTATCTGGTGTAGATGCTTATGCTTATCAAGACGATATTATTGTTGGAGCCAACTCATTTGAAGAAATGATCCATAATTTAAAATTACTTCTTGATACATTCATCAAATACAACATAACATTATCACCTGAGAAATGCTCATTTTTTCATACCAGCATAGACTTTTTAGGTTTCCACATTCAAGAGCATAAAATTTTTCCTATTTCCAGCAACATAATAAAAATTACATCTTTTCCTCATCCCAAAACCAAGCGACAAGTTAAAGCTTTCATTGGTGTATGTTCATTTTATCGATCACTTATTCCATACTTTGCAGATCTAATTAGCCCTCTACTCGAGTTAACAAAGCCAAAAACTAAGTTCAGTTGGCAATCTGTACATGAAAATGCCTTTCAAACAATACAATCATTATTTTTTAAGAAGCCCGTGTTAAATCTACCTAATTGGGATGAAGAATTTATTGTTAATACCGATGCTTCACAAACTGCGATTTCAGCTGTCCTCATGCAGGAACAAGATAATTTAAGGGTACCTATTTCATATTTTTCAAAGGCTTTGTCTGATGCTGAAAAAAAATTCCCTGCCATAAAGTTGGAGTTGTATGCATTATACAAGGGTATCACCTCATTCAAGTATTACCTTTTTGGAAGACATTTTCTCGTTCTATCTGATGCTAAACCACTTGACAACTACAAAAGTTCTTCTTCTCCTGCAGATGTCACGACCAGATGGCTCATGGAGCTCTCTCAATTTTCTTTTTCGTTTGCTCATATACCAGGCAAAGAAAATGTATTAGCGGACTTTCTTAGCAGAACTGCTCAACCATCTACACAGGACTTGACATCTAATCCTGAAATTATAAATTCTGAAGAAGTTCTACCAGTAACGATGAATATAAATGATCTACACGATGAAATAGATGGTCAACTTCAATCAATCAAATCACTAGTAGAATCACATCCCACAAAGCTGGATAAAGTACCACAGCAATATGAAGATAAGTGCCAAATTAATTGCTTGTCACAGACAAACTCATCTGCTCAAGATCCATTATTAGAAATTTCAGATGCAACAATAGCAAGTGAACAAACCAAAGATTCAAATTTAAATAAAATAATACTTGATTTACAACAAAATATTAATCTCCAGAAACACAAGGGTTATTATCTCAATCCAAATAACAATATTCTTTGCTACAATAATTTTTTTCCTGCTGAAGAAATTGATCTGCATCGTGCTGTCTTACCCACCTCATTGATTCCCAAAGCACTTACCATTGCTCATATTACTCATCCAGGAATAAACAAAACCTTACAGAACCTCCGAAAACGTTTCACATGGAAAACAATCATTGCTGATACTCAGAATTATATTAATTCATGTGAACTATGTCTTATTCACAAAAATCGCAAGAAGAAAATTGCTCCATTTATGGCTGCTCCTGTTCCAACTGCTCCAAATCAAAAAATATCATTAGATATTGTTGGTCCTCTCAATAATCACTCAAATGTCCTAACAATAATTGACCACTGTTCTCGTCATCTAGAATTGGCTACTCTTAATAACATCTCTGCTCCAACTGTGACCAATGTTCTTTTAAACTACATTGCTACCCATGGTAGACCTGATATAGTATTGACAGACAAAGGATCCCAGTTTACTAGTGACATATTCTCGTTTTTTAATAAAACATTAGGTATCAAGCTGAATCACATCACAGTGGCCCACCCAGCCGCAAATGGCCTTTCAGAGAGGGTGAATTCTCAAATCAAATCATCACTGAATACTATGACTTCACAAGGTTTTGACACCAAAACTGCTGCCAAGATACATCAATCAATATACAATGCTACAGTACATCCTGCCACCAAATTCACTCCTAATCTTATTCATTTTGGACGTGAAATTAATGATGTTTACATGAATTATAAAGGTCACCCCTCTTGGAAAATTCTTGACACCGCCCATGACATCTACAAATTAACAGATCTCTTGGATAAAATTTATTATCAATCCTATCTCAATAATGAAACAAATCGTCAGAAAGTCTATGAAAAGTCTAGACAACAGCACAAATTTTCAGATATAAAAGTCAATGACACAGTATTCATTACACTCCCTAATGTATTCAAGAAAAAGCCTCAAGGTCCATTCATAGTGCAAAAGATAATTTCACCTGTTTTACTGCAAATTGTGTCACAAAAAGACAGCCGTTCCTCACCTATCCTTATACATACCAACCGAGTAATAAAATTACATCCTAGAGCTCCTAAACTACAAGATACCACACAAGCAATTCCACAAACTGACAGTAACAATAATAATCAAGCTGCAACTACATCTCAAAATTTCTCTTCTACCAATCAACAGTCCAGCTCCTCTTATGCTCTACGACCTAAGCGACCAAAATTTGTGCCACACAGTGATGAATTCCAGTATTATTAACCTTTTTTTTTCTCTTTCAGCTGTTGTCCAGTCATGCCTGCTGATAGTGTTTGATCGCGCGCCTTAAACACTATCGAACTGATAAGAAATATATTTTTTTCTGCTGGTCAGAAAGCCTTTTTACTCCTCTTATCATAGACATGTGGACTGCCTGCTGTATAAGTATTCTTTTTTTTTTCCCTTCTAATTATCCATCAACAGCCCACTTAACTGTATAATGTCAAGCTCTGCATTTTGCACTTTCTGAATAATAAAAATTTGTAACTTTTCTTCTTTTTGAAATATATAATTCATATTTAAAATATGTTTAAGCTAAAATTGTAATAACAATACAATAGCATTTTGATTTATTGCATTTCTTTACATAATGTTGCTTGCTATAGGTCACCATCAAAATATATAATACATGTTACTATTTAACTCTTGCAATATTCTCATAGTTATTCTGTTAAAAAAAAAAAAAAAAGTATGGGTGAATTATTTTGTTAAAAAATATTTAACAATATCAGTTTGTCACCTATTGTAATTTACATGGTTTTCTCAAGTGGATCATGTTACTAGTGGAATTGTGAAAGCACAACTTAATGGTACATTATGTATGGTATGTACATAACTCTATTGCTTTCTTTTGTATATATATATACATTATATTATGACCTGAATGACATTTAATTAAAAGTCCTAGGCAAATGTTGTATTATGAATAAGGTCTGTTTAGTACTTTGCCAATTATGTTAGATTGGTTTTTCTCTAGAGTGGCCACTCATTCAAAAAACTTTTTGAAAATAATTAACTATGGTATTTTGTGAATATTTATAACTTTTATATTGTTTGAATGTGTATTTTACTGTTGTTTATATTTTTGCATTGATAATGTGTATTGTGAAATTAGGGTATTCCATCTCACTTTGGATTTTTGTGTAATAACTATTAGCTACATCTTCATAAAAATGTGTTGGTAAAAGTTGAGTTTTTGTTATTGTATTATGTATTGTGTATTATATTAGATTTCTTTTTAGAAAAAAATTATAGTTATAAGTTTTATATAGTGTTTGCATAGACAGAAATGAAAGAGCATAAGTTGGTTTTACTTGACATAGTTATGTAATTGTAAAAGCAAATATTGTTTCTGTCAACATGTTACATAATTTATGACTTATAAAATTGGGTACAATTACTTTATTCTTTTTCTCATTATGATACAGGATATATACAAATATGTTGTGGTATGTTATTTTCTTGATATTTTATGCTGTATTTGGACTCCATCATTCATTCTGCCCCTATCCATCTCTGGCTCAATTAAAAAAAAAAAATGGCTTGTGAAAGTGCTTTTAGTGCCTCGCACTTCCCCTTCTCCATTTTTTTTTTGTGGAGGTGTGGGTGAGTGTGGTAATTTTACCACATTCAGGTTCCGTATAGCGCAGTTTATTTTTTGTTTTCCCTTCTCTCTCCTTTTATTTATTTATTTTTTATTTGCCTGGCAGACTTTAATCATAGTTTTCCTTTTTGTTTAAAAATTATTATTTGATTAAGTTATCCTATTTAGCCCATCGGCTTCAAAACGTTTATTTAGTATTCTTTATTTTCAATTTCGTCTTTGTGACGTCAGGTTGATTTCATTTCATTTTTAACAAATCAGATTCACATTTTTTTCCGTTTGTTTTAAATTTTAATTATACCCTCCCTTTGGCATATATTTAGCCCTATGTTGGCATTCCTTTATTTTTTTTTTACATCTTCTCAATGAAGCTTCCGTGCGTGTATTGGCAGTTGTCATCTGTTTGGCGAGTTTTTCCATGTTACGGCAACCCTGTCCTTGCGCCAATGATAGGTTCACATTTTCCTTTGAATTTTGGAGTTGTTCTTTGGTTTTCTCGTTGGAGATGAAGTGCATTATAAAATACGTAATTTTTTTCGATTATATTCTGTCAGCTTGTATATTAAATAAGTATGATGTAGACTTAAACCTGTTTTAAATAATATATCGGAAATATGGTCTATAAGCAAAAGGCACAGTATAATTGTGTCTTTTTTTTCGTCGAATGTTCAAGGAGAGAGATGCTCAAATTCGTCGGCCTTCGATGATTAAATCAACTTTGAGATGGCATAACTAATAAAATTTAGATGTGTTGGTCCAATTGGATGTAGCCAAGATAATATTGGCATATCATGTTAAAATTTCTCATATCAAGAAGTGCTGATAAGTATAATGTCTTTTGTTCTTATTTTTGTTTCAAATAGAATTAATATACTTTTTTTACGAATTTATTTTTGTCACACGAATAAAACAACTGGTGTATTATATATAAAAAATATATATATTACTTAACCATTTTAGTGTTGTTCTGACAACGTATTTTTAAGGATAAAGTATAACTGTTTTCGCCAAAAAAAAAATGAATAAACTGTTTCAATATTCATTAAGTCTCTTTTTTTTATGTAATTTTGATGTTATTTATATATATTAGTGGATAAAAATAAAAATATTAATCATCTAAGTTATTTTTTTTTTAGCACAAGAATCCTCTGAGGAAACAAAAAATAGAAAATAAGTTCTGCGTGCTCAAATAATTAAAGTTATATGTTCTTTAAAAAAAAATAAAGAACAATTACCTGGGTATACTAGAACATTATGAATTATAATGTAGCTCACCTTTATTCTTTGAACTAAAAAAAAAGAATATAATTAAATCACAACAATGTGTAACTCTTATTTTTAGTGTACAGCATTAATTTTACAAAAGAAGTAATATTGAATGGGGGGGATCCTAACAAATATCGAATTGTGTCCAAGTAGGGCGTACGTTGGGAACGACTGATTTACTGTATTCATAATAACCTGTTCAGATTGGATATTTAAGATACCTTAGACCGCCGAACTCACTCAGAGAGTAGAACTTTCTATTGCTAGATACAGCCAGTACCACTCACTTTGATTGGCTCTGGAGGCTAGCTTTAACCGATTGGCTGTTGAGGCTGCCTTTAACTTATGCGCATGCGCAAATTTTTTATGTTTGTTCAAATCTCAGACACGGTGATGTTCAGTGAGTTATCTTAGATGAGTTTTACGGTGTGAACAAGTATTGGGAATTCAAGCGCTCGAATACGCCATCTGGTGGAGAAAAGATATAACTTCTCGCTTCAGAAAAATCCCTTGCATGTCCATTGCATTACATGCATTTTTAATTTGTTCATATGATTATTGTTTTGTACAATTTCAGATTTCATGTTATATTTGTGTTCTGTGTTTATATGACAAGGTAAAACTTATCCAAATTTGAATATCTAACACTTTCAAACGCGTTTATAATAAATAATGTTTTCGATGGCACTTTAGCATTAGTTAAAGGGACAATTTTCTTGTACCAAAACTGCGATCAGCGCCTCTATAGGCCGTTTTAAGTCCCAATTCAATTCCGGGAGGATACCACATCAAAAGTAACGATCTAAGATATCTTAAATGTCTGATGCGAACAGCGTATAAGGCTTCTTACTATATATTTACAGGGTTTTTTTCTTTTTTTATAAATTATCAAACATTGAAGACCGAAAATAATAATCTCTGGGACAGCTCATGGGACTTTATAAAAAAATATCTTTATCTGAATGGGGAGGACTTGAGCCCCATTTTACCCCTACCTTCAAGATACCCCTGACCTTATGGTAAGCGCTAGAAATATTGTATAGACAATATACTATCATATATGGGGAAGTTGCAATTAGCTGATCAACAATTGTACTTCAACTGGAGGTCAGGGTAGTTTCACCAATCAGAATTGCCTATTCGTATTGTGTGACCTCCAGCATGATATCAATTGCAACTGCCCTATAGACATGTCTATTTCACTGCTACTATTATAAGTGAGATGATATATTTTCCAACCATTTGATTAAAGATGTGCTTCGTGGTTTGCCACCCGATGAGATGCACCTCACAGGCTAGCGAGGGTTCCTGAAAAATTAGAAATCGATCGTCATGACTGCAATTTTGGATATTTACTGGACCAATACAAAATTGTAAAGAAAATATTTGTAGTAATATGAGTTTTGGGAAGAGCGGTGGAGGCATATCTGAGAAGTTTAATCCCCTGACTTTTTGCATACTCAAATCTTTGGAGTTTCATTCTGATCATTTCTCTTCTTGCCAGGGCTGAAAATATGATTTTTTTTACCCGGGACAAGCATGAATTTTGGTGCCTCGTTCCTTCATATATAGTATATTAAATATTTGCTTCAAGATGCCCCTGACCTTATGGTAAATGCTATAAATATTGTACAGACAATATACTATCATGTAGACATGTCTGTTTCACTGCAACTACTATAAGTGAGATGATATCGTTTCCAGCCCTTTGATTAAAGGCGTGCTTAAATACTGAACCAATTCAAATCTAATTTGCACAGTGTCTTGATCTATTTGTTAATCAAGTATGTAGAGTTTGTTTACAGGAACACACAAAAACAAAACATCCAAAACTTTTGTCATCACGATAATGTCTAAAATATTGAACCAAATCAAAGCTAATAGAGACAATGTATTTATCTTGCACGTATCTTGAATAAATTCGTTAATCAAGTATTGTTTTGGCGCCCCTAAGCGGTCACTTATTGGAAAAAATGACCCTATTAAGAGTATAAAATTATCGAATACATCTATACTTTGTATTATCAGATTTCATGACACTTTTGCTCAAATTTTGTTATTTATTTTTTGTACCGATTGACTAACCAAATTTTCTTTTGGAGCAACCTTCTACTCTGGCATCCGGGGTATGTGCCCCACTCACTCCCCCCTACTTTCGGCCCTGCTTGCACTGCAGAACTATCAGTTCAGAATTTAGCTTATGTAAAGTATCTGAATGATGACGTTGTTTAATAGCCGTAGCTAAGGCTTCTACAATCCGGGCTGACTCACGCCGCCATTTAATTGCCCGTAGGAGAAAAACGATTGGCCTAGCCGCCGCATGGGCAATAATCGCTGATTGGTCTAAGTGAGCATCAAAATGCTTGATGATTCAGCCTGTATTAGAGTAGCCCTAGCCGCAGCACACGGGAGTCATTTGCCCAACATTACGGGCAGCAAAAGTTGATTGACCTTGCTGAAAGAGATTCTATTTTTGATTACTCAACTTGACCATTTTCAGATACAAAATGTTGCTCATTCTCCCAACACTATCGATTCTTTATTTAAAATAGGTGGATTGAACTTTGTGCTGTTGTAAATGATTAACGTAAAAATAGCACAAATAAAAATATATAAAATAGCAAACGGCTGTTTCGGAGCCTCCGAAACAGCTGTTTGCTATTTTATATATTTTTATTTGTGCTATTTTTACGTTGATCATATATTTTAAAACTATCGATTCTTCCCCAACTGAACCAATCGGAACAAAGCTAGGAAAGATAACCTTAGCGTAACCCTTTTCGGTAAACTTAGCAGCTACTTGACTCATTATAGATAACCCTACAAAACCTGCTTGCTCAGCTTCTGGAACTTTCAGAAAAAGCTAAGTGAACATTCTTTGATACAAACCTATAAGAATAGGGCAGCTGAAGTCACTGAGGAGTAGCACACAGCCCACTGAATACTAGGCCAGAGCGCTGCCACAAAATGGCGGCTGTCGGAGGCAGGTTATTTTCAGTGTTTGTGTGATCCCTCAGATTTTAACACCAATATTTTCTAAAAGTTTTCTTCACCTTTTTTTTCTGAGATTAAACATTTCAAAGAAAACTTTTAGAAGTTACTGGTGTACTGTACAGATGCTTAAAAAAATCCGCCTACTACAGCCGCCATTTTTGTGGCAGCGCTCAGGCCTAGTATTCATGAGGCGGTGAGTAGCAAGAAACCATAAAGACATTTAAAACAGGATTATTTTGCGTCATATTATCCACTTGCATACATTTCCCTTTGTTTGGATACTATGACGCAAAATAATCATTTACATAAATTTTACTTATGATTTTGGATGGCGTGGCACAAAAGATAAATCAATTTACTGAAATAAATACAATTCAATATATAATATAGGCTCAGTGAAAGTAATATATTTAACAGTGTATTGAAAAATTAAAAATATTGTTTGTATGTGTAAATATACTTTAGAAGACAACCCAAAAATAATTTAAATTGAATTTTAAAACAGTCCTATTAAATTTACGTCAAGTTGTCACTCAAATTTTGATATCATTTCTTTTAAAACCCATATTTGGAATTCATGAGAGATGTGAATGAAAAAGCATCAGCGAATAAATTTTATATATTTTTTCATATTAAGATAATAATTGCACCTGTGAATATAAATAAACCTGAAAAGAAAATGATGATTTTTAAAAATATTATTAACATAGCATCACTCAAATTTGATATCATTGCTTTTAAGACCCATATTTAAAATTCTTAGAGCCAAAAGAAAGTGCTGCGTCACAACTTTTAAACCGTTAAGGGTTTTTGTACTGATATCATTACTTTTTTGCGGTTGTTGATGAAAATGTCAATTAGTCGAAATTAAGCATAGAGTTTAAATTAATCATTAGAATAAAATTTTAAAGAAATGCTAAAAAGACCCCTAGGGCCCCAATAAAAATATGAGGGTGGTGGCCCGGGGAGAGGAGTCCAAGACTCAACTTTAAAGTTATACAGCGAGAGAGTGACACAATTAGAAGGATGAAAATGCATGGCAAAACCCGTTAGTTCCATCTTCCACCGCCAGAGGGCGCACTGATTTCTATACAAACATAGCTGAAAATTTTCAGGCTGTCGATTCCGAGTCGAATGAGCAATACCTCGTCGTGATCAGGCCCATAGAACCCGCGATAAGTAAGCACCCCTGTTGGTGAAACTTGGAACTAAAATCGATATATACTGTCGATGTCGAGTCGAATGAATCAAACTGCATTGTGATGGGACCCATAGAACTCGAGTTAGCTACAAAATCCATTAGTTCCATTTTCCACCGCCAGGGGGCACACTCTGTTCTATACAGACATAGCTGAAATCTTTGAGGCTGTCGATTTCAAGTTGAATGAGCCATACCACATCGTGAGCAGGCACATAGAACACGAGATAGGAAAGCGCTCCCTGGTGGTGGAACTTGGAAATACAGTCGATAAGTCCTGTCGAATGAATCAAACCACATCGTGATGGGACCCATAGAACTCGAGTTAGCTGTAAAATCAGTTAGTTCCATTTTCCACTGCCAGGGGGCGCAATCTGTTCTATATGAACAAAACTGAAATCTTTGCGACTGTCGATTTTGAATCGAATGAGCCATACCTCGTCGTGATCGGGCACATAGAACCCGACGGAAAACGCCCCCTGGTGGTGAGTTCTGGAACTAAAATATATAAGGAAAGGGCATGTTTACAAACAAACAGTTCCATCAACCAATCTACCACTTCTTTTTTGTCATAGCTATCATTTCAGGAATCGTCATGGCGACATAGACCAATAAAATTTCCCCATTTGATATGTATAGTAGGAGTCATAACGAACGAACAGGTTTTTCTTGCTAACCAACCGTAATTGAACCAACAGTGACGTCAGATGCCCTTTCCTTATATCCTGTCGATGTCGAGTCGAATGAATTAAACTGCATTGTGATGGGACCCATAGAACTCGAGTTAGCTGCAAACTCTGTTAGTTCCATCTTCCACCGCCAGGGGGCACACTCTGTTCTATACAAACATAGCTGAAATATTGGAGGCTGTCGATTTCGAGTCGAATGAGCCATACCACGTCGTGATCGGGCACATAGAACCCGAGATAGGAAAGCGCCCCTTGTGATGAAACTTGGAGCTAAAATCCATATATCCTGTCGATGTCAACTCGAATGAATTAAGCTGCATTGTGATGGGACCCATAGAACTCGAGTTAGCTGCAAAATCCATTAGTTCCATTTTCCATCACCAGGGGGCACACTCTGTTCTATACAGACATAGTTGAAATCTTTGAGGCTGTCGATTTCGAGTCGAATGAGCCATACCTCATCGTGATCAGGCCCATGTAACCATAGATAAGAAAGCGCCTCTGGTGGTGAAACTGTGAACTAAAATCGGTAAGTTTTATCGATGGCGAGTCGAATGAGCCAAACTGTGTCGCGATTAAGGATGCACAACCCGTGGTCCGCGGGCAAAAATTGCCTGTGATGGGTAACTGGTGGCCCGCGGAGACCATATATGCCAACAAATCCACAAATTTCGAATTTCCTTAATAATTCGCGAGAAAAATTTGCAAATTTTGTCCATAGATCGTAAGAAAACATCATGAATTTTATCGATCGGGCACATAAAATCATGAATTGCGTCGACTGGATGCGAATTTTGTTGAATGGGCATGGAAAAATCACAAATTTTGCCATTTTGTTAAAAAAAAATTGCAAATTTCAATAATCAGTCAACAGAAACCAGAGATGCCAAAATCGGAAATTCCGGAGTTGCGAATTTCGTCAATCACTCAAGAAAAAAACAAATCTTGAATTTTGTAAACCACTGGAAAAACCCCGTGAATTTTGTCAATAAGACATGTAAAATCATGAATTTCATGGACCGAGCACGAAGAAACAGCGAATTTCATCGAATGGGCGTAGAAAAATCGCGAATTTCAAACAACCGTCACGGATAAAATATGCAACTTGTCCATAGATCGTAAGAAAACATCCTGAATTTTGTCTATCAGGTCTGTAAAATTATGAATTTTGTCGATATTCATGGAAAATCGCAAATTTCGTCAATTGGGGATGGAAATATCAAGCATTCCATCGAATGTTCGTGGAAAAATTGTAAATTTCGACGAACGGTCGCAGAAAAAAAAAGTCACGAATTTCACCATTGTCAAGAGAAGAAAAATTGTGAATTTCATTAATCGGCCGAAGGAAACTATAGATGCCAAAATTGGAAATTCCAGAGTACCAAATTTTGTCAGTTGGATGCGAAAAAAATAATTTCGTCAACCACTCACGGAAAAAATTGCAAATTTTATCAATCACTCTTTTAAAAAAATCGTGAATTTCGCCAATTTGCTGCGAAAAGAATTCACAATTTCACAACCACACACAGAAAAAATTGCACATTTCGTAAATCATTCATGTTAAAAAATTGCAAATTTTGTCCATGAGCTGCAGAAATGCGAATTTCATCAATGTATATCAGTTGAAAATCATGAATTTCGTCAATCAGGCACAGAAAAAACATGAATTCTGTGGATCGGAGATCATAAATTTTGTCGAACGTGTGCGTAAAAATCATGAATTTTGTTTATCGGGCACATAAAAATCACAAATTTCGTCAAACGGGTGCATAAAGATCAAGAAAATCGTCGATCAGGCATGTAAAAACCATTAATTTCGTCCATCAGGCGTGTAAAAATCATGAATTTAGTTGATCAGGCATATAAAAATCACGAATTTTGTAGAACAAACACGTAAAAATCATGAACTCGTCAAGTGGGTGCATAAGAATCATGAATTTCATCGAATGGTTGCATAAAAATCATGAATTTCGATGATCAGGCACGTAAAAATTACGAATTTTGTAGTCCAGGCACATAAAAATCACGAATTCGTCAAGTGGGCGCATAAAAATGACGAATTCATCTAGATTCTAGAAGGCGCATAAAAAATCACAAATTCGTCAAGTGTGCGCGTAAAAGTCACGAATTCGTCAAGTGTGTGCATAAAAATCCCGAATTTTGTCAACCACTCACAGAAAAAATTGCAAATTTTATCAATCACTCTTTTAAAAAAATTACGAATTTCATCAATTTGCTTCGAAAAAAATCCCGAATTTCGTCAACCACTCACAGAAAAAATTGCACATTTTGTCAATCACTCATGTTAAAAAATTGCAAATTTTGTCCATCAGCTGCAGAAAAGTGAATTTCATCAATGTATATCAGTTGAAAATCGTGAATTTCGTCAATCAATTGTGGAAAAAAAATTGCAAATTTTCTCAATTTCTCAACGAAAAAAAATCGCAAATCTTGACAATCACTCATGGAAAAAATCGCAGATTTTTTTGTCATATGAATATGTCATATTTATTCCTCTAAAGAATTGTAATTTTGGAACAGCTGTCGTAGATGCACAAGGGTTGGCGTGATTTTTGTTTTGCACCATTTTGGCTAGGGATGCACAACCTGTGTCCCGCGATCGGATTACTGGTGGCCCGCGGAACAATTTCGCCGATCGGACGCGAAAAAATCGCAAACTTCGCCAATCGGGTGCGTAGAAATCGCGAATTTTTCCAATTTTCGCCGATCGGACGCGTAATAATCGCGAATTTCGCCCATCGGGTGCGTAAAAATCGCAAATTTTGCCGATAGGGTGCGTATAAATCGCGAATTTTGCCGATCAGGCCCGTAAAAATTGCAAATTTTGTTGATCGGGTGCGTATAAATCGCGAATTTTGCCGATCGGGTGTGTGTAAATTGTAAATTTCGCCGATCATCTGCGTAAAAATCGCGAATTTTGCCGATCGGGCGAGTAAAAATCGCAAATTTCGCCGATTAGGCGCATAAAAATCACGAATTTCGCCGATAGGGCGCGTAAATATCATGAATTTTACCGTTCGGGCACGTAAAAATTGCGAATTTTGCCGATCGGTTGCGAAAAATCGTGAATTTCGTCAATCACTAGGAAAAAACTACGAATATTGTCAATCGGGCATGGAAATAAAAAATGCAAGTTTTTTCCATCCTTACCAACTGAATTGGGTTATGCTGACTAAGGAAGTGGTTGAGCATAGGGAGCTAACTCTCCTTTTAAAATTAACATTTTTATGAACTTTTAGGCCGATAATCCCCCTCCTTCCCCAAAACAAAATTTTGTCCACCCTACGAATGTTGGCACTCGAAAATCCAGTCATTTTTGTGACTGGCCCGTTAGATAGGTTGTGCACCCCTACTTGATATCCACATTTTATGACTGAATATGTTAAGAAGTAAAATTTAGAATAATATATGTTCCTCCTCTTCCCCACCTTCATTCATGAAAGCAGAATTTTTTTCGGCACTGGCAATCTTTAAAGCTAAATTTACTCCTTCAGATAAAGTCAAGGAGTATTTATAGGAGAGATTGGGCATTATACATGTTTCAAAAGGCCGTGAATAAAATCCTGAAACGTCTGTTAGGTAAAATTGAGCTGCGCCGAGTGGCACCCGTCAACTGTCGCACCCAAGTCCTGAGGGACTTTTAATGTGCATGACCAGGAGTACCCGTGTATGTGCTGCGACCGGTGGGAGTGCCGCCACCTGGTGAATCGCTAGAGTCCTCTGACGGCTTTGTAGCCATAACCTCATAAAGGGAACCAAGTCCTAGGCCATATGTCGAACTTCTCCAATGACCCTTAATGTAACTGCGGCTTCTGATCGTCGAGTTCTAAGGAGGGAGGAAACGACTAGTTCATTGACCGCAGCATGCAGGAGAGGCCTCTTGCCAGCTCAGGACTGCAAGGAAAAGTCTCTGAAGCATAGACACATCCTGGGCTAAGTTTATCTCTATTTAAGTGAGACTGGGCGTGTTGGTCAATCTGGACGATTTATGGTCAAAGTGGCCTTTTTGAACAGTATTTCAAGTTGCTAAGGGAAGTCTTTACCTTATTATGTAATGCTGGTTTAGCCGTAAAGTTGGAGAAATGAAATTTTTTTGGCAATTCTTTGTTATTGCGGCTGCACAATTACAATTGTGCCAAATTTGCAGTTACAATTTTACCGCAATCATCACATGTACTCGGAACATGTATATATGTCAATGTAACACGATATTTACATCTTATATGTCTCACACACTTCATATACATACGTTATACATGCTTATATTAGTATAAATTGGACACATACGTGATGAAATGTCATAACATCATATATTCATTATAATTTGGTGATACATCATGGTCGTTTGGCAATTTATCCTAGGGGTCGCTACAACACAGAAGTACCAAATTTTTAAGTAAGTACTTAGATGTCAAAATTACTCAGGATGGAATCAAAACTGATTCAGAGAAAACAGAGGCTATTATCACCACATACCACCTTCCCTTCAATTATCCTCATTAAAATTTTCTGACTTCTATGTGCGATAGATTTTCTTAGACATCACAGACAGCAAGACACTGGGACAAACATCTTCCTTTTATTAGCATAGATATATATAAAATAAAATAATACAAAATATATGATATATCATTACACAAATAAGCTATATAAGATCAGAATTTTTTTCTTTGACCACCATTTTATTTTGGTGACTTTTTAAAATGTTTGGCAAAAATTGCCCTATTTTAAGACAAACTTATGACAAGACCCTTTTAAAAAACAGCAGTGCAGAATTAGTTGATAGCAAATGTTAAATTATGAGAGCGAAGATGAGCACTTAGATTACCCTGTTGTGTAAATTTCTTATTGCATACATCACAAACAAAAGGTTTCTCGCCTGTATGAGTTAACAAATGCTTGCTTAAATCACCCTTCTGAGAGAAATTCCTGTTGCATATCTCACAAACAAAAGGTTTCTCACCAGTATGAGAGCGAAGATGGGTACATAGATTACTTTTTTGTGAAAATGTCTTATTGCATGTCCCACACACAAAAGGTTTATCCCCCGTGTGAGTTAATAGATGCTTCATTAAATAGCTCTTTCGAAAAAATCCTTTATTGCAGAATTCACAAACAAACGATTTCTCACCAGTATGGGTGCGAAGGTGAGTCTGAAGATTACCCTTTTGAGAGAATTTCATGTTGCATGTCTCACAAACAAAAGGTTTAACACCAGCGTGAATTAACAGATGCTTGCTTAAGTCATTCTTTCGGTGAAATCTTTTGTTGCAGAATTGACATACAAAACGCCTCTCACCAATATGACAGCGAAGATGAGCAGTTAAATTATACACTTTAGAAAATTCTTTCCTGCAAACCTCACAAACAAACGCTTTTCTTTGGTGCGAGTCAGACGATGCTTTTCCAAAATGCTCTTGTAAAGAATTATTCTGTTCCATATTTCACACTTTAAGTACTTTTGCCTGCTTTGAGTGATATCATGGATATTTAAGTGACCTCCTTTTCTCTTTAACTACCTTTTATGCATCTGCAATAAATAAAATTATATTAATCTATCATCTATATATTTAAAACGCTAAGCGATTTCTTTCGACAATCTGTGAGAACAAACTACTGCATCAAATTACACCATTCTTTTTTTAAATGAAAGATATTTGGACACAGATTTGTTATCGGGCATTCGTTTGTTCGAAAATTTAATTAATTAGCCGTAATTTTCAATTAAACTTTTACTTCTGCTTATGACGTCATAAAGTCGGTAACTCCCACTTTTGCAAGGAATAGAGTTTATTCTCTGAACTCCGTGGTCCGCCAATCTTTTGACATTAGCTAATATCAACTAAGTAATATTTAAACATTGAAATGTAAAATTTTAAAATAACTTACTTAAAATTATCTAGAATATAATAATAATCAAATATCTAAACATAAACATATCAATATGAATAACAAATCTTACGTAAAATGTTGCAATTTAAATGATTCCAATTGAAACAAGATTCGGAGAGTTATCCCTGACGCCTAGCTAACATAAAAGTACCTATTTTATTTTATTTATTTACACAAAAATTCAATTTTATTATAAAATACCAGGTTGCCATACAAAGCAAAAATCGTCATTTAGGCGTCAAAAATTAACCCCGGTGCGTCTGCGATAATCAAAATTGTTTTGGTTGCACCGCCTATTTCAAAATTAATTAAATCCATGATTATTGTTTCTTTCTCAGATTAAAAATAAGAAAATTGGTACTTCTCTATTATCCCGTCGACCACTTTTCATACCAAAAAACTATCGCCAAACTGTAACGCCAAATAAACGGGAGAACGTTGCCATTGGAATATCAAAATAAATAAATAAATAAAATATAAGAATTTAAGGACACGATTGTTATTTTAATTAATGAAATAACTAATAAATCAGTAAAACATATTGAAAAATAGACGCAAATGTCGAATTAAAAACCATTTGATGACGTAACAAATACGTATAATGCTTCTGACATAAAGTAAATCGGACTGCATTTTTGGCATTTAATTTTACAGTTTGGCGATAGTTTTTTGTTATGAAAAGTGGTCGACCGGATAATAGAGAAGTAATCAGAAAATTTAATGCTTAACGAAATTCAATTATTTGATCAATCGCAAGATATAGCAAGAATATAGTCGCAGAATGGAAATTAAGAAATCTGGAAACAATAATCATAAACGAACACAAAACTGAAATCAGGCTATAGCTTATATATGTAGACGACATATTTATTATCACAAATAAACGAATTAATCTAGATAACCTCCTTGACAAAGTGAATTCGTATGATAAGAATATCCAGTTTACAATAGAAAAATAAATAAAGCATTCGATCAACTACTTAGATGTAAAAATAACTCATGATATAACTAAAATAAATACTACAGTATATAGAAAACCCACAGCAAACTTAAATATAATCTCCTATAAAGACGATACTCCCCTACCATACAGATTAGCAGCCATGAATACATATATAAATAGAGCTCTACATGTTTGTTCAACAGAAAAATCACTAAAGGAAGAATTAAAAATCATTGAAAACATAGGTTTAAAGGCAGGACATCCGAGAAAAACTTTACTTAAACTAATTGAAAGAGTAAGAGAAAGAATTGACCATATACAACCAGCACAGAGGAATCTAACATACACTCCTCCTATTCCATATATAAAAGGTGTATCTTTGAAAATAAAACGAGAATTAGAAAAAATAGGAAAAATAGTCCCACTAACCCCCAATTAATCCCTCTTCAAATCAATAACAAATGAAATAGAAAAATATGAGGAAATACAAACAGCAGGAAAATACAGAATAAATTGTCTAAACAGCCGAAATGAAAAGGTTACTTACATAGGAATGACAAAGAGAAAAATAGAAGAAAGAATGAAAGAACATATCCGAGATATAAAACTAAATAAACAGTCAACAGCTCTTGCAAGATTAAACACTAAAACCCCAATAAAACTTGAAACCCTACAAATACAGAAAATAGCTAACTAAGAAAATTTACATAATGCTTTAATAAGAGAATCAATAGAAATCAATGCATCCAGAGCGCATGCAATGACATGGTACACTCATTACTTGATTGCTGCTGGAAAAAAATGTTGGAAGAGGGGGAAAGAGAGAGAGAGAGAGAATATTGAATGCCGATAGGGGGAGTTCTTCATCCAGCAGTCATATATATAATGGAGAGGAAGGAAGTTGAAGATCACAACTGATGATGCCCTAGCGGAGGGAGGGGGGTGAAAGTGCTATTGTCAAGTGGTAGAGATTTTTATTGGAGACTGTTTTTACATTTTTTTTAATAGGGAACGTTTTTAATAAGAATTTTTAACCATGCTTTTTTAAAATAATGTCTGAAAGAAAAATTGGTAAAATGTACAAATAGTAAATTGTTATTGTAATTTTTTCCGTCAAGTTTTGACGGGTTCCATCTAGTATTTTATAAATAATCAAAAACATATTTAAGAGCAAACAAGCCTCTAACGAGAAATTAAAATCACCAAAGAAAACAGAGTACAAATAACTTTTCTAACATAGTATTAAAAACTATATTCATTTCAAAAAATTGTGGGAACATGGCTGACACTACCAAATGCAATCAAAAATAATTGCTTTAGTAACCTTCGATGAATCAAATAGCATTTATACAAAAATAGCAGCCAAAATAGTTGCATGCTTACTTTAACTCCTTGAGAGGCGGTAGGATAAGATATATCCTACTTAATTTTAATCCCCAAATGCCACAATGACACTGAAATTTTGAAATCCTGGTTTCATTCAATCATTTCAACATTTTAATAACATAGGTGTTTTGCCCCTGAAAAGGTTAAAAAAAGGGAGGGGATATACTTATGTTATTAAAATGTTGAAATGACTGAATGGTAGCATAAATTGTAAAAAAGATAAATTTTCATAAAACAGTTTTGGTTATTAATTTTATGACTTATGAATATCCCCCTCCCCCCCTCACTAGCCATAAAATTAATCACCCAAACTGTTTCATGAAAATGTATCTTTTTTACAATTTATGCTACCATTCAATCATTTCAACACTTTAATAACATAAGTACTTTGTCTCTGAAAGGGTTAAAAGAAGGGAGGGGATATTCATTAGCCATAAAATTAATAACCAAAACTGTTTTATGAAAATTTTTGTTTTTTACAATTTATGCTACCATTCGAATTTGAGTGTTTGTATTTTTATTATGAAATCACACATTATTTTTTTTTAAAATAAGAAGTATTATCATCTGACATAAGATAAGATGACCAGAATGCAGCTTGGTTACTTGGGCTTCACTGCGAGGTTTTTTTAAAACTGTAAATGAAAAAAAACTTTTAATATGTGCTATTAGCCACATCTTTAATTTCATTTTGTAATAGTATGAACAAAGTAGGAAATCAGTCTACAGAAAAAGAGTTTTAACCCTAATTGGAAAGATGTATTTGATATAAGTTATATCTACAACTTTTGTATTCATAACTGATCTATTCCTTATAAGAGGTTCCTCTTCTCCTTATAACAGAGAATAAAGTTCTTCCAGCTGTATCGGGAGGTAAAGGTACCTTTCCTATGTCTTCGTTTTATAATTTTAGCTAATGTTACTCGAAAGCAACAAGCTAAAATGCAAAGAATCCGATTATAGAAGATTCGTTAATACTGAATTTGAATAAGAAATTCACCAAATTAGTCAACTACAGCCAAATTGGCTTCATTTATGAAGACTTATTTTTAGTTGCCAAATTTGGCGATATTTCGCCAAGTTTGGCAAGAATTTGGCACTAACGGATATGAATATATAGTTTTATGCATAGGACTCGGAAAATGATTACAACAATGAAAGATAATAATTTGCGAGAAATCATGTTCACTAAAACTCATAAATTAATCATTTTTTTTTCTTTTGTAATATGTTGTCTTGTTTCAAAATGTTAGCCACCCTAGAATTTCAAGCTGCTCTATCTCAGCCATTTTTTAAGAGACAGCTAAAACAAAAAATGTTCCGGAATCCTTGTACCAAGGCTTAACACATAAGCAAAAAATAAATTTTAATCTTTAACTTTTTTGTATACTTATTTTAGTTTTAAATCTTCAAGTGGCCACCATTTTGAAACAAGATGGCTGATCAAGCTAGTCAACGAACTCGGTGGAGACATTGGTGAGCTTCATACACACAATTAGTTTCATCCAAACAGGTTTATAAATATGAGTGTTATTGTATGACATAGATCAGAGATATATACACACAGTGTACCCACTAAAGTCCGTTGTCATGCCAATAATTTCTGAACGGCAAGAACATGGGTGAAAGTGAAAAATTTTCACAGGACTGAAAATTTTTTAACATACTTCCGTAACACTCTGACAAAATGTATGTCGATATAACGTAATATCCAATTCAAAACCAAAATTTCCGAGTATTGTGTACATAATATTATATAATGATAAATATAAATATATGTATAAAAACCTTAAAATAGCATTATATAAAGAATAATAAACATTAGTTATAAGAATGAGTATAGTAATAATTGAAGCTTAAACTTTTTAAAATTTTCTTATTTCCTTAAAAGAAAACTATCATATTAGTTACAATAAAAACTTTAATCACAATGCATATATATTTTTTGTGGATAATGAAAAAAATTAGTATTAAATGAACAAATAAGTTTTTTACTTCAAATAAAAATTTAAAAACTTACCAGTAAAGTAGGATGAAACTTGTTATTTTATAGATGTTAGCAATTATACTAAGTGAAAAAATAGGGCCAACACAATCAGTTAAAATCAAAACAAATTAATCAAAGTTCAGACTATATTTTAAAGTCAAAGTCTAAAAATATAGAAATGACAAAATAGATCCTGGCAATTCCAAAAAATGATTCATTTTGTAAAATATCTTGACATTAAAAAAAATAAATATTGAGATTTATAGTTTTGTCTGTGGTCTATATGATAAAAAGTTATCAAAATGATAAAAGTCTTTAAAAACATTCAAGATCATTTTCTTTAGCAATAATTTTTTTCAGATATCAATATTTTGGAAAAAAAATGGTGATAGTAGTTGTTTTTAGAACTTTTGATGACTTTTTTTCAAAAAATTTCTCAAAATTCAACAAAGTTATCAAAATGATAAAAGTCTTCAAAAACATTCAAGATCATTTTCTATAGCAATAATTTTTTTCAGATATCAATATTTTTGAAAAAAATTGGTGATAGTAGTTGTTTTTAGAGCTTTTGATGACCTTTTTTCAAAAAATTTCTCAAAATTCAACAAAGTTATCAAAATGATAAAAGTCTTCAAAAACATTCAAGATCATTTTCTGTAGCAATAATTTTTTTCAGATATCAATATTTTTGAAAAAAATTGGTAATAGTAGTTGTTTTTAGAACTTTTGATGACTTTTTTTCAAAAAATTTCTCAAAATTCAACAAAGTTATCAAAATGATAAAAGTCTTCAAAAACATTCAAGATCATTTTCAAAAGCAATAATTTTTTTTCAGATATCAATATTTTTGAATAAAAATGATAATAGTAGTTGATGACTTCTTTTTCAAAAAATTTCTCAAAATTCAACAAAGTTATCAAAATGCTAAAAGTCTTCAAAAACATTCAAGATCATTTTCAAAAGGAATAACTTTTTTCTGATATCAATATTTTTGAAAAAAATTGGTAATGGTAGTTGTTTTTAGAACTTTTGATGGCTTCTTTTCATCATCTGCTGATCGTTTTTTGGGAATTTTATATCCTAAAGAAACACACTGTAAAGGTTTATTAATAGTAGCAGCATCCTTTTCTTTTTCTTCAAAATTTGTGTTCATTTTGATTACTGAACTACTTGTTGATGGCTTGTTCAAATCTGTATTTTCAGAGACTTTATTTTCTTCTTCATTTTTCTTTTTAAGATTAAGAATATTGCAACGTGTATTTAGTTTTTTCTTTGCAAGATGTTCCTGATACGAGGTGTACGCTGACTGAATATTTTTCCTCATATTAGGACAAGGCTTTAAATCAATCGACTTCATTTTTCTTCTGCGTAAATTATATTTTATAGTTGAAATGGCTTCATAATTTTCAACTGTAAATGAACTCCTATCTTCCGTTATAATGTCATCCATTATATTGAAACTTCCCTCAACTAGAGGACCAGAGAATGGTGTTAATAACGCTTTTACTAATTTTGAGAGTAACTTGTACTTTAGTTCACCATGCCATTTGAGATCAAAAATATGACACCACCAATTTAAGTCAATGCGGCAGTTCTTATTTGTATCCACAAAAACACCACTCAATTCTAGATCATCTGTTTGTTGATCAATAGTGTACTGCCGTATTTCATCTAGTAATAAAGCTCTATCAGAAGTTTCAATTACTTGAGGTAAAGCTTGTGAAAGCTTATCAAAAGCTGCAAGAGTCGTGCTTTTCTTTCGCAAATTGGGATTTAGTGCTGAGAACCAAGCAAGAGTTGTGTTTTTTAAAGGTAAACTTGTTAACAAGTACTGCGACGTGTCCTCATATGCATTTCTTAATTTGGGGAAAAATTCTATCATCCATGCAGAACTTCTTAGGTCTCCTAAAACGGCAAACTTTCCAAAATTTAAATATTCATCTTTATATTGTAGCTTAGGATCCCTGTAATTGAATTTTATCAAGTTTTTCATCGTAGCAGGAAGAAACTGGGGCTTAATGAAAAAAGCTAGAAAATGTCTGCAAAATGAATACATTTCTTCATGAATAAGGTGTATCATCGGTTTTTCATATTGAAAAATCTTGACATACTGATTAAATTGTTTCAGAATACCCCTATAAAATTGTAAGAAAAAAAAATATTTCTTATAATTTCCAAACAATTCATCTAAAATTCTTGCCTTTCTCGCCTTATTAGATTTGTTTAACTTTTGCTTAGAAATAAAATTCTGCACTAAAATAATTCGTTTTTTTTGCTCTTCGGAAGTCTTTCTGCTTGAGTAAACTTCATTCAAGACTTCTTTTTCAGTTTCTTTTTCTTCAGGAGTTAAAAAACTAAAATAAAACACCCTTAAAGCATCATTTAATTTAAATAGCCTTTCACAAACCGATAAAATTTGTATAAATTTGTTATCTACTAGTCTTAAAACATGCAGTATATTTTCATAATTTAATAACGTTTGAATCTCTGAAAAAAGTTCCTTTGCTTTAGGAGAATCTTGGATATCAAAATATACATCACTTGCAATACTTTCCAAGTAATTTTCAAAAAAACTGAAAAATTTTTTTGCACTATTATGGATGATATGCACCGTGTCCCCATGTATATTTAATAAATTTGGGTTTGCATCTCTTATTAATGTTTCTACTCCTGATCTGCACCGTCTCATTGTATTACAATTGTCCAACAAACAGCTAACTACTTGGTTAAATTCAAGATTATTTTCCAATAAAACATTGCTAATTTGATTGAAAATATTTTTAGCCGTTCTTAAATTTTCCTTTCTTGATGCTAAATGGTCTGTAACAACCATTTTTTGATCGTTGTCATAAAAACGAACAAAAACATTAATGATTTTGTCCATGGCATTACTAGTTCCTTCATCGATGTTCAAGGAAAAAAAATTACCTTTAAGTTTACTTATCAAGTCCTCTCTGAAACTTTTTGAAGTCCCGTGAGTTGTTATGTAAGTTGCACTCGTGCGAGAAAAAAGCAGTTTAGCCAAAGCCGGTTTATCTTTGGCCAAAAATTTGGTAAGATCTACAAGATCTCCTGCCAAAGAAAATGGCCACATAAAAATGAAGTTACAACAGCCTTTTGATCGGCAACACGATCAGACAATGATGCTTTGGTAGCAATGGGATTTGTACCAGGCAATGTTTGTGTGTGCGGCTGTGCACGCATAAGTTTTTGGTGATCAGTGTCCTTACTATGTTTTTGGAGCGTTTTCTTCCCGTTATTTCCATAACTTAATATACGGTTGCAAACAAAGCATATACAACTTCCTGGTTTCTTCACTTTTTTGCACCACATGCGTATTTTGTTTCCTTGATGATCAGTCTCATCTAACCAAGCAAACCTCCATTTATTTCTGATACCGGTATCTTGAATAAGCAACGCATCTTTCTCTTCTATAGGTTCTAATTCCATTATCTATCACGTAAAAAATATAGGTGAAAATGTCGCCGCCGAAATGCAGCAGTAAAAACACAACATAAAACGACAACAATAAACGATTTTACATCTCACTTCACTTCTTTTCGTCAAGAACCTAGCGGTTGCCTCGCCGATCAGAGGAGAATAAAAAAAGTACTCCTAAACTTCGGACCTTCCGAGAATGCGCCAGAAATTGCACAGATCGCATTTCGCTGCCTCTCTTCATTTCATGCGGATTGAAAGCTGATTACTCAAGTGCATGCGTAAATAGAATACTCAAGGAGAAAATCTGACACGGAGACGCTTGCTGGTAGCTAGAAGCGAAGACAAAACAAAACTTGCTCTTCTCATTCAGTCAGCATTTGAAAGCATCGCAGGGGAATTGATTGCGGTTTTTTGACTGGTGATTAAGTACAAAATAAAACATAGAGAAAACTGAAATCAAGAATTATTATTAGGCACGTTAAAAATAGATTTCTTTGTTGATATTTATTTCCGTCTCGTTCCGTCTGTATTAAAATCGCCAGGATGGATTTCCGTCTAGAGACGGAAAACTTTCACCCATGGGCAAGAACTATAGCCATAAAAGTGGGGTCTAGGTATAGTAAAGTTGCCATGCGCTATGCAAGGCCTCTTTTGCCTTCTTTTGTATCAAAACACTTAGAAGTGACGTAATGTGTCGCTCACGTAAGAGAGCTCGATTTTCATATCGGTCTTCAGGTTTGGGCAAGGCTCAATCTGTCTTAAATTCAAAATTTTATTTATTTCCATTTCAAATCATTTTAATGCTTTTTTGATCAGAATAAAGAGTAAACATTTCTATTCTGCATAGCTGCGAACTATTCATTTTTTGTGCTAACACTATTTCCAAATCATAATCATGAGCTTATTGAATCACAGAATTCTGTGATTCATTGACATTAGGATTAGGCAAAGGCTTTTATTTGGAAGTAGTAATAACTAAAAAGTGGAATAATTGATAGGTAAGTATACGCAGACAGATGTATTTAAAATTTTTATTCTGCTAAATAAAAAAACAATGCTTTAAATTTTGAAAATAATACATGAAATATAAATATGCAGATTGGAGTGATTGCGGTGGCGGGGGGAGGGGGGGGTGTACGCTACGGGTGTTAGTACTGGAAAATATTAGGGCGCTCCGGTACTTTTTTTCCTAGAATTTAAGCTCTGCATAGCTTATGAAAAAAAGGGCTGTGACAGAGACAGACATAGGAGTGATCTTATAATGGTTCTGTTTTTACTTTTAGAGTACAGAATCCTAAAAATAGCTGGTGGTTATATCTTAACAGAAAGAACAGACTCACAAAGTTTCATTAAAAGCAGTAATGGTGGGTTACATATTGAATTTTCCCTGCCTATGTGGAATGTCCCAATGCAATGTTCCAAATTGTTATTATCAACATTTTAAATATATTATTAAATTGAAAAAATGAGCTATATACATGATTTTCCCTTTTATCAAGATCTGATCAATTCATGAGACAATCGGTCTATGGGTTCTGGAGAGCCTGATTTTTAAAAGTTCCAAATTTAATATGTATTTTTATTATTATTATTACTGATTAAACTTTTAATCGGTTTTTGGTCCTGCACTGATTATAATATCCTATCATTTTCGGGCATGAGAAGACTATTGAGCTCGGTCACATGTTCGAGAACTTTCAATTAGGGGGTCATTTTTTGATCAATGCGGGTCAAGTTCATTTTATCTAAAAAACAGCTCTAACGGTTTTGATTAAATTTTGTATCCTATGAACTAAATTTAGTATCCTACAGTTTTGGGAACAAGAAGACTATTGGGCTAGGTCACATGTTCAAGAAAATCTGATTAGTGGGTCATTTTTGGGTCAAGCTAATTTTATCTAAAAAATGGCTTAGACTATTTTGACTAAATTTTATATCCTACAGGTTTCGGATACGAGAAGACAATTGGGCTTGGTCACATGTTCGAGAAAATTTGATTAGTGGATCATTTTGGTCATGGGTCATGATATTTGAACTCAAAGCTAATTTTGACCGAGCATACCTCGGTCTTCCCTACTCGTTTATGTAAATATAAATATATACATATAAATGCTCTCCGATACATATCAAATACTTAGAATAACATTATCTAACAGAAAACAAGCACTTTAAAAAATTAAATAATCATTATGAAAAGGAAAAGTATTTTACATATATTTTTCTTTTGATACATATTAATTAAATTTCCAAATTATGATAGTTTTGCAACATTATTGCTTTTCATTTATGTAAATATATTCTATCTCAATTATGCTATTATTAAATGAATTTTCAAGTTGCGATATTTTTGTAGTTTTGACTCGTCAATACTGGTTTTAACCATCTAAAACTAGTCAAAATTGCTTTTAACAACTCAAAAGGGGTCAAAACTGTATATTTGTTAGGATATTAATGTTGTATAAAATAAATGTTATATGATAAAACGTTAAGAATAATAAATTAATAATCATAAAATTAGAAATTTGTTAATATTGTGATTTTATCTAACATGGAGTGTCGAAACTGTATATTTGTTATGATATTAATGTTGTATAAAATAAATATATGATAAAACATCAACAATAAATTAATAATCATAAAATTAGAAATCAGTTAATATTGTATTGTATATTTAACTGCAGTGTTCAGTTATTTAGCTACAATTAAAACTGTCATTGTAAAACTAGAACCAGAATTATTTACTACAACTTCAACTGCAACTTTATTTTGATTTCACTTACTTGTTCTTAAATTGCAGTAATGAGGTAGTTGGCATTCATACTTCTTTCGAAGTGCTTTGTTAATAACTTTTAGGTAGCATCCATTACAAAAAGTAAGAAGCTACACATTGCAGGCTTTTGGAGGGAAGCAATTCCAGAAACTTTTGGTATATTTTCACGGATCATGGCCCCCAGACCTTTAAACCACCCCCAATTCAAATGTTGATTGATATGTATATAGATGATTTTTTCAAACGATAGCACTCTTATTTATCAGCCAGCCACTGAGCATGTGTACAGGACTTACCAAGGTCTCGACTGAGTTTGTTGGTCAGCTCCATGTGCCATCTTATTTCAAAATGGCGACCACTTAAAGATTTCAAATTGAAAAAAATGTATAAAAAAAAGTCAGAAATCCAAAAAGTTTTTAACCTTAAGTGTTATTAATATTACACTTAAAGATTGCAGAGCATTTTTCATTTTGTCTGCATCTTAAACAAAGTTGGAAATTGTACGTTAAACGTGACAAATGAGGTGCGTCCGTTTTGTGTTATAACTAGTTTTACAATGTAAAAAATCATCATTATTACTTCAGTGAAATAAATCATATCATCTGCTGTGAGCGAAATGAGGATGCCCTTTTTTTATGACACCAGACAGCGCTTCAAAATTCCCCATGGAGATCTTGCTTTGTGAATGATTACCTCCATGGTTTAATATTTCTATGACTCATAATGAGTGAATCTTTTGTTTATTTACTTTAATGGATTGAGACATTCGGCTGTTAACCTAATTTCCACTGAAGTTATCTCAGAATTTATACATTTTTTAATTTAACTCATCTCTCAAGCAAACAATTTTTTGGAACAATCTTTCTAAAAATGTAACTTTTATGCAATTTTATTCGAAAAAATAATTTTGAATAAAAATGGCTGCTTGGCACATGGAAAAAGATGGGATTAGCCTGTATTTGTTTTCCTCAGTCACATGATTTGCGCTTTTACTATATAGATTACGTATAATAGGATTTAAAAAAATGTAGAAAACTTTTATTAATATCTTTTTCAGTTTTGATTCGATTTTCATAAAATTTGAAATGACTCTACAAATTTCAGCAACGATTCTATATATTAAATTTCAAACCATTTGGTTGGGTAGTTTCTGTGCTGTTATATGCAGACAGACGGACAAACCAGATGACGACTATAGGTGCTACGTATTTATATAATTATGAACGCACATAGAAATGCTATTATTCACTGAAAGGAAAACCATCAATACTATTAATGTCGGTAAACGTCTGTGTTTCTTTCTGTCTGTCTGTGCATTCCCCTCTGCACACGCAAAGGCTCCGGGACCACTCGACGCACGGATGGCGGATGCGGACCGAAAAATTCGAAAAAAAGGTGCGGAGCTCAAGTTCGGCTGGGTCAGGAGTCCGACCCGGACCCGGGGAGTTATTAATTAACAAAACTGTTTTAATTACTGACCGAAACCGTACTTGAAAAAGAATTGAAAACTGCAAAAATTTCGCCTCCGAAAGGGGTTGTCAGTCTCTCGGGTCGGCTAGAATGCAGGGCCACCGCGGAGCAAATTAAGCCACAAACCGCAGTACGGGTTTTTAAACCAACCCGTTTCTCCGGAAGTCGGGGGTCCAGAAATTTGGAAGCGGTACGGACGGAAGCGTAACACTTTCCGGTTTCATAAATTCGAAAAATCATTTCCGTATGACAATTATGTGGAAGAACCACAATTCTTTATTAAGTTTTATTTTCCACCATTTTTCAACTTTTATTTTTGTATTAAGTATTTAATTTATTTTATTAAAATTAAAAGGTACCTTCATGCTGTATTTCACTGAAGCTACTAACATACTAACAAAACTAACACTTAACTTCACTAGCATGCAGGCATCCATCTTCTGTTTACATTTTTTCCAGTTAAATTCATAGTTAAAATTTGGTTGAATGGTTGGTAGAAATGTGTCAGTTGAACAAGAAGTAGTGTTTTGTAAAGTAATGTTTTGTTTCAGGTTGAAAAATGTTGTTCAACTTTGTTTTATGCAAAACAGTTCCAGCATGTGATGGCTAGTGGTGATTGGTTGCAAACCATTATAAAATGAGAAGGTTGCTCATGCCTGTTATCTAGTTTTGTTTTGAAGTATATTTTTTAAAGATGCTTTTTCCTGATATTAATAAAGATGTTTCATTTTACCCAAGTTATGTTTATTGTTGAAGTTTCACCATCCTCCATTTCATCCTCCTTATTGCAAAATATTGCTCTTCAATTTGTAAGTAGACTTTTAATTTTTCTTTTACTTAGAAGATTGAAGTTATGCTATACTACACTCTGAAATATAAAGAAGTTACACTCAAATTTTTATGATTATACTTTGCTGTATACCAGATGAAAGAACAAAGGGTTATGTGGCCCAGTATTATAATATTTTGAAGGCATAATTTGAGGTGTTTAACTTTGAAATATTTCAGTGTTTGTAAACAAACATGGCTGCTAGCCCTAATCCCCAATTATTATTGACAAGACATAATTACCATTCTTGGGTAACAAATATAAAGAGGATTTTAGAGTCTGAAGGTTTAATTATATGGATAAATAAAAGCAAATGGCCAAAGGTAGATGATTTAGGAGAAATTGATAAATTTAAATTAAATCAAAGTAAAAGTAAGGCTGCTGGTTTACTAAAAACATACTGTAGTAGAGAAGTTGAACTTGAAATAAATCATTTAGATGACCTTTCAGTTATTTGGGATACACTTAAAACTAATTTAGAAATTGAGTGTAGATCCTTAAAAGCATATAGGCTGGCAGAGTTCAGAAATTGAAGCATTCTTCCTGATGAAGAATTACCTACATTTATAGCTCGATTTGAGGATTGTTATAGAAAGTTAATTGATTCTGGGGAGTCTATTAGTGAAAATCACAGGTGTTATCAACTATTGCAGTGTCTTACAGAGGAATATGATTACCTAGTGAGAGAATTTGAAAATTGTGTTGAGTCTAAATTTAAGTTTGATAATTTAAAAGCAGAAATTTTAAAGGAATACAATCGAAGAAATCTCCGTGATCTTCAGAAACAAGAATGTTTATTAACTGTTAAAAGTAAAGATAAATTAAATTCTAGTAAACCAATTACAATTAAGCCAGGTATAAGGAAAAGGCCAACTTTCTTTTTATGTGGTAAAAGTGATCATTTTGCTAAATTTTGCAGAAACAAAACTTTAGTTTCTAGGCCTAAACCTAAAGTCAGTTCTTTCGTTTCAGAATTTATGGTAGAAGAGTGTTATGAAAATGATTTTTTTCCTCCAAACAGAGAGTGGACCCTGGATAGTGCATCGTCGGCACATGTATGCCAAAATAAAGAATTTTTCACAGAATTAAGAAAACCTCCGGCAGGTGCAGTGGTATGTATGGGAACAAACCCCACCCAGTAGAAGGTATTGGTGAAGTGGAATTTAAGATTAAAGACAGAAATAAAATAATGACAGTAAATTTATATGATGTTTTATATGTTCCTTCTATTCATAGAAATCTACTTAGTATGTCCAAAATGGACAAAGCTAAAATGCATGCCCAACTAGATAGAGGATTTAAAATTTTTTCACCTAAGTGGAAATACTTATGGAGTGCTAAGTTAAAGGGTAATTTTTACACTATAAAGGGCTGGCCTACTAAAGAGAATTTTCAATTTGAAGGGAAATATGAAACGGTTAAGACACAACATAAAGTAAACTTAAATAACGAGAACAACTATAATAGTTCATATGCTCTAGATAGGAATAACATAATGCTCTGGCATGAGCGGTTTGCACATGTAAACTTAAGCACTTTAAAAGATATGTTTAATAAAAATCTAATTCAAAATCTTGAAAGACTTAAAGGTGAAGAAACACAATGTGAATCTTGTGTTATAGGAAAAAGTACAAGAGCTGTCCACCCGAAATTGCCACAAATTAGATCCAGAGAGCTATTGGAACTTGTACACAGCGATGTATGGGGTCCGGCTCCAGTTACAACAAAACATAGCTATCGATATGTTTTAACATTTATTGATGATTACAGTCGCAGGGCTTTCTGTTACCCATTACGTAATAAGGATGAAGTTTATGGTAAACTTAAAGATTTTTTTAGCTATGGTAGAAAGACAAACTGGAAAGAAAGTTAAAACTGTGAGAACAGATAATGGGTTAGAATATTGCAATCGACCGTTAAAAAGGTTTTTAGACAATCTTGGAATTAGACATGAACGCACCACGATATACTCGCCGCAAATAAATGGTTGTGCAGAGCGATATAATCGTGTATTGTTTGATGGAATGAGAACATTAATATACTCGGCTAATTTAACAGATGACTTTCGGCTAGAAGCCATTATGGCAGTAAATTACATAAGAAATAGGACATTGCCACTACCATACATGACATTCCTTTCAGGCGGTGGTATGATAAGAAGCCATCGGTAAATCATCTAAAGAGATATGGCTGTATAGCCTATGTTCACCAACTCCCACAAAAAAGAAATAAATTTCAGGCTCGTGCCAAAAAAGGCATTTTCATAGGATATGGGTATGGGACAAGTGGTTATAGAGTGTGGATTCCTGATGAAAATACCATTGTAGAAAGTAAACATGTAACTTTTGATGAAGCAGTGTTAGGAAAAGCAAGAGAGGGTCATAACATTTCCTCAGAGTTTGACGATGATGATGATGATTTGGGGGGTAACATAAGAAACAGTGTTTCAAGCCCCAAATTACAAGTTGATCAAAAATCAGTGCCTTTAATCCAACCAACCAAAGCTGAATTGGAGGAAGAGCCAGAATTAAAAGAGGAACCTCAATCCCTCACCCCAAGTCCTGAACCAGAAGCAAATACAGTTAAATTGCATAGGATAAGAACAGTAAGAACTAAAGGGGCCTCAAAGGGAAAAGTTGATATTTATATTTTTACACCTGAAGGGAAAACTTTAAGAAGCCAAAGAGAAATGCAAGAGTATTGCAAGAAAAACAAAATAATTTATGACAAAGATTTGATAAGTTTTTCATATAAAGATGAGTATGAAGGTCCTATTATTTTAAAAGTAGAAAGTGATGATAATGAACCAAATAGTGAGGAAACCTGCTGTGCAGAAATTATAATACCAGGTCCCCCAAACAAGCAAAATCTCTCCCTGAAGCTAAGTTTTGGAAAGAAGCAATGGATGCAGAAATTAAAAGTATGATTGACCGAAATGTCTGGTCATTAGCTCCACAACCAGAAAACTGTAAAATCATAGGTACTAAGTGGGTATATACTCTTAAAACAAAAGTTAATGATAGATTTGGAAACTTTAAAGCGAGGTTAGTAGCCTTGGGGAAAACCAAAGAGAGGGATTAGACTATGAAGAGACATTTAGTCCTGCTGTTAACTTCCAATTAATCAGATTCTTCATAGCTTTATTTATATGTATCCTAGGATGGAAACACTGTCTTCTAGATGTACGATGTGCATATTTATATGGAACCATAGACAAAGAAATATATATAAAGCAGCCTGCAGACTATGTAACTCCAGGAAAGGAAAACCATGTCTTAAAATTACATAAAGCATTATACGGCCTTCACCAGTCGGGAAGGTGTTGGTATGAAGAATTACACAATAAACTCACAAATAATGGTTTTAAAGAAATACCAGGACTTACTTGTGTGTATTCCTATAAAAAGAAAGCAGTGGTATTAGTATATGTAGACGACCTACCAATATTTGCTGAAAATGAAATAATTTAAAAAGAAGTAGTTTCTCTTATAAAAAGTTTATATGAAGTAGAAGACATGGGACCCATTTCAAAACTTTTGGGTATTCAGTTTATGACAGGAGATGCTATAAAAATTCATTGTAAAGAGTACATTGAGAAATGTCTTGAAAAATTTAATTTTAAAAACTTTACTAAAATCTCTCTTCCACTCCAACCTGGAGTTGTTCCTTCTAGGAAAGACATGCCAACTGATGACAACCAGATGGAAGACGTCCCATACAGAAATTTATTAGGTTGCCTGCTCTACATTTCCGGACGTTGCAGACCTGATATCAGCTATGGAGTAGCAGCTCTTTCCCAATTTGTTGAAAATCCTGGACCTATCCATTGGAGATGTCTTCAACAAATACTGTGCTACCTTGGAACTACTAAGGATTTAGGAATCCAAATGTCCTTTCAAGACCCTCCTGTTCAACTCTCTGCCTATGTTGATGCTAGCTGGGCTAGCGACCCGAATGACCGTCGATCCTGGACTGGCTATTCTATTTTCTTAAATGACATCCCAATAACTTGGCGTGTGGTGAAACAGACTTGCGTAGCTATGTCTCCAATGGAATCTGAATTTATTGCAGCCTGAGAAGCTGCTAAAGAACTTAAGTATCTGAATTCAACCTTGGGTCAGCTATATTCCACACTTAATTTAGATTCAAATGTTATTGGTACCCAAAAACCAATATTAAAGTGTGACAATGCTGCAGCTATACAGTTCATTAAGAACAGAACTGAGAACATTAGAAATAGATATATCGATTTAAAATACATGTTTGTTAGAGATCTGTATCTACAGAATTTATTTGATATTGTTCATGTTAGGTCAAAGGACAATTTAGCTGATCTCCTAACAAAGTCTCTATGCAAAGACTCGTTTATGAAACTTAGATCTGCATACTTAAGCTGAACTGGAAAAAAAAAAAAACTTTTTTGAATTACAAGTAGTGAATTTTTGCAAGTGATATTTTGAATTATGTATTGTGTATAATATATCTGCATTTATTTTGAAAGTGTTGAATAAGTGAAAAATGCTGGAAAAGGGGGGCATTTTGTGGAAGAACCACAATTCTTTATTAAGTTTTATTTTCCACCATTTTTCAACTTTTATTTTTGTATTAAGTATTTAATTTATTTTATTAAAATTAAAAGGTACCTTCATGCTGTATTTCCCTGAAGCTACTAACATACTAACAAAACTAACACTTAACTTCACTAGCATGCAGGCATCCATCTTCTGTTTACATTTTTTCCAGTTAAATTCATAGTTAAAATTTGGTTGAATGGTTGGTTGAAATGTGTCAGTTGAACAAGAAGTAGTGTTTTGTAAAGTAATGTTTTGTTTCAGGTTGAAAAATGTTGTTCAACTTTGTTTTATGCAAAACAGTTCCAGCATGTGATGGCTAGTGGTGATTGGTTGCAAACCATTATAAAATGATAAGGTTGCTCATGCCTGTTATCTAGTTTTGTTTTGAAGTATATTTTTTAAAGATGCTTTTTCCTGATATTAATAAAGAAGTTTCATTTTACCCAAGTTATGTTTATTGTTGAAGTTTCACCATCCTCCATTTCATCCTCCTTATTGCAAAATATTGCTCTTCAATTTGTAAGTAGACTTTTAATTTTTCTTTTACTTAGAAGATTGAAGTTATGCTATACTACACTCTGAAATATAAAGAAGTTACACTCAAATTTTTATGATTATACTCTGCTGTATACCAGATGAAAGAACAAATTAGAACCGAAAAAATCCTCTAAAAATCGATCGATAAAAAATAATTTTCTTTTTCTTTCGGGACACGGCTGCGAAATGATTTTACTCTCCGGCGCCACAGGTGTTCGGGAGGATTTTCACGTGACGGGCCTGTATTCATCGCTCCAGTGCACTTTCGAAAAACAATGAAGGAATTAATCTCTGGACCCCCAAATCGGCCATCACACGTAAAAAAAATCCTGATTTCAACAAAAAAAATATCGTACGATTCGGCCCGTAAAAACGGAATATATCAATTAAAAACCGGTTAATGAAGAAATTTATTTCTAATCATTTGTAACTTATGCAGAAAAACGACACGTGACCGGATATTTTCATACAAGGAAATATTTCAAAAGGAAAACCTACTCATTCTTCTGAGCTGGGTATAAAATTTTTTTAAATATTGCTTTTACCGATTTGAAAATCATGCATCGTAGAGTTTTTTTGCGTGAGGATCAAGAATATGTTTTTTTTTTAAGCTAGAATGATTAGTTTACGAGAAACAATTTTTAATTTTTAATTAATTCCATCGCTTTCCTACAGTCTTTTAAACAAGTATTTTTAATGCCAGACATAAAGGCAACACTATCCCCAGATTTTCAGCTAAGATGTCTAAACGGCATTACGCGTAATTAGTTTTTTCTATTAGAGTGCCGACCAGGTAAAAAATTTTCGATTTTGGACTATAAGTTTTGATTTTTGTATAGGAAAAAAAAAAAACAAAAAAACTAAGGAATTATCAATTTCTTTTCAAAATATCTCCTGTTGTATGGGTACCATCGCGACGCGGTTTGGCTCATTCGACTCGATATCGATAGCGCTTACATATTTTAGTTCCAAGTTTCACCACCAGGGGGCGCTTCCGGAAATCGGGTTCTATCGGCCCGTCGCTTTACAGATTTCGGTCATGTTTGTATAGAACACATTGCGCCCTCTGGTGGTGGAAGGTGTAATTAAAGGGTTTTTCAGCCAACTCTGGTTCTATGGGTCACGTCACAACGCGGTTTGGCTCAATCGACTCGATATCGATAGAGGATACTAAAGCTTATCGGTTTTAGTTCGTTTTTCACCACCAGGGGGCATTTTCTTATCTCTGTTCTTATGGCCCGGATCACGACGGGTTATGGCTCATTCGACTCAACGTCGATAGAGGATACTACAGCTTATCGATTTTTGCTCAGAGTCTCACCACCAGGGGGCGCTTTCCTATCTCTGTTTCTATGGGAAGGATCATGACGGGGTATGGCTCATTCGACTCGACATCGATAGAGCTTACCAATTTTAGTTCGTTTTTTCACCACCAAGAGGCGCTTTCCTATCTCCGGTTCTACGGGGATAAAAATGACGGGGTATGGCTCATTCGACTCGACATCAAAAGCCTTAACGATTTTAGTTATGATCGTATAAACCGATTGCGCCACCTGCTGGCGGAAGGTGGAACTAACGTACACTGCAGCACATGCGCAGCATGACTGCTATACAGTGCCGCAGGCAGTGGGCACCCGAGCCAGAAGTTTGTTCAGTTAGAGGTTTATACTATTTGATGTGCAATTTAAGGGATTATCCGGTGCCGAAGGCAGCGGGGACCAGGGTCGGAGGTTCGTTCGGTTAGAGGTTTGTACTATTCAATGTGCAAATTAAGGGATTATCCGGTGCCAAAGGCAGTGGGGACCCGGGTCGGAGGTTGGTCCGGTTCGAGGTTTTACAAGATTCGAGATTTTCTACAATTCCAGGCACCGATGTAAATTAGGAGCCCGCTAGCGAGCGAAGCCAGCTAGTACTAATATAACTGCTAAAGCTAAATATTTTCCCGGTTCCTAGATATTCTGCTTTTGCTTTATTTAGTAAAACTTGTGAGAACAGAACTTTTCTATATCTGAATCCTTTTTTAAATGTTAAAAAAAAATCACTGTACTTATGGAAGAAATACCATAACTGTTCAATCAGAAACCTCTTTAAAATGGAATTTTGTTTTGATCTCTACTGATTCCATTTTTTACAAATTTTATTGTATAAGATTATTGTGCATATTATAGTACAGTAAAACCTACTGAGACAGAATCACAAGAAAGATTTTTCTTTAGACAGATTTCCGTCTTAACAGATATAATTGTATGGTATGCCCACGGCTTTACAAATTTGATAAAACCTGGAAGACAGCAAAAAATTCTATTCAACATTAAAAAATATCTACCCTCCTCCTCTCCTGTCTTTGTTTAAAATGAATGTGATAGATTAATCAGTCTTAATTCTAAACAGAAAAATCTGATTAGAAACTCACAAAAAAAACTTGAGCAATTTTTAGCATTGCATTCAATTTTAGATGCCACAGACGTTGGGTAGACACTATTTTATGCTGTTTTATTGAAATATATCGTCTTGGTATTTCAAATAGAAGAGTTCATGACATACAAAGGTACGTTGTGGTCCTTAATTGGTTAATAACCAAAAAAGCTTGATTAATACATAAATGTATTTGTTAAAAAGAATGTGATCACAATTGATAAGCAAAATTATATGAAATAGTTTTACTCTATTAATCTAATAAAATACAGTACACCAGAGGCAGATTAACCACCTGCCGGGCCCCTAGGCTTAACACATTGGGGGCCCCCTCCTGCTCTATATGTATATACATTGACATACAACATATATATATATATATATACAAACATACACACGCACTCACACATATACATATATATACATACATATTTTTTTAGGAGAAAGAAAAAAAAGTCACAAACTTAGCGCCGGGCACCTAGGCTTCAGCCTACTCAGCCTATTTGGTAATCCGCCTCTGCAGTACACTCCCTTAAATCCACATAACTTAAAACCAGAGGTCATGCAGATTTTACAACTTTGAAGATTTCTGGTCACAGTTTCATTTACATTTTTTAAACAGTCATTTGAATTTAATAGTGCACTCCAAATTATAATGAATACATACAATAAAGTGAAATAATAAAAATTACGAATTTTTCTTTAAATATTAAAAGTAAAGGTCAAGTAAATAATTAACAATGCATAACTAAACATACATAATAATGATGCAATAAATTTTTCTTGAATTATTCAGTGAAATTCACCTGATTATAGGGATAATTTACCACAAAATCATAAAATAACAAAGTTTTATTTCATGTTTAGCCCTACTTAATAACCGAAAAAGCTTGATGAATACATAAATGTATTTGGTAAAAAGATCACGATCGCCACTGATACCAGCGCTATCTTGAATTTTTCAGAAATAAATTTAAACTTCCTTCATGAGAAAACATGAGTTCAATCATATTAACCAGAATTGCATATTAAAATGTGTACAGAATGATATAAAAATTTTAAAAAACTTGAATTTTTCACCTACACCTTAACTGCAAGTTTCATTGCTTATATCTGAAACAATGTGTGGATTTTAGGCATCTGCAGATTTTAGGGTCGTGGACTTGAGGGAGTTTATTGTATTAAAAAAAAATAATTTTTAAATAATCTACATAATAGATTCTTTGGCAATTTCATTCGTTTAGTGAGAGTTCAAATATCACTTTAAAAAACTTAAAATTGTGAAAGGTTGAGTTTGGAGACAAAAAACTTTTGTAAAAAGTCTATTTTTAAGGAAAATTTTTTGAACGGTCTTATTTATAAGATAAAATGTTTGTGAAGGGTCCTTCAAAAGACCCATAACTTTCCTAAACAGATTCCTGATCTTTTAATATTGTATTTATTATAATAAGTAATGCACACCCAGTGCATATCAATGCTTATAATTGACTACAATAATACCAGTATTTTTTAATAGTAGTTTTTTCCTTATTTAATTACAGAATTTCGGCAATTAAATAAGGCAATATTACTACACAAAAATATTGGTATTACTGTAATCGAAGATAAGCATTGCTATGCACCCTCTAATGTAATCTAAATAAAATGGATGCAAATCTATAACACTGTTTTTAATGGCTTCTTTATTTTAGCTAAAATATCTCTAGTTGCATAATGAAAAATGTTATAGTGAAATGTATGACCTTAAAGGATAGACTGGTGTAATAATAAATTTAACATACATAATTAAACTGTAGAAAGCCTAACTAAATTCATATAAGGATATATATAGGAAAATATATTTACCTACATCTCAAACATATAACATATGTAGTAAAATATTTTTAAAAATCCCTATTTTTTCCCACTTCTTCTGACAAGTTTTTGCCACTTTGGAAGAAACTTGTGAACCCTGATTATAAAGGACTGTACTGATGTTGAGGTGAAACCAAGCATGAAAGTGAGAAATAGGAAAAAAGGTGGGAAATTTTTTTCCATCTATGCAGTAACACCAAACTTTTAATTTAGACACATTATAACAATTATTTATACAATAAAATGAAATATAACTGTACGTATAATTGTTATTTTCTTCCCATAACTTAGAAAGTATTAAAAAATAAATAAATAAATAGCAGCAATAAATGTATATAAGTTTATTGAATCAAAAAAGAAAATTGAAGACAGCTTGCTAAAGGTGTAAATCCAAATACTATATCTGATGACCTTATGTGAAGTGCAATTATTAATTTTTCAAAACAAATATTATTCTGGATTGTTTGGCTGTTTAAGACTTTTTCCCTTCTTTCAAAAAAGAAGAAAAAATCCCCATGCTAAATAGATGCAAGTCAAATTGATCTTTGCAACAGAAATGCATCACTGAAATTACCCCAAAATGTTTTACAAACAGGACAAAATATCCTAGTAAAAAAAAAAAAAAAATCCTATAAAAACTTCCTTTCCCAGTTAAAGTCTTTAAAAAATTTCACATTGGAAAAACACTTTAAATAATTTCCTTTACACTTGCATATGCTTATGAGGGTAGTTTGATAAGTTATTGGTTTGATAAGTTAATGGGAAAAGTACGACCAAGTGACAATGATGTTTGTAAGGTATGATCCTTTAGATGACATGCTACCGAGTTTCAGACGCGTGAGTTTATGGGTTAATGCTGGCCGATAAAGTAAAGTAAACAAGTTTTGATATTTTCTAAAAATGAAAAAAAATTGAAGTTCGAGCTGTCATAAAATACTTTGTTAAAAAAGGTTTAACCCCCACGGACATACAAAAAGAGTTACAGTCCATCTTAATGGATTTTTGTCCTTCATATTCAATGATAAAAAAGTGGGTTGCTGAATTTAAACATGATAGGAAATCCATTCACAATGATGAACCCTCAGGACGCCAAAAAACCGTTATGACCAACGAAATTGTCTCAAAAATTCACAATGCTGTATTGAATGATCGCTGATTGAAAATACGCAAACTTGCTGACATTGCAACCATCTCAATAGACCAGAACCACCACATTTTACAGGATGTTTTGGGTATGAAAAAGCTTTCTGCTCAATGCGTGCCACGTTTGTCGAACGTTGACCCATAACGCCAAAGAATGAACATTTCTCAAATGAGTCTTCTGAAATGCATTGTGCTATAAGTTGAAAATTAAAATGAAATAGTGTCAAAACACTTTATTTTCTTTATCACGCTGAGAGCTTTTCGAACCACCCTCGTACAGAGTTGCACTAAAGATTTCGCATACAAGAGTGTGTCTTAAATGTATTGAGTTGCAAGGGGACTACATTGATAAATAATATGAAATTATGTGAAAAATCTTGTGCTTTCACTGTCAGGACGAGAACTTATCAAACCCCCCTCGTATAAATATAAGATCAATTCAGAAACAAACTCCAGGAATTCGAGTAGACAAAATGTCTGACTATTAAGAATTTCCTGCACACTCCCCTCCTCTTACATGCTTAAAATATTTTCTTTGCATTTTTGCATCCATTCAGAGAATGTCCAAATTTGCTTTTAAAAAAGGAGGAACTCATTGATGCCAGGATGATACTTCAAAGCAACTCATGATATATATTATCAGAAAAACTCACAACATTGAAATCTTCATGGTATGTTAGGGACAGGGCTTAATAAATGCGGTTGCCAGGTCGCCACTGGCTACCAAGTTTTATGATCTGGTGACCAAAATGATTTGATCTTTCGGGGTGATTTCTGTAAAATAATTGATATAAGAAATGGAAACAAATGTCATTTTTTCTCTCCCCCACCCCTACTCGTACGCGGCAAACAGTGATCTTCCTCTTCTCTCGTACTTTTAATGGAAGAACTAAATTAAAAAGGCATTTTCCAACTCATGCACAGAAAGCACCATTCTTTTCAACTATAGCCAGGTAGATATGTCATGTGATTAGAATGTGGGGGAGAGAAGATATTTCAATAAAACAGTAAGAAATAGTGTCAATCCAGTCTCTGTGGCATCTAAAATTGGATACAATGCTAAAAAATGCTCGAGTTTTTTTTAAAGTTTAAAATCTGATTTTTGTGTTTATATAAGTTATTAACATAATATAAGTTATTATAAGTTTTATTAGAAAATAAGTTTATATTATCTTTCTAAATTATGTACTATTTTAAACTATGTAACTAATAATTTTAAACTATGCTTGTTATTATTATTTTTTCTCAATTAATTCATAAAAAAACTCTTGTGTTTTTTTAAAATCAATGACGGGGAAGAGGATAAGTGGGGGGTAAATTTTTTTTACTGGCGACTAGTATTTTTTTCTGGCTACCAGATTTTATCTTTATAAAGCCCTGGTTAGGGATATACATGTAAGCTGCATGTTCATAATTTTAAGTCTAAAACTTGACCCAATGTGTTTTTATGAGAACACGAGTAGGGACGTGCAAATTGCTCTGTTCAAAAATGATGTTATAAGTACTATATTTCTTACATTTTTATTTGTAAAATAAATAATCGGTTAAGTGTGAGTTATACTCATGCACAAAGGCTTTCGTACCATAAATTGTACATGAATTATTTTTCAATAATTACTTTCCATAATTGAATTCAATTAATTGGAATGAAAAACATTTATCACTATGATTCACATTATCTAAAACAAAGACCTTGTACAAAGTTTAAACTTGGCATTGTACCAAGCATGCTTCGAAAGGGGGTCACAAAGTTACAATGCCACCTTCATCCATGCCACTTTTTCTACATTAGGTTTTTAAGTAACATCTCAGCTAATTACTGACAAATTGTTTAAAAAATCATTATCCATAATCCGTGGATGATTCCACGTCAGTAAGTACCTTGAGTATCCACAAAGTACAATTTGTAACAGAAAAATAAGATTTTCTCAAAAACTATGTGACCTAGGATAATTGCTATAGTTTTCATGCAAGGTCCTCCTACTACCCCTAGTTTTTTCATAATTTTAGTTTCTGTAGAAATAGGGGGAGAGGGGACATATTTTTGTAGTATATTTTCGACAATATCTCTAAACCATATAATTCTTAAATTTTTTTTTTTTTTTTTTTTAGTTTGGTGTTACAATATCTTTTGAACAATAGCACACACAATATAAGAAAAAATATTTTTTTTTCAAGTAATTTAATTACTCTCCCACACCTAAATTTTTCTTAAATATATTTGCGAATGGCTAATAATCTATAAATATGTGGGTCAATAGCTTTTATAACTCTGCCAAGTTTGAATTTTCCACATTCCATAGTTTTCGAGAAAAACAACTGTGACAGATGGACAGACAGACACACAAGTGATCTTATAATGGTTCTGTTTCTACTTTTTAAGTATGGAACCCTATAAATGTACTAAAATATTTGATAATTTGCTTTCAATAATTATTTTGTAACATAAATTTATATAAACATCAATAATTTTTATTGTTTGTACTTCTATCTAAATTTAGACAAGATTTTTCAACACAATTAACTCTGTATACTGCCCGAACATTTACTATATGTACGCACACTTCAGACATGTCCTTTAAAATAAATTACAATTTAATTTATATTGATTTTACTGTTACAAGCATGCAATATTACTCAATGAAATGTTTAGTTTTATTTACACAAGAATCAAAATAACCCTTTCCATAATTCTAAGCAAAGCCGTAGCCAATGGGGGATCACTACCCGTAAAGCATGGTGACGTCACAGCAACGTCACTGTGAAGTCACACTGTGACTTTGTGACCGTCGTCGTGACGTTAAGTGACGTCGATGTGAAGTCACTGTGACCTAAATGTGAGGTCGTTATGGCCGTTTTCAAGGCTTTCTGTGACCTCACAATGTGACTACTTTGTGAAGTCACCGTGCGACTTCAATGTGAAAAATGTGACGAATCTCCATCGTATAGGGTGACCAGATTTTACCCAAATCCGAACCGGGTAGTTCGGATCGACATTTTTTTATGCTACAAGTATGTGACGTTTGTGACGACACTGCACCGGGTCGGGTGACCAGATTTTACCCGAATCCAATCCAAAAAGTTCGGATCGATCTTTTTGGATTTGTTTGGCTACAGAATAGATTTGGATTAGTGGTCGGGTAACCTGATTATCATGAACCCGATCTGACCCGGGTCGGTTATAATGTTTTTACTGTAAGTCTTGTTCTGAATAAAATCTTGCATACGACCGAATAACCAGATTTTATCAGAAATTGTGTTACGACACAATTTCTGATGTCAGCTCGGATCTAGAGTCATGCACGAATCCGGTTATATACTTCTTGAACATGATTGAATATCTACTCGAACATGAATGATGGTTGACTGAAATTATATAACGATTCAACCCGCATTCTTACCCTAACCCAACACAAAAAAATCTGTAGGCCCACAACCCGACCGAACCTGATAAATGATTTAATCGGTACTTATCCTGATCCGAAACACGAAATCATAGAAAATAGATCTACAACTTGATACAATTATAGAAAAATTATGTATAATCATATCTTTCTTGTTAATATTATCGTTCAGACAGAAAAATGAACAAATATAAAGACTCATTCCTAATAAAATATAGTTTTTTATCCGAAACAATATTATTGTCTTAAAAAAAATCATGTTAAAAAGAACCCAAGTTGAAAGAATAAATTTTCAACCGAAAAACGTTAATAGTCAACCAGATTCAAACCATGCGACAACAAAAACAACTATCACCACTCAGACGCGACACAAATTGTATCATGTCGGATGCGGATAAAAAAATTTATCCGATCCGATTTCTTTTTTTCACTCCAAATTCCGGATAACGAGATTTTACCAGAACCGAACACCGCTGGGTTAGATGTAAATGTTCTACTAATGTCAGAGACAGATTAGAATAGTGTTGAATTTAAACACTTTTCTTCAGGAAGGATTTCTGCGGCTCCAGGTTGGGACTCTCCCGGGGGGGGGGATTGCAACTTTTAACCATTAAATGCATAAAATATCAAATCTTACGGGGGGACATTTCAATGATCCGGGGGGATACCCCCCGGGCCACCTCCTGAATTCAACACTGGAATATAATTTCGTATAGGTCGGATAACAAGATTTCATCAAATCTAAATATGACCCGTATCCTATCGGCTACAATTTTTCTTTAGGTGCAACTCGGCTCTCAATTAGAATTTTACATCGGTTTGGAAAATCTGCTAATGTAGAGTTAAAAAAATGAAATTACAAATGTAAAAACAAATATTGAATATAAAAATGTAGATATGGATGAATTGAATATGTTAATAAAAATAAGCATTTCAATAATATGAAATTCAATTATGCAAGTAAACAACAACCTTTTAAATTGTCTTGTACTTTCATTTTCAATATTTAAACGAAAAAATTTTGACAATAATTAACACTATTTTTCTGTCAATGCACGCTTTGCCGTATTTGCTATATGTGGTTAAATTATTTAATTAATGAAAATATAAGTATATATTTTTAAATAAGTATTGTTAAAGATTTACATTAGGAAACCATTTAAAATATAGACAGGTACATTTATTGTTAAATATCGTAAAAATAATGACCATTTTATCAAGCATTAAATCCCATTTCGATGTAAATAAAATAAACACGTTTCATTATATTTTTTACTGATATTTCATTACATGCTTAGAATCAATTTGACAATTTGTCTTTATCTTGTTTTTAGATAGTGTATGAAATTCAAAAATTAAATAACAATTAAAGTATTCAATTGTGACAATTATTAGAAATATATCAGGAATGTATTTCAAAAAATCAAATATTATCAGTTTTAAATTATAATTTTTATTTGAATAACTATGAAAATTTAATGTAAACAGTAATTATTATCACAATTTTTCAAATGCATCAGATTTGTTTTTTAAACAATCAAATATTAATAGTTTTAAGTTATAATTTTTTTTTTTTTTTTTGAGATGAATAACTATGAAGATTGAACCAAGAAACGCAAAATATTTTTAATTCAAATTTGATCTTTATTATTAATGAAACTTTACGTTTAAAAAATATATTGTTAATAATTGGATTAAAATGATCAAACATCCAAATTACATATAAATAACGATTCAACAAATTAAAGAAGAAATTTAACAATTATTTTTTTTTCAATTTGAAGAGAAGCATTAAGCATTGCAACCTTTAAAAAATACACTATTAAACACACTATTACCAAAAGAATTAAACTATATAGTATATTCAAAAACGACATACCGATCTCATGGTAAGGACAATATGTGCTGAAATCCCGAGTGAATGATAATCCATTGTTATTATTTATTTGTAGCAGGTCTGTTTAAATCTCATACCTATGCAAATGGCGATTGTGAATTCCGAGAATTCCGAGAATTCCGATCACAATAAAAGTGTACCAGCAGAGATGTGTTCATAGAACTGAAGATCAAATATCACTCAGACCTAAGAACACACCCTGCTAGACACGTAAATATTTTTGTTCTAATAAATTATTTAAAATGCACCTACATTATATTAAATCCGAAAAACATTAGAACAACACATTCAGCTTGCAGAATAAAAATATCGTCTGATTTAAATATGCGCAGTGGAGTTCAGAGCACACCAAATGCAACTTCCTCTCACAGAATAACACCTGCTCTAGTCAAATAAAATAAAAGAAACAAACTTAAATCATGATATTTTAATTTTTTTGTAATTTAGATAAGCCACAAAAATAACTTCTAATGATGTTTTAATATTCTACTTTTATATGAGAGAATTTTGCATTTAATAGTGCCTTCTATTAAATTTCTTAGAAAAAACCTATGATAATTGGCATTTTTAAATATTTTAATACATTGCATTAGCTCACTATCAGTCTAAAGTAAACAAAAATTATAAATAAAAATTGCTTTAATACGTAGCTTTTATACAATATTTTATGTAATATCAATACTAGTTTATAAATAAATTTACTAAATACGAATATATTTTATTTTAATTGTAATGAATTTTATTAAGAACCGACCAGTTTTTGCTAAATTACTAATAGAATGATGCCTTCAGGAACGATTTTTAAAGAGAAAGTGACCCGAATTATTGTTCCTGAACAAGGAAAAGCCTGTAATCCTTTCATATCGTCGAACTAGTAAACATCGGCTATCATTTTTTGGCCAGCGATGGGCTGAATGGCACCTTAATAAAATTAATGAAAAGTTGAGATTTCTGTTTAGTATCACAAAATTATCAAAAGCGTTTCAGGCGGCTGTGAAAAATAATAAAATGCTTTGTGTTTAAAATGCTAATAAACCTTTAAATTGCTAACAATTTTAATCACAATGGGAGCTTTTTTTATGAATAACTTTCCCCAACAACTTGTTTACAATATTGTTTACATTTAAGGATTTTTGCATGATTATTAAGTGATATTTTTTATTTTGAAAACGGCATGAAAATGTGAATAATTTATCTCCGTCATAATCTCTCTCTCTCTCTCTCTTTCTCTCACTCTCTCCCTATATATATAGAACTATATATATATATATATATATATATATATATATATATATATATATATATATAGAGAGAGAGAGAGAGAGAGAGAGAGAGAGAGAGAGATAATTATTATTCATTATTTTATTTTGTAAATATTTTTGTTTAAATAGTCAGAGACAATGTTAGAGATTCAGATATATAACATAACTCAAGTCTACATTTTATGAGATTTAGAAAAGTATATTCTTTAATTTCCTTTATTTTTTGCTCTAACAATTTTTTTTTTCAAATTCACGTCTTGGTCAAATTGGGACGTCACGAAGTGTTAGCATCATGGTCACAGGTATGACGTGACTTCTGTGACTTACAGTGACGTCACTTCAAAGTCACAAAAAAATTCAAAGCTGTCTAAAAGTGATTTTATTGATGTTATAAGATGTTTTAAAGTTTCTTTTAAGTTTTCATACGATCTCCAAGACGTTCACACTTTGGTCCCAGTGTGACGTCACAGAGTGGTGGCATTTTGATCACAGATGTGACGTGACATACGTGACTTGCAGTGACGTCACTGTGACCATGCATGCTATACGGGTAGGGTTTGATACCCCTCCGAAATTTCTGCCAGGAAAACTATAAATATGCCATTAACCAAGGCATATGGACAAGATTCGAAAAACAACTAAAGTCAAGATACAGAAATCAAAATTCTATGCCTAGCATAGCTTTATTGTTTGATTCTGTTAGTATGTGGAAAAAAATAAATGCAATTTTTAAGAAATTTTTAAAATTTATTCAAATTTATTGGAGTTGGACTCTGTAAAAGCAGAATATCAAAGTATAAAATAAATCAATAATCAAAGTACAAAAGCGGAATACGAAAGTACATCCAATGTCTACAGCAGCTTGATACAGATTGTCAGACTTGTGTAACCCAAATTCTTTAAGAATGCAACAACAGTTATTTAAAATATACACAAACTTAACAGTTCCAACCTATACTACTGGGAAGACATTTTTGGCAAACATACATTTGAAAACATATGCAATAACTGTCAAACATTTATTTTGTTGACACTAACGTCAATATGTCATCAAAGAAGCATTTAAATGATATTATAATGTTATTTGCAATGAAAGAAGCTTACATTGTCTGTTGTAATTATATTTAATTGAATTATTGGAATTCACAATGAATCTTAATAGAAAGACTCCTAACACTAGCCTCTATTCAATTGCTAAAAAAACAAATCTAAAATAAGACAAGAATAAAATTCTGGACCCCAAATCCATCTCTGAAATACTTTTTTGGCTACAGCCTTGATTCTAGGTATATGAAGAATGTTATACAGGGGTCGATCCAGGAAAAAATTAGGGCATATGTAGGGCCCCTTCACAAAATTCCTCTTAATAAAACAGGCCCCTTCACAAAATTCCTTTAAATGAAACAGGTCCCTTCACAAAATTCCATTCTATAAAAACATACTCTCCCTTAATTATTTTTATTTTGTTAAGTTTTAAAATGTGTCATTTGCAATAAAACAAGTTCACCAGAAACATAAACTTTAGCAGAAGGAGTTAAAGAAGTTATTAAATGCTTGGTTTGAATTTGAGTACCTGGATTTCATCTTTCATAACAAAATGTTATTTTTCACAAAAATATAATAAATTTCACAAAAATATAATAAATTTCACAAAAATATAATAAATTTCACAAAAATATGTAAATTTCACAAAAATATAATAAATTTCATTAACAATATATAAATTTCACAAAAATATACAAATTTCACAAAAATTACTTTTACTTAAAATGGACCCCAAGAAAAAAAAAAAACCTGCATTGACCTCTGCCATAATTCTATTGTTAATGTGACATTTCATAGAGAGAGTTAAAATTCCTGCTTATCAAATGCTCACCCATGGAAAAACTCTGGTTTCCTCAAAAACAGAATGCCATCAACTCTAAATTCAGCAGAGAAATTTCATAAATGACATGTCACTAATCCTCTTTCTGTTATTCTGTTTAACAAAAAGAAAATTATTATTAAATTAGGATTCATATTATATGATTAAGCACGTAACAAAAAATATACTACTGATAAAGTACAAAAAAAAAAAATTAAAAACTGAAAAATTATGATACTACTTCATATTTTGTAGAAAAATCACTCACATGTATAGAAAAATAATTATTTTTAAGTCTGCATAGCAGACTGAAATTCAGGGTGGGATGGCGGCATTCATGCCAAAAATTTTTAAATTCCACCTGTGAGAATTTTGCAAATAGAAATGAATTTTTGAAAATTTTACCTTTTTTTATACTTTTTTTTATCTGACTCAGTGGTTCCCAACCTGTAGTACATGTAACCCTGGGGGTACATGATAATTACATTGGTGATGGCGGATAACACAAAACATAGAACTTAAAATTAAAACAGAAAAACATAACTCTAAACTTTTGTTTATGAAGAAAGACTTGTGTTCAATCTATTTGCATAAAAAGAAGGAAAATACATAAACTTAGTAATTGGTGGATAATAAGTCTCTATTATCTCTGCCCATTCCTAATAACATCTTGCGATTTTGCATGCGTCCCCCCTTTTATTTTGTTATTCTTTTCTGTTTAGTAATTCTAGAAACATCAAGAAAAAACATGAATCATATCGGGGTTTCCAGGTTTGACAATTTCATTTAAAACCCATTTGAAAACAGGTCATCATTTTAGTGTTCGACTGGTCAGTATTAGCATAAACTCATTAATGTGTATTAAAATTTTTGTAGCTTCATCCCTTCTTAGTGAGTACAAGAAGTTGAAATGAATAGCTAATATTTAGTGTTTTGAGTGACTTTATGTTGATATTGTGTTCTGGTTCAAATTGGATAAGGGGTTGAAAATTGTAATTTTGAAAAGAACTGCATCTGACATAGGTAACTAGCATAAGAACATTACTAATTAACGAAAACAAAAATATTGTGAACAGGTTTATATGAGAAGGGGTACGCATAAATAAGAAGTCTAAGCAAGGGATAAGTGAGAGAAAAAAGGTTGGGAACCGCTGATCTAACTCAACCTGTTTTTTGTATGTAAAAGATGGAATTTTGCAATCAATTTTTAACCCACTTTCTGCTATGCTAGAATTTAAAAAAATTGTGTTCACATGTGTGTTTCCCATGACAATAATACATTTTAATATTTTTAGAACTTAATTATAAATTCAGACATTAATTTTAAGGCATGTTTTTGTTAGCCTGCCACAAGTGATAAATCACCAAGTATTCTCTGTAGGGGGTTAACGATTTAAATCAACTGATATATATTTTTTAAATTATTGATTAAAATCATTTTCTTAAATGCTTAAAATGATAGAAAAAAGTAATAAAATCTAAGATGATCATAATTTAGAATGTTTCTATGAGTACTCTGCCTTATGAATAAACAAAAACAAAACAAGAAAAAAAAAACTTTAAATAATTGTTTCTAAGCTTAATTCCTTAGACTTGTAAAAAATAACATACAGTAAGTTTGTAAAAGGCAAGTTTTTAGCATAAAAAGCATTCTATTTAAAAATGATATTGAAATCCAATAAAATTTGCAATGGTAATAATTTTCTAAGTAATCAAATTATTCATTCTTTTATATAAAATAAGAATATAAAGTATAATAAATTTCGGCTAGTGAAAGAATAAATAGCCAGTCCCTTATTTTCACAATAATATGTTTATAGCAAATTGTAGCTAAAGAATAAGCAGATATAATAAAATAATGCATAAGAGAAAAAGAACTAATTGATATAAAATGTTAAGCACAGCAAGAGCTTCTTCAGTAGAGGTTGAATATATGATTTTTTTTTTTTTTTTTAACTATTAAACTCATATACACAAAATAAAGAAATTAGTTAAAGATTGAAAAAGGTGCAATACTTTTTTTTTTTTTAATTTGAAACACTGAATGCTAAAAATCTGATTATGGAAATATTCACATATTTTAATATTTTAAAGGTGTACAACATGTTTAATTTTGAAATTATTTTTTTAAATATCGCATTTAGTCCGCATGACAGATTATTAAGACAGAATATAACAGCAGGCATTTAGATATTTAAAAAAAAAAACGAAAAAATAGACCGGTAAATTTTTACTTTATAAAAACATGACTTTTTTTTTTTTGGTTGCTGAATGAAATTTATTTGGATTTATTAAAGGAAGAATAAAGTGTTTTGAAAGGAATATTAAACGAAACCCTTTGAGCGATAATCGATCACGCTTATCCACTTGTTTTGTTATTTGTACTACTAACTAATGAAATTACTTATTTGCAGTTTTTATTAATTCTGTAATCACTTACTGTATTGTTCCTTCTAAGCTATTTTTTTAAGGGGACAGCATCTGCTCTTTTTTAAACTAGCAAAATGCACCCTGCTTTTTTTTATTTATTTTTTTTTTAAATAGTGAAATTTATCTTTAGTTATACCCAGAGATTTCTTGAAGAACATTTCCCCATATCACAGTATTTCTAAATCCATATGTCCAAGACCTTGCAAAAAAAATTTAAACTATTTATTTAGAAAAAAGAGGAGTTTATCAAATCATGTTATAATTTAATTATATTTTTCAATTTGTAATTCATAAAATCATTAAAAATTAATGTTACTTTATTTATCATATTAAAATATTATATACATCCCCCCCCCCATTATATTATTACTAAACACATTATCCTAAACAATAAATACTAACACATTTCCTCATGAAACAAGAATGAGAAATCATACATCAAGCATAGATTATGAAACATTTTCCAACACATCCAGAAAACTGTAATGAAACTGCACTGCTAAATAAGGTGAAAAAGGATACGTAAATATAAACAGTTTAGGAAACATAACAAATTTTAAAATCCAATTTTAGCAATTATCTTCCATAGTCAAAAAAATAATTGAATTATTTTGTGCAGCCCTGTATATGAACTATAGATTGGCAGGGACCACAGCGCAGTTGTCACTTAGAAGTAATCAGGATTTTTCTTTAAAGGTGCCAAATTGGCCAAAAGTGACCGAAAACATTTTTAAAGATTTAGGGAGTGCAAGTCTTGCCCTTCACTTTTCTAGTTCCCATATTCCATATTACCCCCCCCCCCCCCGTAAAAAAAACAAAAACATTAATAGATTAAAATTTTACTGTAACAATTTAACAGTCCATTGTTTTCAAGGGAAATTTATTTTCCTTGAAGCATTTACCTCTTAACGAGGGTAGAATTCTTAATTAGAGGTAACATTACCTCTATTTTAACATTATCTCTATTAACACTTACCACTTAACAAGGCAAGTTAAAAACATTTATAATAACCAACTGAGGGCCTTTTCTTTTAGACATGTTATGACATATCTAAATAAGTAGATAGTCTAAGTCAGACCCTGCAACCAATTGGGGCATTTTTCTTTTAGATATCTTATGACATACGTAAATCAGCAAAGGGAAAGTTTGCAAACAAATACTCCCATCAACCAATCTACCATTTTTTCTACTATTTTCCTTCTAGTATTTTTTTTTAAAGTTTTGATTATCTTTTTTGTGATACCCTGTATACAGATGAGAATGGTACCTTATACGAAATTTATGCATACATACAATAAGTATGAAGTTTAGTATTAGTCACTTCAGCATAAGTCATGAACAATTTATATGGATAGATAGAAGGGGGGCACCCAGAATGATGCATGCCCTGGAGACCTAGATAGGGCCGAAACTAGCCTTTTTTGTGCCCAAGGCAAACATGGATTTTGGCAAACCCCCACCCCCTGTCTTCTCATGCACAATAAAAGTTATCGACCACAGGTACCCTATGCAAAAAAATAAAATCCTTAAAAAATAAAAATCATTTAATAATAATTAAATTGCTAGCAAGAAATATGTAAACAACACTCCCTTAGGATTAACATTAGCTTGAGCGTTAAGAGCCTACACTTGTCACGTGAAGAAACTCGATCGCTAATGTTAAACCTATGGGAGCATTCTTTTCAAAATTTCTCACTTGCATATTAAGTTTTAAATAATTTTTTTTTTCTTGCTTATAATAGCTGAGAGTAACCGTGTTAGTGTTTACTTTTTCGATTTTAGTTGCAGATTTTTTTTTTTTTTTATAAAGTTACTTTCACTTTCACAAATTTGAAAAAAAAGCTCCCATAGGTTTAACATTAGCTTGTGAGTTTCTTTGTATTTCATATATATATATATACATTTTTGTATGAAACGACAAACAAAATCTTCATTTGGTGGCCTCCTTCATCTTTGTTCTGGTGCCCGGGGCACATGCCCCCTCTGCACACGCTTAGTTTCGGCCCTGGATTTAGATAATCTAAGTAGGGCCCAGATTGGGCAATGAGTAAATTAAATTAGGCTCAGGCTTATTTACTCAAACAGAAATAATTAACAATTTACGTATATTTGTGGAATATTGCCCTTGATAAAGTGTTTCACAATATAAGTTTTTATTTGCTTCTTATGGTAATATTTTCATTTTCTGAAAATTGTATTTTTTTCTGGTTTTCTCTACATTTCTTCATATATTTTTTCCCACATATTTCATTTTGATAATCTTACATATTTGGATACATGTCTTTGTATTGTATTATAATTAGTGGTTCATATTTTGTCGATTTTTTATGTCATTTAATGGTTATTATACACAAAAGTTTTATTATATATATATATGGTTTACAAATTAGTTCAGTCCATTTTTAAAAGATGGTGCGGGATATTCAGATTGTTTTATAGTGACAGTTGATTTCGGTGGTTTCAGAGAGATTAAACATCTGTCAATAATATTCAGTTTATATACTAGCTTTGAGCTTCAAAAACCTTGTTTTTTTATTGTGTTGAATATGTAAAATTTTGTGTTAACTAAGCAGCATTTACAGGAGGTTTTAGTTTTCTGCTTTAGTTGGACGAAAAGTGCAGCTGAAGTCCATCGAATGCTTGTGGAAGTTTATGGTGATGCTGCTCCAACTGATAAATCATGTAGGGAATGGTTTTGATATTTCAAGAATGATGATTTCAGTGTTGAAGACAATCCTCACTCTGGACAGCCAAAAAAATTCGAAGACAAAGATTTACAGGCATTACTGGATGAAGATGCGTGAAGGATTTGCAAGAGGATCTGGCAGAATCATTGGAAGTGAGTCAACAAATCATTTTTGTACGATTGAAATCTATGGGAATGATTCCAAGGCAAGGAAATTGGGTGCCTTATGAACTTAAACCAAGAAACGTTAAAATAAAAGGTGATTTTTCACAAAAGTTGTAAAAAAATATTTGGAAATACTGAAGGGGGATGTTTTGCTGCACCCACTGTATTCTCCAGACATTGCTCCTTCTGATTACTCAGGGTTCATACTCATTTTCCAAAATAAAATCCCCTGAGAATCCCCTGATGTATTTTCCGAGATAAAATATTTTTCGCATTTCAGCAATTAATGACATTTTTTATCATTATGACAATGTAACCCCCCCCCCTCCCCCCCCAAAAAAAAAATAAAAAAATAAGATAAATTCTATATTTAATTTTTTACCTGGTCAGTTCAAATTAAAAATAGTTTTAAACCATCTCATTTTAATAACAAATATTTTTTTGAAAACTTTTTTTCACATATTCAAACAAATAAATCTAAGGGCAATTGCCCAATATTACTGGCAAGAATTAATAAGCAATGTGCATCCATTTCAAAGCAAATCTGAAGCTGTTGTCGACGGCAGGCTTCATGAGTGAAAAATAATTATCATGGAGAAAAATTCCCACAAAATTCACAGAATGATTTGAAAGAAGGAAACACACGTTTAGTTTCATGACTTCACAATGTTAGAAGGTGTGCCTGAAGCCTGAATGGATGTCACCAGATGTTAGAAGGAACATAGATTAAATACAACATATGTTACATTTAATCTGAGAAAAAGACTTTCTTTCCAATTCTATATCTCACAATGTTAAAAGGCATGTCTTAGTTTGATATCATGCAAAATAGCAGCGATTTCCATCATTTCCCAGAGTAGCTGATCATTTTGTCAGTTTTTCCCAGGTTTGGGGAATTTTTCGGATTATCCCTAGACATTCCCCTGATTTTTAAGACTGAAATGAAATCCCCTGAAGAGTATGAACCCTGTTTGTTACTGGTTGTTCCGACGGATCCGGATCGATTTAGCACAGCCATGCTCAACCTTTTTTTCTTGCGGGCCGCAACGCACTTATATATTATTGTAAAAATGAATAATTAAAATAGTAAGCTAATAAAAGTATTGTTACAAAGCAATATAATAAAGTTAATATAATCAGGTAGATTGAAAATTTGTCATGGAAGAAAAGTTACCAAAAAATTTTGACACCACTATATCCAAACAATATATTTCGTGGCTGATTTCTATTCCAAATGGTATAGAAATACGCCATGAGGATCCTTTTTTTTTTTAAATAGTAGTGTAAAATTTTGTGCTGCCAATTTTTTTTCTGCGACAAACGTTTAACACTAATAAGCATTATTATCTATCTATGTGATAAGTACAAAATGTAATAATATAACAATGCAACATTTTCAAGTTCATCATCAGAAAAAAAAAAATCAGCATATTTTCTTTAATAAATCAGTCATTTGCTCGATACAAAAAACCTTTTTTTTATGTAGAAATACGTAGTGTAAAATTAATTAACTTGCAATAATGTTTGATTGGTAATGAAGATTAAAAATTGTGTGCACCACTGTAGAACAAATAGGACTACAAGTACTAAAAAGAACTTTTAACTAAGGAGATTGCATTGAAGATGTTTTAACATAATTTTAAATTAGCAATTATCAGTAACAGAGAAGATTTTGTCTTCTCATGAAAATATATAAAAGAACAGTGAAGGTTTTAAAAGCCTTTTCTACACATCTCAATTAATTTTTAAATAGGGATTACTGAATATGTTTCTCGGGCCGCACATAAAAGGTCGCCGGGCCGCAGGTTGAGTATGGCTGATTTAGCAGGTCAGCGGTTCACTTCTTTAGCAGAAATCTAAAATTGGCTCCAAACTTGGATTGCCTCAAAAAATGAATTATTTTTTCGAGATGGAATTCGAAAATTGCCTGAGAGGTTGCAGAAAGTAGTAGCCAGCGATGGACAATACTATGATCAAACTGTTCATTCATTTTGTTTTGAAATAAATGAATATTTGAACACAAAAAAATTGACCAAACTAATTTGTACTCCCATTATGTATACATATATTATTATTATATACAAATTACCTCTGTTTGTATAAAAATATATAAATGGCTTCTTTATATTACTGTAATTTTGGGTAGATATACAACAGCTTGTTTACATGCTGTTATGACTGTTATACAGCATACATGTTTATACAGCATACAGGCATGTTATACAGCATACATGTTTAAAAGTTAATTTTTTTTTTTTTAACTACAGCTTATATTGTTATCCGACAAATTGTTTGATAGGGCTAGATAACCCCCCTCCCCTTTACATGCACTTAATTCCAATTTTCAGTGTTATTATTAGACATTTACACTATAGCTTTAAACAGCTCAATTATATGTACCATAAAATCCTGACTTTAAGCACCACCCCTACCCACTCTTAAGCAGTTTTGCCCTTTTTTTTCTTTTTTCTCTCTTTCTCAAATATAAGATTTGGCATTTCGATTAGTTAATTATTGCTACAATAAAATCCCAAAAAGAGCAAAAAAAAAAATTACTAAGTTTAATTTTAAAGATTTTAAACTTCATGAGTTGTAGGGGGGGAGAAAGGAAGAAAAGCAGAAATTTTGAGAAGAGGGGATAAAGATTATTTATTTGTTGTTAATGTAGAGTATTAAATAGGTCAGAAAGAAATTGAAATTAAAGAATTGTAAAAAAATAAACTGTGCGAATTTGATACCAGATAGAGGCAAAAGAATTTAGCAGTAATTTTGGAGGAGGGGTGGAGAGATATAGATGATTGATTATATATTGTTACAATAAAATAACAAATAAAGCAGAAAAATTTTTAAAAAATAAAGATTTTTAAAGATTTAAAATTTTGTATGCTGTAGGAGGAGATAACAAGTTCTAAAGGAAAAAGTGGGCAATTTTCTTATCTATCTATCTTTTCTATCAGTCATTTGCTCAATACAAAACTTTTTATTTATTAGTTTTTTTATTTTTAGAAATACACTATATTGCCAAAGGTGACCGGTCACTTGCGATTTTAGACATTTTGTTTACTATCTAGAAAAATACATGAGGAATTAACCTGAAACTGCAGGTGTGTAAACAGTATAGTATAGGTTAGATATTTCCGCGAAGATTTTTTCACGAAACCCCATTGGGGACTGTCAACAAATTGAAAAAGAACGAATATCTTTTGGATTACCCTGTAAAAACTAATGTAGCAAAAGCGTTCAAACTCAAGATTATTAATAAGTGGATTATTGTAATATACTGTGTTCATTTTTATGAGGATAGCATGTATACTCGTAGAGAAATTAAGGTTTTTATAAAAACTGTTAGGAAATATAACAGTCCCTGGTATATTTAATATCTTATCACCATGCTTATTCCTTTACCTCTCATGCATTCCATAAGTATCATTCATAAAATATAATATAATAGCTTTTCATAAAATATAATACTTTAAACAAGCTAAAGATAATTACTTTTAATTAACTTACCTTTTAATTGCTCTTAATAAATAAACTAGATAAATATCTTTAAGTATCTTTGTTAAATGTCTTTTAATAAACTTGCCTTTAAACTCCTGTTTCATATTTTCAATATTTCAAAGCTCTTTTATTTAATATATCAATCTTTAACTCACAGCGTTTCCAGCTATCTTCGTATCGACACATCGGCCACATTTCTGTTGTTTTTCTGAGTAGTTCTTACGAACGCTCCTAGATGGCAGTGCGATCCAACGCAGCCGCATTTTGTTTCTTGCCTCGTGTCAATGTTTCTCAATTTAAATACGACATTTGAGAAGCTGATGGAAGTGGCGATCAGACATGCGTGGATGTTGTTTTGGTAGAATGCCGTGAATATAAATAGTTCTATCTACCGGCATTATTGCCTTGCATTTATTGTCTGTTGGTTGTCTTACTTTCGTGAGACGTTGAGGAATATGAATGAAACCTTGATTGTTTTTCCTTAGAGTTGTGTAATAGATAAAAGTCTAAATTAAGTTTAGTTTCCAAACGTTGTTTTGGTTTTAGTTGTGAAAGAAGATAATTTAATGCGATATCGTGTTTTACTTGTGTGATCATTTTGGAACTGGGGTTTTTCCCTTTTTAACCATGTCGATATATTAGGCATGGTGATTTCTTCGTATGAGCTGAGATAATATACGCAAGATTAACCTAGCTGGATGAGATCGTCATCAAAGTGTTCGACTCCATACTAAAGTGTCTGGAGATTACGTGTTTATGGTTCCAGATGATTAATGCAAATGCATGCGGTTCAGCGGTTAATGTCATCGTCTATTTACTTTGAGTTCCAGAACATGTGTTTAAAGACGTTTTTGGTTATAAATATTTTGCTTAATTTCTGTGCATGTCATGATGTCTGACGTTCATTTGGATAATTCTTTTTACTTTAAGTGAGTGAAATCTATATTTAAGTTAATTGTATTTATATGTATTAAGTTTAAATAAATATATTTGGTTGTTTCAAATAAATTGTCATTAATTCTAATATTTACAGAACTTCTACATACTCATTGATTAAATGGAATCTTAAATCTAATAGTTTAACTTTTGGGGTTAATAAAATCAGCTATTACGCTTCTACTGTAATTTCCTCTGCTATTTCTTTAAAAACCCCAGTCAGTACATTTGTACTGACACAAATAAAAACAGTCCCAAATTTTACCAAGTTTTTTGCTGATAATTTGCAGAGTTCTTAATATAAAAAAAAGTTATTTTGAGAAAATATGTCAAATAACATTGTACATAATACTCTGCAATCAGAATTAAAAAATAATAAAAATTGGATGAAAAATGGGCAGATTTACTAAAATATGTTTCACTGCACGAATTCAATCAAAATATAATGTGCATAATGTATTAGCCAAGTATATAGAGTAACTTTTGTGAAAGTCTCAAAATCATAGCTTGAAAATTCTAAAAATTATCGTCTATAGAATAAACTCGAAATCCCTTGTTCCGAAAAGGATGCAAAAAGATGAGGGGTTGTATCCAAATATAAGTAGTACGTGCAATATTGTGTACGCTATCTTGGTACTAATCAACAGATATTTGATACAACCCCTCATCTTTATGCTCCTTTTTGGGAACAACGAATTTCGAGCTGATTCTATCGACGATCACTTTCAGAATTTTCAAGCTATGATTTTGAGACTTTCACAAAAGTTGCTCTATATACGTAGCTAATACATTATGCACATTATATTTTGATTGCATTCGCGCATGCACAGTGAAACATTTTTTAGTAAACCTGCCCATTTTTCATCCAATTTTTATTATTTTTTAATTATGATTGCAAAGTATTATGTACAATGTTATTTGACATATTTTCTCAAAATAACTTTTTTTTTATATTAAGAACTCTGCAAATTATAAGCAAGAAACTTGGCAAAATTTGGGACTGTTTTTATAAAAACCTTAATTTATCTACGAGTATACATGCTATCCTGATAAAAATGAGCACAGTATATTACAATAAGCCACTTATTAATAATCTCGAGTTTGAACGCTTTTGCTACATTAGTTTTTACAGGGTAATCCAAAAGATATTCGTTCTTTTTCAATTTGTTGACAGTCCCCTATGGGGTTTCGTGAAAAAATCTTCACATAAATATATAACCTATACTATACTGTTTACACTCCTGCAGATTCAGGTTAATTCCTCATGTATTTTTCTAGATAGTGAACAAAACGTCTAAAATCGCAAGTGACCGGTCACCTTTGGCAATATAGTGTATATAGTGCAAATGAAACTAATTTAGAATAATCAATTTGATTAGTGTTGAAGATTAAGAAATGTATACACCACTGTACCACAAATAGGACTACATGCAAAAAGAACTTTTGACTATGGAAACGTCATTTATGATGTTTTAACATAATTTAAAATTAATTAGAAATAACAGGACAGGTTTTGTCTACCCATGAAAATATATAAAACAACGGGGAACGTCTTAAATATTTTTATGCACATCTCAATTCATTTTATAAATAGAAATTAATGATTATGTGTATCGGGCCACACACAAAAGGTCACTGGGCCACAAGTTGAGTATGGCTATCTAAAGTATACCCCTCTGCCCCCTGGTTTTTTTTACTACAGTAGACTCCCTTAAATCCGCATAGCTTAAAAAATAGATTTTAAAATTTTGTGGATTTCTGATGACTGTTTTGTTTACATTTTTAAACAGTAATTTGAATTTAATAATGCCTTCAAAATTATAATGAATGCTTACAATAAAGTAAAATAATAAACGTTAAGAAAATTTATTTATTTTTAAATATTAAAAGTGAAGGTCAAATAAATAATTCATAATGCATAACTAAATATGCATAATGATGAGATAATTTTTTCTAGAATTATTCAGTGAAACTCCCGTTATAAATATACAGTAATAATTCCCATCAAAATCTTAAAATAACAAAGTTTTATTTCAGTTTCAAAGTTTTATTAACCAGAATTACATATTAAAATGTGTACAGAATGATATAAAATTTAAAAAAAACTTAAATTTTTCACCTTTTTTTACTATCTTAACTGTAAGTTTCATTGTTTACATCTGAAATAATGTGCGGATTTTAAGAGTTTGCAGATTTGAGAGAGTCTATTGTACTGCAATACTAACTAATAGTATTTGCCAGTAAAAACCCAACCCTAATATTGTTTGTCAATAAAAAGGATAATTAATCAGTATGATTAATTATTTCTCATTATCTCACCTTCAAAAGATGTGTTAGAATATACAAAGATAGAAGGCATGGCATCTCTCAGCCTGACACACGTCACAGACGTTCGGTCAATCATATCCTCCGTGAAATGAGTAGAGCACATCAAACTCCATGGTGATGGACTCTAATCTTTACGACGAACTGTTAATATCCACAACTGTCTTCGAATAGGATCTTTTGGAAAACTAAAAAATTAAAAAATGTAAACAAAAATAATACTCATAATTTTATTTTTTGAGAATCTCAACACAGAACTATTGGAACAGATTGGATTCAAGAGATCATTCCAAGAGGTAGATTTTACAGGCACTTTGAAAAATTACATTCAATAAAAATGGCTTCTTTATAAAATTTTACGTTCAAAATATGCCTTTTAAACATAAAAATAAGTATAAAAATTGTTATTTTTGAGCATTTTTATAAATTACTAAACATATCAAAATTGGGTACTTTCATATTATAACAGCCCCCAAGGATGACTGGCCAATCGACCAAGTTTTATCGCCAAATTATGAAGCATAGATGACCTGACATAATAATAATGTATATAACATTTCGCGACATATATGGCCAAGTTATAGCATTTATGATGCTTTTATGTATGTATGTGACATGTGTATAAGATGTATATAATGTACATATGACATAAATAATGTGTATATTAGAGATGCACAGAATATTCAGTATCTATTCGGTATTCAGCCATACTACCAAATATTCGGTTAGGCTGAATATCAAACTATTCGGTCTACCAAATATTTGTCTTGGCCGAATACTTAAAAAAAATATTTAAAAAATATTTTTTAAAACCTTACATAACTTCTACTTTTAATTGTCAATTAAAAATATTCAGAAAGATATTCAGAATAATTAAATGTAGAATTACATTTAAATAAAAGAAAATAATTAAACATTATTTATTTGCTACTTGAAAAGTGTTACTTAAGAAAATTAACCATTAATGATGACCTTCATAGGATCTGATGATGTACAAATGCAAGTTCCTGAATATTGTCTAGGTAAAAATTCTGTTTCTTGTTTTTCTGCAAACATCATGTTTCTAAACAAAATGGAAAAAACTTTCATAAGTAAGTGATAATAGACATCAAAATATATAATTTTTGTCCAGGAAAACAGGATTGCGACACACTTATTCAATCGAAAGTAAAGTTCATCTCATCCCAGGTTAAATTTGTATTTTCATTTGTTACTTTAACAATAATGAAGATATTGTAACTATATTTTTAACAAAGTTACGTTGATTTCTGTGAAATATGATAGCATGACGAGAAATGCTGGAAATTGCTACCATTCATATCTAAACAACACTGAGCTAAACATTCCTTTATTCAGAATGCACCAGACAGTACATATACTGTATCACTGGCTAAAATTAGGTCTCTTTCAATATCATCACATTTTATACAAGTAAAATTATACAAGTACAAATTCGTATGATTTTCGTAAAACATACGAAAATCATTTCTATAGAACAATACATTTTTAAAACATAAATATGTATTAAAGGAGTTTTAATTTTTTTTTTTTTTTTACTGCTTAAAAATTCTTATCTTTCTGATACATTCATGGAGTTATTTTTATACAGAAATGCATGAAAGTTTCAGGTATTATTGTTTAAGCATCAAATACTCAAACATCGTTTTTAATTTTCCTACAAATGTGGTGCATTTTGAATTGTATTTGAATACTACATCCTTCCACTTGATAGCAAAGCATAAAAAATATCTTAAAATGCGAATTTTTTTTAGAAAACTTTCTGTAAGATTCTTTGCTTGTATAAAAAAAATGGGAAGCAGATATCTTGGTATCTGAATAAAAAATGCAAAATTTATACATTTACGAATATATCTGCAAATTTTATGCATTTACGTAAGAATGATTTTGGGTATATGTCAGAAAACAGTCAATTTGGATCTAAGATATAAAAATTGCTAATGAAGACATGTGACCACCTCCCCTCCCCCAAAGAAAAGAACAGCAACATGATCCAGGACTAATAGTCACTGAAGATGGCCCCCCCCCCACCCTCTAAATGGAGGGCTGATCCGCCTCGGATAACAGGGGACTTTCTTTCCTCCCTCAGTCCCTTCGACAATATCATTCCATATTTTAAGATAATTGCACCAGAGTTTTCATTCATTTTTGCATGAGAAGGACTGATATATATTTGAATTTATGGAACACATGTGTTACACTCACGCGGCGATGTTTGGCAACTTTTAAATTAGCGTGTTTTTCAAGTCCACACCAAATCAATAACTTAATAAAAGCAAAACATAATAGCCAGGTTACCATTAAAGGAAAAATCCCCAAAGTTTGACGACTTCTTTTCTTTTTATAACCTATTTTTTTAAAAACGGTACCCGAGTGTAAGACACCATTTCATAGCCGAATTTATTTCTCGACAATTATTTTTCTAGGTACATTTCTTGGATACTCCGCGACATCATTCCATGTTTTAAAAGAGGGTGAGGGTTTTGGAAAAGTTTTCATTTAAAAATGTAAAATTGAAGTTCATTTACAAAAACAGACCAAGGCATACCAGTGTACACTGCCCAGAGCCTGATTAGGGTTGCCTAGGGCCCCAAGATCTTTTCATGGCCCTTTCAAACCAAAGTAGTAGCTGGAATTTTTTTTTCAGGAGTATTCGGGGGTCATCATTAGATATTACGATACAGTTGCCAAGTTAACCAAAATATTTTTTGGTTTCAAGCAAATAATTTCAGAAAACTGCACTCTTGAGAATTTTTTTAAATCATTTTATTTGTTTTGAGACCCCCCCCCCCCATCAGCAGAGGGCCCAAGGCAGTGGCCTAGTTGGCCTGTGCAGTAATCAGGCATTTTATCATCAAATCATTTCTATAGAACAATACATTTTTTAAACATAAATATGTATTAAAGGAGTTTTCTGACTGCTGAAGGCAGCTTCACACTGCTGAAGGCAGAGTGAAGCTCTCAATTCCAGGTTTTGTTTTTTGAGAGATTTTCATTAAAAAATATATCATACAAATATGAGAATGTACACTGCAGAAGGCAGTAGAGCCCCCAACACTAAATCTTTCATGAAAAAAAATGTCACACTGATTTTAGGTATATTTAAGTTTATTACGCCGGGCCAGTTAGTGAAAATTAAACCACTGTCCTTGGCCATGTTTTTTCACTACCCAAAATAGTTTTTTTTTACTGTGAAATTATTGATAATCAAATCAATTTTCTAATAAAACTATATTTATTGTTATTTTATTATTATCGCTACTTATATTTTATCAATAAAATCAACTTGAAATAATAGTTTTGAAAAATACTTAGAATGTTAACCAATTAAAATGAGGCTATGTACTTTTTAATATGTTATTAAAAATAATCATAACCTGGGCTTGACAAATGTGGTCACCAAGTCACCACTAGCTACCAAGTTTTTTGATCTGGCGACCAAGTTATTTAATCTTTCGGGCAGATTTTTGTAAAAAAATTGACATAAGAAATGAGCACAAATGGCATTTTTTTCTCCCCATACCTACTTATGCGCAACAAACAGTGATCTTCTTCTTCTTTCGTACTTTTGATGGAAGAGCTAAATTTAAAAGGCATTTTCCAACTCATGCACAGAAAACACCATTCTTTTCAGCTATGACCAGCTAGTATATGTCACTTGATATATCAATAAAACAGTAAGAAATAGTGTCAATCCAGCCTCTGTGGCATCTAAAATTGGATACAATGCTAAAAAATGTTCAAGTTTTTTTTTGTAAGTTTCAAATCAGATTTTCATATTGATATAAGTTGTCAACATATAAGTGATTATAATTTTTATAAGTTTCATTAGAAAACAGTTTATATTATCTTTCTAAATTATGTACAACTCTAAACAATGCTTGTTATTACTTTTCCTTAAATAATTCATAAAAAACACTTGAGTTTTTTTTAAATCAATGACGGGGAAGGAGGTGGGGGGTAAATATTTTTTACTGGCGGCTAGTATTTTTTTCTGGCTACCAGATTTTATGGAATTTGTAAAGCCCTGATTATAACAATTTTTGAGTTTATTTGTACAATACTATTTAAGCATGAAGTGAAAAAAGCATTAGTGAAAAATGAAAAAGTGATAGATATATTTTTATAAAAATGGCAGAAATAAATAGTGAAAAGAATGAATGCTTTTCAAAAGATGTAAACACCATGGGGAAGACATGTTTATTTAAAGATCAGGGCTGAAACTAAGATTTCTTTCACCTGAGGTAAGCATGAATTTTGGCACCCCCCCCCCCCCCCTCCACTTTATAAATAAAAGATTTCGATCCGTTGCTTTTATTTTTTATTTTAAATATGAAATAATTGCATAGGCGTAACTACAGCTATTTTGTGGGGTGGGCACAGGCTCCCAACTTCATAAGTCTTTTGCATGTATGTATGCGTCCAGTGGCACAGCCCAAGGGGCGGGGGGGGGGGGAGCAGAGCTAAAAAAATTATTATAATTGCCGCTTATATGAATCACTAGTTAAGCAAATTAGACGCTTTTATGAATCGAAATTAAAGTTAATATTAAGTTTTTTTAGTTTATTTGAAATTCGCAGCTTTGTTGAATCAAATTATATTCAACAAAGTGATTTAATTAGACCGCGAATATTATATTTAAACTGTGGAAGCGTATATTAGATCTTAGATGCACTGGTTAAGTGAAAACGGTCATTTGTTTTGAAAAAGAGTAGCGATTACATTTTTGAGACATCTTAGAGTAAAAGAATGATCATTTCGGCCGTCATACGCTTTGAGTATTATACAGTGGATAGTTTTTAAATTGAATTTCTGTCTTTGCTCCATGTTCAAAAGGATAATGGACAACAACTTCCAGGAAAAAAAAAAAAACATAAAATATATGCTTTATAGGTCTTTCTCAGTTTCAGACTTTCTGTTAAGATCTGCACCGAAGAAATTTCTAGATTCGAGCGCGACCCGACTTGTAGAAAATTTTTTGCCCCGGCTCAGCCGGGTATAAAAGTTAAAAGTTCGATCCGGATTGTAAAAAAAAATATGTATGTATAAATAATAATAATAATAATAAAGCTAAAAGTTAGACTTGAAGTTGTGGAAGACTAGGAGTTCTGACAAAAAAATATATTTTAGTTATTCTTTTCATGTTGTTTGTATTCTTCGTTTTTTTAAAAACGCTTTGTGCTGAGATATTTAGTTTGTTACTGGATCTCGATTTGTATGCAAATGACTGAGTTGTTATTAATAACTTTAATGCATATTTCATGGCTTGAAAACTTAAAAACCTGAAAAATTCTTATTGTATCGTAAAAATTTCTAAGACGGAATCGCATAGGAGAACAGAAATATCCGTTATAGGAAAGTTACCTTCTTAGCATATACACTGTCGGTTGTAAATATATTACACTATTTTCTCACGTATTACTAATACCTGGTTCTGCAATTTCTGCCTAATAAATTGCAGACCCAGCTATTGGCCGGGGTAGCTCAGTGGTTAGAGCATTAGCCTTGTATGCTGTGGTCCCAGGTTCGATTCCTGGCTCTGGCTAATTTTTCACACTTGTTGGGTTTATTGTATTTATAGTTTGTATGTGTGTATAATATTTGTGTGTATGTTTAGACTTGAATGCAGGCTTTATTTATGTGTGTTTTAATAGATAAATATTCTCTAACATCATGAAAAAGGTTAAAAACAAATAATATTTAGAAAGCACACATACTTAAAACATACACAATGTGTTTTTTAAAAAAAAGTAGAACAATCTGTAAAAGGTGGTAGAGCACACTACAATTAAAGATTTTTGTATAGGAAACCAGGTCGCGATCCATTCATTCAGTGAAAAATATAGTATATAGGAAGTCAAGTCGAACCCAAGTATTTTTAGAGAACTTTAATAATAATGAAGATATTTTAACGAAATTTTTAATATACTGTATACGAAATTAGATGCCAAATAAAGTGCTGGAAGTGCACAGTAATTCAGTCAACGATACCGCGTTTAATGTCAACTACATCCTAAAATATGGAATACTTAATTTGGCATTGTTTGGACGTGGATTATAATAAATTCTACCTCTTCTCGTGTTATTTTACATCTGATACAAAGCAAAGTAAGTCTATTGAAAATTTTGCTAAAATTGCTTTATTATTACTAAAGTTAAGAACAAGAATTCGGGATTGTCTTGGAATGAAATCCTATGTATTTCTGATTTAAAAATCGATTCCCGATTTTCTTTTCAAAAAATTGTTTGCTGTACTATTCCCTTCCATTTCTTAAGTTTGCCTCCTCATGTTTCAAACACTATATTAATCTAACAGTATTTTGTTATTTCATTGGTGCATTTTATGTTTTCTAACTCTTATATCGTAAACGTTGCTGAAATGAATTATGGTCAACGTAACTACTGATTCTACTCTCCGAGGGAAAAAAAAATGATTATCACTTCATTAGCTAAACTGATTCGATTAGCTGGTGATTCAAGTAACCAGCGACCACCATCATCAACAATTCAACCTCTCCTTCCCATAGAGCCGAATTCTGGCTCCGCCACTGATGCGTGCAAGAATATTGAAAAAAAAACTGCATTGACACCGAACTCTTTAATTTAAAGAAAATTTTGACTTAAAATTAGAAACAACTTATTATCAAGGTTATTAGTTAGGAATGTCATTGATCAATGGAGCCAACTTTTGAAATATATTGTATGGGTTCAAATTTTTTAACCAAAATAGCACGGCACATTTTATTATTTGCTTATGTTATTCGTGAATTCTTTTGCATAATAACGTTAATATTTACTATAATATTATAAATATCAATACAAATTAAAAACACAAGAAGCATTTCAGTCATTTATGAGCTATATGAATATCAGGATTGGCACACTAAAATATAGATAATGTTCACTCACTGATCAAAAGGTGGAGGGCAAACGAATATAGTGGAGGGCAAACGAAGTTACTCGCCGTATACATTTTAGAATATATTTTTTTTAATGCTCCGCATACATTCTCTTTCTTAAGCAAATCTATAGCATAGTCATTAAAGTTCACATAATTCTAGCATTTACCTTTTGGTTTACATACGACAGCAATACTGCTGATAAAGTATATAGGAAATTGAACTGTTGTGAGAAATTTAATAATTATATGTGTACTGGAGAACATTTAGTGCTCTTGATGTCTCTGTTACGGATGTCAATGCTATTTTTCAACGTCAACAAAATGAAATTTGTTTCCGAGATTTAAAATTTTAAATAAATACGTAGTGAAGTACAACAAGGGAAATTAGGTGGGTCATGGGAGCAAATTATTGGGCGGGACCTACGGTAAAGCCCCACGGGCCCTAAGTCGGCACCACTGCTATTCATTGTGACACTGAAATTTTTAAGATGACTAGAGGTTCCGAGAAAGACCCAATTTTAGGCATAATGTCCGGGTGTCCCAATACATCTCTTTAATGTCCCGGTTTTAAACACAGCGCTTAAACTATTACTTCTCCAAAATTCATTTAAAAAAAATGAATGTTTTGATTCTTACCGAATTCCACTTCTCCAACAGCAAAGTGTTGAAATATCTATGTCTCTATATATATACGTCTAATATATATACTCTATATCTAAATATATATATGTCTAATATATATACTCTGTGTCTATTACAGAAAACTGTCTTGAGAAAAATTTTGTGGTTCCGATAGAACGAATACGATATAGATATACTTTATACATGTCTGAAAAATGTATACAACTGAAACCTGTCTAAAATGTAGAAATTTTCCGATCATCGTAATTTTATGCAGGTAAAGTAAACAGAATCTATTTATTTTAAGAATGAATAAACGAAAAAATTAGAGAACATTTTTCTTGAAATCATTAATCTAAACTCTAAATTTGTTTAAAAATTCTAAAATGTGAAAAAGAATATTTTGATTAGTGGAAGAAAAAGAGTTTTTATTTTGACGGACGAATACATTTAAATAAGCAAAAGACAATTAATGTTTTCTTTAGCTGCAGTAAAAATGATACGTCAGCTGGAGATTCTGACAAGAAAAATTAAAATATGACTTCAATTTGATTCACCTTTAATTTACAGTATTCACATAAATCGCTTATTTTAAATGAAAAGGGAGGATGTAGGATTGAGCTCTTAAGAGGATTGGGGGGGGGGGGGGTTACTTCACTTACGCGAAAACATTCAATATTTTGTTTGCATTTTCATATTTTTAAATGATTTTTTATTTTATTTTTTGCATTGGATAGTTGAAGTCAATCTCTACACAGACCGTATTTTACTTTTTCTTATGTGTTTGCAGTTTTTTTTTCTTACGAGGATTTTTTCATCTTCGAAACCGGTACTGAAAACGATCCATTTTTTATTTAAAATTCAGTCGATACTCAACTGTTTTATTGCATAAAATCCTCAATATTTAACATGTGCAAAATACGTTTATAAGAACACAATTTTTAAATCCGATACTGTTTAAGTTATAGTCCTTTCAAAAGTTGACATATCACATAAAATAGTGTATAAAATCTTGAAAAAAAAAAAAAAAAAGAAAAAGAAATCAGAAGTATTTTAAAGTTTAAAATACAGTTGAAGCACTTTATAACGAATTACGATATAACGAAAAGCACGATATAACGAAATGCTCAAAACCATTTAGTTGGTCTGTATGTTAAAGAATACTGAATTCAAATCGCTATAGCGAATTATTTATAACGAAAAGCGCAATATAACGAAAAGAATTCGAACATGAAAAGTGAAATAAAAACGATATAGCGAATTATTATTATTATTATTATTTTAAGTAACGCGGGAATTAGAATTTTATTTCTTAAATACCAGTTTTTTTTCATGATATAACAGTCAATCTTTTTTTCTACGGCCAATCACATACATTCAACAATTTCAAGAGCAATTTGGGGAGGGGCAGTGTTTTAAGACAGAGGGGAGACAGCTTAGCTAAACTGAATTATGTTATTTTTTATTTGATGACTAATTTAATTGACATTTGCTTTTTCTGTAAATTTATCACGTGTTAATTTTTAAAATTCTTTGTACGCTGGCTATGTCTGACAAAAGAAAATGGAGTTTAGAAGAGAAAGTCTAAGTTATAAAATGCATCGAGAAAAATGTTAAAAAAAAGCGAATTGGCATTCCAAGTAGCTCTCTCAACACAATATTGAAAGATCGAGAAAATATTCTTAAATTTTTAGAAAAGAATACAGTTTCCTTATCGTTTAAATGTATACATACAGCAAAGTATGCATATGTGGAGGAAGTAATATTTTCACGGTTTAAAGATGCAAGATCCTACAGCATCCCTATTAGTGGAAGTATTTCGCAAGAGAAAGCACATGTGTTTCCCGAAAAACTTGGATATAAAGACTTTCATATAAGTGATGGTTGGTTGAGTAAATTCAAAAATATATGAAATTGGGTGTAAAAAAGATGTGGAGAACCAGTCTCTGTTTCACAAGAAACAATTGAAGAATGGAAGAACGGAAACTCAAAAATATTTGAAGATTACGATCGAAAAGGTATATTTAACATGGATGAAAATGGATTGTTTTTCCATTTGATACCTGATAAAACTTGTTACGGTGAGAAAAGCAGCAGAGATCGACTTTCATTAGCATTATGCTGCGATGCCGACGGCTCTGAAAGGCAAAAATCTCTTGTAATTGGAAAAGCAAAGTATCCACGGTGCATCCCAAAGAACGTAATAAAAACTTTGCCTGTAGTGTACAGGCATAATTGGAAAGCTTGGATGATTAAATGTCAATTTGAAGAATGGATTTTAGATTTTGAAAAAGAAATACCACAAAACTCTAATTACCTGAATTCCAGTCATCTAGATCAGTAATCGAAAAAAAAAGTATATATTTGTAAAAATATAATTTTCTTGAAGTTCCTTTTTATATCAACGCTTTTCCTCTTTTCACTGTTTGTAGTAAAAGTAATCCTTCCTATAAACGCTTAATTTAATATAAATACATAACAGGGTTCGCAAACTTTTACCACAATTTTTAATAGAATTTTTCGCCTTATTTAAATACAAAAAAGTGTTACAAATCTTGCAATTAAGCGAGACGTCTACCATTTCTGCTATTTAAATATTAAATAGAAAAATTCTATTTAAAAATCGTGGTAAAAGCGTACGAACCCTCGATAAGGCCTAATTTTTTTGTATTAAACAAAAGCTATTTAATAGACATATTTATATAAATATGTACTAAACCTCCCTTTTTTATGATTGTCTCCATTTTCCAGACTCCTGTATACTCAGATTACGTTCAGACCACATTAGTTTGGAGTTCTTACTATATAACGAAATAATTCGTTATAACGTTTTAACGAAAGCACGTTATAACGAGCAAATCTTTGGAGCACTTTCGATTTCGTTATAAGGTGCTTTGACTGTATATATATATTCTTAAATTTTAATAGTACATTATAATTGTAAAACTACGATGATTTCTATAGTAGTGGATTGATTTTAAAATTAATTAGCTCCATCAGAATTCAGCAGAAAGAGATTTGATGAAAGAGAACTCACAAGGAAAACATTTTTACCTAAAATAATTTTCGCCCAAAATAAATAAATAAAAAAGCTTAAGTTTTACTTTTTTTTTTTTTCATGGGAAAACAAAAGTATTCTTCAAAATTATTTCTATCACATTTGAAAGGTGCTTATAGAGATGCATCGATTGGTGATTTTGATCCAATAGTGAATATTCGACATTTGTAAACCAGATGCTGAAAATTCGGTAGGCCTAATATTCCTGTATTTTAAGATTTAAAAGTATTAAAAAATAAACTTTAAAGTAAATTGTACACCATATTTAACACAAATACTTGTGTTTTGAGGAATGAGACCTTTTTACAAGTAAACTTTACACACAAAAATAAAAAAAAAAAAGCTTTGAGTTATTTTTTTAAGAAGAGGATGGTCTTAAAAAATTTTAATTAATGAAACTTTAAATTCCATAATTCCTTCTCTAAATTAAAATAAATTTATAAGAGCTCCTTATATTTTACAATAAATATTCTAAAATTGAAAAGAAATTTTTAAGGAATTTTACCGTTATATAGTGTTATTTGTCAGAAAGAAACAGTAAGTCAGTAAGAAAAAAAATTCTATTCAATTGACAACTCGGCAAAAAAACTTATTGCTCCTTTTGATTTATCAATGAATTTTTTAAATGCACCACAGCGGGTGATCATTTTTGGAAGTTGCAAACATACAGTATTTTCCTAAAATTTTGAAAGAAACTTTCGGGAGAGATAGTGCGGTCAAGACAAATACCTTTTCTACAGTAAAACAGCATCGCAATCCACTTATTCTATTAAAATACAGTAAAGTGAAAAAAAAAAATACAAATTACCCACTACAAATTGAACCCGAATTTTCGTTCATAACTTTAACAATAATGAAGATATGTTAACAAGCTTTTTATGAAATATGAAAGATTGGAAGTGACTGAATTTCGGTTAGTACTCAATTTATGTAGCGTTAACCGGCATTTTGAATAATGAAATGTCTAGCTTACAGTTTTGATGTGAAATTTGGCAATTTCCAGCACTTCTCGTAATGCTATCATATTTCAAAGAAAGCAAAATAAGTCTGTTGAAAATATTGTACAATATCTTCAGTTTGACCGAATATTCTATAGTATCACCAAATAGCCCGAATACGGATTATTTTAAAATCCACTAAAACTTGCAAGCAAAATATGCGTTCATACATTGAGTAATTTCATCCCATCAAAGATAGTTCATAAACCAAGTCGGGTGCAGTGAATTTGTTTTAATCTGCACAAGATATTAAAACTGAAGAAATAGGTCCTTCCCACACTCAAAATCGTTTGAAAAATTATTTGTATTTCACCAGATTGGGACATAAGCTGAATTGGTATTTGAATTGCTAGCAGGGCCTGTTTACCGAATAAGCCCGGGAAGCCCGTTCTTACACAAACAAATACAAAGGGGCCCCCAAATTTACTTTTCAGAATAACTTTTTACAAAAAAAAAAAAAAAACAATCAATTAGGGTAAAAAAGGCATTTTTTCCTTATGAAATTTTTATCTAAGAAGCTCGCTCTTTTAAATAGTTGTTTACTCGAAATTTTGATGGTAAAATTGTTCCAGTATACCAAAAATGGATTCAGTAAATAACAAAGGAATTGGTAGAGGAGAGCTCCAGAGTAACGTCGAGCTTCCCCTACTTTTATGTCTTAAGCGGGCCCTGATTGCTAGTGTTGATGAATTGAAATTCTACTTCCCAATGAAAGATTCTATGATAATTTAACTGGATATGCTGTATAAATATTCGTCATTAACATCTCTACTCTTTTCGCAATCGCAACTACTACAGCAATTTAAATTTCAAAACTTGCTACGCACCTCTCTCACAATATGGTAAAGGTAAAATACCAATATTTTAATTAATCTTTAAAATCTGATAAATTATTTATTAAAAGTTAATATTTTAATAAAAATAAATATTATTAATAATTTTTATATTAGAAAATTAAATGTTGCAAAGTTTTTCTGAGAGAGCTTAGTACTACTCGTTAACTTACTAAATACAAGGTTCAAGAACAAAAATAAAATAAAAATTGCAACTAAAAGCTTTCATTTAAATTGTCTCAAAATTTTATTTTTGTTACGTAACATCTTATTTTACTAAGCCTTTCTATTTATTCAGAAAATCAAAGATTGATAAGGAAAAATTTACTCACAAAAAGTACATTCAGAAACATGAAGCAAAGAGCCTCGATCCATGAAGCAGCATGCTGCAATGCAAACAAAAATTTCCAAAACTACAGAACTTATTTGCGCACTGATAATTACGCATGCAAACTTGGAAAAGGGAAATAACCCCACACGCTTACAGCTGCAGGCAAATTGCAAAAATTTCGCCCTACCTTAACCCTCAAAGTAAAGCCCCTGCAATGATCTTCTCATTTACGACTTTTGCCGTGTCTCATCACTCAGACAATTAATTGATCAGTAGTTTGTCAATTACATCCTGTTTTTTAAATTGGTCATTATTTTGTAAGAAAAAAACCGTTTGGGCACCTGTGCCCCCCCCACTACCCCTTCTCTCACCACAGCAGATGATACTTTTTGACTTAGTTGGAAGAATACAGAACTGGACATCTGGAACTGATTTTTTCCCCATCACCTCGTGACAAAAAAGAAAACTCTCGTTCAGATTTAGAGCTTTCAGATAATATTTCACTTTGTTCCTTTTGGAACCCTATAGACTCCGGGTCACATAACTGTTGCAAAGAATGTAGAAGACTAATAGGATTTTCTTTGTCTGTTGCTTCTTTTATACCTCACACACACACACACACTTATATATGCGTGCGCGCCGTTTTCGTTACATTAGTTCTGAAATCAGAAATATATAGTATAATTTATTGGTATAATCATTCAAATATTTGAAAATTAAAATTTTGACCATATCGCAGTCATAAAAATTTCACGTGAACTTGAAATTCTGGGGTGGGCACTGGAACTACCTGGGGTGGGCACGGCCCACCCGGCCCCCCCACTAGTTACGCCTATGAATAATTGTTAGGAAGCAAGGCTTAATTTCTAAGAAAAAATGTACCGGAGCCCTAATATTCGGCAGCACTAATACCTGTAGCTCATCCCCCCTTTCCCCCTCCGCCGTCACTCCAATCTGCATATTTATATTTCATACATTATTTTCAAAACTCAAAGCATTGTTTTTTTATTTAGCAAAATAAAAATTTTAAATACATCTGCTTATACTTAGCTATCAACTATTCCAGTTTTTTGTTATTACTACTTCCAAATAGAAACCTTTGCCTAATCTTAATGTTAATGAATCACATAATTCTGCGATTCAATAAGCTCAAGATTATGATTCGGAAAGAGTGTTAACACAAAAAAAAAAAAAAAAATGAATACCGTAAAATCCCGTTAATCCGCCCCCCTAAACATGACGAAAAATCATAAAATAGGCAGGGGGGGCGCTTACACGGTATTAAAACTGTAGTATATGATATTTATGGGTGGTGGTGGGGGGGGGGGGGATATGCAAATGGCTGATCATCACAAAGCATGCATTATTTTAATTCTTAATATTTAAATTCTTAATAAAAACAGAAAAGTACCGGAGCTGGGCTCTGGCACAAATTAAGTTGTTAGGAAGTACATAATCTTAATATTTATGGTTTATTTCAATTCGAATCTAATTGGGACAGTAAATTGATCTGCCATTATATTAGATGAGTTCGTTAATTAAGTATGTAGCTCTTATAGTTCATTTACAGAGACACGCAAAAGCAATAAACATGCAAAACTTGTCATCACGATAAAGTATGAAATAGTAAACAGATTCAAACCTACTTGGGACAGTGTATTGACATTGCAATTCAATATTCAAGTACTGTTTTCGCGCCCCAAACTGGTTACTTATTGGAAAAAACGACCCTGTTCAAAGCAAAGAGTATAAAATCAACTAACACAATTTTATTTTGGGATGTCCGATTACCTTCCTCTTTGCTCAAATTTCGTTACTTCTTTTTTCTATCAAAAATCGAATAAAGTATTCTTAGGCACCCCCCACCCCTTTCTAAATTGGCGTATGTGCCCCGTTTGCCAACCCCCTCCCCCCCCCCCCCCCCTAATTTCGGCCCTGCCAAAGACAGTAAACCTGAAAAACCTGGCTTTAAAGGGACCTACCAAAGGTCTCTCGAAACTCAAAAGGTTTCGTATACAGTACCATGTATGCTTGTATTTCGTGTGTAAGGGGCCTATGAATATATTCTGCATCGAGTCTAGAAATGTTTCTGGGCAGCCCTGTGTTTTTTCACTGTAAACCCCAGAGCAGATAGTTTAACATTTGTTTACATCGAACTCATTGACGGGATAAATTACCTACCGATGAAATGTTATGCCAGAATTTTTTTTTGAGCGTTTACGGCCGTTAGTACAGCCGTAAGCCGCACATGAACACGTCTTAAGGCATTAAGAAAACTAAAAGAGCTGCTTGATATAATAAATAATATAGACTAAAAGAAGAGCATGGCCAATATATAAACAAAGTAGATGGCTCTGTTCACGAACGGTAATCCGGGTGGGCTAGATCCGAACGTCCGAGCACAAAGAAGATTGAATGGTAGATCTAGATCTAACCTCCAGTTGAAGTACAATGATTGATCAGCTGATTGCAACTTCCCTATTGTCATGTCGAACCATCATGTTGTTTAGATTTGTAGTTTAGGGAGTTATTTTTTAATTTTTGAAACCCTAGCATATCGAAATTCTGTTTTAGCATCTTATGAAATATGTTTCGTCTGGATGCTGTTTGCATCTTTTTCATTTAACATTGAAGTAGAAGTACATAAAAATGCTCCGCAGCTCCCTCTACTCTCCGCGGCACGGTTTGTTGTGGAAATTTTAAGAGCTAGTCGAATCAAACTCACTGTGATTGAACCCCTCTTATACGATTTTCAAATAAATAAAAAATTGTTATTTAGTATTTCTTCAAATTGAAGAGTTCTCTGGCAAAAAAAGAAATGAATCAGAATATGAATAGCATTTCTTCTGTCGTAAGTTTAACTTAACTTCAGAAATCTTAAGTAGAAATGACTGTGTTTGCCGAAATAATAATAATAATAATAGGATGATTGAGGCAACTGTAAAATAAAATTAAAATTAGCAAGAAGCTTTTAAAATTTTTAGTTTAGGTAGGCTATTTTGTGAACTATCATATAATAGGTGTTTTTTTTTTCCTATCTGATTCAGAGTAAGTCGAAGAGCTAAACACATGCTTGATGTTTGGAGATAACTTGGCCGGTATCGGAAATGTTTATTTTTGACCGAAAAATAGTGCTGTTTGACGGTTATCAGAAACGCTATTTCGGGAAGCATATCTTGGTTTAACTGTTGTTGATTTTTCATGTCATTCCATGTCAATCCGATAAAGTTTTTTTCTGGTTTATAACGCACCGACCAGGATTTTGGGTTAACTTTGTGTACACACTACCCCTAGCCTGGTACGAACGCATGCAAGTTTTTTTTAAGTAGACCTCAGAGTTTTTAAGATAATGAGAAAGTGGTGGTCAAACTTTGTAATTTTTCATGTTATCTCTTAATCTATATTTTTAGACCTCCAGTTCCATCTTAAAAGAAATGTTTCTCTGGATCTAAATAAAGTCTGTATGAACTTAAAAATGTCACTCTATATAAGTCAATAAACACATGCAGATTTTAATTAAAAAAAAAATGGTACATACGTCTATTATCCTATGGACTGCTTTAATAAAAAAAAACTCACCAAACTATGCATTTAATGCCAATAATACAAAAGCATGATATCATGTTTGATATAAAAGGCAGCGCTAGCACACCATCTACGTATTCCACTTTTATTTATTTTGTGGATAAGCCAGTTTAATTTTTTGATACTTTCATATAAGCTTTGTGATGATCTTTGTAAAATCATAACTGCAACTTTAGCATAATCATAACTGTGAGGGCTGCTGTAATATGAAAATTGATTAAAAATACGGAACAGATGTGTTACACTCACGCTAAAATGTAAACAAAAGATTGGCGACTGTTTGGTTGGCGCGATTTCCAAGACTGCGCCAAATGAATAACTTAATACAATGGCTAGGTTGCCATTAAAGGAAAAAATCCCCTAAATTTGGCGACTTTTTTCTTTTTTTTAACCGATTAAATTATATTTCTTTTTAGCGTGAGTGTAAAGCATCTAAGCCAAAAATACTTCAAACTAAAAATGAATGTTCAATTTTGAGCACTGTCAATTTGACTTTGATATTGCTAGTGTCGGAGACAACAAGAGAAAAGTATTGTTGCCAATGTAATGACGACTTATCCAATATCGAAATGTATTAATGAGAGCATTCTTAATCAAGCAGTTACTGTTAAAATACACTTAAAACTTATCCTGCTGGTGAAACAATGTAAATCAGCAACAGAGTTCCCCCCCCAGACAGTTTCAGAAGGGTGCTGCACCCTGCCTGCCCTTTGGTTTACAAAATAGCACCCTTCTTACCCCTCATAAAAATAATTAGAACCCTTCTTGCCCCTTGCAATAAAATAATTAGCACCCTTCTTGCCCCTCAGTAAAAAAAAGTGCCTTTTCTCCTTTTTGCATTAAAAAATTTGCTTTCATAGTAAAAATTGACACAATGTTGACTTAAAAAGAGTGCCCTGACTTTTAAATACCAAAAGTGGCTTTAAAAACAAGGGCGGCTCCCCGAGAGGGGAGCCAAATTGGTAATATATATATATAATTCCTCAAAATATGAAATATTTAATTTTTATGAAGGAAAGTGTATATAAGACTTTTTTTTAAACTATTAACTATAAACAACATTATAACATAAAAACTACACAGGTGAAGACAGTCTGTTTCTCATCAGTGGACGCACAGACAGAATTAACTATCACCCTCCCCTCCTTTCTCCTCACTATAAACTTGTAGATTTCGAAACACGAGCTAACCTTGCATTCAAAACAAATTTTTTATATTTTTACATGAGTTATGAGTAGCAACTTAGCGATTAATTGAGGAGACTAATCAAGTAACTGGTTCATATGTATTTTAATTAAAACAACTTTTATACATCTTAACATAAAATGTCAAAAACTTCATTTCAAATTTAAAATATTTTTAATCGTAAGAAATCGAATGATTGAAATAAAAAATATGCAAAAAGTTCTTATTAATTGTACTTAAGAATTTTTTTTTTTTCATGAAATCTTTTCTTTCTCATAAAGTTCCTTTTATTATTATTCTTTAAAGGAATGCTTTATGCACAGATATCGTATCGTAGATAGTTTTTTTTTAAGTTTAAACTTTTAACTTAAATATTGAAAACTTTACCAATTAACAAAATAATAATAAATTAAACAATCCCTTGTTGGAATTTTGAACAATAAAATAAATCTGAGTATAATTACAGTTTATTTTTAAGGGTTGCACTGATGACATCACTCCCACCCTCCTATTGAGAACTCAAAGCTGTGACATAGTTGCGAAATAATTTTTATAGGATCCTCATCCTTTACATTGCCTGATTGAGATTCTAAAGAATTGAATAGCATTTTCCGTTTTCTTATAAATGGGTATATTTTTTACTGAAAATTGATGGCTAACTGATGAGTCTTTTCATGATTTTATTCAGCAAAAATCAGTTTAAATCATTGATTTTGATAGAATTTTTTGAAAGATACTTTTTATTTATTGGAAAAACAAGAGGGATCAATTGTTATACATTTCATATTTGTTTTTTTCATTTTATACAAATATAAAGAAGAATTCAGGGACACCTGTGAACTTTTGCCTACAATAAATATGTTTGCTTGAAGCACTGCTACCCAGGAATCTACTTGCTGTACAACTAACAATTCTGCTTGGCGTTTCTTGGGTCAGGCCCGGTCCGAGTCTGCTGACAAAAAGTATGTCCATGCCTGGATCCATCCCCAGTCTAATAAAAAAGAAAGAAAGAATGAAATAAATAATGACAATAAAAAAAGACCGGTCCTCTCCTCCAGTGTAATGAGAAAAAATAACACCACGATAGGCCTCACAAATTCGAGTTATTTAATTTCGAAAAAGATGTCATGGAAATCATTACTATCTGATTTTTTTTCCATATCGCCCCGCCCCCACTTCAAGAAAAAAAACTGCTATAAGGTAAAACGTCCCGTTATTATAGCAACAAGCTTTGGCGATAAAGATGTTAAACATATGGACGCAATGAAGGAAAATTTCCTCTTTGGTTTTGGCATCGTGGAAAAATTTTCCTTTTGATAATCACTCTAAAAGTTTTTATAAATTCAAATTATTAATATTTTTTTTATGTTTTTGTCGATTGCTAAGAGTTTTCTCCATACTGAGATATAAATTATAACACTGGATGGATAAGGCATCAATGAGAAATTGGTTGATAAATAACAAAGTCCTCATTTTCGGCAAAATGGGGACTTTAAAACATTTTAAAAATTCGAAAACAGCTGTACGAATAACCTTTATTAAAAAGAAAACAAATTTTCCATATTGGGCTAAAAGGTTGAAATTGGATTGCTTTTATGAGCGACTCAAAATCGAAAGCAAACTTTGAAAATTGTGACATACGGTAATCTCTCCTTTCAATAAAAAAAATAGCAAAACATTTAAGAAAAATTTCTCTATTTTCTCAAAAATGCTACTAACTGTAGATTGTTGCCAGAATTATCATTTATAAATCTTAATTAGACCTTTCAATCGTTGAAAGATTCCTTAAAATTGATCAATTAGTTCCCAAGTTTTTGAGTGTTGAAAGATTGGTTGATTTATTAATACTTCCGATTTTTTCTGTTTTCTCAAAAACTGTTTTAGTAAATGGAATGCGACATACTGCAGATTGTAGCCAGAAACATTCTCTATCTACCTTTGATAAGTTTCGTGTTTGTTATGCAACTATTTCTGAACCTATTCCGGACAAACACACACAAAAAAAAATTAAACGTTATTTTTTTACTATTCGTCGTCTAAATAGTCGAATGCACTTAGAAATAGGTGTTTTTCTGAAAATCACACAGACACTCCAATTTTATATATTAGTATAGATATAGATGATATTATTTATTAGTTTTCGAACAAACATTAAAACTATTTTTTATAAATGAAAAAATATTTATATGAAATAACATAGGTTTCAAGGTATTGCAAACATTAGAAAAACAATTTTAAAAAAAAGTTTGCCCCCCGTAGAAAAAGATTTGCCCTTCCTGGAACCTTGGCCTAGCTACGGGCCTGATATACGATATTTTTTTATATATTTATTTTTCCAGCACTTTAAGTGAAAATATTTCTATGTATATATTAATAATAATACGATATCTCTTAATATTTAATTACTAGTTTAATTCATTATTTTCCTGGCGTTTCAGTGAAAATATTTGTAAATAAATTTGAGTTTCTTTGGTGCGGTGCTTACGTGGATATACTTTTTAAAAAATGGATATTCATAGATGCGGTGCTTACGATGGTGCAGCGTATTCGGCAATATACTTTTTTTTAAAAACAGATTTTCATTGGTGTGGCGCTTACGATGGGTGCGGCGGGTATTCCTGAAAATACGTTATATACAGTGGACTCTCTCTATTCTGAACACTCATGGGACCGACCAAAAATGTTCAGATTATGGGGGTGTTCATTATAGAGGGAGATTGGGAAATGCATTACTACTATTACTATGTATTGAGTTTATAGACTGTATAGAACATGGAACTATAAATAGACAGGAACTGACATTTCCCCCGATGTCTGCCCGGTCGATTGAAGTAACTGAGCTGGATGTCAGAAGATGGCTGCCGTTGTTTGTTTACATCCGAATCCAGCTCGTTTGAAATATTCCAATGTCATATTAAAGTGTTTTTAAGGTTTTAATTTCTTTTAGTTGATATTTCTATAAGTTTCATCTGAATTGCATTTTTTTTTTTTTTTTTTTGGGGGGGGGGGGGTGTATTTTTACATAAATTGCTCTGCTGAATAGGAGACCAAAGGTGATCTTTTAATTTATTTTGGTTGATATTCCTGCAGTTTAAATGTATTCTTCATGTCTGGTATTCAGATCCCCCCCCCCGACACCCACAACCTCTTCCAGTAGTTCTTTCAGTTTTTAATATTGCTTAAAATTACTAAGTAAATATTGTGCTTTAAAAAAATATGTATTTATCAACAGGGCTTAGTTTCTAAGAAAAAAAGTACTGAAGCCCTAATATTCTGCAGTACTAACATCTGTAGCACACCACCCTCCTCCGCCGTCACTACAATTTGCATATTTATATTTCATACATCATTTTTAGGTAGATTTCGTAAAAAATACTACCTATCACATTCTCCCCTAAGTTGGAATTTTTGAAAATTTTTTGCAGATCTACGCTGATTATGACTCCCAGAACCCCAAACCACCCCAGTTCAAAACTATATATCTACCTATCTATCTATGTCACTTTTTTTATGGACACGATAACTGCAATAATTCTGCACAAATCTCTTCCAAACTGATACATAAAATAAAGGGGAATAAAATCTTGGTCAAGTTCGTTAATGGGCAAAATCGAACCAAGAGGGGGGAAATGGGGAAGGGGGGGGGGGCTTTTTGTGAAAACAGAAAAAACCCCATAATTTCTTAATTATGATGCGTATCGAATCCGTTTAAAGTTCTAGGATAAGGGCCAAAAATTTAGATATGACAGATTTTTGATATCATTAAAAATGGCCACAAGGGGGGGAGGAAGGGGTTTTTTAGAAGAAAATAATTCATAACATCGTCAATTCACAAGATATCAAATCCGCTTAAATTTATTATAAATCCTCTTAATATTATCTAAAACTTTTATATTGACAAGTTTTTTTTATATGTCCAACCCTTATAGCAATAAATAAATAAATAAATAAGTAATTTAAAAAAAAAGTCCCAGCCGGCTCCGCCTGCAAACAAGTCAGGTTTCGAAATGGGTGGTTCTAACTAACGCATCATGGTAAAAAGGTCATTCCTTCCGCAATTCCCAACAAACAGGCGCCTCACGGCCTGCGTCCTCGAAATCTACCTGTGCCTGTAGGCCGAGCCGTCAAGGATTTTTTAAAAATTTAATTTAAAGCATTACTTTTTTATTTAGCAGAATACAAATTTTAAATACATCTACTGCGTATACTTATCTATAAACTAATCCACTTTTTAGTTATTACTACAATAGAAACCTTTGCCTAATCTTAATGTTAATTAATCGCAGAATTATGTGATTAAAATAAGCTCCGGATTATGATTCGGAAATAGTGTTAACACAAAAATAATGAATAGTTCGCAGCTACGCAGAATAGAAAAAGACTATCTGTTGACTCTTTATTCTTATCAAAATAGCATTAAAATGATTTGAAATGGAATAAATACAATTTTGAATTTAAGACAGATTGAGCTCAAACCTGCCCAAACCCCGAAGACTGATATAAAAATAGAGACCGTTTCATCTCCATCTCTTACCTGAGCGAAACATTACGTCACTTAAGTGTTTTGATACAAAATAAGGCAAAAGATTGGATATATATGAGAAGGAAAGGAAATTGTAATTTAGGATTCGTTTTTCCGAAGCGTTATTACACTGGGCTCCAGAACGCAGTGTTTATGAGCTCCGGTGAATTCTGGCCAATATTTACATTTTTACTAAAAACAGAGAAGTACCGGAGCTAGGCTCTGGCTCAAATTAAGCCCTGTGTATCAATATGCAAACAACCAACACTGCCGTATTATCTGAGTAACCATGGCAGTTTCCCACAATACTTACATAAAATAGGAAAAAGAGCCTCACCTAGATGTCCATGCGATAAAGCACAAGGAGATGCAGTTCACTACATATTCGGATGCTGCCCTCTTATGATCCATCACTTCCCTTTTGATAAGAACGAAACTCTCAGATATAACCATCGTAATATCATTTTCAATCCTTCAAACTCTCAAAAGTTAAAAGAGAATTATAATATTCTCAATAAAAATTTCTCTTTCATTACGAAATAATTTTATTTTAAGAGCCATATGCTTTCCACGAGCCCATTGTTTTATAATAATTAAATTAACACTATGGCTTAAATCTCACTTACTAACGTTGTCAGGGGGAATGTTTTGGTTGTCACAACTTGGCGGAACGGGCAGAACCAGTTATAGTTGAAACTTCATCATTTGGGGGATATGTCAGTTCCTGTTTATTCTTAGTTCCATGGTATAGAATACTTAGCCTGGTTAACCATGAAAGTTACCGAGATGGAGGTGCTGAATTTAGAAACTATTAAAAAAGTTAATTAAAAAAGTAATTAAAATGTTATATTAAATTTTTTTACAAAATATACAATTACATATTTAAATACATTACTTGAAAATATAATCGGTACATTACTTAAAAAAGTGAGTAATTTTAGTCTGTTTTTGCATTGTGTATGCTCGTGCAGTGTACATGTTATCTAATGTAGTTGTTTAAGAAGTGGAAAGGCTTCAGGGTGATGTTCAGCCGCATAGTTCAACAGGTTTTGAATCCCTTGGCCATATTGCTTGAAGGTAATCGTACTTCTTCTTTCATTGGTCTCTTCTGTTTCTGCTTCGTCTTCACTGACGTCGCCACTTCCTCTTCAATGATGTTGTCGCAAATAGGAAGGGTTCCGTTGGCTTCGAGATATGTTCCAGGTTCAATTTCAGTATGAAACTCCTAAAGAATTGACCCCAAGTCACTCACAGCTGTTGCTTCTTGGTCCTCTGTCCTTGATTGCTCATTCTCATACGGGAATCCAGCTTTGTAGAAGCATTTTTGGATGGTGTAGGGGGTTACTTCATTCCAAGCAATTGATATCCAATGGACAGCATCCATGACATTGACCTTCTTCGTTAGTTCGGTTGTCGAATTTGCCTCCTCCATCAACATGGACATTTTCTTCAAAAAATGAATTCGGTAGTGAGCTTTAAAGGTCTTGATTACTCCTTGATCCAGCGGTTGGATTATAGAAGTACAGTTCGGTGGCAGGAACTTCAGGCTCACATTGCTCAGTTGCACATTTGTATGTGATCTGCCATTATCCACAAAAAGAAGAAATTTTTGTTCCTTCTCTCTTCATCATCTCGTTAATGCCCTTCAACTATTGTGAGAAAATTGTGAATGTCATCCAGGCTTTTCGATTTGATTTATAGTGCACAGGCAATGATGCTATCTTCACATTTTTGAAGCATCCTGGTTTTTCACATTTTTCTGATCACAAGTAGTTTGAGCTTCTCACCCATAAAACTGGCACAGAGCATGACGGTAAGTCTTTCTTTTGACATTTTTCCGCCCACGCATTTCTCGCTTCTTTCTGCTAAGATTTTATTTGGAAGAGCTCTGAAAAACAGGCCGGTTTCGTCGGCATTGAAAGTGTCAGAGGCATCGAAATCCTTCGTTATATCCGGAAGCTTCCTTTTCCATTCCTCCACAGTGTCAATATTTACGTTTATAGCTTCACATTGATTATTTCGAATTCGATGTTATGCCGACTTTTGAAGCGAGTCAGCCATCCTTCTGATGCCTTGAATTCCGTGATTTTCTCCTTTTCTGCAAAATCCAGAGCAATCTGCTTTAGCAGAGGTTCAGTGACAGGAAGGTTCTTCGTTCTCATTTGGCAAAAAAACTTCCAGACGTGATTGTTTATGTTCTCGTTTCCCGTTTTCTTTTCGAAAATTCTACACTTTGAAGAAGGTTCATTTGCTTCAAAAGCGGCAATAATTTATTTTTTGCTGATGGCGTTGACTTGACCTACTGAAATTCCAAATTCAGATGCAATTTTTCTTTGACTTACTTTTGATTTTAATTTTTGAACAACTTCGTATTTTTCCTGAAGCTTCAGTTCTTCCCGTTTTCTTACTTATTTCTGACATATCTGCGTAGATGTTGTGATTCTTTCCCTGCAACGATAGTGAAATAATGAAAAAAATTTACCTTTGCCGAGCAAAAAGGAAGAAAGAAACAGAAGCGATAATGCTGCCAACCAGGTGTGCAGAAAAGAAACCATAATTCTTTTTTAACCACTCCCTCTAACACCTGTTGTCTCTTATCTGTCATTGGGGGGGGGGGGGGGGCATTTCTGTTTCACAATCTTTCTATTTTTATCTCAGCTCGGGAGAGGAGAAATTACGTGACATGTTTTTACATTATTTTTTCTTGAATCTCTTTGCATAAAAATTGTATTTTTATTGTATTAATTATTTAATTTGATTATCATGATTTATTTTTTTCTGAAATGGAATCAATTTCATATCTACACTTTATTATTTATTAAAAATATATAAGAATATTCTAGTTAGTTGAGAACACGTACGGTAAAAACAAAAATATTCTTTCACTTTCTTTTTTTTTCTGTTTTGTTAACTGAAGATTTTATCTGAATTATTGAAACAACTTTCAGCATCGGGTAGACCTTAAAATCTAGAAATTATTTTGTTTCCTTATTTTTAAATCGAGTTCATTGAACCCTTTTATTCTTCTGCAACAGTCTTTCCGAATTGCCATGATGCGGGAATTCCCCTCATTTCGACTGCAAACACATGTTCAGTTTACAGAGAGCCGGGTTAGAATGGGGATCAAAAGTAGCGTTCATAATAGTGGGGTGTTCAGATTAGAGGGTGTTCAGAATACAGAGAGTTGATCTTTTGTTAAGTCTACGGAGTTTCGCCGGGACCGTCAGAAATTGTTCATAATACCGGGGTGTTCACATTAGAGAGTGTTCAGATAGAGAGAGTCCACTGTATATATGGTATTCTGATTACACAATATCATTAATTATCTCTTTGTAGATTTTAGTAGAATGATATTAGAACTTGATATGTTTTTGAAATTCATAGATATTATTATATATATATATATATATATATATATATATATATATATATATATATATATATATATATATATGTGTGTGTGTTTATATATATATACATATATACAAAATATATTTTTTCTTGGAATTCAAATCAAGCTTTTTCCCCTAGAAAATATCCTGGTATGCCCAAGAGAGCGCAGGACGTTTCGAAATGATTCATTTAACTGCTGGGTTTGCTGAATTTACGTACTACGAGTCTATTCTATAAGTCACCATAACCAAGAATACTGATCATGTGATCTCCAATTCCTCAAAACAAAAACAAAGCCAAACTCAGTTTTTTAAGGATGTTGTTTAAAAATTAATCTAATTAGTTTTTTTTTTTTTTTTTTTTTTTTTACATTTCTTTTATTTTAAATTGTTTAAAACTTTAAAAAAAACAACAACTTAACAAGATTTATAAAAAAAGAATGAGTTTTTAAAAATTATCCCAAAATCAGAAAAATGTTTTTGTGATTTAAAACAAGCTTTGTTACTATAATAATATTCTTTTTCTAACAATGAAAACTGATTTTTGTTTTCAGAAAATCAGAGCATATGCCAGAGGAGAAAACAAAACAAAAGAAAAAAAATGAAAACATTAAATTAAAATAATTTCCGGCCGACTTAAAATATCGCTTTCGGGTACTGAATGTTAGGGCTATCTTTATACCAAATAACTCTGCGTGTTAACCCGAAATTCGAAATAATTCAACCCCAACCCGAAGTACTCAAACTTGAACCCAAAGCTAAAGAAATTAATAAATATCTTAAAGCTGTTCTCAAATACTACTTTCACACACATATTTTAATTCATTTTTATTCAGAAATGCATGAAATGGGCAGGTGCTGTTATTAAAAAACTTTAATCTATACACGACAGAAGATCTGTCAAAGTGTAAGTTTTGAACCACATTCCTGATGCTTCAGCGTCAGAAAGTGAAAAAACGTGTTGTCATGTTTGATTGCTTATAACTCGATAAGTAATTTATGTATCAAAAATTGGAAAACTCATTTTGATTCCAAATCACTTCAATAGTCAGACCTGTCAACTTTATGCCTTTGCGTTTAAAAATATTAATATGAATTAATGTGCATAATGCATAGACATACCACCTGTATTGATTTTCCAATCTTCATGTATTTTGTCTGCATGTATGTTTTTTTTTTGTACTTCTCCATTATCCCATCGATTTCTTTCCATAAAAAAAACTATCGCCAAACTTAACTCCAGTGCCAATAAACAAATAGAAGAATGTTGTCATAGAATCTCAAAAAAAAAAAAACCCTGAGTAGCTCGTTTGAATAAAGCATCAGCTATAAGTAACTTTAAGCAATAAAATTTACAATATATTAATAAAAACAGAAAAAAAAATAATCTTGGATATTTAATTATTTATATTATTTTTCTTAATTATCCCTTTCAACTGGTAGATAAATGCTTGTGATGTCAATTTAAACTGATATATTTATTGTACCTAACTATGCATTGCATAGTTTTTTTTCAATGTTTTCGGTCTTTTAATATCATGACGTAATTGCTATTTTAAATTACGAAATACTTAATAAATCAGTAAAACATTATTAAAAATACAGATAAACTTCAAACTAAAAGTTATTGGATGACATACCAAACACGTTTAACGCATCTGATGTCAAGTGAATGTAGCCTCACGATAATGCATTTTTGTTGTTAAATCCTATAGTTTGTCGATAGTTTTTTTTATGGAAAGTGGTCGATGGGATAATGGAGAAGTACTGTTTTTTTAACTATATGTATCTAATATTTCTTGAACAGTATCACTGCTTATGTTCAATCATTTCTGATAATCTTAGCTGGTATACCAGAACCAGTTTTTAACCGTAACATAAAATTTTTAGATTTCATTATAGATAATTGTAATTTTTATTCGTATAGGCATCAATTGTAATAATTTTTTTTAATCTTCTTTTCAGTTGTAGTCTCCATTGCAGTGAGTTTTCGGAAAGTTAATAATGGCCCGTGTTCCTAGTATGGTGCCACATTCAGCGGCCCATGATCCTGTGGCTGTGGCTAATACGTATAGATCATATGTCTCAATGCTAGTTGATCCTGGTGCTAGTAAGTTCTATTTTATACATTTCTCCACCTCCCTCTTTTATATCTCCTGTAAATATATTGAAGATTTCTTAACTTATTTTTATTTTCTTTTTACAGAAGATGAAAGTAAATTAAAAGCCATACAGGAACTGAGTGGTGAACTTGAGGTAAATTTTCACTTAGAAATATTGGTGAATTTCAGGTTAAAATATTTAACGCATATTTAACTATGCATCTGTAATTTTCTGCTCTTTGTACTTTTATTGTGTTTGTTATTATTGCAATCAAATTTAAAATAAACTTTTAATATACTGGGCATTCAGATAACTTGTGCATAAGAAGCTGTTAAATTTTTCATTGCAAAATATTTTTAATTTTAGCATGTCGTAAAACTACATAGCAAAAATTGTACAGTTTTTAAAATTGACATGTTGGCAGGTATATTATGCAATCCTCTAAAAACCCCATTTTTTGAATTTATATAAAGTCTAATAAAGAATACAAAAAAATTAAATATAGCTATATTTTCACAGCTTATCACTTTGTTACAAAATGGCGGCCAATTAAGCGAGAATTTGAAAAAAAGCCACTTTTTCAAAAATTTACCCATGTTACCTGGAAAAAAAAATACACTTAACATAATCAGCTGAAAATGAAGGATTTTATATTACATATTAATAGTTTAACATAAAAACAATTAAAAACTTATGTAGATCATTCTAAAATTCTATTATAACAAGAGAATCTGTAAAAATGAAGCTCATGTTTTGCCAGAATTCTGCAATTGTTAACTTAAATTATTCTAAAACTAAATAAGTACTCCTTAGATATTTGTAATTTTCTATATAACACACAATTTCTCAGATGTAAACAGTGAATTTTACAGAAGCTTCTGCAATCCACATTGTAGAAATATTGCTACCCTTCAAGAGGACTAAGTTTCAGACATTATTTCATCTTTATCTTCTTAATTGAGAGGGTTTTTTTAAAATTGCTATTTTTAGCTTAAAATTTTTTTGAATCGAGTAATAAAATGATTTGGTTCAGTTATTTGGGTCATATTTATAAGGTAATTTAACAATGTGAAAGGATCTATATTATGTCAAATTTTATAATCTGTACATATTCTGATGTCAAGGAATTCCACAAAGATCTTCTACTGTATATTGATATGTTTCAGACATATTTCACAATGTTTTTATAAGATAAGTTTAATGATGTGTGAAATATGTTATCTAGATAACTCAAAATTCTGTAATATGTACAACCTCTTGTGTCTACATTATAAAGATAATCTGCTGTATATGAATCTTAAAGTAATTTTAGTACTTTTGTGTTATAGCGGCCCTGAGGATAAATCACCAAACAACCAAGATTTATCGCCAAATTATAAAGCATATATGATATTTAGTGTTGACTCTAGGAAAAAAGGGCCGCCGGGCAGAATTTTTTCAAAAAGGAACACTATTCTAAAAAAAGGGCACATTTTTTCAAAAAGGGAACACTATTCTAAAAAGAGGACACGTTTTTCCAAAAAGGACACACTTGTTACCTTGTTCACAAAAATATTTTGAACTGGTTTGTTTAGAGTCACCTAATAGAATTTGCGATATTTTCACGCGATCAATTGAATTTCGCGACCCCCCCCCCCCCCCCCCCCCCTCCTCCCTCTATCAATTGACGAATTTCAAGATTTTTTTTTCGTCAATTTATCGACGAATTTCGCATTTTTTTGCAACTGACTGAAGAATTTCGCTATTTTTTCTCATGATTGAATGCTGAATTTAACGTTTTTTTCCCTCTACCAATTGACGAATTTCACAATACTGTCGAACCCCGTTAAAATGCGAACAAAAGACCGACCAAAATTTGCGTATTAATCGAAGTTCGCAAATTTTCGTCCAGTGGTCCATCTAATAAGAACCTATACATATAAAACATATCTTTATGACAATTTTTAGCGTTTTAAGTCATAAAATGATATTTTCTTTGTTTTTATCATTATATAACTGATTATCTAAATTGGTTTATAATGGCTATTCTAAGCTTTAAAAATATCAAAGAGACAATAATTATTGTCCTACATAATTATTGGTTCTACATTTAAAAAAATTCAGCTTCAAATGTAAAGCTTGGAGAAGTTTTTTTTTTTTTTTTTTTTTTTGGGGGGGGGGGGGGCTAAAAAGTCATTGCCTAAGACAAAAGCTTTTTATCAGCAAAAAGACACAGCCAATAAAATCTAGGAAAAGTGAACTTGTGTATGTGTCATGAAATATATCACAATATATATCCATTGATATCACCGAACCCTGCAATCTCGTACCTAAAATTGTTTTTAATTTGTAAATTCCTTATTTTAATTTTAATATATTTTTCATATAAATTATAAAACGTCGCAATCAAATTTAATTAATTTCATTTTTGTGGAATGTAAAAGATGCGACATTTAGTTTGAAATTGATTTTGTCATAAGAAGTATAAAGCAATGTTATTTTCATAGTTCACCAATACTCACAATCCCCATGGCAGAATGTACGTGACGCTGCGACGGGCGTCGTAGACTTTTTAGGGCACCTGCTTCCTAAAAACATACAGCGATGCCGCGTAAGTTATGCGAAAAAACGGCACACTTCGTCGAAGGATCGTGAAAAAAATGGCGAATTCACGGTGAAACGACGAAGAATCGCAGAAAACTGCGAAATTCATTTAAAGATCACGAAAAAATATTAATTTCGTTGACAGATTCAGAAAAAAACGCCAATTTAGTCAAAAGGCCATGAAAAAACGTGAATTTCGTCAAAAGGCTGTCAAAAAAACATGAGTTTCGTTGAAGGATCGCGAAAAAATGCGAATTTTGCCGAAGGGCTACGGAGAAAACGCCAACTTCGTCAGAGGATCGTGGAAAAAACTTAATTTCGTCGAAGGATCACGAATAACGGTCAATTACGTCGTTGGATCGTGAAAAAAAACAGAATTCTGCCGACAGATCGCGAAAAAACGGCAAATTTTGTCAAAGGATCACCAAAAGACGGTAAATTTCTTCGAACGATATCTAAAAAACGGAAAATTTCGTCGAAGGATCTCGAAAAAACTGTAAATTTCGTCAAAATCACGAAAAAACAGCAAATTTCGTCGAAGGATCACGGAAAAAAACGCGAATTTTGTCCAAAGGCAAAAGAAAAAACGCGAAATTCATCAAAGGATCTGGGAAAAATGGCTAATTTCATTGACAGATTGCGATAAAAACGCAAATTTTGTCAAAGGACTGCAGAAAAACTTGATTTTCGTCAAAAGACTGTAAAAAAACATGAGTTTCGTTAAAGGATCGTGGAAAAAATGCAAATTTCATCAAAGGGCCACAGAGAAAATGGAAATTTCGTCAAATGGCCGCAGAAAAAATGACAATTTCATCAAAGAATCGTGGAAAAAACTGCTAATTTCGTCAAAGGATCACAGAAAAAGTACGAATTTCGTCGGAGGGCCACGGGAAAAAAAACAAAAACAAAAAAAAAACGTGAATTTCGCCAAAGGATCGCGGGGGAAAAAAGAAACGCTAATTTCGTCAAAGGTTCATGAAAAAAACGTGAATTTTGTGAAATAATCCCGGAAAAGATGCAGCATTCCTTTAAAAAACAGCAGACACACAAAGTTCTATGCTTATTAATATAGACATAGTTTTTAATCTGAAACAATATACTGAACTAACTTTTGAAAAATCGGGTTAATCCTAACCCAATTTGCAAGCATCTACACTCAGCCTGAAATTGACTCAAATCAAAAGCAGAGTTAATCCGACCTGCAACAAGAATAATTATTGCCGAGAGGGAATTTTTTCCCCTCCCTCCTCTACTGTAACCTTTCAGAATATTTGCTGTGAATTTCAGAATTTTTTTTTTTACTCAGAAAGTCTGATAAATGCTAATGCCTTAATTAGAGCTACAACTACAACAGCAGCAAGAATAGATTTATATGATATATTGCGTATTGCAGACTATTTTTGAAAACATTATTAGCGTTGCAGACACTTGAAAATTGTTCTCTCACTGGGCTCACAATTATCAAAAATATAGACTTGTGTTCTGTTATATTACTAATATTCTCAATGACATTTCATATCAAAAGAAAATATTTTATAAAGAAAAAAAAAGAAATACAGCAAATGTCTCAGCGATCAATATTTTTAACGACAAAGAAAGCTACGTGAAAGCATCTAAAATATACAGCACGTTAAAATACACAGTAATCATGTTGGTGATAAAAATATAAATTAGAGAAACTGCTATGAATCAATTTTTAATCATCCAGTTAACCTTATTGATCAAAGCATCTGGTCTGATATTTTAATCAGATTAAAATATCATACCAGATGCTTTGATCAATAAGGTTAACTGGATGAATTATGCCCTCCAGATTCGACCGGGATAGCTCAGTGGTAGAGCGTGGCGGCTTCAGCCAAGCGATCCCAGGCTCGAATCCTGGCCCGGACATTTTTCGTCCAGTTGGAAATTTACAACTTGTACAATTTTTCATAGTTTACAACTGCTTGGAACTAACATTAAAATATTTTTTTAAATTACACTCTGATCTTAAAATTATGTTTTTCCGTAATGCTTTTCTATAGGGCCGCGATATCCACGTTAACACATCTTGCCGGGATGGCTTCCTTATGAGGCTACTTCACTCACGTATTCAATATTAAAATTTTTTTTCTTTCTTTTGTTTGTATTGGCTAGCTGAGATGGATATCTTGGTCGTTTTTTACTTTTTTAATTTCGTTTACAGGTCTTTTAACTACCGGCTTCGAAAGTGAAAGTATCCTCATAAAAATAAAACCCAGCAAACAAATTTGAAAAAATAAAAAATGACCTTTGTAGAGCTGTCCAATGCAAAATAATGATTTAAGAATATGAAAATGCAAATGAGATATTAAAAAATATATATAGGAATAACGAGTAGGTGTGTTTGAGTGAGTGAAGAAGCCCCTAAAAAAGCCGTGATGATTCAAAATGCTACTAATTTTTTTCCTAAGAGAAACGATTCAAATTCTATTTTTTTACATATAGAAAGAACTCAATGAATGTATCAACAAGTTTGCGTTGTTCAAGTACAGAAAAAATATATATTGAGTTGCGAGCAAGTGAAAAAGAATCATACAAACCTCCCCCCCCCCTCCCCCCTTAACGATAGAAAAAAAAAATCCCATCTCCTATGCAAATTGACCAATTTCTTTCAAATTTTTAGCAAGTTGAAATAATAGTTGATTAGGCTGTCTAACAAATTTTTATTAAAATATAATAAGTTATTTGAAAATTACAGCACCTATCAAAAATGTCCTCTATAGAGAAAAAATAGAAAGGTAATAGTGGTTTGTTTTTGTTTATTCAACTCCTTGAAATCTAAGTCGAATGTTTACACAATCAGATCATCAACTTTGGATGGATATGCTGTGCTATGCCGAAAGAAACCAATAAATCTTTTTAACGGATTGGTGATAATGTTTTTTTTTTCTTTTCTTTGTGTGTGTGTGTTCGTAACGGATTTCATCGGAACAGTAAAGGAATTTTAACTCAGTCTCACATGGGCAGTGTTCACATTTCTTTTTAAAAGGATCAGGGCAGATTTGTTTTTTGGCAGGCGTTTTTTGTTGAATGAAAGAGCACTTTCGTTACACTTCCTATTTTATTTCTCAGTACAGCATATACATCGGTGTTGGAAACAGTGGAAGGGACGTTTGCATTTGCAGCCTGTATGTTTGGCACTTTCACGACAGTTTTTAAATTGTTTCATCTCTTTCTTCATCTAATTTTTTCATGCGATTTCCAGTGTTTTATCGCGTTTTCCCACATTAGTAAAAGGAATCCAGTTTCAAACTTTTAGTTCAATATAGCAATTTTTTTCTTCTTTTCAATAAAATTTAATCTGAATTTCCACAGCGATTTTTGATTTTTTTTTGCGATTTTTTTTAATGTCATTTTTACGATTTTTTCGCGTTTTACAGAGATTTTTTGGAAACCTTAACAGAAACCCGGTTTTAATCTATTAGCCCAGTATGATAAATTTTTAGAGTTTTGTAAATTTTAGTGTTTTTTCCCGTTTTCAATCTTTTATTCCTATATATTAAATTTTGCCTTCTGTTCTACTCAACAAATTTTATTCGAAACTCCTTCAGCTATTTTTTAATTTTGGGGGCTTTTATTTACGCGATTTTTAGGGGGGTTTTTGAGATTCGCTGCGATTTTATGATATTCGTACAAGATTTTAATCTCGCCTAATACAGCAAATTTTGTCCTCTTTGCATTAAAGTTTATTCGTATTCATATAGCGATTTACAATGCGATTTTTTTTCGCTTTTCGTGCATTTTTTTTATATTTGTAAAAAAGAAAAAGAAAAAAAAGAAACCTGGTTTCAATTTTTTAGTATAACATTTTATTCCTCTGCGATTTTTTTGCGTGTTTATGAATTTCTTGTGCTTTTTTTCTGCAATTAGGAGTCTTTTTGCATTCTGCAGAGATATTTTAAAATAAAGGTGTAAGATATTTAACAAAATAAGGAACACGCTTTTCGATTCCTAATCATGCCTGCAAAATATATTCCTTTAAGAATTAGAAGAAAAAAAAAGAGAGCGTGAATGTGTCAAAGTTTCGCGTTGTTCGAAAAAATATATTATTCAGCAACTAACAGAAATAATGATTAAAAGAAAAAGAACAGAAGGTAAAATCCTTCCTTTTTTTTTACTATTAAAAAAAAATAATTGGTATCTTCGATGTTAATTGGCCAATTTCGTTCTAATTTTCAGCCAGCCGAAATAATAATAAATTAGGCTGTGTAAAAGATATTTACTAGAGTATGATAAGTTATAAGAAAATTATACCCCCATAAAAAAACCCACTGGGGAAAAAAAGTTGACTACGACGTCGGTTTGTTTTTTTAACTCAGAGAACCGGACGCTGAGAGAATTAAATAAGCTTTCCATTTGATGTTTAAAAAAAAAAGCAAGCTAATTTTACATACTTCCAACAACGATCGCTTGCACTTAAAACAAAGGCACGGCTTTGCAAAAATTATTATTTTTTCAAAAGGTGGGGAGGGGAGCTCGACCGTCAAACGTGCATGACCATACAACTGGAGAAATTTTCGATAATAAATATATATTTTTAAAATTGTAATGAGAATTGCATTATAAATATAGAAAAAATATGGGAAAATAAGAAATACAAAATTATTATTTGGATAAAATCTAAATTTTTCTATTTTAAGTCATTCATCATTGTTTGTTTCGACTACTGTAGTGGAAAAGGGGCAACCCCGCGCCCCTTTTCCACTGCAGTTCACTGTAACGCGATTTTCACACATAATTGTGAACTATTCACTGTCACTTTTACTCATCATGACAAAGCAGAGTCAGGCCTAAAGGAACAGCATCGACTTTCAACTGTAGTGTTTCACAAGATCATTTGACTAAAAATCACTTTTCCTAGAGCGAACTGTACCCAAAACCTGAAGAGTTGAAGTAAATTTGACGGAAAAAAATCCGAATCCGATCCAATTCCCGATTAGTTCACATCCCATGCTCGAAATTCTCGTTAACACATCGGTAAGAGTGGGACCGAGCGGAAAAATATGTACTTGCTTTCGTGCAAATGCTGATAGAAGAAAAGTAAATGGTGGATTTTGATTATAAAAAAAAAAAGCAATTGTGCGTTGTGAAACTCTCTTAAAGACCGCCGGGCACATCGGAGGGGTCAAAAAGGGACGCCGGGCGCATCGGAAGGGTTAAAAAGGGACGCCGGGCGCATAAAAGGAATAAAAAGGGACGCCGGGCGCATAAAAGAAATAAAAAAGGACGCCGGGCACTGCGCCCTGCTAAAACGGCTTAGAGTCAACACTAATATTATAATAATATGATATATATAACATTTTGTGATGCCCAGTTATAGTCATATATGACAAGATGTATATTGCATATGAGCCATAACTAATATGTATATGACATATAAGGCACATAGTATAGAAGTATACATATGAGACATACATAAGCTTTGCTATGATCTTGGCGAAAATCATAACTGTAACCTTGCAGGGGTGGAAAATCTGCTCCAATCGCTCCGAACTGCTCCAAAAATGGAAATTTCTTAATCTAAATAATTAGAATAATAATAAAAAAAACCTTCACTAACTTTGTATAGGCTTGGCAACACACTGCTATGATGCATGTAGCTAAGATATGCAGCATCATTTAAGTTTAAAAATTATGTCTAACTGAATAATGGATTATACTACATAATCATTGTCTTACATTTCAGTTTTTATAATATATCTTAATCCAAAGAAGATGATTACTCCAAAACCCAGCTGATGTACCATCTATCAAAAATAAGCATTATTGAAAAGATATCCAGCATTAAGACTGTTCTCAAACAAAATATTAAAACCCCCTCAACAATGCTGAAATTTCTGACACATCCACAAACTATTTTTAGATGTAAAAGCATGAAATTGGTAAGGCATGACTGCTGAAGTAATTTGAAATTGAAGAGCAGTTTTTGATAAATGTCACATCTTATGTTATAAGTAATTTTTGAGGCATAAAGACCTTTACAGAACTGTAGTGTCCTAAAATTGAGTTAAAAATGCCCACTTTGATAACATTATAAAAAAAAATCTTTGTTTTTATTGAAAAATGGAAAATGCTATTTGATTTCATAAGTTTCTTCTACTGCAAAATCATTAAATTCTGATACTGAACTGCAATTTATTCTGATACAAAAACAGTTTTTTTTATTTTCTACTCCTGTATTATGAGACTCCAAATCAGAAGATTTGTTATTATTATAAAGTGTGCTTTAGCCAATTAGCCAAAAGATTGGTTGCTGCTGTTCTTTAGCAGTGGACTGAATGTCACGAAGATTGTAAAAAACAAATTGCATGAAATCAAAAATAATACTATTGATATAGAAGCATGCACTCTTCACAAAGTCCACAATGCATTTGACCATGATTTTAAAATGTGTCTTATTGACTTTTACTACTTTAAAAAAAAAAAAAAAGAAAACCAATGTGCAGTCTAGTGATTACTCACAGTTACAGGTATCATTTGGGTTATTTAAATTTACTATCAAATGTTTGTCATTTGCCAAAAATATACAATAACTATTGTAAGTAAACATATTTAACTTGTTACATTCTGTTTTTAATTTAAATCCTTTCCTAAATCTTTTTTTAATCTTTTCCTAAAGTGTTAGATAAGTCGAATTATTTTTTAATTTTTAAAAGGGTGTAAAACATTTGTTGTCAGAATATGGTATATTTATTATGTATTATTGGAATGTGGAAAGTTAATTCATCTGTTATAGTCATATTACTACAAATTTTGATACTCTCTAAGTACATAATTTTTTTTTCTTGTTTTAACATTTATTACATTTTATACTGTTGAAATTGTATGCATGCACTATGTTAAAGAAAAGTTCATTAACAAAGCATATTTGCTTTTAATTTGGAGCTGCTACAAAATGTAATTAACCCACTCCAAAACTGTAATTGACGTGCTCCAAAACTGGCATTTACTGCTCCAAAATTGCAATTTGATCTGCTCCAAACCTGCTACAAAAATGCATTTTCGATTTTCCAACCCTGAACCTTGGCATAATTTTAATTGTAGGGTCTGCTATAATGCGAAAGTACCATAATTTTTGATAAATCACTCTAAATGAATTCTTAAATTGTAATATCTATTCAAGATTGCCTTAACTGTAAATTCTATTTGAAAATGTGAATGCATTGTTTTGTTACTTATTTTATTTATTTATTTTCTACTAGTCTATTGTGGCAAATCCACAGTACCCATCCTTTCTAGAACATGCCCTCAGAATTTTTATTAGAATATTACAAGATGGGGAGCCTCATTTTATTGCGGAGCATACTACACAAGTAAGTATTCATTAAAAAAATTAGTACATCTTGATTTTATTACATTTTACTGGAAATAAAGTGAAGGGAAAGTTTTTCTTTATTGATTTTTAGACATGAAATATTGATCTTATTGATATGCATATACTTATCAGATTATAATATTATTTAAATTGCATTTAAAAGTATTTGTATACATGGTGAGCACTAACTCTTGCACTGATTTAGTGTGCGAAAACTATTATACTGCTGTCCAAAAATTAAGGGGCAGCGACTGGACACTTTTGCTTTTTACATGGTTTGTGGAATATCTACTATGAAATTCTTGACAAATTGTCCTTTAACTTCGAGGATGTAAAGAACATGTTTGACTTCAAGAACAGTCAAAACAGTATACTGCAGTTAAAATTTTAATATATTGAATATTTGATGAGATAGGGGCATTTGTATGAAATAATTTTTAACTGTGTATGCATGAACTATAAGAATTTTTTTTTTCATGATTTGGTAGTCAATTCTATAAAGCAACTCATATAAAAAGACCAGTCAAATATACTGACAACTCAGAAATATATCAGCAATATAGTGAGCTAATTGACAATTTGGGGGTGAAATCTCATATAATATCCAGTTGGGTTTTTTCCCTCCAATTTGTCAATTAGCTCACTATATTGCTGATATCTTTCTGAGTTTGCACAATATTTGACTGGTCATTTTATAGGAGTTGCTCTAGAATGGACTGCCAAATCATGAAAAAAAAAATCTTTGGTATAGTTCCCACGTGTGCAGTTAAAAATTATTTCATACAAATGCCCATATATCATCAAATATTCAATATATTAATCTTGGTACTTCTCTATTATCCCATCGACCACTTTCCATAACAAAAAACTATCGCCAAACTGTAAGATTAAATGCTGAAAATGTAGTCCCATTGACTTGATGTCAGAAGCATTATATGTGTTTGTTATGTCATCCAGTGGTTTTTAATTCGACATTTGCGTGTATTTTTCATTATGTTTTACTGATTAGTTATTTCGTTCATTAAAATAACAATTGTGTCCTTAAATTCTTATATTTTATTTATTTAGATATTCCATTGGCAACGTTCTCTCGTTTATTGGGCGTTACAGTTTGGCGATTGTTTTTTGTTATGAAAAGTGGTTGACAGGATAATAGAGAAGTACCTAATCTTTTAACTGCAGTGTACTGTTTGTAGTGTTCTTGAAGTCAAACATGTGCTTTACATCCTTGAATTTCAAGAACAATTTATCAAGAATTTCATAGTAGATATTTGACAAACCGTGTAAAAAGTGAAATCGTTTGATCGTTGCCCCTTAATTTTTGGACAGCTGTGAATAATTAGACATAGGGTTGTTTGGATATATTGCAAGTAGTGTTATGAAGTTTTTAATATTACCACATACTTCATGAAATTTCAACGTGTACCCCTTTGGTAGCCCTATGGCCTCCACGCTTTCCTGATATTACTCCTTGATTTTTAGGTACGTTCGTAATTATATAATTATGAACGTACCTATAGTCGTCGTCTGATCTGTCCGTCCGTCTGTCCGCATAGAACAGCGCAAAAACGACCCAACCACATGGTTTGAAATATAAGATATATTATCTTTGCAGAATTTTGTCGAGACATTTCAAATTTTATGAAAATTGAATCAAAACTTTAGGAGATATTAATAAAAATATTTATTAAGAAATTTGAATAATAATAAAAAAAAAAATCTGTGCTTTCTTGTTATAGGAGCTTCCGAGGTTCGTCAAGCCACCAAGATACTTATTTTATGACAGAAATGAATCTGCACACGATATGGTTCATTTCACAGAATTAGAAATCATCAAGATCTGAATATTTATGTAACTAGTACCTCGTTTCTTGCGTTTGACGTACAATTTCCAACTTGTTTCTTTTGAGGTTATGTTATATCAAGGGCAGACCAGCTGCTGACAGTGAATAACTGAAGACTAGGATAAAAAATACTGTGTGTGCTGTAACAGAAGACATGTTAGCGAACGCGTGGCAAAAACTAGAATGCTGCTTTGACACACTCAGAGTTATACCAGGGGGGGGGGGGGGAGAGGAGAGGTACATGTTTAAATTTCATGAAGTATGTAGTCTTATTAAAAACTTGATAACAATACTTATAATGTATCCAAATGACCATGTCTAATTATAATAGTTTTTGCACAATAAATATTTATAATCAGTGCAAGACTTTGTGCTCATCCTGTATATTATTATTATTATTATTATTATTTAAACATTTTTTTCCATTATACCAACACCATGCCAAAATGTATGCTAACATGCCATTTATTTCAACCCTGGCTGTGCAAAAGATTTTTATTCGCAAATCGTTCCAAACATGTCACTGTTTATTGAATGTAAAGTTATAACTTACATTGTTCTTTGATGCCGAGATTGATTTTATTGTTTATTTAGCAGTTATTTGATGATGGGAGCTGCAGTAAAATAGTTTCAAAGTTGTGAAATTATACATAGGTTTTTTATTACGAAATGCCAGCTAAGAATATTTTCACAGTAAATCCAATAATTTTGTTGAACCTAAAACTAGATGTCAAATCCAATCTGTTAAGAGATTATGGGGTATTGTAAAAATTCTTTAATAAAAGACAGCATGTGGCACTGTTCATCATTATTTACAATTCTATCTCATAGTTCATGTGGTGACATCTTTATTCATAAAATTCAATGTTTACTACAATGCTAAGGCAAAAACATTTCATGCTTGCAGTTTAAATTGAGTTTTTTTTAAAATTTATTGTATAATATTTATTTGTTCTTTTATTTTAAGCACAGTAGAGTCTCCAAAATCCGCACAGCTTGGGACCAGAGGCTGTGCGGATTTTAGAATTTTGCGGATTTTAGAGTTTTGCAGATTCTGGATTAAATGATTTTTTTTTGACTTACCTGTGTCCATTTTAAAGAAGATTTAATAATTCAATTTAAATAAATCAAAATTTGAATACCTTTAATTTACCTGCAGATTATTATTTCAATATACAAAATTATTTTTTATTACAAACTTTGAACATTTCCTGTATAGTTTTTTGCTTCAGAACTTTCCCTTTTTCTTGATGAAGTTTTTTTTGGATCCTGTAAACAGTCATTATTTCTTGTTGGTCTATGCAACTCTGTTGCTCCAAGAACTTCAAAAAGTTTTCACAATAATATAAACCTTCTTCGAACTTAATTTTTTTTCCTTCAGAGTCATTCTCAGATTCAGATTCACTGTCTTCTGATGGATTAATAACTGAAGAAATAATTTCTTCATCTGCAACATAGTTTACTAAAACTTCATCTGTGTCGTTCATCCATTCCATAATCTTATCTTCTTTAAAAAACTCTTGTGAAGCTGGGGTAAAATCTTTTGCATATTTCATCAATTCAGAAGCTTTAGCTTGTTGCAGTGTTAAGGGAAAACCTGAAAATTCTTCTTCTTCATCCTCATTTTCAATAAATAAAGATCCTGGCCATATTTTATGCCATGCATTGATTAAGGTATCTTTTGTAATAGACGCCCATGCTTCATCAATTAAGTAAATGCAGTCTTTTATGGTGAACATTTTTCTGTGCTCTTCTATTGTTTTAAATGGTGAATCAGCATTAATAAGTTGCTTTAAAAAATTTGATTTACAGTGGCATTTTACACTATGGATAATACCCTGATCCATAGGCTGAATTAACGAGGTAGTGTTGGGAGGCAAAAACATTGTAATAATATTATCTGAAATACCATTTAATTCAGGATGAGCATCAGTAAAAGAATTTTACAATTTTCTGGTAACCCCATTTTCATGCAATGCTGTCGAGCTTCCTCAGCAAAATGATTTTTGAACCAATCTATGGTCAGTTCACCTGTTATCCAAGCTCTTTTATTACTTTTGTATGTAACAGGCAAAGTCTTTACACCTTTCAGTGCACTCTTACCTATTACGAGTAATTTACACTTGTGTGTCCCTGCTGCATTTGCACAAAGGAGACTCGTTCTTTTGCTTCCTTCACTGAAGATGGTGCATTTTCATCAGAACATACTAATGTTTTTCTGGGTAGACATCTCCAGAATAGTCCGGTTTCGTCCATGTTGTAAATTTGATCAGGACTTAGCTTGTTTTCGGAAATAAATTCTGTCAACTTCTCAGCAAATTCTTCTGCAGAATTTTTCTCACCACATGCTTTAACGTATCGTATTCCGTGGCGTTTTTTGAATTTTTGCAGCCATCCTGCTGAAAATTCACATGCTTCTTTGATTTTTAACTGACGGTGAATTTCTTTTGCTTTTTCACGCAAAATGGTTCCACTGATAGGCACACCCTCACTAAGCCGCTGTTTGAACCATTCGAAAAGTATGGAATCAAGATTTACTGATCGAGCTTCATAAAGCGATTTCCTGTTTTCTGATCCTTTATTTCAGTCAGTATTGGCATAATATTTCAATAGTTTTTCTTTATTCTTTCTTATATCATAAACAGTTCGAACTGCAATACCAAAATTGTCGGCGCTATGACGTGGTGTAGTATCATTATCCAATTTCTTTCCACTTTTTCCATGACAGAAAGTGCAACATGTTTCCGTTTTTTCGAATTACTAGTGCCTTCACCTGACATGTTTTAAAATTACGATCACAAATAATCTAATCTTGCATCAATTCACTTTGAAAAAAAAAAAAAAAAACGATTACAAATAAAACATTGAACATTTGCAACTGCGATGGCTTCAAAACGCGTTGGATGAAAGCAAATCCAAGATAACAAACGAGATTAGTTGTTGCGCAGTTGCTTATAGCAAGAAACCTTCTATTCTCAATCACTTATAGATGCCGCTGGTGTTTCGTGGATCCACAATGTCTAACTGGGTTGTGACATGAATTCTGCTTCGTGATTCGCCCAGTTGCGTTTGCTGGTTGCTTTCTTGATGCTTTTCTGCTGCATTCTTATGAACAATTGCTGTAATTTGGGAGTTATCCGATATTTTTGTAGAGAGAGAATGTTTAGCTCTATTAAAGTTCTTAGATTTGTTATTATGTTTTCAATAAATTATAGTTACGTTTTTAAACTTTGTCATCTCTTTAAGAAATTCAAACCCTATATTTATTTTTCAAGTGTTTGTTTTAAGATAGGGTGGAAAGAGTTGTTGGCCATTTATAATATAAACAGTGTAATATCTTGTGCCATTATATATATACTAGGGCGCCTACCCCCTGCGAGCTACGCTCGCCAACCCCCGCTCAGACTTCGAGGCCTCTAAAAACATGACAGCGTGCTTTATTTTAAAAATATTGGTAAATCTGTAATTGGGTTGCCATGCTTTTATCGTTTTAATGGGGCATTTTTTGATTACCATGGCCTCATACACAGCTGTTGCGACAAATGACGACTGTTTTCGGGATTGATAAGTAAAATCAATTACAACTTGAAAACCATCTTGTATAAAATGATTAGGTTTAAATTGTGGCTACCTCTCGGACTTTTATAACAACGATCTGTATTCTATTCTTCCGTTGCATTTAAGGATGAGAAAAATCCATCTGCTTGTGAATAACATTAAGAACCACGGTATTGAAATGTACTATGTTATAGACATTTTCAGTAACAGGTTTTAATTTTCTCTCTATTTTAGTGCACCATCATGCACATTTTCATGTTATTTTAAATATGTAAATTATTTATTTTAATTAATATGTATATACGAATTTTCTAATAATTATTTATCATACAAAATTAATTAAATATTTTGTGCATGCATGCCTGCATTTATTCGGCATCAATTGATGAGATATTTAAACAAATTTGCTATCCACGATAATTTTACACCATGTTATGTCACTTGAATATTGTCCATAAGAAAATCGGGTACTTTTCCAGTATAGGATCCTTTGCTTTTAGGTTTGGCGTAATTCGAGCTTCAAAAATGGATAGATTCTTTAAAATACATAGATTTGTTGCCAAAAGTTATGAAAACAAACCCAATGAACTATTGGTGCTTTTCTATTATAGGGGTCTTGACGCTTTTTTAAAAAGCTTGGCGGAAAAAACCAAGCAGGATAGAAAACCAAGCAGGATATTTTATTCTTCTTCCGTTCAGTTGGGCAATTATTATTTTATATATTCTTTTCAAATATCCGAATTAGTGATTTTATAAATTCGTTTAATTAAATTTTACAAAAAAATAACAAAATGATATCAATAAATAATAATTACTATTAATTCCTTTATTATTATTAATTCTTTTGCGTTTACATAAATGACGTCATTTGGACGAATTTATTCAAAATATTTTCAGTTTATAAATTAAATTAAATGCTGACAGACGATTGAATCCTGACGATAGAAATGCGATTTTTTTTTTTCAAATTTTCCTGAAAAACTTAATTTAATCAGAATCTTGTCTTCATTATCGATTGAAATAAAAGATAATTTCAATTTGAAAATGACGAATATAAAGAAATCAATAATCCCTATCGGGATCCTTTTCAATTTTTTTCCCTTTTTTGTCACAAAAAACTGAGTAATTAGTTGCCATCACTACAGAAATGTCATTAAAATTAGAAAAAAATTAATATCTCGAAAACTAATTCCAATTTCAAAATTCTATTACCAGTTTTGACATCCGCGGATTTTTATGGACAATTGGTATTAATTTCACCATCAAGCGTTTAATATTTTATTAAAAATAGCCCTGAAACATAATCAGTCGTTTAATCAGTCGTTTCATAAAATCGTTTCATAAATTCGTTTCATAAAATCGTTTCACAAATTCGTTTCATTAGGATTTTATATATATAGGGTAGATTATTATTTATTGAAATAAATTTATGTTAAAAATAATTTTATTTTCGTTCAATAATATTTCCAGCAAAAATTATAAAGATTACTTCTTAACTGCAAATTTCACTGTTTACATTTTGCAACGCACGCAGATTTTGGAGTTTTGCGGATTTTAGAAGCGCGGATTTTCGAGACTCTACTGTATATATTTGTATTGATATAATAAAATAGTTCGTAAAAGTCTATAATTTTAAAATATTATATTTTTTAAAAGATCAATTTTGTGCCAACTACTTTAACTATATTTTTGTTTGAAGTATGGTAATGCATTTCATGTTATTGTGGAAAATTTGTATGATTTTGTTTTTTTATTCTCCAGTCTATATAAAACTGTTGTCTGGTAGTAATATAAATTTAATGCATTGAACATTGTTTATGGGAAATATTTGAGGTATGTGCATAGTATAATCATGGTTCGTACATTTTGAAAAAAAATTAAAGTGCCTGAGAAAAAAAGTTTATTTTCAAATACTTTGAAAGTAGAGATCGACCAAAACAGATTTTTAAGACCGAAACAAACTGAATTTCGATGATCTTTCCACTTTCGGCCGAAACCGAAAGTGTAAAAAAAAATTAAAAAACTGAGTAATACATACATAACTGCATATAATTATTAATTAATTAATAACAAATAATTAATAATTGCTTAATAACTAATTACGTTACTAATTAATTTATTAATTATACGTGCATTGAACCACATTTCTAACAAAAAAAGTACATGTGTTTGTATAAGTTTCAAACAAAAATGAAACATAATTAATACATCTTTTATATTTTACTATTTTATAACAACCAGTAATTATAGGCATTTATCAATAATTAATTAACAATGTAGTTAAATAATGTAAAACAAATTTAATAATTAGTATTTAATTTTTAAATATATTCATATTTTCAGTTCGTTAAAATTTTGCATTTAAATTGATTGAAATAAAGTACTTAAAAGTTTGTTTTTTAGGAAATTAACATTGAATATCTTTTAACCATGTTATAATTATAAATATTATTAATTTAACAGACGTTTATAGATATATATTTAAATATTGCTGAAGATTATTATTAATTATTTAAAATTTTGTACAAACATTTTTATGGTACATATGTTTAAATAACATGTTTACTTAAAAAAAGCTTTGCCACTCCCTGCCTCCCTAAGGAAGTATTGAAATGGCACTCCTGTTTGAAAATTTTATCTCCGGTGCCAAGTTGACTCTCTGTGCCTTTATCCAAAACTATTTATTTTCATATAAAATAAAACACAATTTATCAATAAGACAGAAATAGTTTCCAATTATACAAATTTCATCTAATAAAAAAATATTTTTTAAGCGTACATACCCCGATATATCTTTTGTAATAAATTTAGTAAATCTTCATATGTTTTAACACCTTTCTCATAAAGCATTCGAAACAATCTGGAGTTTCAAAGTAAAAATTTTCTATTACTGTTAAGTTTGCAGCTTTAAAAGATCACGTGATCTTTTAAGTTTAGTTATATATGCACTGCTTGCTTTATAATTTACACTCTCATCATGAATCAGTTATGGCGGATAATGATAAACAGTGGAGTTCACAAAAATCAACATTGTCTCATTTGAGCCGATACAACTCATAACAATGAGTGAAGTTGAAAATTTCCGAAAGAAGGAATGGGATTTTGAAATACAGATAGTTACGCTCGACTTTTGGTCTTGCCGAAATTTTGGAAACAGTTTCGGCAAAACTCTAATTTTGTGCCGAAACCGAAATTTCGGTTGATCTCTATTTTGAAAGTCATTGAAAATTTGACAAATGGAATAATAGTTCTTGAATTTTCAACAGAAAATGGGCTGTCCGATTTAATTTGATGCCCTTATTGCCATCAACAACTTTTGCTAAGTAAAGAGAAAAAAAGTGTTGAAGGTTGTTTCATTTGTTGATGATACAACAAATTATTGATCAAATGTTTCTTTTTTTTTTTTTTTTTTTCCTTTTGTACTATTTTAAACTGTTTATAGGTGTAAAAGGAATCTATGTACGAAAATTTTAGGTCCTTAAAAGGACCCTTGAGAATTTTTTTTATTCTTAAACAGGAACCTTCACAAAACTTTTCATCCCAAAACAGGACCCTTCACAAAATTCTTTGTTTTAAAATTAGACCTTTCACAAAACTTTTCCACCTCAAACTGAACCTTTTACAAATTTAATCATTTAAAAATAAAATCTGACCTATCATAAAACAATAGCAGGGACCTGAATATAACAATAATTTCAAATTAACAAATTTATGACTAGAATATTTGCAAAAAAAAAAAAAAAAAATCACAATTTCACTAAAACAGGATCCTATGAGAAAAACCTGAACAGGAAATAAATACTTTATTTAAAAGAAATAAAATGTAAGTGTTTTGGATTTTTTTTTTAATAAAATGGATATACAATTTTAATTCCTGCTTCCAAGCAAGAAAAAAATTTATCAACATTTTCCTGAGGATCGAAACTACATCTGATCAGTCTTCATGCCGAATTGAAAGATGGCACATTTGCCAATTGAAAGGTTTACTGCAAAAAGAAAGTAGCTCCATTTTTGTTCTTTGAAAAATTAAAAAAAAAAATCCTTTTTATTATTAAAACTTTAAAGTTTTGTCAAAGTATTTTTTCTACTTATGCTTTAGTCTGTACACATGTAAATGATTTGCCACCAATAATATCCAAAAATACCTATTTTGAGTGACATTTTTTAAACTAGAAAATGGACATCTCGAAAAAGTAAAAAATGGAGCTACCTCTTTTTTGCAACAAACTTTTCAATTATGCTATGGCTCAGTCAAAGAACATTAGCTTATTTATGAAGCAATCAATGACATTTACGTGATGATACTTACATATTCTTATTGGACAAATGTTTTTGCCTCCTGAGGGGTGGTGGAAGCAAATTTCAAATATTTTTTTTACATATTGACGTTTGTCACTGGACAAACGTCACACTATCAAAAATCAGGTCAATTGTTGTCCATGAAGAGAGTTAAAATTGGATTGCAAGATATGAGCTGAACAGACATACAATGCAAGTTAAATAAAACTTGTAGAAAAGATAGCTCTGTTTTCTTAACTTTTTATGATGCATGGAATTTCTTTCCATGGTATAGATGTATATTACTAAGCTAAAAATATTTTGTTCTTTAAAAATACTGTCTTGAAAATATCTTATTAAAATTTTTTAAAGATCTGGTTAGAATTCTTTGTAATAGGCAAACAATGGGATGGTTCTTTCCTTTATTTATTATACTTATTCTAAAGCCATTTTAATGCATATAATGTTGAGTATATCTAAACAATCTTTGAGCCCCTCCAGTGGCTGAGAGGTTCTGCTCTCAAAGCTGGTAGATGGGAGGTTCTAGGTTGAAACCCCTGTTGCACTCGTCGACCTAAACGTTCAGTTTTCTGTGGTTTTCTTCGAACCTTGCCGTAAATACAGGTTAGAGTCCCTTAGAAAGACCCCCACTGAGGGCTCTCCCTCCCTAGGGCCTATATCCCTCATGTAGATAATCGGTCCTCATAAAATCAACCAACCAACTAAACAATCTTTGAAAATATTTAAATAAATCTTTGAAAATTGCTTGAATTTTCTTTGTTTGTAAGTGTATGAACCGTAAAGAAATTTAATTCTGAAATTAATGAAAAATTTAATTTTGAATCTTGCCTAAATTTGTCTCCCTGTTACTAGAAAAATGTTCTACTCCTGTGTAATTTTTTCTTTAGTAAGCAAAATCATCATAGCATCTTTATTATGTTTATCTGTGACTAGGAAATCATAGCATGGCATACTTAACATGTTAAAGGTTATATAGTCCATTTTGCTGGAAACAGTGAAGCTTGTTTTCGCCCAAGATTCTTGGTGGATCAATTGATCTTTGTTTTACCCAGCCCAGATATTGCATTGCGATTTGTAATAACTTGTTTCTCTACTTCAAAGCTTGAGACAAATTTATGTATTTTCAAATTAACAATTACTTGCACAATTCAATTTTATATGATTTTATAAGAATATTTTATGATAGATTGTTGCATTTTACTATGACATTATCAACTTAATATAACAAATTACTGTTGCATTCAAATAACTTTAGATTTATTGAATTGTTTATTTACTTTTTCATGTGATACATTAATAAAGATTTCTAGTTCTGTTAATCCTTTTAAATAGCCTGTACTTATATTAAAATATGTATTTGTGTCATATGCATATTGTAAAATTAAAATTATCCGACCTACCACTACTGCTGCTGTCTGTATACACCTATAGTCTGTGTATAGGTGAAACCATGTCATCCAATTTCTGAAGGTAACTTGACTATGGATAATTATAGACTCCTTCAGAATTTTCATTTCTAAGTCTTAGTCAGAGTTGTAGTAACCTCTTGTGATTTACAAATAATAAAATCTGAATTATTTGACTATTTCGGCAGGAAAATAGGCGAAAACTTGTTTTGCTGCTTCACTATTTCATCTGTCTCCCCTCCCCCCCTTTCATCAGATATTTTGTTATTTTGTAGCACTCAACTATTCAGAAATATGAAGGCATCAATCAGCATTTCCCGAATATGCCTTAAAGGTTAAGATATGTTTGGTATGATGTGGTTGTCAGCCTTTTAGAGCTTATTTTTCTTTTCTTTTTTATTATTACTAGCTAACTTGCCCGGCATTGCCCAGGCCTCAGATATTAATATTCTGTTCTATACGAATAAGACTGAAATCTGTAAGACTATCAAAATCAAATGAATGAGGCAAACCCCGTCGTAATTGGGCTCATACAACCCAAGATTGGAAAGCACATCCTGGCGGTCGAAAGTGCAACTAAAATATTTAAGGCTATAGATATCAAGTTAAAAAACAAAAATAGCCATTCAATTAGGAATCATGTCTTCTTTCAATTTGTGGGAGGGGGGGGGGGGAAGAGGCTTTCTTTATACTGAAATTGTACAAAACTCTGAAATCTTCAATACATCCAAATTTAACAGCATATTCTGATTTTTTGGTACATTTTTAATTTTGGAAATCAAACAAAAAGTCATTCCATCAAACAGTTTAGGAATTATGAAGGTTTAAATTTTAAGAACTTATAATGTTTTATTTTTTTGTGTGAAAATAGATTGCAATGCTGATAGTTTTTAAAGCATAGCTCAAAAACTACTTGATGGGATGAGTTGTAATTTTGGATTCACATAATTGAAGCTTCTAGAATTTTTTTGTTTAAAAATTCATAGGTTACTGTGAGTTATGACTAGGGTCATATACATTACAATTTTAGCTCAACTATGTGTACTCTAGAATTATATACCTTGTGTAAAGTTGTACAGTACACTTGGGGCTATGGTTTTTTTTTAAATATTACGTAATTTAATCTCTCAAAAAATTGAAATATACTTTGGTATTTTAATCATTTTAGTTATCGTCGGAAATTATAAAAGTTTTCTAGATGGCAAGTTTTTTCTGAATAGCAAATTAGGAGAGTGATATATGATGGTGAGGTGCAACTTAGATAAAATTCACTGGTATAACTTCGTAGGGAAAAGAAGAGAAAGGAAAAAAAATATATATATTTATGAGATATGAATGAAATTGTTGGATCTTGATACAAAAAATTAAGCAAATAGGATTGAAAACCATAGGTATTAAGTTTTTAGTTTCAGTTGTTTATTATTTCCCATTTTCATTCTATCTGAATTTATTTTTTCAAAATCATGTATTCAAATATATATTTATGTGAATAATTTTCTTTTCCAGCAACTTCGTAAAATGATTTTAGAAATTATTCATCGGCTTCCCACGACAAATGTTCTTCAACCTCATGTAAAGAGTATCATGCTGTTAATGTTTAAACTATTAGAGGTAAGGAAATTATAATTTTTTTTAAAAACAAGAATCTTTCAGAACTTGCATAAAATAAAAAGTTAATGTTGAAATTTTCTTCTAATAAATTTAAAAGGAACAACAATGTTCCATATTGATGTTTATTTATAACACTCAAATTTTACTCTTCAAACATGTTAAATTTGTACAAAATCTTTCTTAGTATGCAATTAAATTTTCAGCAGATCTGAAATTATGAATGCAACAAAGGGGTGAATTTTTACTCTCTTCAAAGTGTACAACCAACAGAGCAAAAAATGTCCAGACTGGGAATCTAACCTGGAACCTTGGCATAATGCACCAATGCTCTACCATTTGAGTTACTAGGACAACATCCAGTCTGGCATCTCTCATTCTGGACATTTTTCACTCTGTTGGTTGTATGCTTCCTTTATAGCAAGTAAAAATTCACCCTTTTGTTGTATTAATAATTTCAAGTGTAATTTCAGCTCTACTAAAAAATTTATTATATATATATGTGTGTGTGTATTATCCAAGGCTGGGATTTATTTCATCTCATGTATGCTTACTAAAGATGTGTGCTCCTGATCGACTTTCCGTCTTGTGCTGCATAAGTAGCAGCCTTGCCAACATAAATTAGTGAGAGACGCGAGACTGAATGTCATCCTGGTAGCCCAAATGGTAGAGCATTGGTGCATTATGCCAAGGGTGTTCGGGTTCGATTCACGGTCTGGACATTTTTTGCTCTGTTGGTTGTACACTTTGTAGCAAGTAAAAATCACCCCTTTTTGTTATATCTTTCTTAGTGTTAAAGTTATTTGTATTTTTTTTTATGTCTACAAATGGCTGTATTATATTATTATATAAAACTACAAATCTGTTTATTCATTATTATATCATTATGCAAATACTTTTACATGAATTTTAATGGGATTTTCAATTTTAGCCGGCTGTTTTTCCTGCAGTTTGGTGCAGAATTTAAGACAATATAGTTAAAAAACTAAAGTTTTATTCCCTTTATTTTCATAAAAATTTCTTCATGTCTTTTGTTAAATAGGAAGTAATTTTCATCAGAAGCATTTTGTTCTTAGATTAAGGTTCTGATGCCAAGTTCTGTATGAAAGTGTTTTTTCATGAACATGACATCAATTTCAGAAATGGCAATCTCATCTTAGTTCGAACTTTTTGTTTGAACATTGTTTGTTAAAATAAATGTGAATAATATTTGGAAAAAAAAAGTAATTGCTTATATACGTGTGTGTGTGGAGGGGTAACCAAAGTTTCACCCCCTTTCAAAATTTTTGTCAGGATGTCTCTAAATATTCCATTTAACCCTCTTGCTCCAGATTTCTTTTTTTTTTTTTTTTACAAATCACTTTGAATTAGCGGAATTAAAATGCTTTTAAAGGTTACCATAAAAAAGTTGATTTATGTCATAAATGAGGTATGGATGTTCAAAAGATGCCCCTCAAAATAAAATTTAGTCAAGCCTTTACTGAAACACATTTATTTTATAATTATATCTTATTTATGTTAAGAGCCTCATACGAGGGTTCGGGGGGGGGGGGGGGGGGGGAGAGAGAGAAGTGTTAAGTATGTCAAGACGTCGAAGATTCAAAAATCAAACTTCTACACTAGCATATCTTTATTATTTGGTTTCATCAATGTGTTGCAAAAATTAATTCAATTTTTAGAAAATCTTTAAAATTCATATGAATTTTTCAGAATGGGCAAGCTGAATTGCAATACTGTCAAGTAAAATACCTACAAAACCTTGATATAGATAATATTACTTGTTTAATTCAAATTTTTGCAGCGAGTCTTATTTCCAAATGTCCACAAAATTTGAAAAAGTTTCAAAAACTGAGGCTATTTTGATGCAAGACATTTGATAAAACATTTTGATCAAAGATCAAAGACGATTACTGAAGAATGCCTACGTGGGGCGTAATGCCCACGTTTACTTCACATCTAGATGAGAACAGTCTATGGAGATGGCATCAGAAGATTCAAAAATATAAAAGTTCTCTCGCAGCAGGCTGCGGTGGAGTGATGCAGATGTAGGAGCAATCTGGATGTGCGCTTTGATACTTTGATTGGAGTCGGAATGGTGAGCATAGGGAAGAAGGGGGGGGGGGGGGGGAAAGGCCCCATCAGAGCCAGACAATTTTTCTAATTCATAATTAATATTTTTTTAATCTAAAAAACTAATGCAAACAATTTAATTTAGATAAGATGCAAACAATTAGTTTATACAAGATTCAAATAATTAAATTTTGAAGATGCAAAGATAATTAAGTATAAATACAATTAAGATGCAAAAAATAACATAAGTATAATTTTTTTTTCCTTAAAATTGCAAAGGAGATAAGAAGGAAAGTTAGCAGAACCCGATGCCAAAAGCAAGGCGGGAAGACGTCAAAAGGAAAAATTTAGTGTAGGAATGTCAAATGGGAATAACAATGCAGGTACCAAAGTTTTATGAATTTGGAATAGCACAACAAAGTGTTTAGGGTGGTTCCCTTCGCCTTCTTTTGGAAGGCGGAGCAAAGCCGTCATCTCTACACAAGATGGCAAGCGGTCTCTTCTTCCCTCTACTGGTATTTACAATGTAAGGTTGAATGGACCGCAACGCTTCGTTGGGTATTAAAAGTCGATCTCTGTGGAAATTTTGTGCAAGTTTTTTAATAACTTGCGAGATTGGCCTAATATTGAGATCAGCATGGATGACGTCATTCCGGACAAACGTTGTCGCTTTGCAAATCCTACGTAACAAAGAGTTTTGAAAAATTTGAATTTTCTGCATCCGAGTTTCACAGACTGATCCCCAGATAACTGACCCGTAGGTCATGGTTGATCTGATGAAGGATTTATACAGTAACAATTTATTCGAGAGTGACAGACGGCTGTGATAAGCCAGTAAAGATTTAAGGGATCCTTGAGCTTTGGTAGATTTGGCAATTACGTCTTGAATCTGCCTAGCCCAGGTTAATTTTGAATCTAGATAAATGCCTAGATATTTATAACTGGCGACCCAGGGTATAAATAATTTAGTTGCAATGAAAAAGGGCAGACTAAAATTTTCTTTTGTAATTAATTTATATGGTTGAATTATATGAATTCACCGTAGATTTTAATAAACCTTTTAACACTCATCTATTCAATTATCAAGAATCTAACCTAAATTAAGATTAAACAACATTTTAAGTCTACGTATCTCCCTCCAAAATATTTTTCTGCCTATGGCCTTGATTGCTTATATGAAAAAATATATTTTTAAAATGTGTATTTAAAGAAGCTTTTTATTCTTATATCAACTTTTTGCTAGTAATCTTACTATCAGTAGTAATGTAAATTTTATGTTTGTATTATGCAATATTCATTTTATGTTTGTGAACTTGTATAAATTATAAAAGCATAAACAAACTTCTTAATAACACCATAAAAAGTAAGGAATGTGCTAGGCCTTTCAAAAGAACTTTGCCATTTCAAAGTGGTTGCACATTTTCTGTGCACCTGTTGAAGAAAGGCAAGTTCTTTCAAAAGGACTAGCACAGACATACTCAACCTGCAGCCTGGTGACCTTTTATGTGTAGCCCAGTGACCGTTAATGTGTAGCCTGAGACACATAATCATTAATTCATATTTATAAAATTAATTGAGATGTGCATAAAAAATATTTAAAATGTTCACCGTTGTTTTATATATTTTCATGGGAAGACAAAACCTGTCCTATTATTTATAATTAATTTAAAATTGTGTTAAAACATTCAGTTTTCTCAGTCAAAAGTTCTTTTTACATGTAGTTCTATTTGTGCTATAGTGGTGTATACATTTCTTAAACTTCGACACTAATCAAACATTATTCAAAATTAATTAAATGTGTAATGTATATTTTTACAATTAAAAAAATTAATATGAAGTTTTTGCATTTAGCAAAAACTGATTTATTAGAGAAAATCTCCTGATTTTTTTTTTCTTTAGAAATTCTGCATTGTTATATTGTTACATTTTGTGATTTACATATAGCTAATACTGCTTTTTTAGGGTTGACCTTTGTCGCGGGAAAAATTTGAAATCAAACTATTTTTACAAGGCTATTTCCAAACGACAAACTTCATGGCATATTTCTAAACATTTACAGTAGAAATCTACCATGAAGTTTATTGTTTTGAAATACTGGTGTTAAATTTTTTTGGTAACATTTCTTCTGCAACAAATGTTCAACCCTACTGATAATAACTTTGCTATACTGCTTTGTTATACTACTTGTGCATTTACAATTTTAATTACTTCATTTTTTATCCTTTTTTAAGTGTGCTGCAGCCCGCTTAACGTCGCAAACATATATTTGTGGCCTGCAAAATAAAAAGGTTGAGTATGGCTGGCCTAGCACATTCCTCATTTTTATTAAGAAGTTTTCTTTATGCTTTTATAGTATCACACCAGTTTATTCTATACTTTACTGTTGTATAAACTATTTTCATAGCTGTGCCCATTTAACGATTTAACAATAAAGTTCCTCTTGCAAATGGCAATATTAAGTTTTTTTTTTAAATGTTTTTTACACCTGGGTATTTTTTTTTTCTGTTGTCAGTTCCCATTGCCAACATTCTGTTATTTCCTGCTGCAAATTTTATTTTACGCTGATGTAGCTCTTTTTTTTATAATTTTCTCCTGTCAGTGTAAACAGCTGATAAAAATTAAGTTCATTCGTATAAATACACACGAGCGCACACCCGTACATTTTAATTACCAATATTGTTGAAAGAAAAAATAAAAAGGCCATTCATTTGATTTGATTTCTTTATATTTTCATTTTAAAAAAAAAAGCTTAGCTGGGGGGTCTCTCTATATTAATAAACAAACTTAAAATTTTTCAGTAGAAACCCAGAATTTTTGACACATAAAATATATAGATTCCCAAATGTCTTTATAAATTTTCATGCAGTTTCAATTAATAATTTCACAGGTATTCAATATTAAAAATGAAGTTAAAGTTTACTTTGTTTCTCTATTTATTGTATCGTATTACATTTTTTTTTTCAAATCCAAATTTTTTTTAGGTGCATTCATAATTATATAAATACATAGCACCTATAGTCGTCGTCTGGTCTGTCTATCCACATATAGCAGTGCAAAAACTACCCATCCGAATGGTTTGAAATTTAATTCATAGAATCGTTGGAGAATTTTGTCAAGTCATTTCAAATTTTATGAAAGTCAAATCAAAACTTAAAAGATATTAATATTTTATTCTATTAAATCCTATCATACGTAATCTATATAATAAATAATAAAAACGCAAGTTATGTGACTGAGGAAAAAAAATAGGGGCTGACCATTTCTTTTTTCATAGGCCAAGTGGCCATTTTTATTAAAAATTATTTTTTTGAATAAAATTGCATAAAAGTTACATTTTTAGAAAGATCGTTCAAAAAAATGGTTTGCTTGAGAGATGAGATGCATTTAAAAAATGTATTCTGAGATAACTTCAGTGAAAATTAGATTAACAGCTGAATATCTCAATCGATTAAAGTAAATAAAAAAAAGATTCATTCATCATTGAGTCATAGAAATATTAAACCATGGTGATAATTATTCGCAAAGCAAGATCTCCATTGTGAATTTTATAGCGCTGTCTGGTGTAAAAAAAAAAAAAAAAAAAAAAAAAAAAAAATCGCATCTGTAAAGGTGGCATACATAATAATAAAAAAAAAGGCATCCTCATTTCAATCATAGCAGATAATATAATTTATTTCACTGAAATAATAACAATTTTTTTACATTGTAAAACTATTTATAGCATGAAACGAACACACTTACGGCAGCCTATACTGGCAATAGCACGAGTCACAAATTATAGTAGCCTTATCATTCTGTTAAAATATAAAAGTGAATTATGATGTCACGAGTGCAGGATGTTTATTCAATTATCGACAAATAGCATATTATAGTCCATTTAGTTCTCGACAAATAGCATATTTTAGTCCACCTCGGTGAGGCATATCATTATATTTCATTATATTTGAAGTATTGTAACTTCATTGAAATTCAACGGAAATGATTTTTCAGTATCGTTTTCAGAAATGCGGAAGGACATTCCAAGTAAAGGCCCGTATGGTTTTAAAACACACTGTCAATTTCAAGGTCAATATTTCGTTCGATTAAAGGTTCGTTAAGAGAAACTGACCAGCGTAGCTTGCTAGTATAGTAATAATAGTACAGACAGGTCCTTTAAAGCAAAGTCCAATTGAAACAAGAATTTCATTACAAGGGTATTTTAGCATCGGGCCCAAAACTTGCAATTTCTCCATAGAAATAACATTACAATTGTTTTAATAGTAATTGAAAAAATAGCCCCATTGTTGCAACATTCATTCATTTTAACCCTATTGTTGCCCGCATCCATTATGACATCAGCATTGAGCAAAGCACACATTTGTGCTTTATAATATAAGTTGACTTGTTTGGTGAATTTTTATGAAAGCATGTTGTAAAAAACTTTTTTGTACATTTAATTTATTAAATGTTTTCCCTCTTAGGTTGAAAATGAAGAAAATATTCTTGTAGTTTTAAGGATTATCATTGAATTTCATAAAACATATAGGCCGCCATTTTGTCCTGAAGTAAGTATTTTTTGGTTATTTATTGATAGCTATATCACTTTGTTAGAAACTTTTTAACTGTTATACTTTTTTTTATTTTTTCTCTTATAGATAATCCAGTTTTTACAGTATGTAAAAAACATTTATAAAGAATTGCCTAACCATATGAATAAAATCTTTGAGCCTCGTCCAATGCCCAAGATTAAGGATCTCACGTTAGCTAGTCTAGAACCCATTTTAAATGAGACATACACAACTACTGTTGTGTATTCAGAGAGACGTGGACCTGATGGGAATAATACTCAAGTAAGTTTAGTTTTGTTGGTTTGCTTCACATATCTGGTATAATGCAGTGTGGGCACAAATTAGATGGGTAAAAAAAATGGTTTAGGATGTGCAGTTATTAAGAATGCACCTGATGTGAATTTTTTCAGAACACACAATATCAGCACAAAATTTTACCAGATATTCAGTATGGTGCTGTCCTCTAAAAAAAATCCAGAAAATACAATTTAATATAACAAAGCATACATTTTAGTCTACTCATGAAAAATACCATTGTTGTGATTGATCAATGATGCCTTTTTCTTCTAAGTATTTAAATTTGAATTTTTAATCATATAAATAAAATAAACTTGTACGGAGCTGTGTCCCACTTTATACTTTTTGTACCATTTATTTTTTCTTATCATTGTTGAGTATGACATAATGTGGTATTTTATTTTTGTGGCAACACTGATTTGAGAAAAAAAACCTTTCATTTCATTTATGAGAACAATGCTGATTTAATTTTTAATTAACTTCAATTTTTAATCAAAAAACATGTTTTAACGAAATGTGAGTGTTCTATGTCAGAAGCTGCTTCAAAAACCTATTTAATGATGTCTCATTCATGGTTATGTGTTTTGTAAATGCATAGAGAAAGGGATGTTGACAATAGAAAATAAAATATATGATTATTTATATTTTTATATATGATGTTTTACATATGATGTATTATAACAAGAACATTTTTAACCGATCTATCCTTGATAATAATTATTTTTTTATTTACACACAGAAAAACATTACATGTGCTGCATTTTGAAAGAGGCTTTGATTGTATTTTGCTATGTGTGCAAAAGTACACAGCGGCAATTCAATATAAATGTTGGCCAGTGACATCCTCTAATTTGCATGCGAATGTCTTTGGAAGCAGAAAATTCTCTTTATTTTCTTCTTGAAAGCACTGCACTTGAAGAAGTTTTAGGTTTTTCAACTGATCTTGACCTTCGTTTTCATTTAAGTTCTGCCTCGTTCGGTTATCATTCACTTTTCTTCAGTATTTTTGCATGGATTTGAAATAGTTTCAAGCAAGTAAGAGATTACAACATGGCTGACTCAAATGCATGAACTGACACTGAAATAAATATTTAACAAGAACTAAAATCATGTGTCAAGCATAGATTATGTACATTTTTCAACACATCCAAAATTAATTTACAAATCTTTATCGTTTAATAAGGTGAAAGATGATATCTAAGTAAACAATTTGGAAAACGCATAACATATTTAAAAACTCAATTTCAGAAATTACCAACAATATTCAGAAAAATATCAGAATTATTTTGTGCAGCCCTGTATATGATCTGTAGATTTGTATATATATACTACATAGCATGCTAAATTTTTATTCAGTTAGGAAACTCATAACACAGTTTAAAATTCACCCTTCTGGAATTTCCATCAGTAAACAGAAATATACTTGAAAACTAACTTGTATATGATCTATAGAATTTATACACACCAAGTAATAGACAAAAAAGGAGATAAATTTAAAATCACATTCAGCATCTGAAAACACACTTCCAGTAATTATTGTTATCAGACATTACCGAATTCTTTTGTGCGTCCCTGTAAATGAACGATGAATACTATATATGCAATATTCTATAGTAAGGCTCTTATAATGCACCTTAGTGATATAGTCAATTTCAATATGTTTGAAATAATGAAGCATTATTAAAATCAGACTTGTCAAGTTTCCTGATTTTCACATGTTTTCCCATACTCCTGATTTTCACATGTTTTCCCATACTCCTGATTTTTGACATATTTCTTCTGATTTCTCACTTTTTTCAATATTCTATTATTGTACCATCAAATGTACTAGGATTCAGGGATGAAAACTGCCATACAGGTACCTGTTCTTTAGTATGATTGATCAGTAGTATTTTATGTGATAAACTACACATAGATTCATTATAAATGATTAATTTTTAAGGCTTTTTGACTGTTACTCTGGATATGTTTTTAATTATCAATAATTTGTCCTGATTAACACTTATTTAAGACCTTCACTATATTTTATATGTTTATGGAGAAACAAAACGTGATATACTTCTTAATCTTCAATAATAACAAAGTCTTGTTTAAAATTAAACTTGTGCTAAACATGTTTATGTATAAAAATTAATAAGATTGCACTGAAAAATATCTCCTGATTTCTGAAATAAAATCTTCTGATTTTTGCATTTCAGAACTTGGCAAGTTTGTTAAAATAAACAGCAAACAATTTTTCTCCATAGACCGTAATGTAACAGAATTCTTTTGAATGTCCCTGTAAAGAAACTATAAGTGCTATGCCCACCCTATTCTATGGTACGCCTCTTGTAGTGCATCTCAGTGACATATATCCATTTCAATATGTTTGAAATTGTTTAACATCATTAAAATAAGCTGCAAAGGATTTTTTTTCATAGACTGTAATGTAACAGAATTCTTTTGAGTGTTCCTGTAAAAAAAACTAAGTGCTACACACTTTATTTTCAATACCGAACATGGCCATAGTAAGCTTCAATAGCATATATAGATTGCATAACAATCCAAATATTATTTACATGAGTTAGAACATGGACAGACAGACAAACCAAATTCATAACACTTTTCGACTATGTTGGAAAGTGTTAAAAAGAAAGATTTCGATAATTATCACTACTGCTATCTAGTGAAGTTAAAAATAATATAAAGCATTGATCCTTGAAGGTTTTGTCAGTATTGTACAAATAGACTCTGTTCTATAGGACTGCAAAGCAACTGGCACTTAGAAGTACCGTCAATAGATAAAAACGGTACTCCTGTGTTATAGCAGCCCCCACAATTACGATTATGCCAAGGTTGCAGCTATGATTTTGCCAAGATCATCGCAAAGCTTATATATGCATATGTATATTCCAAATACTCATATATGCACCATAAACTTCATTATATAAACATTATTTACACCTTATATGTCATATATACAATATATGTCTTTATACACATGTCATTATGTACGCATCATATATGACTATAACTTGGCCATATAGTCACAAAATGTTACATAGATCATATATTATAATGTCATCTATGCTTTATAATTTGGCAATAAATCTTAGTCGTTTGGCGATTTATTCTTGGGGGAGCCGCTATAACATGAAAATACCATAAAAAGTTAAGCGAACAGTTACAAATTTATGTATTTTTTTCCTTTGACAGTTGGCTATTACATTTAGTGTTTTAGATTTTGAAATTCAGTAATATTTAAATGCATGAATATTATGCTGAACCTGGGAATAATTCTTTTTTATTTCTTTACAGTATAATTTAATTCCTAGAGCTATCTTGTCTCTAAAAGCCCTTGCTGAGCTGCCTATTATTGTCGTCTTGATGTATCAGCTGTACAAAGTACATGTCCATAAGGATGTGGAAGAGTTTATTCCCTTAGTTATCACAACAATAACTCTTCAACCAACTCCACAACAAAGGTGATTTTTGCTGATTTTATTTACTTATATTTTAATATTTTAGAAAGCAATGCTGTAAAATTAATTTTTTGTCCGATTTTTAAGTATTCTAAAAGAATTCTGTTCTGTTCGAGATAATTGAAAATTCTATAAATGACTAAAATAAAAATAAAGTTTTATGCTTTGTGTTTTTTTATTTTAAAGAGCCGGCTTAGAATTAATTGTTTTTTGGAGAGAAGTCTGCTTACCAACATTTGTAAGTTATAGAGAATAGTAATGTCAGGGGTAGTACTTGTCCTGATATTCCTGAAAAAAATATAAATGTTCTGAAATGTCCTGAAATATGGTAGTCTGTCCTAATATTCTTGAAATTTTGCGAGTTTTGTGCTATATCAGCATTTGAAATCATCAAATAGATGGTAGGTGTACCTTTTTACTGATGCAAAACGATCACAAAAGTCAATTTTCTTCAATCTATCCATCGTTAAAAATAGTGATTTTCATCAATTTGCACAAAAAAAAAATCAATTTTTGGTGATCAGTTACCCAAGTCTGCAATTTTTATTGATTAGTCATTTAAAAAAGTTTGCTATTTTCGTCTCTCAGTCACGTCTTTCGTCTCTCAACTTTTACCTATCAGTTATAAAGAAGTAAATCTTTAGCAATTTTCGTCGATTAGTGAAGAAAAAAATAGAGATTTTCGTCCTTCAGTAATGCAATAATCGCAATTTTTTAGCAGCTTGGTCAAATTACTTTTCTTTTAAATGTATACTTTTATAACAAAAAATTGTTTATGTAGTGTACTATTTATGATAATAAAATGTATTGAAGAGGGAGTTAAGGGTTTTTTCGGTTAGTATGCCAAGCAAATGTGTCCTGAAATTGTCCTGAAATATTGAAAAAAGTATGTCCTGAAATATCATCTAGGGCTAGTACTACCCTTGTAATGTGTAAAAAATATATATATATAATTTTTATGGAAATCTGATTTATATATTTTTTCCACCATTAAAATATCATATAGCTACCAATAATTGTAGGTTTCCAAAGCAATTAACCCTCTAATTACTAACAGGATCATGTTTTTATGCTTTAATTAATAAAATTATAATTAGTAATTACAGAAATTATAGAAACAGCAAATTGGTAATTTCATTATTTAATGGTATATAATAACTTTATATCCATTAATATTTTGTACTAATTATATAAACTTACTAGCTGGTCTTCGCCCGTCCAGCTGGTCACTTCCTTGCGAGGTCCATGTGTGTAAAAGTGTTATTTTATTAAAAGAAATCGGATTTTTGGGCACCTTAATGTGTGAATATTAAATGAAATCTATTGCCAAACAGTTTGAGTTACTCAAGTAATAAAATAAGTCTGAATGAACAGATTGTTTTTAATTCAATTAGTAAATGTGCAAATGCAATGTAATATAGCACACTGTTCTTTTTCCCTTTTAATTGGTGTTAATTAGCCACCCACAGGGAGGCTTATTCTTTCAATCTCTATCATTTTTCATGTTTATGAAAAGTCACAGCAATCCATCGTTGCCACAGGTTAATCTCGGAAAATGAAACATTTGAAATTACTGAAAAAATTAATAGCTCAAAAAGTATTTGTCACAAAATTGTTAGACAAACTACGTTAGAAAGGAAAAAAATTGTTTTTTTTTTTCTTGATATAAATTTCAAATCGAATGATTATGCCGTTTTTCAAATAATGAATTTCAAAAATGACCAAACTTCACAATGAAGTACCATAACGAAACCTTCACACGTAAAAAAGATAATGATAACGGTAGTTGCTTTCGGTCGAGAATGGACCAAACGATGTTCGCATTTTACTATTTTAACCGTTTTTAACGAAATTCTGTAACTTTAGAAGACTTTTGAATAAGCAATAGAAATGCATAAAATCGTTACAAAAATGTTAAAATTACAAAAAAGGATAGATGCAAATTATCAGATATGAAAAATAAAAAATAAATTTGGTACTTTCGTGTTATAGCAGCCACCAAGCATGAAATATTTTTGTTTCTGTTTTCATTAATATATTGTAAATTTGGTACTTTCGTGTTATAGCGGCTTCCAAGGATGAACTGCCAAGCGGCCAAGATTTATCGCCAAATTATAAAGCATGTATGTCATTATAATAATATATGATATATATGTATATATAACATTTCTGTACGTATGTGGCCAAGTTATAGCCATATATGATGCCTATATTATGTATATATATGAAATGTGTATATGATGTATATGATGTATATAGGACATATAAAACATAAATAATATGTGTATAATGACGTATATGGCACATATAGGAGTGTTTGGAATATATATATGCGTATATAGGATGCCAATATAAGCTTTGCGATGATCTTGACGAAATCATAACTCCAACCTTGGCATAATCATGGGAAAGCTTCAGTAAGACCTTTTTGGTGCTCCTCTCAAATGTAAACCCCATGTAAATCCCTTCATGTAACGTATCAATCGATAGGTCTCGTCAAGCACTATGGTCTGGTCCTACTCTCCGCCTCTCACTCCCCCCTCCCTTAAGAAACATAGTTCTCTGTTTCAACTCTTTTTAAATTGTAGTTTTTCCCATCTTTCTCAGCCCCTTTAAGCCACACAGACGACGTAGGCCTCTTCTAAAGGATCCAACGAAGTTAAAATCGTCCAGGCCGACATTTCTAAGAGGGTCCCGAGGCCCTATCTCCCATAGGACCGGAGTTACGCCCCCCCCCACGGGGGAGACATTCAATGTGTCCAAACCCCGTCATGTACCATATCAAAAGTTTGATCTCATCAAGCACTTTTGTCTGGTTCTACTCTCCCCCTCCTTCTCTCTCGTCTCCTGTCAGGAACACTTTTCTTATCTATTTTTTTCAATTTCTCATATTTATTTTAGTTTTTTCCATTTTTCTCTGTTCCTATGGGCCGGACAGCTCCAAACTTTCACCAAAATTAGCTGTAAACCGCCTAAAGGTTATCCCCCCCCCCGTTTCTTTTGGCGCCCTCAGTTTTTATGTATCTCTCTTGGGGGGCCCGTCAGAGGGGCGAAAAGGGGATCCCTTTTAAAGTCCCATCTCTCAATTGCAAGTGAGGATTCATTTTAAATCGGGTCTCGTAGAGCACTTGTGTTTTGTATAGCTACCCCCTCCCCCCCACCGCTTTCCAAGATCCCGTCAATTAATGCTAACTCATCATTTGTTAAACAACTTCCCTTAGCTGTATCCATCATAAAAGCTGCTATCATAGAACTTTTCATTACCTTTTTTAGGTTATCTATTAAGTGCTAAAATGCCTTGAACCATTAAAAACAGTTTAAAGGGTGTCATTAAGCCAGCACATTTGTAAACAACAACTACCTCGCCACGTCTCAGCCCATTGGAGCCACATCTTTTTACTATTATATTTATTAAAAATACTTCTAGTCACCGAATCTTTTTAAAACTTGGTGTGTTCATGCCTAATATCTTCCACCAGCCTCACAAAAAATCTTAGAGCGCTAACTAAATTCTAAAGTGAAAAAGCTGGCTTATGCTAACATGTTTTTTTTTGTTTTTTTTTGACGAGTTAGACTTGGCTGAAAAAATCTCAATGATAAAAGCCGTGGGTGGCCAATCTATATTCTGTCGTAAGGTAGAATTTTTCCCGCTTGTTTTTTTTTTTTTTTTAAACCAAATATAAATAAACCTTAGTCCAGTTACAGGTGAAAGTTTGAAGCACATTCCTTTATTAATAGATTAGTTTGCCACAGTTTTTCACATTGTATTGTCATTGTTTATCTGCTGTTTGCTAAGGTGTCATATTGGTCCGTTAAAGCATACTTAATCCTGTAATCTTGAAAAACATTTTATTTCATCCTGTTCTGTAGATGAAAAGTCCAAAATTCTTCACACGTTCTTGGGAAAATAATTGCGAAATTCGTCAAGGATTGCAATGGAATGTGTAACTGGAAAGTGACCGCGCAGGGGTGGCGATCAATGACAATTTTTTAATCACCACTTTTACAACTTTTTAATCGCCACATGGCGAGTGGCGACTGCTAATTTTCACCTATACACCTCAGTGATTCTTTTTTAACACAATTGCTCAGTACTCGGCTAAGTAGTAAATGGCTGAGTACTCGGCTATTCGATCAAAGTACTATTCAGTGCACCACTACTGTGTGGCTCAGATTAGAAAAACAATGAGTAGGTTTCCTGTTTTTGAAGGTTCTAAAGCTTGTAGGGAGGGAACTTCGTCTGTAGGAGTGGAAGGACAAAAGACTGCAGTAATTCTCAGAATAACTGATTGAACGGGAAAAAATTGGCAAGAAAATGTTGGACTTCCCTAAAATAAAGTTGATTGACCTGTTACCCTGGCAACTGGACTGAGCCGAGACCGTTTTCAGTCTTCTTATCTTGGCCACTCAGTAGTTTGTTGGGTAAATTCCCTTGCTTTTGAAAAAAAAAAAAGATTGCATCCATCTCAGTACTACATAAATTAAAGATTGTCCATATTTATAAAAATAAATGCATGCAAAAGAAAAAAACACTGCATCATGCAATAAAAAAAAAATGAAAAATGTTCTGGAACATCAACGAAAATGCAATTTGACGGTAGCACAAACATGTGATGTTTCTTTAGAATCGCAAACCATTTGAGATCTTAGAACCTAACTTGGTGATATATCTCTGTCACTTGGCAATTTATCCTTGGGGGCCACTACAACGAAGTACCGATTTTATTTACCATAAATGGTTAATAAGAAAGTAAACAAGTATGGCTATTTCTTTAACCAAAATATTTATATATTTTTAAAAATTTTGTTACCTGTTTTCAAAACAGTTTTATGGTGATATTTATTTATATATGTAGTATGAAATGAAATGTTTCTTTTTCAGGAGCAATCCTAATTTCAACAAAGAAGTTTTTGTGGACTTCATGGCTGCTCAGATCAAAACTCTTTCCTTCCTTGCATACATCGTTAGAATCTATCAGGTAATGTTCATTTATCTGAAGTGTGATGTATAGTAAAATGATTTATATTAAGTATCTGTTGTATTATTTTCTACTGTATACTTGTCAACTTTTATACTTTAGGTGTAAAATTTACACATTTTGACCATTTTTTACACTTTTACGCTCATGATACTCATTGTCACACATCTTTGCAAAGTTTCTCTCAAACTCTATTTTTCTTTACTTAAATTGTGAATTACTTTCTAATTGCTTTTAATAATAATTAGGGACACACCGAATAGTGATTTTGGCCGAATACCAAATATTCGGCCCACAGGTGAACCGAATACCGAATATTCAACTAGCCAAATAGTAACCATTTGGCCGAATACTGAATAGTAACTATTCGGCTGAATGCAGAGTATTCAGCTAGCCGAATACTCCTTTTAGCAGAGTTAAGTTTTTAAAAGTTAAATTTTAAAATAATTTTACATCATATTTAACACAAAGACAATTTTGATGAACAAAACCTTTTTACAATTAAACTTTACAAAAAAAAAAAAAAGCTATCCTTTGAACTGTTATTTAAGAAGGATAGTCTCTAAACCTTTTTTAAAAAATTAACTCCATGGTTTCTTCTGTGAAGTAAAAGAAATGAATAACATTTTCTTATATTCTAATATCTTGATATTCGGCCAAACCGAATAGTTTGGTAGTTGGCCTAACCTAATATTCGGTAGTATCGCCGAATAGGCCGAACACATACTGAATATTTGGTGCATCCCTAATAATAATTGCTGAGTGTAAGGTGATATTTAGCATTGTTTAAAGATTGAATTCATTGTCAAAATATAACATAGGAAGTCTTTTAATTTGCATTGCATATAAAATAAAGTTGTATTTTGAGTCTGTTTTTGCTCAGACTTTCTTTAAAAAACAAAACATGAAAAAAAGACTGCATATCTCTTTGAAATCACCTTCTTAATGAGTGCAATAGTGTTTTGCATATTTTACTCATTTCATGACATAAATGTAGTCAATACAATAGATGAAATGTTGACTTTTTTTTGTGTGTTTTTCAAATCAAAATATCTTTATAATGCTCACCACCAATGTATTATTTAACAATATTAATCTTATTTGTTTAAAAACAGAAGCCTTTATATATTACCTTAAAATAAAAAATGGGTTATGTGAGCCATATGTTCACATGAAAAAAAAAAAAAAATCTTTACTCATTATTTTGCACTTTGCCATTTTCAAAAGTTGGTAGGTATCCAACTTATGCAACTTGGCAGACTGATTATATATGTATATTATACCCATGAACCTAGAAGAGATGGACCGGACTCCAACGTTACAGATATAGTCCTCTTTCAACATCGACAAACGTCGAACGAAACTATCGCTGCGGGGCGCAGCGCCATCTACTGAGTTTTTGCTGATAAAATTAACATTATCAAATTAATCATTTTAAAAGTAAAATAAATGCATGAATTTGAGAAGAAAAACATATTTTAGACTTTCGTGAAATTTATATTCGAAGAAACTATTTAGCTTATGCTTCCTTTTACTTCCAGAACAATGAATTATGACTTTTATTATTATTATTATTATTATTATTATTTATTTTTATTTTTATTTTATTTTTCTGCAAGAAAATTTTTAGATAAAGTCAAATTGTTTACTTCAACATTTTTATTGAGTAAACAATTAAAACAATTAAAAATGTAAGAATTTTAAACATAAAAACCGAAATAATTTAAAATTAGTAAAGTAAAGTAGGTTATATTCAACACAAACTTTTTAGCATGAAGTCTGTTTTGTAAGTTTTAAATGTGAATTATCATCTAACATTAATTTCTTTCTAAAAGATAAGATAAAATATATTTACTATCTTTATCAATTATAGTTTCTCATGTAACATAAGATTTATTTGAATTTATTTATTTATTTATTTATTTTTTTAGATGATGAAAGTTATACTTTCTACTCAAAATATTTCCTAAAATACCTGTATAAAACAAACTTGAATTATTTCCGTACTTTTCTGGGTTTTTTTTTCTCCCCTCCCAATCTTAAAAATAGATATAATAATTCCAATCTTTTAAATGCATAATACTAACTTGCAGCTTTTTATAACTAATATTAAGAGTTACTGTTGCATTATAGTGTAAATAATAAAATTCACAACCCGGAGCAAAACAATTTCTGGCCATAATGTGTTTAAGAGCTCTTTAAATTAATTATAATTAGAAAAAATTGTAACTTCCCCTATGCTTTGCATGTAAATCTGCTATCGCTGCGCCCTCTGATGGCTTATAGATCAACTAAATTTCAAGGACTACTTTTCAAGCTAAATCCCCATTATGGATTCCGGTCCATGTATCTAGGTTCATGATTATACCATATCTTTCTACACTTTAATGATTTTTTTTTCTTTTTTTTAACACCTTATCTTTTCACGCTTTAATGATTTTTTTTTTTTTTTTTTTTTTAAATCTGTAATTTGTATAAAAGTTGCAAAATGACCTGTTGCTTTATTTAATTTTTCCTAGGGGGGGAAATCATTTTGTTAGGAGAAAAATGGTTCTAATACATGGTATTGGTGCAGATTCATGGTCGCCAGTCGCCACGTGGTGACTAAATTTTTTTTTGCTGTGGCCACTAACTTTCAGTGTTTAAGTTGCCATGTGATTTAAAAGTGATCAATTTCTGGTATTCCCAGTCACCATCGTGAAATCTAGATTTTTTTTAAAGATTAAGACCAAAACACATAACAAACTTTATTAATATATTTTAATAACATTTCAGAATTATCTGTTTAACACAGCAAACTATTAAATATATTCAAATAATAATGTTATTCGTAACAGTTTGAGTCTGATAATTTTACCCAGTCTTCATTAAAAATTTTTTTTTTTTTCCCTTATAGAAAAACAAATGTTTGAAATGGTTTGATTTTTATAGTGCAAAATAATCTCACAAATTCAGATTTTCTTTTATATGTACTTTTGTATGGCAAAATCAAAATAAGAAATACTAGATGGAACCCGTCAAAACTTGACGGCAAACAACTTGATAGTACCATAAAAATAAAATTCACAGCTGTTTTAAAAAGTTTGAAATTTTTGTAGAATAATTCGAATAAAATAAGAAAAATTATTCTGTCCACAGCAAGGATCGATCACACATGATAATCGAAATTGAGAAGAAACACGCCTTATACTATTCGACCAACGTTTCCGCATTTCAGTGTGTTCTAAAACTGATTAGGTTCTAGATTTAAGTTTACGCATGCGTATTGGGCACGATTTTATGTGGATTTGACAAAAAAAGTATTTTCTTTTAAATATACAGATTGTTTTTCTAATATTCCCCGCTATCATGATTGCTTAGCTTATACAATTTTTTTTTATTAATCGTATCTTGCCATGTGATTTAAAAGTGCCTGAAATCTTCTGACTGTACATGATTTAAGATTTATATTACACTTAATTAATATTCAAATTTTGTTTACATGTGTGTATATTAAATAAATTACTTTTCACTTGGAATTACTGAGTTTTTTGTTTAGCTTTTTACCCCATATAAACACTATTGTTTTTTATGCTCTTGTTTCACAATTGTGGCCACTGGATTTTTTGGGTTTAGGAGCCACTTGCTCCTTCCAAATTTTGGGAATCTGCACCTATATTACAGGAGTGTAAGAAAGTTAGGCTAATAGGGCTCAAGTCATTCCTATTTAAATAAAAACAATATTTATGTCACATGAGTTGTTCCACCAGCTATAATTTTTTGTTCTCAATGTTTGATAATTTGCCACAGGGGGGGGGGGGGAGGGGAGGGGGGGGGGGCAGGACATTTATACATAAAGAGATACTATAAAAATTTATTACATTTCAAACTATTAAATCTGCAGTTCAGGGGCTTCAAATGTTGGCTCTACAAGATAATTTTTATTTTCAACCCATTTTATTTAATACAGTACAAAGTCTCTAATCCAGATACTTGAAATTCCGAATTCTCCAACCTCCGGGCCAGGTATTTTGCTAACAGTGTTTTTAATTAACTAGCCTGTCACTTTTTTTGTAGTTTTTTCAGATTTAGTCTCTTTTCTTGCTTTTTTTCCCCAGTCATCCCTTACTCGTGGTGCAAGATCTGCCGTTTTTTCTTAACACAGTACAACAGTGCAAAAAGAAAGATGACATATTCTTAAATTTCATGCTTTTATGTTTTAAACCCCATGATACCAATGTTAACCCTTTCAAAAAAAGAATTATGAAACTTCAAATTAGTTTTTAGCTTTTTACAAACTTCGCATCTGCCATACTAAACAAAATATGGAAAAACTGAGTAAACCAAATTAAACATTTGCTCTTCAAAACGCTGCGTTCATTTAAAAAGTATATTTATATTATCCTTTGAAAAAATTGACTTTCCGTACTGTGTGTCACGATTTTCACAATCTTTCAAAATCTAAACCTGTGTTTCTAATAAAGCTACAAAAAAACTAAAAATACCAGACAATATCTATGTTAATTTTCATTTCAAAATCTGCAATCCGTTTTGAAGAACATATTAACTCTTTGATAAAAATTAGTTTCTGAAAGTCATGCAAATTTAGTTTTTTTGTGCCATGTTTAACAATCAGCATCTTCAAAATATAAGCAAACCACAGATACCAAATCATATTTTTTTTTTTTTCAAATATTTCCTTTTGGTTTAAAAAAAATATCAAAATTAACCCTTTCAAAAATATTAGTTTCTGAAAGTCACTTTCACGAATTATGTATTTTTGGCAATGTTTAATAATCTGGCCCTGGAATTTTTAATTGAAAAAAAAACACATCCTTAACAAGCGTACATTCAGCTTTTAAAAGTCTCCTTCAGTTAAAAAAAAATACTAATGTTAACCCTTTGAAAAAGATTAATTTCCAAAATCACTTTTGCCAAATTAATTTTTTTTTTCCCATAAGGAACAGTTGCATATGCTTATTTACATTTATAATGTAAACTTATTTTTGTACTATTGCTCGAAAAATTTAATACCCCAAACTAGTCTTTTAACTTTTGTTCCAGTAAAGTTTTGGCTTAAATATAATAACATTTAGGAGTAGAAATAATCAGTTTGAAAATAAATTCCTGTAGGATTTCTGTGTGTGGAAAAAAAAAGGGTTAGAAGAAAAACACTGCTTTTTAGAACTAAATATCAATATTTTAGTATGAAAATTATTCACAGCTTCTGTAATATTATATTTATAACTCATAGAAATTTCAAAGTATTTGGACAATAAAAACTATTTGTTTTTAACATTAAATGGCCTGTTGTAAAAGAGAAGAAAAGAATTTAGCTGCCGAGGGCAGTGTGGCCCCCATTATTAAGTTTATGTGGAAAGATTTTCATTTAAATATATAATTTCATTCAACACTGATTTTAAGTACATTTAAAGCCTGGGCTATGTTGGTTTTTTGTGTAAAAATATAAAATCAAAACAGACCAGAACATGCATAGCACCGGAACATGCATAGCATACACCTAGTGTATGCTATCGAAGGGCCCTGACTCTAATTTTGTTTGGATAGATTTTCACTTGAATGGAAAAAATCATACAAAATTGAGGGTGCACACTGTAAAGATGAATTAACTTCACATATTCCACTTCTAATTAATTTTCACCTCCCTCCTCCACCTAAAATAACTATTTTCAAAATTTCTACCCTAAATGTATTTTATTTACTACACTATAAAAGTATCTATTCCCTGCCTTTTTCCATTTTATTAAAACTCCTTTTTAATTCATTTGTATTTTGCTCTATGTTCCTCTAAAAAAAAAAAATAATAATAATAAAAACAAGAGGGGGAAATTCTGCTATAAGGCCGAATATAGATTGCTACACACGGCTTTTATTTAAAAAAATAAATAAACTAGCTGTAACTCAGAATAAAAACGCAATGACAACAAACAATTTTTAAATATCTAAATAACAAATAAAAATTCCCCTGTTAAAGTGTTGAGTTGTTCAATAACCATTCGATTTAGAAAAATATTTTTCTACCACTGAGCAATTTTTTTTAATGAAATTTAATTCATGTTGCTATGGCAGCAGACGATAAAACAATATCTTTGGAATAAGGGAATAAATAGAAGAAAAAATTTTGTTGATGTTTGTGATAAAATGTCTTTCTTTATTTTTTAAAAATGTATATACATAATTCACTTTTATATTTTAACAGACTAATAAGTTTACTATAATTCGTTACTCATGCTATGGCCAGTATACACGATACACGTCGAGCCACAATGCCTTTATCATTATCTTTTTACGCGTAAAAGTTTCGCTACGGTACTCCATTGTGAAGTTTTGTAATTTTTGAAATCTAATATTTGAAAAACGACATAATCATTAGATTTGAAATTTATATCAAGAAAAATACAATTTTTTACCATTCTAACGCAGTTTGTAAAACAATTTTGTGACAAATACTTTTCGAGTTATTAATTTTTTAAGTAACTTCAAATGTTTCATTTTCCGAGATTAATCTGTGGCAACGATGGATTGCTGTGACTTTTCATAAACATGAAAAATGATAGAGATTGAAAGAATAAGCCACCCTGTGTGTGGCTAATAAACATCCCCCGACATTTTATGTAAACTGATGCTGGTACAAGAACCCTTGGTCAACAACTTCATAATAAAGAAGATATTTCTCAAAAGGATCAATTTTTAGGATCCTGTCTTTTTTTCCAATCTGTCTTTGTTTGGATTTTAACAATTAACTTTTGATGCAGCTCAGCTAACGAGAAACTGTACGTGAATGAAAAAGAAATCACCATATACACTACTAAAAGCAGTGGGGTCCCCAACGTTAGTATTGTTTAGAAAGATTTTAGTTTAAATATATGAAATCATTCAACATTGATTTTAGGTATATTTAAGGTTATTATCATAGGCCTGGGTAATGCCGGGTGAGTCAGCTGGTAATATAAAAATCTTTAATTAGGTAGATTTCATAAGAAATACTACCTATTACATTCTCCCCTATGTTGAAATTTCTGGAAAATTTTTGCTGATCTACGCCGATTATGATTCCCAAAACCCAAAACCACCCCCAGTTCAAAACTTTATCTATCTATATCACTTTTTTATGGACATCAATAATTCTGCACAAATCGCTTCCAAACTGATACATAAAATCTCGCTCAAGTTCATTAATGGGCAAAATCGAACGAAAGGGAGGGAGGGGGGGGGGGGGAGCTTTTGTGAAAACAGAAAATTAAACCATAACTTTTTAATTATATGTATAAAACATCCGTTTAAAGTTATTATTACTTCTAGGAAACGGGCCAAAAATTTATTTGACAGGTTTTTGATGATATTAAAATTGGCCTCAAGGGGGGGGGATAGTGGTTTAAGAAGAAAAAAAAAATCATAACTTCGGCAATTCACAAGATATCAAATCCACTTAAATTTGTTATAAATCCTCTTAATATTATTTACAACTTTTATACTGACAAGTTTTTTATAGGACCAACCCTTACAGCAAAAAAAAAAAAAAAAAATAATAATAATAAAATAAAAACAAAAAAATCTCTGCCAGCTTTACCTACAGACACAGGTAGATTTTGAAGTGGGCGGTCCCAACTGCCGCATCATGGCAAAAAGGTAATTTTTTCTGCAATTTCCAATAAACAGATACCTCACGGTCTGCATCTTCAGAATCTACCTGTGCCTGTAGACCGAGCCATCAGGAATATTTTTTAACTAGGATATTGGATATACCATATTTTTAAAAATTACCCTTGAATTACTTTTGTCTATATCATTGCTACCCACTCTACACATTATTTTTTACAAGCTGATTTTCTACTGCATGTACAAACTCAGAGGAGTGGTACAGCTCACTAAAACAAACATTTTTGTATAGGAAAGCTTTGTCATAATCCACTAGTTCAGTCATACATACAGGGTGTCTCACTGAGATTTGAACTCCAGGTTTCATTCATAGCTTTAACAATAATGAAAATATATTACCAAAATTTTCAACAAGCATACTTTGCTTTCTATGAAGTGTGATAATATTCCAAGAATTGCTTGCAATGGCTGCTATCTGCGTGCAAGCAACACTGACATAAACTCTTCTTAATTTGGAATGCAGCTCCCAGTACATATATGAAGCACTGACTTAAATACAGTTGACTTCCTGTGATATCTATTGCATTTCAGATGAAGTATAGTAAGTCAAATATGTTGGTAAAATATCTTCATTGCGAAAAAGTTATGAATAAAAACTTTGATTTTACTTGCAGTGAGACACCCTGTATTTATGACTGAATAAGTGGATTACAACCCAGCTTTTCTGTAGAAAAAAATCTTTGTTTTAGGCAGCTGTACAACCCTTGAAAAATCATCCAATATATATTTGATGCATTTGTCCTTGCTTAGTAAATGTTTATTTTTGCTTGTAGCATCTACATGTTTTACTACAGTCTTAAAATTTATTTGATTGGTTTATTTACAAAAATATCTGATGATTGAGCTAGCATATATCGTACGGCCTTGCTATGCCCAATTCTTTTTCTTTTGGTTTGTGTTAGTTATGATAAGTTTATGTTCTTTATTTTTGTTCATGCTGATATCTTGTAAAAGTTTCTTTGCAACTAAAGAAACTTTATATTATTCTAATTTCTAAAATCTTTGTTTCAGAATGTAGTCAATGAGCATTCTACTCAGTTGGCTAAAGGTATGATTGGACTCCTTTGCCTCTGCCCTCAAGAAGTGGCTCATCTTCGTAAAGAACTTCTCATTGCTGCCCGACATATTTTAGCCACAGAACTTAGAGAAAGTGAGTTTTTATTGCATATTTAATACATTTTGATTTTAGTGTGGTCAAATCCAGTGGTTCCCAACCTTTTCTACATTGCACCTCCTCAACCAAGGAAAAGTTACAGTGACACATCCCACACCCTCCTCTGCATACATTTAGGTGTTTATTGTTTAACAATCAATAGTTATTCACCTTTTCTGTTTTTTTTTTCTTTTTAAAATAGTGATACTGTTAGGTCCTGGTTCAGCAAAAGGGAATTTCGGGTTGAATCCATCACCTGTGACGCTCAAACTCAGTTCAGGCAATGCAAATGCTCCAATTTTGGAATGCCAACCTGAGTTAGAAAAATCGGTGTTTCAATTCTGTGAAGACCAAACTCAGTTTATCTAATGCATAATATGTGATTTACCAATTTCCCAATAGATGGCGATACTTTCCCGCAAAAAGTTCAGCAGTTTCGTGCCATTTGGTGGATTTTTGTAATGTTAACAGTTATTTTGTTTAAAATTTTGTTTTTTAAAAAAATAATCTATTTCTAACATTTTGATGATAATAATGAATAAAATTAAAGAGAATTTTTTTTCTCCATTTTTGGCACGTTTTTCACAAATATATTCCACAGGACCACAGGCAAGGGGTTAAAACCCCTTCTGGAGTATTTAAAATCTTATAAGATGCAAACAAAACCCTTTGTGTTAAGATAAAAATGTGTAAAAAGTAAAGAAAAGCATAAACAGCCTAAAATTTTTACCAGTCAACCGTTTCAAGGCTTCATAATAAAAATTTCTATTTCAAAGCAAAATTAATACAAGAAAAAGTTAGGAGCAATAGCAGCTAAATAGTACATATGTTACTGCTACTGCTCTTTCTTTCTCTCTTCTTTTTTCTCTGAAGATTGAAAATGTTATTTTATGAAACCTTTAAAAACATAAACGTTAAATTTATTATAGTAGTTTAGTTTGTGCTTTGCATTATGCCTGTTTTTATGCATAACATATTGTTGTGAGCTCGGGGTTCGAAAGGACTGATGCCAATATATAAGAACAATCAAAAGGCTTTATTCACTATAAACAGTGCAATACCATCACAAATATCTTCTGAAAATTACAAGATATTCAGTAATCTTCAAATCCAATAAAAGCGCAGCAAAATTTCACACAGAAACAATGTGTTCAATACGACGTATCAACGACAAAATCAATCTGAGTAACACAGTTCTCAATGCAAAGCCTCTCGTATGAATTCAATCGCAGTTGACAGACAATTAACTGAACTGAACTGGTCGGAGGCCCTTATATAGGCTTTAAAGATAACTGTAGAATTTTCCAGAGCTTTCAGATGCTAGAAATTACCAGAAAGTGCTTCAACTCTCGATAGAGTACCCCAAACGAGAAAGGATCTCAATGTACAGGTATAAAGGGGGGTTGCACAAAAAGTCGCCAAATCCGTCGCCAACTTGCCGACATTTGGCGATATGTCACCAAATTTGGCAACAAAAATAAGTTGCCAAAACCATCGCCAACTTGGCGATAAACCCATTCCTTGGCGATTTTCCAATAGAACTCCATTATAAAACCGATGCTGTAAGGTTGTTTTTCTTGCAAAGCACCTGAGGCCTTTAGCATTGAGTTACATGATGCTCAATAGGAAATACATTAATAATACTGCAATTTTCACAATAATAAAATAAAATAAATTAAAAAGAATGAAATATTTACAAAATTCATAACATTGCCCCCCTCTCAAGGACTGCACGTCCCGGGCAGTTCAACCTTTGATCGGAAAGCAAACCCGTTACCAACAAATGCTATACTATTCAAAGCACTTAAAGCAAACATGGAAAATAACAATTAAACACATTCATAATGCTGAATTATACAAAATATGCACTTATTTTAAAAAAAAATTAAATTAAATTAAAGCATAGACATCATTACATACAAGTATTTAAATAATAATAACATTAATAATGATAATGCTAAGCAAAAGAAATTTTTACATTAACTTATATACAAGACCATGGTCATACTAATTTACATTATTTACATTACACTATTTACAATCAATGAACTAAGTACTATGGCGATAGTATGGAGCCAGCCTGTCGTAATGAACGACTCTAGGCTTCGAACTTGGTGACTTTCGGATCCGAATTACGACATCGTTCAGTCTGTTTAGGACTGTATAAGGACCGTCCCAGTGCGATTGCAGTTTGGGAGAAAATCCTTTACGTCGAGTCGGATTATAAAACCAAACCTTGTCACCTTCTTTGAATTGATGTTCCGTGGCTTTCGTGTCGTACCTGGTCTTCATCTTCTCCGTCTGTATATTGATCCGCTCTCGAGCCAAGTTGTGGACGTCTTCAAATCGTGCCTGGAGATTCTGCACGTATCCCTCTGGCGATGAAGGCGCATCTGGAGGGCGACCAAAAATCAGATCACAAGTAGACAAAGATCACGACCGAAAAGCATCTGAGACGGGGAATAGCCGGTTGTTTCATGGACGGCACTGCGATAGGCGAGAAGAAACAAGGGAAGTTTTTGGTCCCAGTCTTGTTGGTTTCTTGAGACTAGCAGTGAGAGATTGTTGAGGATGGTATGATTAAATCTCTCAACCATGCCATCCGACTGTGGATGTAAAGGCGTCGTCCTAGTTTTTTCCATTCCGAGAAGTTGACAGAGACCCTCAATCACAGCAGATATGAAATTTCTCCCTTGGTCAGAATGCATTTGAAGGGGAACTCCATACCTTGATATCCACTGGTGTACCAAGGCATCCGCAACCGTAGAAGCTTCTTGATCAGGGATGGCATAAACTTCAGGCCATTTCGTGAAATAGTCCATGACAACAAGGAGGTATTTGTTGCCATCAGCACTTCTTGGCAGAGGACCTAGGATGTCAAGGGCGATGCATTTAAAAGGTGCTCCTACATTGTAGAGATGTAGTCTTCCTCGGCTACGTTTCTTTGGTCCTTTCCGAGCTGCACATGCATCGCAAGATTTGCATCATTGTTAGACGTCAACTCTCGCTTTTCCCCAGAAGAAGCGCTCTCGGACTCTGTGTAATGTTTTCATGACTCCAAAATGGCCACCAGTGGGACTGCCATGTAATTCTTCGAGGACCTCTGGGATTCGAGATCGAGGAAGTACCAACTGCCACCGAGATGTTTTCCCATCTTCCGATTCGAATTTTCGGAACAGGACACCATTCTTGACGTGGAGGGAGTTCCAAAGAGCCCAATATTGCTTCGTCGTAGGACTGTAAGTCGAGATGTCTTTCCAACTGGGCTTCGTGCTAGAAGATTCTAATAACTCAAAGATTGGTTTGATGTCAGAGTCTGCCATTTGATCTTCTCGAATCTTCTCATCACTCCAGGGATCTGGTGGCGTTGATAGTGAAGTCTTCGTCTGACGTATGAAATGTTCAGGATTATACTTGTTCTCCGCTCTGGAACAATAGCGACAACTTTCGGGACACAGTCTTCTTGATAAGGCATCAGCATTTCCATGCGATGAGCCTTTACGATGCCTGATGTCAAAGTCGTATTCCTGGAGTCGTTGTATCCATCTGGCTACTTGGCCCTCTGGGTTCTTAAAATTCATCAGCCATGTTAGGGATGCGTGATCAGTATGAAGGAGAAATTTCCTGCCATAGAGATAATGATGGAAGTGTTCTATGGCTTTCACTATAGCTAATAACTCCTTACGAGTGACGCAATAATTCCGCTCTGGTTTCGATAAACATTTGCTCCAGTATGCTACGACTCGTTCTTGGCCATCTATTTCTTCAGAAAGTACAGCGCCGACACTTTCGTGACTGGCATCCGTGTCCACAATGAATTGTTTGTCGGGGTCTGGATAGGTAAGGACTGGAGAGGATGTGAGAGCTTCTTTCAGCCGCTGGAAGGAATTGTCGCATTCTTGTGTCCATAAAAACTTCCGCTTGCTTTCAGTAAGCCTATGCAATGGTCTTGCGATGTTGGAGAACCCCTGGACAAACTTTCTGTAATAAGTGCATAGTCCCAGGAAGCTTCGCAACTGATGGACATTTACCGGACGCTTCCAGTTCTTTACTGCGGACACTTTTTCAGGATCTGTTCGAACACCTTCAGCTGAGATGACGTGTCCTAAATAATTTACTTCCCTTTGGAAGAACTTGCGTTTCAAAGGGTTCAGCTTTAAATTCTCCGCTCTTAGCTTCGTTAACACTCTTCGAATATTTTCTAGATGTTCTTCAAACGTGCGGCCACCAATGATGACGTCATCTAGGTAGATGAGACAATCTTCAAAAGTCAGGCCTTTTAACACTGTCTCCATGAGGCGCTCGAACGTTGCTGGGGCATTGCAGAGCCCGAACGGCATAACTTTAAATTGCCAAAGTCCTTGTCCAGTAGTAAATGCGGTCTTCTCTTTGTCATCAGGATGGATCTCTACTTGCCAATATCCACTCTTCAAATCCAGTGTGGAAAACCATTTATGTCCTGAAAGAGTATCTAGCGTGTCGTCTATTCTTGGTAGAGGATAGCTGTCCTTCTTCGTGATGTCGTTAAGTTTACGATAATCCACACAAAATCTTGTGGAGCCATCTTTCTTTCGGACCAACATGATGGGAGAGGCCCACGGACTTGATGACGGTTCGATGATGTCACTATCCTGCATCTGTTGTAAGAGCTTAGACACCTCTTCTTGTTTAGCAAACGGCAAACGTCTGGGATGCTGTTTAATCGGTGGATGGCCGGCAGTATCAATTCTATGCCGTGTCAGTGAAGTGTGACCAATATCACTCTCGTTTTGAGAAAACACATCCTTAAATTCCTGGAACAGTCTTTCTGCGGCATGTCTCTGTTCAGGAGATAAATTTTCATTTCGTCCAATTTCAGGTGTTAAACTTGTAAGCGGCTCCGACAACATCAAGCTCGGGTCTTTGCATACACACAGGTTGCAAGCACTTCACCCTTCTGGATAATTCTAGACTTTTCACTTACGTTTGCAATTCTCACGGGTATCGCATCTCTCGACAGATCTACCAGCGCTGATGCTATTAGCACTCCCTTTGGGCTCTTCTCAGGATATCCAGTCAAGCCATACTGGAAAATTCTTTCGTTTCCAGTTACTCCAGGTATCATCATTTCGGTTCGAGGAGGGATGGTAACATCTGCCTTGGCTGTGATCCGTTGAATGGACCCGGACTCATTTCGAAGTTTGAAAATAGTGACATCTTCTTGAGCAGAGCGTAACTCATTATTCTTAAAATCCAGTGTAAATCCATGCTCTTTTAAAAAGTCCAGTCCGAGTATGAAAGGGTCTGAAATATCGGCCACATAGACTGTATGGTGGTAAACGGCGTTCCCAAACTTTATTTTCAGTGTCATTCTTCCATGTATATCGATCTTATCTCCGGTCACAGTTTGAAGAATAACACGCGGCAGGGTCCAGAAGAGTTTTTCTTTCAGCCGCTGAGCTAGATCTTTCCGAATGATGGTCACATTGGCTCCTGTATCGATGATCATATTACAGGGCAAATTATTCACGCTTCCGACTAGAAAAACTCCGTTCTCGCCGCAACTTCTTGCAGAAATTTCACATACTTGAAAATGGGGCTTCTCAAAATCTGGCAACTTCCGCCCCGCAAGATGGCCATTAATCAGTTTTCCTGCTCCTCCGTTAGCGGGTGAGATATTACCTACGGTGCTGGGTCGTCTTGGGCAGTCGATTTGGATATGGCCTTCTCCACCGCATTTCCAGCACTTGATCTTCTTGTAAGGTTTGTTGGCCATGAAGGAGTTTATCTGTCTCATTATGTCCTTCATCTGCTGCTGTAAGCGCTCCGCAGCTCTATCCGACGTCTCGGGCAGGTTGGCTGCTCGCACAAAGTGTCGATCTTTCCTAGTAGCTTGCTGGGCTGCCTCGAATTTCAGAGCGTAAACCAAAGCCCCTTTTAAATCATTGAGATCTGCAATCCGGAGTGCTGTCTGGATCTCAGGGTCACGCACACCATCGATGAAATGTTGCAGAGCTAAACTTTCTCTAGTTTCAGTCGGTCAGTCTGGATAAGCAAGATGGGAAAGTCTCTCGACATCCGTAGCAAGCTCTTGCAGGGATTCAGTGGATTTCTGCTGTCGAGATTTGAGCTGGAGTCTGCTATATTCCTTCATGCATTTCTCGCCAAAACGCAATTCTAAGGCACTGATGAGCGTTTCAAAATCTAGCGGTTCATTTGCAGGCAAAGTCTGTAGGACGTCGGCAGCATCAGCTCGTAGAGAAGCAGCTAACTGGCAAGCCTTGGTCTGGGAATCCCATCCATTGGCGTCCGCTACGATCCCAAATTGTGTCTTGAAAACTGGCCAGGAGGATTTGCCGTCATAGGTCGAGAGTTTAATAAAGGCCCGAGGAAGCATATCTGGATACTTGAAATCTTCGGAAAAGTTTACGGCAGTTATCTTCTGTTTCTTGACTTTTTTCAAATCTTTTTTTACATTCTCTATGCTTTCTTCAACGGTCTTGGCGATCTTTTGAACCTTTTCTTCTACTCTTTCTTCTACGGTTTTGGCTGTCATTTGAACTTCTTCTATGGTTTTGGCTGTCATTTGAACATTTTCTTCTATTTCTTGAAACCTTCCTTCAAATTTATTTTCCACGGAGTCAATTCTTTCATTTAAAGATGTTATTTTATCCTCTATCAGATCTTTCAACTCACCAAGGTTGGTTGACATATCCTTTTTTATTTCTTCCGACATTTCCATCATTTCAGCCTGGTTCCCTGTCATTTTCTCATCCATCGCTGACATCTCCTGCTTCATCTCAGCCTGGTTCGCAGTCATTTTCTCATCCATCGCTGACATATCTTTCTTCATTTCTTCTTTCAACTCGCCAAGGTTCGCAGCTAATTTCTCCAATAATTCTTTCAGTTGACCCTCCATTGCTCTGGTGATCGGCATTCAATCCCACTTCTGACACCAAATGTTGTGAGCTCGGGGTTCAAAAGGACTGATGTCAATGTATAAGAACAATCAAAAGGCTTTATTCACTATAAACAGTGCAATACAATCACAAATATCTTCTGAAAATTACAAGATATTCAGTAATCTTCAAATCCAATAAAAGCGCAGCAAAGTTTCACACAGAAACAATGTGTTCAATACAACGTATCAACGACAAAATCAATCTGAGTAACACAGTTCTCAATGCAAAGCCTCTCGTATGAATTCAATCGCAGTTGACAGACAACTAACTGAACTGAACTGGTCGGAGGCCCTTATATAGGCTTTAAAGATAACTGTAGAATTTTCCAGAGCTTTCGTATGCTAGAAATTACCAGAAAGTGCTTCAACTCTCGATAGAGTACCCCAAACGAGAAAGGATCTCAATGTACAAGTATAAAGGGGGGTTGCACAAAAAGTCGCCAAATCCGTCGCCAACTTGGCGACATTTGGCGATATATTGCCAAATTTGGCGACAAAAATAAGTCGCCAAAACCATCGCCAACTTGGCGATAAACCCATTCCTTGGTGATTTTCCAATAGAACTCCATTATAAAACCGATGCTGTAAGGTTGTTTTTCTTGCAAAGCACCTGAGGCCTTTAGCGTTGAGTTACGTGATGCTCAATAGGAAATACATTAATAATACTGCAATTTTCACAATAATAAAATAAAATAAATAAAAAAGAATGAAATATTTACAAAATTCATATCAATATTTACTAAATATTATGTCCATTAAGTATGGACATACCTAAAAGAAATTAATCAGTATCAATGATTCAAAACCCCTCCTAGATGAAGGTCCTGGTTGTGCCATTGTGTTTGGACCCAGCGTGAATAAATGATTCAAAATAGACGTGTTTAAAATGGACAAAAAGCAATGTAAAACCTTAAATTAAAGCTGGGAAGTTTTAAGTAAAATCAGGGCCAAAAAGTCCCATTTTTGCCAAACACCTGGTAAATGTATGCCTTTTTTGTCTAATATTTTTAATAAAATATATCATCATGTGAGGTTGCTGAACCACCTGAAGAATTTGGAAATTAGCCAAGTAAGTCAGGGAATTGAAATATTTTATCCAAAATCTGGAAAAGTCAGGAAATTTAATAAAATTCCATGGTGATCGCATCGTGCAAGCTTTGTCTCATGATGGGGGAGTAAATTTTCAATGTTTTTGCAGATTCCAGTTTTTGTTTTCTTTAGAAATTCCATCTAAATCATGCTGCTCTTGAAATTTCTACTTTAACCACCATGGCCCCCATACCCACACACAGTTTAAAATTTTACCTCATTAGCTTTTTTGAAATTTTTTTGCAATATTTGTTATTTTATCTTTGTACTTCTCCATTGTCCTGTTGACCAATTTCCATAAAAAAAAAAATAAATAAATAAAAAAAAATAAACCCCAAACTGTAGGATTTAACGCTAATAATATAAAAGTATGATGTCACATTTCATTTTAAATGCAATGCTAGCATGTGATATACTTATTTTATTTTTATGATAAGCCAGTTTAGTTTTTGTAAAAAAGGATATTAGTTAACTGGATTATTTGATGTTAACCGGGTGCAGGTGATAAATTCCCAAATATTGTACCTATTGTCATCATTCACACTGCATTCATTTCATTTAAAACACATAACTTTTATTTAAGCCAGTTTAGTTTTTGTAAAAAAGGATATTAGTTAACTGGATTATTTTATGTTAACCGGGTGCAGGTGATAAATTCCCAAATATTGTACCTATTGTCATCATTCACACTGCATTCATTTCATTTAAAACACATAACTTTTATTTTTTTACATATACAATATTCGGAAAAATATCTGAATACTTTTATTCAGCCTTGTATAAGATCTATAGATTTGTATATATACTACATAGGATGCTAAACTTTAGTTTAGTTAGGAAACGCGTAGCACAGTTTAAAATTCTCCTTCTGTAGTTTCTGTCAATAAACGTAAATGTGTTTGCAAACTTTTGTGCTGCCCTGTATATGATCTACAGAATTTATACACACCAAGTAAAAGCGTAATCAACAAAAAGTGAGTTCAATTTGAAATCGCGTTCAGCAACTTAAAACGCACTTCCAGGAATTATTGTTAACAGACAGTAGAGAATTCTTTTGTGTGTCCCTGTAAATTAACGATGACTGCTATACACACACTATTCTGTAGTAAGCCTCTTGTCATGCACCTTAGTGATATATATAAATTTCAATACGTTTAAAATAGTGAAACATTATTTAATTAGACTGCAAACTATTTTTTTCCATAGACATAATGTAACAGATTTCTTTTGACTGTCCCTGTAAAGTAACTATAAGTGCTATGCACAGCATATTCCATATTAAGCTTCATGAAATGCACCTTAGTGATATATATCAATTATAATGTGTTTGAAATTGTATAACATCATTAAAATAAACCGCAAATGATTTTTCCCCACAGACTGTCATGTAACGGAATTCTTTTGAGTGTCCCTGTTAAAAAACTATAAGTGCTACACACTTCCGTTGAAATAGGGAACATGCTATAGATGACGACAATAACATTTAAAAATTGCAGGGCAGTTCGAGCATATTTACGGGAGTTAGAGCATGGACAGACGGTCAGACAGACCAAAGTCATAAACACTTTTCAACTAGGTTGGAAAGTGTTAAAAAAACACACGTGCAATAATGGACATGATACCAGATCGTATCTGCATACAGATAAACAATGGTGATGTAATGTTAAAACTAATTTTGATATTTTTTCCCCTCATAATTTTAAGGCTTTATCTAATGTCTATGTGTATTTTATGTTATATTGTGCTGTCCTCTAAAAACAACCCATTTTTTGAAATTTTCTCTATATAAAATATAATAAAAAATGCAAAAAAAAAAAAAAAAAAAAAAAAAGGCGTAATTTTTACAGCTTGTTCTAAGATTTTAATGTTGAGCATTTTTCATTTTATCAGTTTATCACAAAGTGGCAGCCAATTAAGCGAGAATTTGAAAAAAAACCTCCACTTTTCCAAAAAATAACCTATTTTACCTGAAAATACCCACACCTGACATAATCAACTGAAAATGAAGCATTTTATTACCTATTAATGGTTTAACATGAAAACAATTAAACATCTATGTAAATCATTCTAAAATTCTATTATAACAAGTAAATCTGTAAAAATGAAGCTCATGTTTTGTCAGAATTCTGCGATTGTTAGTTTAAATTGTTTTAAAACTAAATAAACACTGCACTGCTTAGGTATTTTTAACTATTTTAATTATTCTAAATGGTACATGACTTTAGCGAAATATTTGAAGGATTAGGGTGGGTTTTTTTTTTAGGAAACATTTCTCACTCTGGGTTTTTTTTAGAGGACAGTACAACATCTGTTTGCATTTTCTGACTAAATAATGATCATTCTGTTCCTTCCAAACTTCCATTATTGTTGACGTTTATTTCTTCCCTCAGAAAATGTAATTATAACAGCAGAATACAAAACCATAAGCAGGGAATTTAATGTGAACAGCTTTAACCCACAACTTTTAGGACAGGAGTCTTGCCTAGTAGTTATTAGATTTTTGATAGGATATCTTTCTTTACTGACACACTTCCGTATTCAGGACACAGGGACATTGGCCGAAAATTAGAATGAAACTGACGTCAATTAAATGTAATGTCACAATCATGCTTTTTATTTTTTTTTTTAAATGGGGAAATAGTTAATGGGATAATGGAAAAGTACCTCTGTCTTTTAGGGAAAAATTATTTTAATATTAATTTTTTACCTGCATTATGCACCTAAATTTTACACCTGCTTTCATTGCTTCAAATATTTTTCAGAATTTGTTGGCTCCCTGGATGAACTTTTTGATGAAAACATATTGATTGGGTCTGGTTGGACAGCTTATGAATCTCTAAGGTAAAATATAAAAAATTATCAATTTATTTTCCACAAAAAAAATAAAATAATAATAATAATGTTATAGTCCCAGTAGCAGAAAAGTGCAGCATGGCAGCTGTCGCTGCAGATTATTTTAGACCTTGCAGACTAATCTAACAGTTTAAAAAGAAAGGCTGGAATTGCTAAAATTTGGTTTTTCTCTAGATATATTGTATTTCTTGTAATTTTCTTATTTTATGGGTTTTCTGTGATTTCTTATGATAGTAAGCTTTGTCCGTCATTGTTGGGTTGCAAATTAATTTGATTTGCTGCTTAAAATTCTGCTGCTGAGGATGATAATATGGTACAGAAATCCACATGCTTTGTAGTATTGCATGTATAGTATTAAGAATATCTGCATATGTCCTTTTAATTACTTGCTTACATCTTTTGAATATCCTAGACATATTTAGTGTATGTTTAGATACTGTCATTTGTTTATATTTGAATTTTTTTATAACTCGCATGGAAATTTATTGGTTTCTAATTTCTACATCTCTATTTCATATGTTCTGTTTACATTGTTTCATGTATGTTATAATCCTTGTTCAATGTGCAGTAATATCACCTGATTTTTTTTAACCACTGGTCCTCTTTTTAGTAATAGAACATGTTTAATATATTAATACAAAGCATGTCTTCATTAGGATTAGTTATGAAATTTAATACTTCCAAGGAAAAAAATTATACATCCTAAAGGACCCATCTCAATTTCTTTTATGCATCTCTTCTTAAAGGGGAAAATTAGTGTTGGCCACTGGTCACAAGGCTACTAAATGGAAAAAGTGGTTTTAAAAAAATATCTGCCAGTGACAAGATTGACAGGTTAAAACTAATTTTAACCGGGTTGGCAGTCAAAACTCTGTTAAATAAGTTAGCTTATATAAATTGCTCAAACTGTATATTTCTATGACTATTAATGTCATATATATTTAATAATTATTTTAATAATTATTAAATATTGATAGAATTTTTTTCCTCTTATGTAATAGTATTTCAAACAGAAACATATTTAATGTCTTATTTTTCATGGATAGTAATGAGAAATTGGAAAATATTGATTTTGAATTTTTAGATTTCATAATACAGCTGATGAATGGTTGTGCAAACTCACCAGTTAAGATTAATTTTCCGAAACTTATGTTATCCAAAATAATCTGTGAAATCACTTTATCTTAATACAGCAACACTTATTATTGCTCCAAAACACATATCTATTCTTTGTTATATTGTTTCTCAGAAAATTCACAGTAAGTTCACCCTTCTGTCTATTGAATACCCAATAGTCAGTGAGCTATTACTGTCTTTGCTGACTGCTTACCTTAATACTGCTTACTAAGATAAGTAAAAATTTTCTTCATCACATCAATGATTTCATTTTTGCCTGTTGCAATATGTTAATAATTACATATTTATTTGGGTTATTTTATTTTATATTAATACTAATAGAAATTTTAACAGTAGTTTATTGTTAAGCACTTTTAAATAAAAGTAAAGAAATGACCACTAGTGTTAAAAAGTGGCCACTAATGAAATAGCTTTTACTGAGCACTGGCTACTTATAAAAATTTCCAGTATCGTCCTACATCCCTTTTCTAATTTCTGGTATACATGATGCACTATAATACATCCATAGTACCACTGCTGTGATTTGATAGGAAATAACTCTTTAGAAATGTGCAATATTTTTCTAATTTTAAGTACATTGTTTTGCCATTTAAAATTTATTGTGATGTGCTGACCTTTATTATAATTAATGCTAGAGTAAATATAGATTTGTGTACATAGTTAATTTAGAAAACTCAGCTTAAAGTAATTTTTGCATTTTTATGTAAATTTGAAAATGTATAGTAATTATTTTTTAAATATCTTCTTCAGACCTCTTGCTTACAGTACACTAGCAGATTTAGTGCATCATGTCAGGCAACATCTGACTTTGAAAGACTTGGCCAAAGCAGTTAATGTCTTTACTAAAAATGTCCACGATGATTCATTAATGACGTCCATTCAAACTATGTCCTGCAAACTGCTTTTGAATCTCGTAGAATGTATCCGCAGTCGTTCGGATAGAGAAAATGGCAATGTAAGTAAAATATATTGTATGCAAGTTTCTTCTGATGGTTGTTCATTTTTATATGTGTCCATAAGTTTAGATTTTTAAAATTTTTTAGGATCTGTTTACATATATTTTAAATTTATATTTGAACACTTATTATTTTAATAATACTTTTTTTTATTATTTGTAGTTTCAATCACTGCTATTTGTCATGTTTTATTGATGATTGTATATGAAAAAATTATTAATCCTGAAAAATATGTGAAATTTTCTTTTTCAAAAATATGTATGAATTCTGCATTTGGACTATGTGCAGAGGTCTGCATGGTCTGAAATTTTCAAACCCGATGCGAATGAAAGTTAGTTTGGCCCTAGCTGGTGTAAAAATTAAAAGTTCTGCTTGGCTCGTTTCTATTTTTGCAGTTCATGGCACAGCCCGCACTATTTATCATTTTATTCATGGCATGGCCTGTGCAAAAATCAATTAAATTAGGCCCGAACCGATTAAGAAAAATCAAACTTTTTGATAGAAATTAACATAAAATAAATTTTTTTTTTTAAAGAATACTGCATACATGTATGTGAAATTTTTACAATATATTTCGGATTATGTCTGCAAGCCATAGAACACAGAATAATAACATTAATGATCATTTTAACTCTTTAGACTATTACATTCAAATAAAGATTCGTTAAAAAAAATAATGTAGTTTAAAATAAAAGAAAAATATGGTTAAAAACAAAGCTTTTGAAGCTCTATAGTTAGAAAAAGGGTAAATGAAAATATTTCTGTGTAATTCATTAAAGTACACTTCTGTTAACAAAAGTTCATTATCACTATTACTTTTACCCAAAAAAAAAAAAAAAATGTGGCACATTTTGGCATGGGTAGATGCAAGGTTTTTTTCCTTTCAACTTTTACTATTGTAAAAAATAAAAGTTATTTTTGTGAAAAATTATATTTTGTAACGAAGATGACATTCAGTTATTATTAAGTGATTGGTTCAAATTTGAGTAACTCCTTGAAGTCCTTCTGCTAAAGTTTTCTTTTCTTGTGAACTTTTTTTGTTTGCAAATTACGCATTATAAAATTTAAAAAAATAAAAATAATTAATGAAGAGTATATTTATTTGGAATTTAATTTTGTGAAGAGGCCCGTTTTATTTAAAGGAGTTTTGTGAAGCGGTTTTGTTTTATGAAATGGATTTTTGTGAAGGGTCCTAAATAGGCTCCAAATTTTCCCTGGATCAACCCCTGCCTGGGGAAAATAAGTTTAGGACCAGACCAGCCTGAGTATGTGGAAGAAAATGTAAATCAGAGTCGAGATAGGTCCATTGAAAATGGTCAATGTTTTCTCTGTTTAGTTTGACCCTTTTAAATTTATTATATTGGGCCAGTCAGCTATTTAATTTTTTAATCATTCTGACTAGCCTGTTTAATCTTTTTATCAGGCTGTTAAAAATATTTACTTTATTCTGCTGGCCCAGTTCATTTGAAAGTTTGTCTTCATTTTGCCATGCTGAATAACTCTTGGACTAGCTTTGGTCCCAAGCAGATCTCTGGTAGTCTGAGTTTAAGAAAATCAATAAAGAAAAATGATTATTTTGAATGGAATCTTAATTTAAGGTTTGCTTGCGTTAAAAGAAAATCCAAATCTTTGTGTACTGTTTTGATATAATAAAATTTGTATTTTTTGGTTAATAGGGTCCACTGTACACTAAGTGCAAATGTTGGCATAAAAACTGAAATACCAATCACAAAAAATAAGAAAAATATATATGGGATTTAACTATAAATAGAATGCTGATTCTATTGATACATGTTAAATTTAATTAAAAGTATAAGTATTTTTTTTTTTTTAAAGAGAGGGGGGGGGGGAGAGAAAAAAGAAAAATATTGTATTACTCATCCACTATAAAATTGAGGATTCCATTTAGTGTTGCTGAAAATACTTTTTATTGTACTGTAATTCAAATTAATCATTTTTGTGAGTAAAAGGATCAGGGTCCATAAGCTGTGTTTTTGGCCCATAAAATAAGACTAAAATTCGATTTTGTTATACTGACTTAATTATTTCACTTTTTAATATAAGAATGTTTATGTTATACTATTTCAACAATGTTTTTTGCATTTTGTTCGGATTTATATAACTTGTACAAGCTCAAAGTTCATATTATTTGTTGTTTTTGATGAAAAATACACAATTTTACCTAATTTTACCTCAATTTTTAATATATTTTTTAATATTTTACTATGAGTGCAGCTTTGCAACACTTTTATTTTTACATATATTGTAGATTTTGATGTATTTTATAATATATTTAAAGAAGAAAGTGTTGCGCGATTGCGCTCATATAAATAATAAGTTTTATATAGGACCAACCCTTACAAAAAAAAAAAAAAAATAATAATAATAATAAAAAATACCTACCACTGCCTACAGACATAGGTAGATTTCAAAGTTGGCAGTCCCAACTGCCGCATCATGGCAAAAAGGTCATTTCTTCTGCAATTCTCTATAAACAGGTGCCCCACGGTCTGCGTGTTCGAAAAATACCTGTGCCTGTAGGCTGAGCCATTAGGGATTTTTTATTTATACACTAAGTCAAATAACAGTTCTCTGTTTTCTTTAAAGGCTAAGAATCTTTTAGAAAACGGTACCAAAGTTGAAGATTTTAAAAATAGGATTATTATGGAATTTTTTATTGTATATCCAATACATTTATAGTAAACAGGAAAATGCTATTCAATTCTAAATCACTTGACTGTTAATTTCTGCAAACTTCATTCACATATAAAAATGACTTTGTTAATGTGTCAAGAAGATTTGCACTGTTCAGCAGTATTAATTTTTTCAAAATCAGCCTTCTTAAATATATTTAATTCAAAATATTGCAGAATAATTATTCAGTATAATTATAGATCTCTTAAGGGTCCACTTTACGCACTTGAAAGCTCTTGCTCGCTAATGTTATTCCTATGGAGCATTATTTTTCTAATATCTCGTTTGCATTTCAATATTTTTAAACGATTTTTTTTTGCATTGGATAGCAGAGATCAATCTCTATTTCCACCGTTGATTACTTTTTCGATCTTATTTGCAGATTTTTTTTTACGAAGATACTTTCACTTTCGAAACCGGTTCCGAAAGTGAAAGTATCTTCATAAATAAAAATCTGGAAAGAAAATCGAAAAAGTAATCAACGGTGGAAATAGAGATTGATCTCTGGTATCCAATGCAAAAAAAATAGTTTAAAAATATTGAAATTTAAATGAGATATTAGAAAAATAATGCCCCATAGGAATAACATTAGCGAGCGGGTGTTTTCAAGTGCGTGAAGAGGACCCTTAATACTAATTCAGTTTTAAATTGTATATAAGTGCAAATAATATAATATAAAAAAAATAAAAGTATTTTTCTTGCTGCATGTTTGCATTGTGCATTTAAGGAATCATTGTAACCTTAATTAATAGAATGCATAATATATGTATATACTACCTTTCAAGCTTAAATCACAAGTGACTTTTTCACACAAACTCATTGCAACAAATTTATTTCACCAAGGATACTGGAGGAGCTACCTCGCTAATTATATGGAACAGTAAGCATAAGGAGGACTCCATTAACAGTGAGAAAGGATAGAAGTATGACTGGATAGTAGAAATGAAGAATATTCTTTGTTTTAATGGAAATAATGTACCATCCTGACTTAAAGAAAATCAATTTGATATGTCTGAATATAAAAGGATAAAATACAAATTCTTAATTTTTTTGTATCCAAAGAAATTTTTTTTTAAATAAATAAAAAAATTTCAAAAAGTACATTTAATAGTGATAACAATGAGTTCTTATTTTAGCTCAAATGTATTAAAATTATGCTATTTGTAATTTAGATTTAATAAAAGTCTTGTTTTATTAATTAAGCACCAAATTGTTTCAAATCTTACCCCCCCCCCCCCCCCCGGCCCCCAACCCAAAAGAAAAAATAAAGTAAATAAAGCTGTTAAAATTTTTAAACACACATGATCAATTTTTATTTACCTTTATTTCCAATTTAACATTTAAAAAAACTCTATAATCAATATATATATTTATTTTAAAAAGTTAGTATTCAGCTGTCGCATATTTAGTATTTGGCTTAAAATTTGTCAGACTATCCAGTATTCGGATAAACCACTCTTTGTTACATCTTTAATAAAAATACTGTGCAAATAGAAAAGCAATGTTAGAAATGCTACAAAATAGAAGTGCAACACACAGGCTAAGCTTTAAACAAGTTTGCATCAATTTGTTTTAAAAAAAAATCAAAAATGCTTTAAGTTAACAAAAGAAAAAGTCTAACATTTTAATTCTTTTAGTTTTTGTTATCTAGGCATCTCAGAATTTTTAACACAGATGAAAAAAAAAATCAATAACATATAATAGGAGAAAAAAATTTTACTTTATCTCATTGCTTAAAATGAGTTGATTTTGTTCACTTACAAGAAAAGAACGTCAAGAAAGTTTAATTTTATAGCACTTCACCTAACAGATTTATGCTAAATTTTGATTTGCTCAAAGGCTATGAATTATTTTTAGATAATAGGGAGCGCTACAAAATTCATAGTTGAAAAACTTGCTTTGCAAATGATTACCTATGTGGTTTAACATTTTGTCGCTCGCTGAAGAATGAATCTGTTATGTTTACTTCGATGGAATGAGATATTAGACTGTCAACCCAATTTCAGCTGAAGTTATCTCAAGATATATACCTATTTGAATATAACTCAATCCTCAAAAATTATTATTTTTAACGATCTTTTTAAAAATGTAACTTTAATCCAGATTTATTCGAAAAAATTATTTTGAAAACAATCGTTGATTATCATATGAAATGCAAAGCGATCAGCCCTGTATCTGTTTAATACAGTCATGTGATTTGCACTTTTACAATATAGGTTACATTAATGTTGCACTGTGTTAACAAATGAGTACTATTTGATTAATGCAGTTTTTACGTATTAACTTTTTTTTAAATATAAATTTTTCCATAGGGTCGAGAATTACTTATGAGAATGTTGGAAGTTTTAGTATTGAAATTTAAAACCATTGCTAAACTACAGCTTCCAGTTTTAATGGCTAAGTCGTAAGTATGCTTTGAAGTTTATGAATTTGTATTTGAAATGAACACTGATATTATTTATGTGATGTTCAACATAACTTCTGGTTAAACAGTGTGTTTATATATATTTTTTTCATTTAAAGTTTTTATCCTTTATTTATTTTTTTTTTTCAAGATGAAATATTGAGGTTTATCATTGTTACCATTTCATTATTACCATTAATAATACTCTGTTTATGTAACTTATCACTTATTTCTTGTCATGTGAGCATATTTTACCAAAGTATGAAGTTAAGTGAAACATTCTTTAATTTTTTATAGAATGAAAAGGCGTGTTGGATCCAAAAAAATTTATGTTCATTGAACATTTCTAGAAAATCTAAGCAAAAAATGTATAGTTTTCTTTTTTATGCCATTATTAATGGGTACAGCACCCTGTCCTTTTTAAATTACAAACTGCACCCTGCCTTTTTTACAAATAAGGAAATGTACTAAAAAGAATTTGCTCATAAAAATCCTCTCTATACCACAATATTTCTAAATCTGTGCAATTGCCTGAGAGTTTCAAAAGTTGCATGGCTTCTTTTCCTTTTTCATTCAGTGTTGTTGCAATTTTATTTTTTTCATTCACAATTCATTAAATCGTTTGAAATCAATGTTACTGGAATTTCATATGTTTTTTGTTGCTAAACACAAAACATTTTCCTTTTGAAATAATGCCAACTTAAATATAAATTAACTTAATTTTTGATAACAATACAAAAATTTAATATTTTCACAACTTAATTTTAAGGCATTTTTCCATTAGCTCTCCATAAGTAATAAATCTCCAAATATCCCTTGTTTATAATTGTTTAAGAGTTACAATGACGGATTTACGGATGCACCAAACCATGCATGCCAAAAAAGGCCAACTGGCTGTGAAGCTGCAACAAAAAAATATAAATAAAAAATAAAGTGTAATATATAAATATATATATATATATATATATATATATATATATATTAAAAAATAGCAAAAATTATTTTTTCAAAATAAATTCACTAACTTGCGCTTTCTACCAAGTGTAAAAAAAAAAAAGTGGTAAATTTTCCTTAATCTGGTTTAGTAGCCACTCCAAATTAATATATTTTTTTGGAATGGATTCTTTAACAGATATTTTTAAAAAAATCACTAAATTAGAGCGGGATTTTTAAGATAAACATTGAATGCTTATAAAAATGTGTATTTTAAACTGTTTTTACTTTTATACTTCTTCTTTCTAGAGTAAACAAACACTGTACATATGCAATAAAAATCAAAAGAAAAATTATAAACGAATAAATCAAATAAAATTTATACGCTAGTATTATAAAAACAGTTTAACTCATTTACAGAGAATTTGTGTTTAATACGAATCTTGTTTTAATGAGGCGATAAATAAAAAAAGATTGGTGGACTATAAAAATACAATGCGAAAATCTTGTTTGTTATAAGAAAAAAATTGTATATAATAAAGAAAACTCTGTACAGATATGTAGAAAAATTTCAGAATTTTCTTTATTACTAAAATATGCTTCATGAGCAGGGCTTTATAAATTTGATAAAATCTGGTTACCAGCAGAAAACTGTAGTTGCCGGTAAAACATATTTATATCCTCTTCACCGTTCCCCCATTGTTGAAGGAGCCAAGCATTGTAAGCGAGGAAGAAATATTTAAGAAATACATCTTCTTTAACTGTATTAAAATTCTTTAAATTTTAATTAAGTTTAATAGATTTACTTAAAGTGAATTACTTATAACCACTTATGTTATTTTTTAAAATGAGTATGATCAGTTTTAATTCTGAACACAAAATTCTGATTTTAAACTTATAAAAAAAAAACTTTATGGCATTGTATCTAATTTCGGATGCCACAGAGGCTGTGTTTGACACTATTTCTTATTATTTTATTGAAACACCCCACACATTCTAATTGTAATACATGCGAACTAGCTAGAGCTGAAAAAAAAAATGGCATTTTCTGTGCATGAGATGGAAAATACCTTTTAAACTTGATTCTTCGATTTAAAAGTAGGAGAGAAGGGAAATATTATTGCTTGTCGTGCACAAGTAGGGGTGGGTGGGAGTAATAATGCCATTTGTGCTCATTATTAGGTCAGATTTTGTACAAGAAACTCCCACCAGATTAAATAGCCTGGTCACCACTGGTGATTTGGCGACTGCATTTCTCAAAGCCCTTTTCATGAAAGTGATTGTAAAGAAGTTCAAAGAAAAATAATTTCATCTTATCTTATTAAGATAAATAAAATTGTAATGAACATGTTATTTATTTTTTTTAATTATTTATGAAACATTTTTCAGTATCAATTATTACAATGTTATAAAGTTAGTGTGGGAAAAAATTAAATTAAACTAATTTAATGTTGTTACTTGAGGTAAATAAAATGCCCCGCCCCCTTTTTCATTGATGCTTAAAATACAACTTTTATTTATTTTATTATTACAACAACAGCTTCCCAACTTAGTTGAGAAAACTCTGTTATAATGATAGGGTGTCTATCCACTTGGATAACCTGGAAAAGTCAGGAAAATTTGAAAATTCTGAAAAAAGTTACAAAATTTTGAAACTTTAAAAAAAAAGAAAAATAGGAAAATGTTTCTTATAAAACTAAGGATTTGAAATTGCAGCACGTTTAAAATCAAACTTTGCTCTTCATAATCACTGTAAAGAGTATTTCAAGCTTTGGTGCAAATCATTTTGTCCATCCCCTTTCAGTCCTCCTTTGTAACTCAGATTTTCCAATTCCAGCTTCACTGAAACTTTCTACTGAATGTTGTAGGATTGATTAGGTGTTTCAGTATGTTTACCCATCTTTGTTTAGGAGTTGAATATTTGTTAGCTTAATTTATTGAATATTTATTAGCTTAATTTATTGAATATTTATTATTTTGTATTAAAATATGTCAAAGCAATCTGTATTTAACTGTGACTGATGCGATAAAGAATTCCATCCTGATTTGACAAAATGGAGAGAACCTGATGCTAAAAGTGTTATCTGTAAAATGTTTAGCATGTAAAATGTTCAACTTTTTGTAAATTTTGCAAAAAATTATGTAACAAATCGGTAATTTGTGCCTCAGAATCAGTTGTGAAAGTTCTACTCTCAAATTCACAACTTTTAAGATTTTTTGTGTGTAACATCACAAAATCTCGATACCTGGATTTTTTTTTTTTTTTTTTTTTTAAATTGGTATGGAAAAGTCAGGGAAATTTGTTGCTGATCTGGAATAGACAACCTGTAATGAGGAAGTGCTTCAGTCCCCCTCCCCTCCCCCCTCTGTCACTATAACTGAGTTTGACTGTAATAATAATAATAATAATAATAATCCAATTTTTTTTCTGACTCTTTATCATTAATAAGTTTGTTGAATGTTTTGTCTTTTGTGTTGTCTTTTTAGGTAGATTTCGTAAGAAATACTACCTATTACATTCTCCCCTAAGTTGTAATTTTTGAAAAATGTTTGCAGATCTACGTCAATTATGACTCCCAGAACCCAAAACCACCCCCAGTTCAAAACTTTATCTATCTATCTATGTTACTCTTTTATGGACACGATAACTGCAATAATTCTGCACAAATCTCTTCCAAACTGATACCTAAAATAAAGGGGCTTAAAATCTCGGTCAAGTTCGTTAATGAGCAAAATCGAACCAGGGGGGGGGGAGGGTAAATGGAAGGGCTTTTTGTGAAAACAGAAAAAAACCCCATAATTTCTTAATTATTATACATATCGAATCCGTTTTAAGTTATTATTACTTCTAAGAAAAGGGCCGAAAATATATGTACGACAGATTTTTGATATCATTAAACATATACCTCCAGGGGGGGGGGGGGGAAGCAGGGTTTTAGAAGAAAAAAATTATAACTTTGTCCATTCACAAGATATCAAATCCACTTAAATTTTTTATAAATCCTCTTAATATTATCTAAAACTTTTATATTGACAAGTTTTTTATAGAACCAACCCTTATAGCAAAAAAAAAAAAAAAAATTAAAACCAAAAAAAATCCCTGCCGGCTCCGCCTGCAAACAAGTTAGGTTTTGAAGTGGGCGGTTCCAACTACCGCATCATGACAAAAAGGTCATTTCTTCCGCAATTCTCAACAAACAGGCGCCCCACGGTCTGCGTCTTCGAAATCTACCTGTGCCTGTAGGCCGAGCCATGAGGGATTTTTTTTAATTGAAGAGCTAAATACTTTAATGTTTGTAATCTTAGAGAATATTTTCCTTATATCTATTTTCTAGTTAAGTAATTTTTCTATCCTCATTAGCTCCTTTTTAATACTGGACTCATTAATTTTTTATTTCCAGGCGGCAATCACAGACAACTAGCGCTATATCTGTACCAGTGCAGGCTTCCTCTTCATCAGCTGGTGCATCTGTAGAAATTAAGACCGAGGCAAAAGAAGAGACAAAAAGCTTGTATGTGTCTGGTTTACTAGATGGGAGAGAAGAAAAGGTAATTGTAATTATTAGGCTACATTTATAATAGAATGCCTTTAATATTTTCAAACCTTTAAAAAAAAAACATTTTTGTGTGGCAAGTTGAGAAAGCTTAACAGTACTTGCCAACTTTTACACTTTTTGTGTAAAATTTACACATTTTGACCATTTTTTACACTTATGATGTTTATTTTTATACATTTTTGTTAAAGTTTCTCTCAAGCTTCATTTTCCATCCCTTAAATTATGAATTGCTATTCAATTGCTTTTAATAGTTGCTGAGTGTAAGGGAATATTTATTGTTAAAAGAATGAGTTCAGGTTTTATTGTTATACTAGCTGTTACCCGTGACTTCGTTCACGTAACATTAAAAGAAAAATAAATGTACTAATCAAGCAAAATATTTCACTCCCGATAATTAAAAACGTAAATAATTAACTAACACTTTATCGCATTTCATAGCAGAAAATACGATATTTCTTTGTTATAGGGGCCTTGACATAAAGCAGTTTGAAAAAGGTAAAATTTTGTGCCAAATAACCACGAAAAGGAAACTGCAACCAATGGAAAAAGAACGGCCAAATAAAATCGTGTAAATCGATGAATTGGGTAAAAAGAAATGTCAATTTTATCTGATAAACCATTTTACTTTTAATGACTTTGAGAAACGTTTTAACAGCCATCATTTAAAAATATTTGATTGGAAATAGTATATGCTTTTTCTTTAAATTCAATTCTTGTGAATAGGGAGGAATAATTCTACACCAAAATGCAAGGAGCTTCAATTGCAAAGCTTTTTGCAGCCCAAAATTACATGCAAACGTAACACTTAAATTGCAAAGCTTTTTGCAACCCAAAATGATATGTAAAAATTACTTTTGCATGTAATTTTCATTGCAAATTAACATTTATTACGGTTCAAATTAAAATTAATTTGGGTGCAAATTACATGTAAATGTTACGTTTGCATGTAATATGGGGTTGCAAAAAGCTTTGCAATTGCAAGTGTTACGTTTGCATGTAACAGCAAATTTGTGTCCTTGGTTTAATCTATAGCTGAAACAATTTTTGATTTCTTGACAATATGCTGACAGGCAATTTTTGCTCTGCAGAATATGATTCATAAAGTTTGAATATGTGGAAATATGTTTTTATTTTTCGGAAATTTTACTGCAACCAGAAGGACCCGTGCGAAGATTTTGCACTGGTTTTAGCATTAATTTATAATTAATTTTTCTTTTAATCCAACAACGCGTTTTAACGAAATGTGAGCGCACTATGTCAGAAGCCTGTTCAAAAACTTTTCGAATGATATTTCATCATTGTTGCATGTTCTGTATGTGCATAGAAAAAGGGATGTTGACAACAGAAATAATATACATGATATACATTGTTTTTCATAAATGAAATGAAAGCTTTTTTCAAATCAATGTTGCCACAAAAATAAAATACCACATTATATGACGCTCAACAATGATTATAAAAATTAATAAATAGTACAAAAGAGGTAAAATGAAATTGAAACGTTTTGAAGAAATTAAATATTATTGATTGATCGAAGCAGTGGTATTTTACACGTTCTAGCATAAAAGGTATGATTTGTTATATTAGACTGAATTTTAACTTAAGTATATTTCAATTTATTTTGCTTCGTCCAGTATTTTTCCCCGAAAAAGATGACGTCATCATTTAATGCAATTAAAAAACAATTGTTATTTTTATTTTCCCTCGCGCATGCCTTTTTCTATCTTCGTTGGGATTTTATTATTAGGAATAAATATTGTTAGGAAAAAAACTATAAGGTATAATTAAAAAATAAATAAACTGTAAATTAAAATAAAAAATAAACTATAAACTATCATAAATAAATAAACTACATACTTATCGAAAAATAAGGGTTACTATAATTAGTAAATTGGCGCCATGCTTAGCGCAATTGTTTTTGACCTGGCCCGTGTAATACGTAAGTACCCATTTTTTTATTATAAAACACACACAAATCATTTTATCATAAAACACACATAATGAATAATTTATTATAGTACTTCTCTATTATCCCGTCGACCACTTTTCATAAAAAAAAACTATCGCCAAACTGTAAGATTAAACGCCAAAAATGCAGTCCCATTTTCTTGATGTCAGAAGCATTATACGTGTTTGATATGTCATCAAGTGGTTTTTAATTCGACATTTGCGTGTATTTTTCATTATGTTTTACTGATTTATTAGTTATTTCATTAATTAAAATAACAATTGTGTCCTTAAATTCTTATATTTTATTTATTTATTTATTTTGATATTCCAATGGCAACGTTCTCCCGTTTATTTGGCGTTACAGTTTGGCGATAATTTTTTGTTTTGAAGAGTGGTCGACGGGATAATAGAGAAATACCCTTATTATAAAACATACAATGTTTAATTTAATATAAAACACACACAATCTGCTCTACCTGGTTGCCATACGAAGCTAAATCTCGCCAAAGTCGTCGTGTTGCCTAGGCATAAAATCGTCCTTTTGACGGCAAAAATTCAAACCGGTGCGTCTTCGACATCTGTACCAATATTATTTATATACTGTGGTAGCGTGAGACGTTGTATATATAATTAATAAATTCCATTTATCGTTTGAAACGAAAAAACTTTATTTTAAATTAACACATTAAAAAAAGAAAACAAAAGTAAAAATGAAAAAATATGATTATTCATATTCATGCTGTGAAATTACAATTTCAGAAAATCCTAAGATTCTGAAGTCTGCTCAAAGACAACCTCACTCTAGCTTGTTTCACAACCAACTGCCGTCTTTCGTATCTCTCCTCGCATTCCTTCCTCTCCGGCAAAACTGGTCTTTTCCCCCTAAGGAAAGAAATGCCATCTAGCCTCCTATGAGTGACAGCTATCTTAATCCCATACTTATCCAGTTAGAATTTCCAACTCATATGGGCTAGATCCATTGTATCCAAAGAATGCCATTCACATTTCTTATCCACCCATTCAGATAACATATCATTCAATACAAAGCATGTATTGCAACTTGGCTTATCTCAAAGTGAAAATGAAATTCACACTATTGATAGATTTTTTCTCAATAGAGATCAATCTGTCAGATTATTTTCATTCCAGAGAGATTATCCTTTTTCCACAAATAAGGGAGGAGTTGAAACATGTCAACTCATCACAACAACTCCCCCTAAGGAAAAATTTCTAGAAGAAATTTGGCATATATATTAATAGAATAAGCTCCTTCAATCAATTTCTAAAGAGGTCAACAAAGCACAAAGGAATTTTGAATAACACATGAAAAATCCCTATAGAAAACAAACACATTCCCATACTCAGTATTTGATAGACCACACTGTCAACAGGATTTACTATAATCCCATAACTACAATACCTAAGTATAATTCCAGGAATAATTTATACAATTGATGCCCTAAAAAACAATTTTGAAATATTTCACATACCTATAATACCAAATACAGATTACACTTTACATGATTCTAACAAAAAAAAATAATAATAAAAAGAAAGTATAAACCTATATATAACACAATGCCTAAAACAATTCTCTTAAGAAAACACTTGCCTAAAAGCTTAATTTTGGACACTTCTACAAACAAAAGAAAGCATACTAAATTATGCAATTATTAAATTAATGAAGTTTTACTATCACGAAAATATTAAGCATTAAATGATAAATAAACACATTACAGATATTACAATAATGAGTACTCCCAAATTTAGAATAAAACTTAATTTAGAGATTTCTCCCAAAAACCAATATCTAAATTACCTCTATCAGAAAATCTTCTGATAGAGGTAATAACAAACGAGGTACAACAAATTTCGCTTTACAATTTCATAATCATAATTTTTCCTTTCAAAATCTTGTTTGATTTTAATAAATCTTTCTTTATGATCCGTTTTAAAAGTAGAATGCTCCATTCTTTTTAACTTTGAATTTCCGTGTCCATTTTCTTGGCATTTAGCCCTCCAATTTTCTCTATCATTATCTTTCATCCCAGAGTTAATTTTTCTGGCCACAGTCATAGGTGAACTCAATTTCTTTCTAATTCTATTTCTAACACGCTCAACTCCCATACTACCAACAAAATACCTGGTTATATTTACAGCATGCTCAGAATTCTTTTCCCGAAATTGACCTCCTATACCTGACCTTTTATCACCATCCGTTTTAGACGCACCCTCTTTTGTATCGATCAATTTAGACCCTTTTTCCAAATACCTATTAGTCACGTCTTCCGGTGAATTTACCTCCATCTCATTAACAGACTTACTATCCCTTTCACAGATTTCATTTACAATCATTTTTCTAACAAATTTTTGCTCATGATCTGAAGGTTCCCAGCCCATTTAATTCTCTCCGATTTTCCACTTGTTTACACACTGAATTTTGCTTATCCATATTTCCTAACTTTAATAATTCATAAACAGCTGGTGTTATAAGGGGCGGAGAATTTAGTTTTCTCACAACTGCAACCACCACATTTTTTTCAACATACTCTTTTTCACCTTCCATCAAAGCAACCGGCACTGACACCAAATCCGCTTTTTGTCTATTCCCGAGGGCCGGTATAAGAAAAACATTTCCCACTTTCTTAGCAGTCCACGGAATGTCATTAGCATCAAAAACCGCAATTTGCGCACCTGTGTCCTTAATCGCTTTTACTTTCTTACCATTCACGCATAAATCAACCATAGGTAATTCGGTTTCCACACCTTCCCTATTATTTTCACTTTTCCCATCACTAGTAATAATCCCAGCTATGCTTTTATCTTCATAATTAGTTTTACTTTTTAACAATTCCCGACAATTTGGACGGATGTGGCCCACTTCCAAACAATTGTAGCATTGGACTTGTCTCTGCTTTTCGAAAGCATTGTCCTTCTTAAATTGGTCAGTTTTCCCCCTCTCTTTTGAACTCTCAATTTCCGATTTAGGTTTAGTTTCATTTCTACTTTTAGAATTAAAATTGTCTTTTTGCTTATCCTGGAAAGACTTATTTTCCCAAGGTTTTCTATCCGACCTCTTAAATTCCCTTCTTATACTCTCAAACTTATCCGATTTTTCCGCGAGTTTAGAAGCAATCTTTATTTCCTCCCAATCATCCATAAATTTTTCTTTTATCTCAAAAGGGACACGTTTTTTCAATTGTTCCGTGAGCATTAGTTCTTTTAAGGACTCAAAATACCTCACTTCTAATGACTCTAACCAATTATCAAGATAACCCCTTAACTCATAAATCAGATCTACCCATAATTCACCAGATTTTCTTTGATGAGTTTCAAATTTCTGTTTTAAGGCGCCTGTACTTAGCCTAAACCTATCTAACAAAACTTTCTTTATATGTTGAAAATCATCACATTTGTCTGCTGGTTGTTTTACAATAATTTCAGCAATATCAGAAGGTAACAAAGGAATTAATTGACTGACCAGATCTTCCTGAGAAACTTTAGCTTTCTCGGCTTGCCTTTCAAAAATCATAAAGAAAAGAGTTATATCAATTAATTTAGAATCAAAGCACGGAACTAAATCCTTTAAATTTACCTTAGGAGTTCTATGAAAATCTACATTTGATTCATTAGATGAAACACTAACAATATCTGCATAATTTTGAATACGCAATTTTTCTAATTCGAATTGCTGTTGTTTCTCAAGTTTTTGGAATTCAAGTTGTTGTTGCTTTTCAAATTTATCTGCCTCAAGTTGTTGCTGCTTTTCAAGTTTATCTGCCTCAAGTTGCTTTTCAAGTTTATCTGCCTCAAGTTGCTTTTCAAGTTTATCTGCCTCAAGTTGCTTTTCAAGTTTATCTAATTCAAATTTCCTAAGTTTATCTTTTTCCTCTTGCGCAATCCTATCTAATTCAATTTGCCTCTCTCTTTCTTTACGATCTTTTTCAATTTGTCTCTCTTGTTCTTTACGATCTTTTTCAATTTGTTTTTCCTGTTCTTTCCACTCTGCCTCCTGTTCAAGAATATATTGCAGGCGAAGTTTTGCGTAACTTTCTTTATAATCCTCAGCACTAACGATAGCCTGAATTATAGCTTGATTTTTACACGTTTTTGACACACTGGTCTCAAATTCCTCTGCTAATAATAGCAAGACGTTTTTATTATATTTTACTAAATAGTCTGCCATATTTTCCCCCAAAATTTAATAAATTTCAAAATATCAGATATATTCAATTTACAATAATACAATAAATACAGAAATAGAATTTTCTTCACTATACGTATAATAATGTATTCAAAAACGACACAATTTTAATATAGCAAATTCTCATGCAATAGTGACGTCTTTCAAACTGAGTATACCCCCCAAAATAAATTTTATACCCAACAGTACAGTATAACATCATGAAACATTAATCATAATCATCCACAGTATACCCATAAAATTAAGCCATAACTTTATTACTGTAATAACTAAAATGCATATAAACAAAACTCTTATTTCCAAAAGTTTTATACAAAATTATGATTAAAATACCCTGATTAATAATCTCAATTAATCAATAACAATTTACTATACCCCAAGTAAATTTTAACATATACATAAGTATATAATTTTCTTAACCCAATATTATACCAAACAGATACCAGGAAATCAACAAACATAAAAATTCTAATTAAAATTTAAATACCAAATTAATATCTTCCTTAGAATTCTTAAACCTCTCACAGAGTTCTGCTCCCCAAAATCAAAATTTATACACAAAATTCAATTTAAAACAGACCTCTATAGAAGATATCATAAAAGAGCTTACCTCCATATGCAGATATTTCCTCCACACTGATACCAGGCTTCCAAGCACTTTTAAAGATGACACGCACGCAGGTTTATGAAGATTTGAAGACACTCAATTCACTGAAGAGGCACTAATTGCACCTTAGATCCGTATGTAAACAACTTAGATGGTACACTGCATATCTTCATTCCACTGATATATTTTGAAAGACACACAAATAGCACCAAGTCTATAGTTGACTGTTCATACACCTCACAGCTTTAGTTGATAAAGTTCTTTTACCAGTTCTCTACTTGCTAGAACTCCAAGAAAAACCACGACTCAGATTAGACTTCAAGACATCCACAACTCTGCTTATTCGTTTTCCACTCTCTTCATCTGTTTAATCAGGTTAATGCATAGATCCGTAATCTAATTTATTCTAGATCACATATCCCATTTGCTGCCACCAATTAATTATATATACTATTGCTGTGGTAGCGTGAGACGTTGTATATATAATTAATAAATTCCATTTATCGTTTGAAACGAAAAAACTTTATTTTAAATTAACACATTAAAAAAAGAAAACAAAAGTAAAAATGAAAAAATATGATTATTCATATTCATGCTGTGAAATTACAATTGCAGAAAATCCTAAGATTCTGAAGTCTGCTCAAAGACAACCTCACTCTAGCTTGTTTCACAACCAACTGCCGTCTTTCGTATCTCTCCTCGCATTCCTTCCTCTCCAGCAAAACTGGTCTTTTCCCCCTAAGGAAAGAAACGCCATCTAGCCTCCTATGAGTGACAGCTATCTTAATCCCATACTTATCCAGTTAGAATTTCCAACTCATATGGGCTAGATCCATTGTATCCAAAGAATGCCATTCACATTTCTTATCCACCCATTCAGATAACATATCATTCAATACAAAGCATGTATTGCAGCTTGGCTTATCTCAAAGTGAAAATGAAATTCACACTATTGATAGAATTTTTTTCAATAGAGATCAATCTGTCAGATTATTTTCATTCCAGAGAGATTATCCTTTTTCCACAAATAAGGGAGGAGTTGAAACATGTCAACTCATCACAATACAATTTACTTCCTGTGATAACTGGCTTCATATTGCAAGCCGACTTTACGGTTCATCACCTCTGTATTCTTTCACTCTACTCAGTGATTATTAATGTATGAAATTGATACGCGCTCCATTTGAAACATATTTAAAAAATCCCGTTTTATTATGACGTCACTTTGATCCGAAAGAAATCTCTTTTCAATGATATAATTCTTGTTAATTTTCTTTTCCTGGCAATAATGACGTGAATTTTAGCAGAAAACTCACATCTGTTTGTAACTGATATTCAAGCTTATTATTAATCAGTATCAAAAAAATATTTCAGTTATTCATCTTAAATATGACGTCCATTGTGTATATACTTTTATTATACACTGATAGTCATGCTCTTTGTAATATTACGAATATTTGAAAATACATGTTTTATTTATAACGTCATATTTGTTCAATCCAAGAAGGATCCTTTTCATAGTTCCATGGTTCAAGCGAAATCTTTTTCTTAATAATATAATTATTGTTAATTCTTCTTTCTAATTATAACGCAATTTTTGACAGAAAAAGATCTTTTTAATGTAACCGATATTCATACTTCATGTATAATAACAAATACTCCATATTGTTGTTTCAAATATCACAGAAATTCATCTTCTTTTGAATTATTCTCATTTTTCACGTGAAAATCGCTCAATTGAAACTTAAATGTTGAGGAAAAAAAAAAATTCCATATTTTTATTTATTGGCAACTATTAAAGCCCTAGCAACGATAAAGTAAAATGGTTAAATTTTATCTAAAAATGTCCATTGATTCTCTATGAAAATAATCAAATTTTGAATTACTAAGAAAAGTATTTGAATAAAATAAACAAAAACCAGTCTATGTTCATTTCCGGGTTATAATCCACCTATAAGCAAAGATACTGTGCCATTAATTTCTCCATTTTGACGCTGGCTTCAGCCTAATATTTGCACACAATCGGATTTATAATATTATTAGGATAAACAGAAGTAAGTTTTTGCTGGGGGTGTTGTTAAAGTATTTATATGTCTTTAAAATTAGCTTCTTGGCATTCTGGATATCTGAAAGCTTTCCTTCCTTTTTATGTAAACTCTTTTCAATCACAAGATAGATTAAATTTCATTTCACAGTTTAATGCTTATCTAACCTTAAAAACTCTGAAACCACAAGACAATGAAATTTGGCTGTATGAACAATTGGGGCAAAAAATTCGAAAATTTTAAATAGATTTTTTTTATTTTATGTTTTTAATGAATTTTCACCTTTTTTATGTTTAACCCGTAATTATGCGAGTTCTAACCAGTTTTAAATGTTTACTGCAATGTGAGATATACATATTACATACGCCACACTGCAATACTAAGAAGCTGTAGCAGATATTACGATAATTCTTTTACCTCTCGTGCAAATAATTAGAGATTATTTAATTGCACTTAATTATTACCTTTTTTTAAAATTAAAAAAAACATTTTATCACAAACATCAACAAAACTTTTTTTTCTGTTTATTCCCTTATTCCAAAGATATTGTTTTATCCTAGAATAATTTTAACACAATTATTCAAATTGGTAAAGAAACAACTCGTATATCGTTTTATCGTCTGCTGCCATAGGAACATAATAAATTAAATTTCATTAAAAAAAAATACACAGTAGTAGAAAAATATTTTTCGAAATTTCATAGCCCTGCGCTCTGTGGTTTCAGAATTTTTGAGGTTACATAGATAGATATGCGAACAGATTTTAATAGTGTATATATCAAATTTTTATATTCATAAACTTTAGTTTGGTTGTACTGATTTTTATTTTTAATTTTGGTTTTAGAATTAAATTCATGAGCTCCTGTGCATAGAACGGGTTAAACAGCTAGTATTATATTAAATTTCATTTCATAGTTTAATGCTTATGTTATCTTTCCACATTTCTTCATCCTTTATACTTCTTAAAACCTAATTCTTTTAAAAATATTTTTTAGTCTACAGCCAATTTAATTCGTTTTCATGAAATGGGAAAATTACGTGTCAGTCATTTAAAAGGTTAATGAATGTTATAGTGTTTTGCATATATTTTCACCTTCATTAACAAATGCAGTCAAACTAAAATGATGGCTTTTTATATGTTTTTTTCATATCAAAATATCTTTATAGTGGCCATCAGTGTATTATTTAACCCTATGGGGCTGTGTATATATAACATTATCACTTTAGGGAGGGAGGGGGGATCTGGCACTTGATATTGTAAGATATCTCTAGTTAAAGGGGGGGTTGTCTTTTGATGTTATATTTTTTTATCCAACCAAAATTTTCATTTCTCTGTAATTTTTTTCTTTACAAGAAAATCGTCTTTTATCTTTCTTTTTGTCTTATCTATTTTTGTGAAAATACAAAAGCCATTAAATGATTATAAAATCATTCCTTTCTAAAATATGGACTACCCTACCATTTGGCTTTCCTGTTCTTCTGCCATATTCGTATATAATATGCTGTCAGGTGTAAAATATATTTGAAATGATACTTATTGTGTTTACTAGTAAAGAAAAAGTAAGAATGTTAGTTGTTTCATATATAATCGTGATATTTTATTGACTTACTCTCTTCATTTGATTTCATAAAGTATGCTAATAATAAATGTATAACAATATATTTATATCACAGCAAACTTATAAAAATAACAACAAAAATTTTAAAAATATAAATATTTTTTAGACATTGATAACGATATCGTTAAAGGGGGGTGGATATTTCGAAGAATGATGTTGTATGATATTTATTAAGGGGGAGGGAGGCGGTCAAAAATAGCCAAAATGTTGATAATGCTATATACGTATAGCCCCTATTCATCTGTTATGTGCTGAAAAAAGCTTAAATAGTGGTTAAAAAAAAAAAAAAACTTGGTTAAATGTTCACATGCAATAAATTGCCTGTTGATATCTTACGTGTATTTTACATATTGTTATTTTCAAAAATTGGCGGAACTCCTGTAAGAAATAAACAAAAGAACAAATTTTTGTTCAAAAGTTGTCTTTGTCAATTTATTGAATATGCAGTCACTCAAAGGAATGACAGAACAATCTATATTATTTTTTCAGCAAATTGTTGCAGAAAAATTGCAAAATATACCATTCAACTAGAAATTTGATCTTCTTTAATTCTGCACCTATTTACCATATATAAATTACAAATGAGAATTTTGTACCAGCTGCTTATAACTTAAAACTCTGTTGGATGGATTTTGATGGGATTTGCACTGTTAGTTAGATAATTTTTTAGTTAAGGTTTAAGTATATAACATATCCTTCTGTATTGCTTAGTTATAGAATTATAGGGGGGAAAGTTCTGTAATCAGATTAACCTTATTCTGAAGCATCAGCCTTTTAAAAATATTCTGCTGAATGGATTTTGATGGAAATTGCATTGTTAGTTTGATAATTTTTCAGGGAATGTTTTAGTATATAACATAACATATTCTAAATTGATTAGTTATAGAGCTATGGAGAAAGATTTTGTACATGATTCTAGATTTGACTACTTCCCTATATGCATTTGTTTGTTTCACTATAAGTGTGAATTTTATTCTTTGCTATTTTTTATGTTAATGACTTTTATTTTGTTTTCTCTTTACATTTAAGGTCTGTTGTAACTTAAAAAAACCTAAAAATTTTCCACTTTTTTGCAATTTTTTTTTTTTTTTTTTTTTTTTTTTTTTTTTTTTTTTGCAATTATACAGTAATAATAATAGTTTTTTGAAAATGAAAGAGCATATCTTGAAGTTTAAAAAACAATTTTTTATTTGGAAATTGGTTGAAAAATGGCCCATCTGGAGGCCTTTGATACTGAGGTGTGCAAAAAGTGAAGTGTTCTGCAGTACCAGATGAATCTCAGAATCTGCTTATCTGTAACAAAAAACAAGAAACAAAAAAAAACCCCTTAAAATTTACAATATTTTCTAGTTCTTCTTCGACAGGTTTATCAATATTTTTTTGTCCTGAAGAAAATGTCAGCCATTCAAATTTTAAGTTGTCGATTTTAGACACAAATTTTCGGATTTAAATTGTGCAAAAAAAATGTTTACAAAATAGTATATACTAGAAAAGCATGAAAGTTTCAAATCGGTCGATCCAATGTTGAATTCTACCTGGTACCAATTTGTAAAAAGTTTCGAGAGAAACAGTTTAAAGTTTTACAACATGTTTAAACAAACATAGATAATAGTGACAACTTTCAACTTGCATAAGGTCATCGATACCAGTCCCATATAATGAACCCTCCTGGACTTCCTCTTTCACACAATACGCTTAAAATGGGCCTGTTCACTGCAACACCAAAAGGCAGAAAACTTTTGAACCAATACAAATTTTGCAAAAACTGCTTTACTACAAAGTTTTTGAGAATTAGTTGATATTTTTTTTAAAGCTAAAACATGCTTTAAACATTTAATTAAAATAAATATAGAGTTCTTTTTTTGTTTTGTTCATTAGGCAAAATTTGGGTTTCCAGCATCCCAAGCATCCAATTATACTGTTGCTGACTGCAGAAGTCTAGTAAAGACCCTCGTATGTGGAGTGAAGACTATTACGTGGGGCATAACTACATGTAAAGTTTTGAATTCAGGTAAGTACTCATTGATGATCTGTAAAAGTAATGTTTACTTGTTAATTTTGTGTTTATGAAGGATGAATGTTAAACATTGACACAAAATTCTTTTTTAATTTTCAGAGTTTTAATGTATGTATTCAGGTGTCTCTCATTCTGTTTATCATTCGTTTATATTGTTTATTTCACTTTTTGTGTGATCTTAGTACTCATAAGGAGACTGTCATATATGTAACACACAGATTTTGGCACTTTTGAAATATATTGTCGAGTTCATGCCCCCAATTATACGGATGAAATATTATTTTCCAATTGCCCTTTGTTTATGAGATAATAGAGATCAAAATTCAATTATTTCATTAGGGAACATACTTTACTGTTAGTTCTAGAGTTTTGTTAAGTGGTGTCCTTGGAAAACTCTTGCCATGAGGTCAAGAAAAATATAGGAACTATCACCCATCTGAATCCAATCATCATCGACATATGGACCAGTATCTTCCATGATGTTATGCCTAATGAAAAGTAAAACAAGTTGGAAATTGTACGTCAAATGTGACAAACGGGGTGCGTTCGTACTATAACTAGTTTTATAAATATTCAGATCTTGTGAAATAGCGGCTGCACTCTTATGCAAAAATGAATGAATACCAAATTTATTTTATGTGCAGATTTTCATAGTATAGATATTCATTTTATTTTATGAAATTAAGATTCAATACACTTCTACAAACAATTCATTACATTCTGTTTCATAATTATACTATGTGCAAATATCCAATACAAGACAATGTAAAAAAAAAATAATAATTTCACTAAAAAAAATGAATTATATCATCTGTTATTATAATAGGATTGATTTCCATCAATAAAATAAGTACATTTTAAGTTGGCAACATTTTATCTTTCGTTAAGGAAATTTAAGCCTGGCTTTGAATATTTCAGAACTTGAAATCCTCACTTTTTTTTCCCTTATCGGGTCATTTAATATTAAAAAAATAGTTCTCATTCTCCAAACACTTTGAAAGTTTAATGAGTTTTATAAATATAATATTACTGAACCCTGTCAATTATTGTTGAGCTAAAATATTGATATTTAATTGTAAAAAGCAATGTTTTTTTCTAACTTTTTTGTTGTTGTTTTATTTACAATTGGGAATTTCTTTTATTTTCAAACTGTTTATTTTACTTCTAAATGTTGTTATATATGAAAGGAATTCAGTTTCCTTCATTTTCTCTTGCATCTTTAATATATTCCATTGGGGACCCATATAATCCAATGGGATTTCCCTCCGAATTTGTCAATTAGCTAACTCTATTGCTGGTATCTTTCTGAGTTTTCATGACTGGTCTTTTTATATGCATTACTCTATAGAATTAACTTGCAAATCATGAAAAAAAAAAAATCTTTGGTCTAGTTCACACATGCACAGTTATAAATTATTTCATACAAATGCCCATATTTCATCCAATATTAAATATTTTAATTGTTTAATTGCAGAATACTGTTTCTACTGTTCTTGGTCAAACATGTGCTTTACACCTTCGAATTTCTAGAACAATTTTTCAAGAATTTCAGTAGATATTCGACAAATTATCTAAAAAGCAAAACAGTCTGGTCGTGGTCACTGCACCTTAATTTGTGGACAGCAGTGTATATGTGATGCAAATATAAGCTTTTCGATGATCTCGGCGAAATCAAAGCAGCAACCTTTGCATAATTGGGGGGGGGGGGCTATAACACGAAAGTACCAAAAGTGGTACTGGCTTTACAGTTTTTCATTTCTTCATAATGTACAGCATACAAAAATGTTATTTTTAGCATTTTTACATTTTTTTTTTTTTTCAGGCAAGTCAAATTTACAATAATAAAAGAAATGCCTTGTTCCCTGAAAATGTAGAACGATATTAGTGTTTTTGCAATATAACAAATTTAATTTTTTTTTTTTTTTTATTGCATTTATTGTATTGTCTTTTTTCTACACACTGCTTCTTTATCCAAAATCATATTCCTTAGCTACAGATTTAAAAATGACTTTCTATGTACCAAGTAAATGTTTTTTATGAATTATTGCATATATTATACATTTATATTAAAATAACTTTTTACAGATCAGTTTTAAATCTACTTGTCTTTCAATATGCTTAAAAAATGAAATTCTTACAACTACTCGGCATTGGCCAAATACTGAGTATATACAGAGTACTTGGTACAGCTGTAGTTAATATTCATATTTTTCAAAACAGATTGCAGATTGAGAAACAGGTTTTAGTTTTTGTTGAACAGAAGCACAGATACAGATTTTTAAAGATTGCAAAACTCAGACCTATATATGGAAAATGTTTTAGGAAGGGTTAATATTCTTCTTTTTTTTTTTCAAACTGAAGGCCTTGTCACAACCAGAATTGAACATAGATGTGGTTAGGTGTCTTTGGTCTGTTTGTATTTCCATTTATGAAGCCAATGCATAAATTTACAACTCACAGAAAAACTAATTCGTAAAAGTGAGTTTTTCATATGAATTTGTTTTGAAATGTTAATGTTTATACTTTTTAAAACAAATTGTAGATTTCGAAATGGGAATGAACATATAGTCTGCTATTTTAATGAATTTCCTATCTTGATTGAAAGCACCGATACGGATTTTTAAAGATTGCAGAAATCGCAAAATGGTGTAGGGATAATAATTTTTTAAAAGTGTTAATAGCAATATTTTTAAAAATCAAAGGGGACGTTTTGATCAGAAAAGTATGGTGTTTAATTTGGTGCAATAGCTTTTTCTGTATTTTGGTTAGTTCGTCAAATTAGAAGTTCGTGAAATAGGAGAAAAAAAAACGTGAATTTGAGATTTTTAAATTATTTTAAAGGGGTTAGCTTTAATTTTTTTTTTTAACTAATTGCGCCATGTAAAACTTAAAAACATGCAATTTAAGAATATGCCATCCATTGTTTTGTATTTTGTATGGTTTAAGATGTAGTGTGTTAAAGATGAGCTTTGCTTTTTCTCTTTCAGTGAGTTTTTAATTTCTATTTTGGCTAACTATCAAAAAATGAAAATTCTGAACCTCAGGTGCATCAGGACTTGCCTTGGAACTATCCTCACCTAAATGTTCAGACTTCTACATGTGGTAGATTTCGCTAGCCATCGCACTCACAAAGTCTCTTCTTTTATTAGTATAGATGTCAATGAAGAAGTAGTTGCGTATCTTATGAATGGTTTGATTTCTGTCAGGTAATTCCTATATTATTCTTGATCCTTGTGGCAAGAACTTTCCAACGATACCTCTCTTAGGAAAATCCAAGACTAACAGTTGAAAATGTTCTAGGTTTGTCAGATTGTAAGTTTTTCCATAAGGTTTTCAGGCTTCTTGTATGTTGTATGCTTTAACTTTTCCCGTACGATGATTTCTTTAGTTTTTTTTTTTTTTTTAAACATTTCTGACTTTTATATATTCAAGAATTTTTATCAGCTTATCTTTTCAATTTACTTCAAAATTTTCACTTTTGATGCACTTTTTACCACAAAAATTTGACTGCAATATTAACTAAACAGTGTTATTAGAATAGTGTGATATAAATACGGCTGAAAAATAATAATTATAACAATTAATGAATGATTTTTTTCTTTCTGAGGAAAATTGTTCAAAAGACATTGTCTCATTCAACATAGTTTAGTAGGATGTAGAAAAAGATGGTAGTTTGATAAAATAAAACAAACTAGTGTCAATAAAAATCTTCAGTTTTTTAAAGAGAAAAATCAGCCAACTCTAGTATGTTACTAAGTGATTTTTTCATATTTCAGGTTTTAGCCACTGTTGTGGATTCTTGTTGCTTGGAGCTTTTTGATATTTTCCTAGAAAAATTATATTTACCTTTTACTTACCCATCATACGTAGTATAGGGTAAGTCTTGTAATCGTTTTGAAAATCGAAAAAAAAATTTTGACGGATTTACCCATTTCAGACACTAGAGATTCCGAAAAACATATTTTTAGAAAAAAAAATTTGCCGTCCATCTGTGTGTCTGTAAACACTCTATCTCCCGAAAAAATTGAGATAGACTTGCAATTTGGTATGTACTTAGTATGTAATAATGGGAAGAAGCCTATTTCATTTCAATAACCTCAATTAACCGGAACTATTTTTTTCGGACTCTCGAAATATTCGTTCTCATAAAAGGTATATAAAAATTTTCGAAATTGGTTATTTTAAGAAATGAATATAAAAGACAATAAAAAAACATAAATTTTGCATAAAGCATGAAGTTGATCGGATAATTAGTTGCCGAGATATTTGGAATCCTATTTACCACACTCTTCGATTTTTCATGACCCTGTATTTCATCCAAATTTCACTTCAAAGATATATTTTAATTGGAAATTTTACGCTTAATCAGATGCAATAAATCACTAGTTAATAGGATTATTATTTTTGGAGTTATAAGGATGTTTCTTTCAAGCAATTCAGTAATCGAGCCTTTAAAGTTTGTGACGTCATCAAGCCTCGATTTTATTTGAATTGCAATGCATTTTATAAGTAGTTTACACATTTTTTATTTTAATATTTTACATTATGCATATCCATGATGGGTAAATATTACGGTGGCCCCCAACGACTAGTTTGTGGTAGTTATGAAAATTTACAATTTTTATAATACAAACAATACAAAATTTTTCTGAAACTTGGCTATTTCTGCTAATGAAAATCAAATTTATGCCTAAAAAATTAATCTTTTTAAAATTTATTATTTATTTATTATTTTCTAATTTAAGCACAATTATGAAATACTGCATCTTTCAATTTTCATAAATATATTTAGTTAAATTGAAAAGGAAAATTGAACAAAATGTAGTACCTTTAATACTTGATTTATGATTAAATGTATTGAACATGTTATATAAATAACATTGAATTCTTTAATATTCTCTACAACTTCAAAATCAACGTGTCACGTGTTTTGCAGTCCCTCTTTTAATGATCTTTTAAGATAAATGCCTAAGCAATGAGTTTAGATTGTCAAGAAAATAAATATATATATGTATATTTTTTCTTAAGGGTGTAATCAAATCCAAACTGCTTATTTTCTGACTCAGTTTTAAATTCAGTTTTTCTCTAAAATGCATCCAATTGGTAGGTTCTCTTATTCAAAAACATTACAATGTGCTGTATTGGTTGATTTTTTGATAAAGGCAGAATATATTTTTAAAAAGGCTGTCAAAGTGGACATTTTGAACCGAATTTTGCTGGAAACAACAAAAAAAAAAAAAAAATCATACTGTGAAAATAATTTTTAAATCCATTTCTAATTACTTGAACAAAAAATAAAAACACAGGTCGCTTATAAATCTCTTCAAAAAATCACGCCGGCAAGTTTCATGTTTTTACTTTTAAAACAGAGTCTGAAAATGTGTCTCAAAATTTTGAGTTGAGCGTGGAAAAATATTTTTTTGAATATCGCCTTAAGAAGGATATATTTTCTAAGGATATATGTTTTTTTTCTAACAGGAAATGACTTTAGCTCTTATAAAAATAATGTTTCAGAAAGCGGCTTAGACTTACAGGAAGAAAAAAAATAATAATAATAATGAATTTATTTTTATAATTAAATTTTTAGTTAAATGATACTTTTTGCTTAAATTATTTGAAAATAATTCGTTCTAGTTATTTATTCACTTTATCCTCATTTTTTTTAAATTATTTTATTTTATTTTATTTTTTTTTTTGGCAGGAGGGGGGGGGGGGGGGGAGAGAAATCTGGTCCAATGTGTCCCAGAACAAAACATTTTTTTTTTTTTTTTAAGTGGTTCAATAATTGTATATTGTATTAGTCTGAATTTTTTTTCTAATTTTTATTATTGTAGAAGAATTTTGAAATGTAATTGTGACTTGTAATTATTTTTATTTTAGATGGTCAGATGGTAACGAACAAACAGTTTCAGCCAAAGGAAACGTTGGTATTCATTCGTCTTATAAAATATGCTCTACAAGCGCTTGACATCTACACTCTCACGCCATCTAATCCTCCTCAACCACCAAATCGGACTTTGTCGATTCAGACTGTTCGTAGCAAAGAAGAGAAAGAAGTACTTGAACATTTAGCGGGTGTATATACGATGATGCACCCTTTGACATTTAGAGAGGTTTTTTCAACCGTCATTGACTATATGGTGGATCGCATCTACAAGAACATTGCCCTTCAGATATTAGCAAATTCGTTTCTGGCTAACACAGCAACGTCTCCCATCTTTGCTACTATTCTTGTGGAATACTTACTCAAGCGAATGGAAGAGATGGGTTCGAATATGGATCGCTCCAATCTGTATCTGAAGCTGTTTAAGCTAGTATTTGGGTCTGTTTCCCTGTTCCCTGCTGAGAATGAGTTAATGTTAAGGCCTTACCTCCATCAGATTGTGAATAGATCAATGGAATTAGCTTTAAGCGCTCAGGAGCCTTATAACTATTTCTTATTGTTGCGAGCTTTGTTCAGAAGTATAGGAGGTGGCAGCCACGATTTATTGTACCAAGAATTCCTTCCACTGCTTCCCAATCTCTTGCAAGGTCTCAACAGCTTGCAAAGTGGACTGCACAAGCAGCACATGAAGGATCTCTTTGTAGAATTGTGTCTTACAGTGCCTGTGCGTCTCAGCTCGCTTCTACCGTATTTACCCATGCTAATGGATCCCCTTGTGTCTGCTCTCAATGGCTCACCAACGCTAGTCAGTCAGGTAGGGTTTTAAATAATACTAGTTGACTGTGCCAACCACCTTGGTACCCTTTAGATTATATTAGGGTGTATCAAAAATATTTAATTTTTTCTTTTTTTTTACTCTTTGCAAGTTTAAGCTTATACAAAACATGTCATACGGTGTGTCTTAGTTTCTCTGACAGTTTTCAGATGCTAGTGATTGGATTCTCCTCTATTTTTGGTACTTACGTATTATCTGTGCCAGGAGATTGATCGCCAAAAATGGTTGCCAAGTACCAATCTTGTTTATCGTTGCCAATCATGTTTCCAAACACAGTAATTTAACATTATCAAATAACATTGTTAAAAATGGTAATTAATGTAAAATAAATAAAATCTAATATATGTTTATTAAATTTATAACATTGTTAAAAATAGTAAATAACATTATTTTAGTAAAATTAATAAATGGTAAATAGCATAGTAAATAAGAAAGAATAATATTATAGATTATTCCCAGGCATGTACCATGTAGCAAGAAAAAAATATGTAAGGGTTACTATAATTAGTAATATTGGCTCCATGCCTGGCGCAGTTGGCGTAAAACTGGCACGGATAATACATAAGTACCCTATTTTTCTCCTCAAGTGGTCAAAAATCACAACTGGCGGCCATAACTTTTATGCTTTGATTTCAAGACTGTCCCCTCCCTTAAAATGTTTGAATCCGTTTTCAGCTGGTCTGATGCTAATCCTGTCCTGGCCTCCATTTTCAAGAATTTTGCAAAAAGTGTCCGTGCTTTTAAGATCTAGTTTGAAAAAATGGCTTAAGATTGAAATAAATTAAAGAAAACTTGCTAAAAAGGTGCATTTAATGTCACAAATATAAAAGAAGATGTTACATAATAAAATAGTTTTAAAAACTCAAAAATTTCTGAAATTTTGCACAGAGCGCTTTCGATCAGACCTTGATCATTATCAGGGCAGCCTTTGATTGTGTACTGAAAATTCTTAATCGTACTCCGTCCTCGGCTGGGTAACCAGGTGAATCTACTTTACAGTGGAAGGGGGAGAGGAGGCAATAAACTGAACATTTCTATTCAACTTTAACAAAACATCTTCCATTTTAAAAACTTTAACCATATACCTGGAATGTTATATGACATGTTATCATTAATAGCCTTATTATCTTTTATTAAAATTTCTACGGACTCTTTTATTAATGAAATATGATAATAGGAAGCAGGAATGATGATTCTTGCTTCATTAAAAATGGATATTTAAATTTTTCTGTAGGTTAAGTCTTGCTAACACTGTGGTTTGTCTACTAAACTTAATGTCACTTACGTGTTCTTTCAATCTGTCCTTAAATTTACGTTCAGTCATCCCAATATATACCTTTTCTTCTTGTGTTTCAGTTACCAATGAAATTATGTGAATACCTGCGATTTTATCATTAGGAATAGGATCAATCTTGCTGTGTTACGTCTTTCAGTTTTCTTGTTTTAGCTGCCAGATCAATATTAAATTTCTTTACTGCATATCTTTGCCTCTCATATAAACCAGGAACATAGCTAATGTTACAAAATTTAAGTTTATTAACTGGGTTGCTCTTGTGTGCTTTATATTTCTTGTTTATTCTTTGATACAGTGCTTTTTTTTCATTTATAGCACATCATTTGGTACTGAAATTAAAAAAACTTCTTTCCTTCCTTCATTAAGATGTAAAATTTCACTTATTTATATTAGAAATGATGAATTTGTTTAACAATATAAGGACTTTTTCAATCACCTATATGATTAAAAAAATAGTGTCTACTTTAGAAAAAAAAAAAAAAATAATAACAGATAATGTAATTTTGACCATAGATTTATTTTTATATATATATTTATAAATTAAATTTTGAATGCTATATACTTTTCATATTTTAAATTTCCCATGCAAATTATGTATTAATCAAACATTATGTATTATTATGCAAAATAAACATTTGTAAACTAAAAAGTCCTTCCGGCCTGTATCGGGAGGAAAAGGTAGCTTTCCTATATCTTCGTTTTAAAATTTTAGCTAATGTTACTCGAAAACAGCAAGCTAAAATGCAAAGAAACCGTTTACAAAAGATTCATTAAAACTGAATTTGAATGAGAAATTCGCCAAATTATTGAGCTATAGCCAAGTTGGCTTTTTTTATGAAGACTTATTTTTGGTCGCCGAATTTGGCGCTAACGGATATGAATATATAGTTTTATGCGTATGATGGGAAAATGATTACAACAATGAAAGATAATAATTTGCGAGAAGTCGCGTTCACTAAATTAATCGTTGGATTTTTGTAATGTGCTATCTTGTTTCAAAATGTCTGCCACCCTAGAATTTCAAACTGCTGTATCTCAGATGATTTTTAAGATAGAGGAAAAACAAAAAATACTCCGGAATCCTTGTATCAAGGCCTAACACGTAAGCAAAAAATAAATTTGAATTTTTAACTTTTTTGTGTATTTATTTTAGTTTTACATTTTTAAATGGCCGCCATCTTGAAACAAAATGGCGGACCAAGCTGGCCAACAAACTCGGTCGAGACATTGGTGAGCTTAATACACACAATTAGTTTCATCGAAATTGATTGATAAATATAAGAGTTATCATATGACATAGGTCAGATATATATATATAAAATCCTAATGAAACGAATTTGTGAAACGATTTTATGAAACGAATTTATGAAACAATTTTATGAAACGACTGATTATGTTTCAAGGCTATTTTTAATAAAATATTAAACGCTTGATGGTGAAATTAATACCAATTGTTCATAAAAATCCGCGGATGTCAAAACTGGTAATAGAATTTTGAAATTGGAATTAGTTTTCGAGATATTAATTTTTTTCCAATTTTAATGACATTTCTGTAATGATGGCAACTAATTACTCAGTTTTTTTGTGACAAAAAAGGGAAAAAAATTGAAAAGGATCCCGATAGGGATTATTGATTTCTTTTTATTCGTCATTTTCAAATTGAAATTGAATTTATCTTTTATTTCAATCGATAATGAAGACAAGATTATGATTAAATTATGTTCTAAAGGAAAATTTGAAAAAAAAAATCACATTTCTATCGTCAGGATTCAATCGTCTGTCAGCATTTAATTTAATTTATAAACTGAAAATATTTTGAATAAATTCGTCCAAATGACGTCATTTAGGTAAACGCAAAAGAAAGGGGGGAAAAGGAATTAATAGTAATTATTATTTATTGATATCATTTTGTTATTTTTTTGTAAAATTTAACTAAATGTTTATAAAATCATTAATTCGGATATTTGAAACTAATATATAAAATAATAATTGCCCAACTGAACGGAAGAATAAAATATCCTGCTTGGTTTTCTATCCTGCTTGGTTTTTTCCGCCAAGCTTTTTAAAAAAGCGTCAAGACCCCTATAATAGAAAAGCACCAAAAGTTCATTGGGTTTATTTTCATAACTTTTGGCAACAAATCTATGTATATTAACGAATCTATCCCTTTTTGAAGCTCGAATAAACTCCCAAACCTAAAAGCAAAGGATCCTATAATGGAAAAGTACCCGATTTTCTTATGGACAGTATTCAAGTGACAGAACATGGTGTAAAATTACCGCGGATAGCAAATTTGTTTAAATATCTCATCAATTGATGCCGAATAAATGCAGGCATGCATGCACAAAATATTTAATTAATTTTGTATGATAAATAATTATTAGAAAATTCGTATATACATATTAATTAAAAAAAATAATTTACATATTTAAAATAACATGAAAATATGCATGAGGGTGCACTAAAATAGAGAGAAAATTAAAACCTGTTACTGAAAATGTCTATAACATAGTACTTTTCAATACCGTGGTTCTTAATGTTATTCACAAGCAGATGGAATTTTTCTCATCCTTAAACGCGAAGGAAGAATAGAATAGAGATTGTTGTTATAAAAGTCCGAGAGGTAGTCACAATTTAAACCTAACCATTTTATACAAGCTGGTTTTCAAGTAGTAATTGATTTTACTTATCAATCCCGAAAACAGTCGTCAGTTGTCGCAACAGCTGTGTATGAGACCATGATAATCGAAAAATGTCCCATTAAAATGTTAAAAGCATGGCCACCCAATTACAGATTTACCAATATTTTTAAAATAAAGCACGCTGTCATGTTTTTAGAGGCCTCGAAGTCTGAGCGGGGGTTGGCGAGCGTAGCTTGCAGGGGGTAGGCCCCCTAGTATATATATATATATATATATAAATCAACATTTGAACGGAGGGTGGTCTGGGGGTCATGATCGGTGAAAATATACCGAAATTTTCCGGAATTGCTTTCCTCCGAACGGCTGCAATAGGTAGCTTTATACTTTTTTGTATTGAAAGCTACCTAAAATTATAAACTTTTTAAAATATTGCTGTATTGGGTACATTTTTTAAAATTTTGATGAAAGATTTTTAATTTAAAAAAATTAAAAGTAGCTACTGAAATGACAGTGTTTACTGAAATTTAATGAGTATATCATTTACTGAAATCTAATAAATGTAGTTATTTTGCATAGTATCAATATGGTAATAGGCTAAGGAAGAGTTTTTGAAGATGATTGGATTTGTTGTTAAACATTGGCCAGTTTTGGCCATATTGCTGTAAGATGGATGCCATCAGGGAAGACTTTTGAAAGGAAGGTGGCCCAAATTATTGTGCTTGTACAAGGAAAACTCTGAAAACTTTACACAGTCATCATGGTTTAGATAGAACCCATGAACACCCATGCTCCTGATTTTGTGGTCAACATGCTAACTACTGAGTTGAGTGGGCCCTTTGAAGACATTTGGAAAATGTGGTATTACATTAAGATTGAACAGACATAATTTTCCAGTATTATCTTTTTATCACGAATTAAATTATTAGCTCATACAAGTAGCCCCTATTTTAAATTTAAAGAATGAAATGTTTGAAATAAAAGAATCTCCAATGGTATTAAAAGGTTTAAATTAACATTTTTGGATAGTACAGTAAATCCCCGGTTATCCGAAAAGCATGGGACCAAATGATTTTCAGTTGACCGAGGTTCCATAGGAATTTTTGGATAACCGGGAGGCTTCCTAATTTTATTCTACCAGCTGACACTACTCATCCTTCTCACTTCCCCACAGTCAGGTAATGCGTTCGTACTTGCAGGTTCAGCAAGAGTCCGTATTCAGTTCGATTTTCCCTTCCTGTTTACACATGTTTTAATTTCCACCAAACTTTATTAACGATGAGTAATACTTTAAAGCACAAACAGGTTTTTATAAGCATGAAGAGCTCAATGAGTTGGAAAAGTTGATGCTGGCACCTCAATATATTAAAATGTAGGAAGATGCAACAGTGTCAGATGTGTTGTTGTTTAAAAGGTGGTGTAATAAGTCAGCATTGAAGCAATGTGAAGCTGAAAAACAAAAAATATCACAATATATTTTGTAATAAAGATATGAAGTATTGTACGTGTTTATGCAATGAAATGCCTGCATTTACGCAATGGTCCAAATAAGTAAGTTGATGCTGTTTAATTATTTTATAAACAACATGCTTGTTTTAAAATAAAATTTTTCGTATTTAAAAAAAAAAAAAAAAGTTTTGAGGTTCTGATATGTGTATAATAACAAGAATGATTAAGACAAAATAATAGTCAATATAGAGACATGTCCTATCACCAGGATACCAGACCTGAACTAGTTAAGGATTTTTCTTAACTTATTAAAGCTATCCACATAAATGAGTTAATGTTTTTTTGTAAAACCTATCCCAAACTATGGTAGTTCTTCGAAAATAAGTACTATAATGATTTTCAGGGTGCTCATATATAAGCCAAGTACTATAATGATTTTCAGGGTGCTCATATATAAGCCCTATGCCAAAAATAAGCCCATCTTAAAGCCATATATATATAAGCAGTTTTAAATAGTCAATTTCTAAAACATCAATCTGATTTTTTAAAAATGTACCCAATCGCGATGAAGCATTTAAGCAACATGTATCATGGTTTTAAAATCTTTTCTTTTTTTTTTAATATAGAAAATGACATGGAATAAAAGGCTAAAAATCCTCTTTACCCTTATTTTTGTTTTATAGATGGAAATTCCTACTTTAAACATGTTATTTTGACAAAAGACAGCATTTCACCTTTTTCATATTAGGTCCGCAATCTGTATATCAGCAGAATAAGAAATTATTGAAAATGTGAAAGTTTTAATGAATGAAAATGTATATTTTTCTTTAACCTTTAACCATAATATCCTTTTTATAACCAGAAGCATTCTTTTGTGATTAAAGCACCAAGGAAAATGAAAGATTAACCTTAATCTCAGTGGTAGAGATGTGTAAAATTGGTGAAAATTACATCATTTTGATGCAATCGTAGTAGAATGTTGTAGTTCTTCGAATGAAATACATTTTGAAAGCCTTTTAAAAACATTATTTTTACATGTAAAAATATTTTTGTCCTGTAGTATCTAATTTTGGGGTTGTTTAAATTAAGTTGTGAAAATATTGTTGTGAAAACCATTTAGTTGCAGAAATGTTTGTTCTATAAATAGCAATGCATTTATTTTAATTTTTTTTTAATCTCATTTTCAACAGCAAAAAAACATTCAACTTTTAGAACCCTAAAAAAGTCTTTGAACAAATCTATTCAATTTTTTTTTAAATATTATTTTGAATTTTGATAAAGACTTCAATAAAAGTATAACTATCCTCATATTTCTATTGATATATGAATAAATGTGAAATATTGCTCACAAAAATAAGCCGCAATATGTTTCTTAGAGTAAAAATTAATGTAAGACTTTGTTATTTTTGGAGAAATGTAGTAGTTATTTTTCTTTCTGTAGCTTTTTCAAATGTAGTTTGTCATATGTAATGTTCTTCAGTTTGTCAGTTCATGCTTAAAACTGTCTGTTATCCTTTCAGGGCTTGCGAACACTTGAATTATGTGTAGACAACTTGCAGCCAGAATTTTTGTATGATCACATTCAACCAGTAAGGGCTGAGTTAATGCAGGCTTTATGGAGAACTTTGAGGAATCCTGTTGACAGTGTTGCCCAAGTGGCATTTAGAGTCCTTGGAAAGTTTGGAGGTGGGAACCGAAAAATGATGGTTGAACCACAACAGGTAAATAATCATTTCATTTTAAAAGTCTGCATTGCATTAAATAAACACTGATGGAAAAAATATAAGTTACTACTTTTAATATGATGAAACATCAGTACTTAGTACTGTTTCCCAATGATATCCACCAAGATTCATCTCCTTACAAACATTAACCGAAACTATTCAAACACATCAATTTAACAAATTGCAATATGAGCAAAAACACACTATGAAATACTGTATCGAAAATAAGCAAGTAGAAGTAATACTACATGATACTTGATTGATACCTGGTACCTACTGACAATGTCATTACTTTAACTGACAGTGTGAGCATGTGAACTAACCTTAGTCGACTATGCAATTTGTATGTGTCATCTAGAAAAGAACGTTTGCATAATTAATTACTTTTAAGATTAAATGCTAGGTTGTGGCTAATCTCATGAAAATAAACAGAACCTAAATAAAATACTTTAAATAAAGGATAGATAATATTAAAAATTTATTAAGTTGAATCACAACAAGTAAATAATCATTTCATTTTATAGGTATACTTTTTGAGTTGTATATATAAGATCTTTGTCTGATATTGTATATGTTGTTTGCATTCACAAAGGCAGAAAAAAAAAGTTTTTCTGAATTTAATGTAATTTTTAATCATCCTTTAATAAACACTAAATGATTTTCTTTGTGAAAACTGAAATTTGTTTTAAGTTTCTATGTAGTGAAACTTTTTATATATATTCTGGTTTATATTCATTTTAATTTAAATCAACTCTCTTCATTTGTTCCATTTAATAACTTGGTGCTAATAACCATTTTGGAACTTGGTTCTTTATATTAATTATTTTATTTTTTACAATGGGGGAAGGCATATTTTTATTTAAGAAAACAATCTTTGCTTATGTTGAAAATGAAAAATTATTGAAAAGTATGTAAATGAGCTAATGAATATTTAATATGTTTGGCATGCATGAAACAAGCTAATCCCCTATTTATATGGGAAAGGGTGGTGCTGTTTGTAGTACTTAAAGTGGGAATAAAAGAATAAAATATGCAGAAAATAAGGAATTTTCTAAAAATGTTTTGAATATTGTATTTATTTTAAGTTTGTTTTCAATTTAATTTTCAATTTTTTGGTTCTTTAGAGAAGATTTTATTTATTCTTTAGCATTTCTTTTTGAATTATTCCTTTTGCTAGTGGTTTGTTAGAGATATTATTCAAAATGGATATAAGTAATTTTTAGTAGTTAAATAACTGCTTCTTGTTTATTTTACAAAAAAATTATAAAACTAATGTTTTAAAAGCGTGTCAAAATGAATAGAATTTTTTTTAAGGCTATGTCAATTAATCGATCAATAACTAATCAATCAATCAATCTAAATTAATCTGTTCAGTTAAAAATTTCCAAATTTTGATTACATTTTCTATAATTAACTACGGTAAAAATTAAAAATGCAGTTCTGTCTACAAAATAATTTTCTCCAATATTTCAGCAAAAAAATATTCTAAAAGCTTGCATCAAATGGATATTTAATAGTATTGATTTTATTGTAAATAAATTTAGATTGAGCATGGATCCTGAAAATTTGTCAATATGCTCATTTGCTTAGAGACTAATTAAGATGTAATATAAACATGTATGCAAGTTTAATTCTGATCTTCCATTAAATATATATGTGCACACTTTTAATTTTTAAGATATTTTTATGTAATGTTCATAGGGTCAGTGATGTCACTAGGTTTTTGAAATCCTGGGTCCCTGGAATTCACATACTTCCAAAAAACTGGGTTCTTTTTTACAAAAGTGGGTCCTCTTTTAGAAATAAGACAGATTTAAAGTATTTTATTCAAAACATGCCTCTTTTGCAATCTTTAAACATAAAAAATATGCATCTTGAAGGACCCATAAAAAAATTATATTTATGCATCCTTCTCCGATTTTTTGCTTAAATGATGCGCTATAGCATGTCCCTGGCATCACTGAGGGTTTTTAATTATATTTTTTGAATGATTATATATGAATAGAGGCAACTGTATGAAATACTAATGTAATCAAACAATTCACAATTAAAAATACACTACTGGCCATTAAAATTGCTACACCAAGAAGGTGACATGCTACAGACTTGAAATTTAAACGGCAGAAAGAAGGTGCTGTGATATGCAAATGATTAGCTTTTCAGCACATTCAGACAAAGCCGGCGCCACCAGTAGCGACACCTACAATGTGTTTAAATGAGGAAATTGTTCAGCCAGTTTCTCTTACACAAATTGTATTTGAACGTTGTTGCCTGGTGAAAAGTTGTTGTGATGCCTCGTGTAAGAGGGAGAAATGTGTACCAGCACGCTTCTGACTTTGATAAAGGTGGAATTGTAGCCTACTGGGATTGCGGTTTATCGTATCGCAGTATTGCTGCTTGCGTCTGTCGAGATCCAATGACTGTTCGCAGAATATGGAATCGATGGGTTCAGCACGGTAATACGGAATGTCGTGCGGCGTCTCAACGACCCCCTATCACTAGCAGCCGAGAAGACAGGCATGTTATCTGCATGGCCATAACTGATCGTGCAGCCACGTCATGAGCCCTGAGTCAAGAAATGGGGTCATTTGTAAGACAACAAGTGTCTGCACGAACAGTTCGACGATGTTTGCAACAGCATGGACTCTCAGCTCGGAGAACATGGCTGCGGCTTCCCTTGATGCTGCGTCATAGACAGGAGCGCCTTCAATGGTGTGATTAACGACGAACCTAGATGCACGAATGGCGAGACATCATTTTTTCAGATGAATCCAGGTTCTGTTTACAGCATAATGATGATCACATCCATGTTTAGTGGCATAGAAGTGAACGCACATTGGCAGCATGCATTCGTCATCGTGATACTGGCCCATCACCTGGCGTGATGGTATGGGGTGCCATTAGATACACGTCTCGGTCACCTCTTGTTCGCATTGACGGCACTTTGAACAGTGCAGGTTACATTTCTGGTGTGTTACGACCCGTGGCTCTACCCTTTATTCGAGCCCTGCGAAATCCTACATTTCTGCAGGATAATGCCTGACTGCATGTTGTCAGTATTGTACGGACCTTCCTTGATACGGAAAATGTTTGGCTGTTTCCCTGGGCAGCACGTTCTCCAGATCTTTCACCAATAGAAAACGCCTGGTCAATGGTTGCCGAACGATTGGCTCATCACCATACGCCAGTCACTACGGTTGATGAACTGTGGCATCGTGTTGAAGCTACAGGGGCATCTGTACCTGTACATGCCATCCAATCTCTGTTTGACTCAATGCCCAGGCGTATAAGTGCTGTTTTTACTGCCAGAGGTGGTTGTTCTGGGTACTGATTTCTCAGGATCTATGCACCTAAATTTCTTGAAAATTTAATCCCTTATTAGGTGCGTTCGTAATTATATAAATACGTAGCACCTATAGTCGTCGTTTGGTCCGTCCGTCCGTCTGTCCGTCTGTCTGTCCGCATATAACAACGCAAAAACTACCCAACCAAATGGTTTGCAATTTAAAATATGTTATCTTTGCAGAATTTTGTCGAGACATTTCAAATTTTATTAAAATCGAATCAAAACTTCAGGAGATATTAATAAAAATATTTATTAAGAAATTTGATTTTTTTTTTTAAAATCGGTGCTATTTTGTTATAGGAGCTTCCGATGGATGTTAAATCGTCAAGCGACCGAGATACTTATTTTATGACAGAAATTAATCTGCAGACGATATAATTCATTTCACAGAATTAAAAATCATCAAGATCTGAATATTTATATAACTAGCTGATACATATATATCTGAATATTTATATAACTAGTTAAGATATTTGTATGAACAGTGTCATAAAATATATACTTAACTAGCTGTTTAACCCGTTCTACGCACGGGATATCATGAATTTAATTCTAAAACGTGTGTACGGACGCACCTCGTTTGTAACGTTTGACGTACAATTTCCAACTTGTTATTTCTAGTATAATATATTTGTCCAATAAATATCATTTTGTTATCTGCATTTCTTCCTGGTGTAGCAATTTTAATTGCCAGTAGTGTAAATTCAATAGGAAATGTATTTAATAAATAAAAAAATCATTGCTTTACATATGCTCAGTAACGCAAGGTTTTTTTAAGTTACCTATAGTGAGTGCTATTATATTATCTACATATTTAAAAATCTTTGCTTTACTAGCAACAAAATAATAATAATAAATTAAAATACACATTTTGGTGAAGGTTTTTTAATGAAGATTAAAATTGTGTAAAACAAAATAAAAAACAATTTAAATATAGATTAACTCAGTTAAAACTTTTAATAAATTTCCACTCCTAAATTTTTTTTGCTTTCTAGCTTGCATACAATAGCTGTGAAAGTATTGGACCTTCCATTGCTGTTTATTTCCCTGAACACAAGAATAATATCTCTTTGCCTATTTCAAAAGTAAGTTGCTTTTTTATATACATTCACTGTTTGATGTTTTTTAATTTTAATTTTTTTTTTTTTTTGGGGGGGGGGGATGATAACATTAAATTATGTGTGTGATATATATATATATATATATATACATATATATATGCTGCGGCCAAAATTTGAAATCTGCCAGTTCCTGAATTGGCCAGCCAAATCGCAGGAGGACAAATTTAGCTGGCCAATATTGATCTTTTTCTTGATTTTTGATTTGGCTAGCAAATTTTAAAAATGGCTTGGGATAACTGCCAAAAGTTGGAAAGGAAAATGTCATGAGCAGATTTTGAGGGTCTGTATAGTTTTATGCAATATATTATCTGTAGATCTACAAAGCCCCTTAAAGAAGGGGGCCACTGTAATAATGAACATCGTATTAATGGTTTATGTGCACAAAGCATACAAAGCAATTTTTTAAGGATCCTCGATATAATGATTGTTGTGTTAAAGAACTTTGTGCATAAATTACACAGGACCATGTTATGATAAATACAAAAACTGGTGCAATGCAATGATTATGTGACGTGCAAAAACTAATGTGAATAAAAGCCTAAAGAATGTAAATTTATCTTTCAGCTATTTCAAAGCTCAGCAATAACTTTCTTTAGTGCAAAATGAAAAAAAAGAAACTGATAGTGGAAAAGCAACAAAGGCAACACACATACTCTAAATTTTATGTGATTGTGCTTTTCTTTATGTTGATTTTTATCTATTACATATTCACCATAAAGCTATTCTACATATACGAAACACTGGATATACTTATTTGTTAAATATTTAAAAGAATAATAAAGTTTTATATTTACAAAGTGGTGTATTAAAACTAATAAGTGATTTTGAATGAGAGATATTTTATATGAAAAAAGTTTTTTTTTTTTTTTTCCCCTATAACAATATTGCAAAGTGTTACAAAGTCTGACTTTATAGGTAGTGTAGTGCTTGAAAGTTGTTGGATTACAGCTACTTATTTACAGGCTTTCTATAAAAGTATAAAATATGATTAAACTACAACAGTGCATAGCATCAAATTTTCCTCTTGAATGAGCCATGGGTGCTCCTTCTTCCATTTCATAAAAGTTGAATTGCTCACTTTTTTGCGAATTGTTCTAGAATTCGCAGGAGTTCTTTATTTTCTTCACATTTTTTCAAGCGTTTACTTACAAATGATAATATAAAGTAGGAAGGTACAATTCGCCATTTTAAAATGCACATGCTCACCTCTAAGAAGAATTTTAGGGGTGTAATCTCTAAAGTCAGTTTTATCAGTCATTGGTGAAAGTGAAGTCAACTTGGAAGTGATTGACAGGTGCAAGGGAGTCTAAGACACGTCCCGCTTTCCGATCTTTTATCAAAAACAGAAGCTCTTAAAGTGCATGCAGAGGGAGAAACTTACACTAAAGTACGAATAAGAGTGTTTGTTAAACAAAAATTAAAGTGAAAGAAAGCTAGGTGTCAAATTTGATGACTAGGCTGATGTTGTGGTCGTGAACTGCAATAATTTAGTTGCATTTGATGACTAACTACTGCTAATTTCTAACCCTGCTTTTGAATAGTAATCTTCACCTCGTGCATTTGTAGATTCTATGATTAAACTAGTATATACCCCCCATCAAAAATGACAGGATATTGACTCAATATTCAATTTTTGAAATAGTTCCACGAATGGACAAAACATTCAAATTAAATATTTAAAAAAAATAATCCATGGGGAAATTTTCTGAAAAAAAAAGTGTTATCAATGTGTTTCTAAAGAGTTTGACTCACCACATAGCTCATTTTTTCATTATATAAACAAAATTAAATGGAAATTACTCGGTACTATTTATTCCTTATATACAATATTTATTCCTTAATACAAACAAAATTTCAAAATTTGTTTGTATTATCTACCGGTAGATGCACCATCTTCCCTTATACGGTCCAATGTTGCTTGTGATTGCCAAGCAAGCCACCTCGACTGTCTTTCTCTAATTAAAAGCCGTCTATGTTCAATCAGCGTTTCATCATTTTCATCAGCCATCGCTAAAACAATCCTTAAATAATATAAAACAACAATAAAAACTGATTTGATTGAACAGATTCAAATCTACCGCGTGTTCAAAACAGCTGTTCAGAAAGATCAACAAAGATGATAAAACAGCAAAACTCACATTGCCAAATGGCAGTCAGCACAGCACAAATAATTTTGATGAATGATTCTCAGAAGTAAATGACTCGCCACATTTTTTTTTTCTTGCAACAATAATAATACTGATTAGCAAAGTGAAATGTAATTTCTGAAAATTTCACATTAAATTTTAATATGCTAATTATATGCAAATATTAACTTGTATTTTTAACAAAGTTTGATTGTTTATATTAATTGATGAAAGATGGCTGCAAAAATAGTTTTTGAAGGTTTTAAACAAAATTAAAATATTTAAAGACTTTAATATGCTTTTACAAATATTTTAAGAACAAAATCTCATAATTAACCTGTATTTTTTTAATGCAGCTTTCAAAGAGTCATTCAATTGTTTCAAGATTCAGAAATTCTGAATGACGACAGTGTTTGTTTGTTTATATTTAGTAATTTGATGTTTATAATAGCTTATTTTTAATATGTAACTTAATACATTATAATTGGATAAGATATACATGTTTTATGTGAAAATATGCAGAACAGACATGATTTCATGTAGAAGAAATTATCGTTTAGTTGTCATATGTTAATACATGTTTTTCATTAAGCCTAACATGGCGTTTAACTATGGTCGATTTGCAGACCGGAGTGGTCGTGCCCAGAATGGTTACAGACACTTTCTTGCCTTCGGATTTTATTATAAGTAGATAAGGTAATAATTCAAAAATACTGGTACTGAAAAAAGGTTGTTACATGAAGCCCATCCAATAAGGTAATAAATTAAATTGTTTTGTTGTTTATATTGTCAGAATTTAAAGGTCTACAATTATATTTGTACAGTAGTACTTTCCAATAGTAAATAATTTCTCTTCACCCTCACATCACTTTTGCATGGAAAAATGAGATAATTTGGAATAATAAAAGATGATTCTCCATTAATTAAATCGCTCATAACATGGATTTTCATTCAAAAGTCTATTTTAAAAATTCAAGGAACTTTCCATTTTTTCCCCTTCACTTTTTATACTTATTTTAAGAATGTGTGCAGATATAAATGGCAATGTTACATCATCACATCCGTTTTGTGACTTGATAGAATTTTCTGTTGTCAGTAAATCAGCCAAAGTTTGGCTTGCTCCAGGTTGTTGAATATAAAAATTAATTTAGTTTATGTGAAGAAAAATAACTTTACCTCTGTTTGAAAATTATCTAATATATTTTAGAACTGTAACAATTTGTTTAATATTATTTACTAAAATATTCTGTTTCTTTCTTTTTAAGAGTAGGTGGACATTTTATTATTTTATTTGCTATTTAAAGTTTTCTTCCAAAAAGTATAAATTTGAAGCACATTCTTTAAAAAGAAAAAAAGAAAAGTATAGTTTAATTTTTTCAATTGAAAAAAACTGTCAAAAATATATGCTCATATATAATGCTTTGAAATCTAACAGTCTGTTGATTAATTATGTATGTCACTTAGGGATATAATGGACCTAAAATATAAATGTTAGGCAAGTCAAGTCAACGCGGGTGCTTAAAGAGTACATACGGTGTGTCACAACCCCTATTACACTTCCATCAAAAATGAAAATAAACATGCAAAGCTTTATCAAGATTACCGTATTAAACTTACAAGAAGACCACCAAACATGATGCGCACAGATTTTGATGATTTTAATGTTGTAGGGATCATACCCCTAACTATATTCAGGTCAAAGGTTTCCTTCAAATGGGCTTTTGTTTTCGAGAAATTTCGTTTTAAAGTTAAGCATGCATTTCAAATGTCATTACTTCACGATCCTGGACAAGGTCTCAGTGGTTCCGTGGTAGCGTTCGTGATTTGAGAGCCGCAAATGGGTGTTCTGTCATCTCCTGTGACTTTTGCCTTTTTTTAACAAATTTTATATATTTGTCGCGTTTTAAGTTGTATGCAGAATTATGAATTCTGCATCTTTGAACTTTTTGATATTTTCCTAATAAATTCCATTTACATTTTCAAATATTTCGTAAAAATTTACGTTTTTTTGTGCAGTTTTGAAATTAATATTTCTATTGACGAAATTCCAAAAACATATCTTGAAAGGAGTAATAAAATATTAAAGCAATAACGATTATATCCAAGTTTTAGCCAGTTAAATATATATCTTTTTATGTTATTTAAACACATTTAACTGTAAAGTTCAAACTCACCGTCATTTTTGATTTGCACAAATAAAAAATAATGTATTACAATTTTTTTTTTTTTTTCAGTCTAACAAGTTGATGCTATACAGAAAAATTCAACTAGAAATGAAAAATCGTTTGTAAGTTACAATAAATATAAAAAATTTCTGAAAAAAAAAAAAAAAAAATCGTCTGCAACGACTTTTATGCTAATATCAGAATAAATAAAATTTTCTTTTTATCAATTTCGTTTCGCTTCCTTTGCAGACAAATACCACGTTTGAAATAATTTCTTTTTCAAATTTAATACATTTTTAAATATATTTATCACAATTTAAGTATTTAAAGAATATATAATATGCTAATTTATACATTCTTCCAATATTGTTAAAACAATTATTTAAAGGCGATTTTTAATGCGAAATTTGTTTAGAATATTTTTGCGATAGGTATAACACAATTAGTTCCATATTTAATAAACTAAAAATGTCGATGTCGGTGATGATAAATATTTTAGTATTTCAGCAGTTAACATATTTCAATATATTTAGAACAAATCAAATATTAAAAGGATATATTATTTTGTTATTTTTTTCTTAATCATTTAAATTTTTTTTTTAATAGGAAATGTAAATTTAAAAAATGTATTATTTCATAAATGCAATAAATAAATAAGTAAATATACATAAATGTAAACAATAATCATTTTAAAAAGACGAGATAACAAGACATAAATTAGTTTAGATTTTCGTCAGCAGAAATATTCGAATAAAAATTGCGTAAAAACTATAAATTTTCACGCAATATTCAAAAATGTAAATGGAATTTATTAGGAAAATATCAAAAAGTTCAAAGATGCAGAATTCATAATTCTGCATACAACTTATAATGCATCAAATATATAAAATTTGTTAAAAAAAGGTAAAAGTCACAGGAGAGGACAGAACACCCATCTGCGGCTCTCAAATCGCGAACGCTACCACGGCACCACGGAGACCATGTTCAGGATCGCGAAGTAATGGCATTTGAAAATGCATGCTGAACTTAAAAACGAAATTACTCGAAAACTAAAGCCCATTTGAAGGAAACCTTTGACCTGAATAGTTAGGGGTATGATCCCTATAACATACTTTAAAATCATCAAAATCTGTGCGAATCATGTTTGGCGGTCTCCTTGTTAGTTAAAATTTCTATTTTAGAATGTAGAAAGAATACTTGTGCTTTTTTTCTTGAACATCTTGTATTTAATTCATCTTCTATACATATTTATAGCATAGACTCTTTTTAACTTGAACTTCGAGGAGGTGCTAGAAAAATACAAATTGTTCAAAACACACACACACCCCAAAAAAGAGAGAAATGTAGTAAGTTTATAAGTAAATATGCAGTAGTGCTTACAAGAGATTAGTTCAGGATCTTTTTTTTTAGCTTTAGACTGAATTATTTTGTCATCAAAGCCTGATACCAAAAGCACACACTAGAAAATTGTTAGTAACATTTAAAATTTTTTCCTGATTAATTTTCTCGTTGAAAAATCTTTTGTTACATAGAAATAAGTATTAATCCTAAACACTCCCTCATGATATGTGATTTTCATGACCCTGAAAATCTGTTTAAATTGGCAAATTTGTTATTGATATGCAACCACTGACAGAAGTCTACAAAAACCATAATTCTTATTCTTTTAAAATATCTATTCTGCCACTATGGCAGAAAGGCATGAGTTTTGTTTTCCAATAATTTTGGGGAAGGACTTCAAACAGAAAGCGAGGATAAGTAAATGATCACCAATGGCTTCTACTTATTACTTAATTTCAGAATCACATGAAATAGTTCTCCTTATGTCCCATGAATAACAAAATTCAGTTCCCTTTCAAACTTAGATAGGGTTACAAAATACTTTAAGTAACAATCTTGTTTCTCAAATAGCAAGTTTTTTTTTTTCCTTTTTTTCAATTTATGAATAAATAATGTTTTTACTTTGAACCTGAGCCAGTTTCATGTCTAGTTCTTACTTACAAAACTCATCTTTGAAGCTGAATCCCGTATTTCAGTTTTTTCACAGGTATGATTTCAGCCATCAATACAGAGAGATGCTATTAAATTGTACACATTCTATTGCAGTCCTATGTGCAGGATTTTCAAAAGGGATGTGTTAAACGTGAAGCCTTTTCTTAAGTTTAGATTTTATGTTTAAAAAAAAAAATTCTATATTACACAATTTACAATAATTATGTATTACATTTATTGCATATTGATTTACACTGATTACATCATAATTTACACCAGGGCTCGAAAAATAGCGTTCCCGGTATCCCGGGGAACCCAGAAATCATTTCTGGGAACGTATTTTTCCCACTCAGGTTCCCGGCCGGGAACCTAAAAATTAAATATTGTATATATATATTAATTATTTGTTCTGTATACATTTGAATAAATTAGTAAATGCAATATATAATGCTTAATCTTAGTGTGCAAATGTAATGCAACATTTCCTTTTAAGTTACACATCTTATTATTCAAAAATGTGTCTATATGACACAATATCTTCATTCATTAAGCTCTGAATTTATTAAAAAACTGGGAACACATAAATTTTTCTGGGAACCTACACTTTTCATGTAGGTTCCCAGCTGGGAACCTTAAAATTTTCAGAATGTTAGAGCCCTGATTTACACTCATTATCTAAATATGTAATAGATGACTTATTATTCCTCAGTGTAGTTTTCTGCTCGTGTAATAATGGTAACTGTAACTACTGTTTAAACCTGATAAATAAGAGTCCAACTTACCATTGTTAGTTTACTTAAATTAATTATTTGGAGATTAACAGTTTTCCTTTCTTCAAAAATTTACCTAAATAAATAACAATGCAATTTTATGATCTCTACGAAAATAAAAATATCAAAAGTGTAATTAAAAGCCAACACCCACTCCCCCCCCCCCCCCCCCCCCCGAAAAAAAAAAAACAAACCCAAAGCCATTATGCTAATAAGTATTCAATCTTTATCATATCATCTTTAAAAAATTACATTCTCTATATCAAGTTTGGTCAAACTCAAAATATTCTAAATGTTGAAAATTTTATTTAAAAATCAAAAAATGAAAAACAGAAATCAGATGGGATAGTTTTGAGGGGTTAAACCTCCAAAACTATTCCCTTGTGATAATATTGTTATATTAGTGCCTACAGAAATTACATACATCAGTATTGATGATATTTAAGTATTATTTAACATGCCACAAAGAATGAAAACTACAATGAACTATACAGAATAAGAAGTTGAAGTTACAAATTTAACAGCTTAAAATCATGCCCAGAGCCCGGACATCTAATAGGCCAAGATAGATTTAAAATGTTAGGTACTGTGAACGAGTGAAGCCTAATTCCAGGTCGTAGTATCTAAGTGACCTAAATATCATCAATACTTGATATTGAAGAAACTCATAATCTTTTCATTTTTGCTCCAGTTTCACTTTAGTTCAGCAGAGTGATTTCAAGGACTTGTATACAAAAGTGGGAACATTTCTACATTATTAAAGAAATGAAAAGCTATAGGCAAAACAGAATATATTTCTCCCCAATGTATAATTAAAGAGGAAAAAAGATAAAGTTGCTTTTTACCTGTTTATTTTTTCAGCACTAAAAATTTTGGGAATTGCTTAATTTACATGCATTAAATTAATAAGTTATAATCAGGGTTAGAAATTAGCGGACATTAGATGTCAAATGCAACTAAATTATTGAATTTCATGACCACAAAATTATGCCTAGTGCTCAAATTTGAAGCCTGGCTTTCTTTCATTTTAATTTTTATTTAGCAAATTCTCTCATTTGTACTTTAGCATAAGTTTTTCTCCCTGCCACATGCACTTCAAGAGCACCTGTTTTCATTAAATGATTGGATAGAGGTATGTGTTTTATACCAAAGAATATTTACTCCGTAAAGAAGGTTAAGTGCTGTAGGAATAATGTAAATGCATCAAATCAAGTGGGTTCCTCAGTATGTAATGTGCGATATACAACTGTACAGGGGAGTGGCACAAACTAACTGCATCTTTTTTTCTTTTCATTTATTCTTCTCACTAAATTTTGCTCTTTATTTTATTCCTATATTTATTTTTTTTAGTCTTACTACTAAACTTTATAAATGCCTTTCAGTATTTCAGGAAAACTTAATTTTTTTTAGATATTTATGTAGTTGCCGAAACGTCAGTTGAGGCTCACTGTGGAGACCCGAAAAGTTTTTTGTTTCTGTCTGTCTGTCTGTCTGTTCCGCGATAACTGCCGCAAAAATTATCCGATTAGGTTGATTTTTGGTAGGTATGTTGGTGAGGTACCCGGAATTAGCTGTATAGTTTTTAGTTGCATTTGGTTCATTCGTTCGGAAAATATAGAACATTTCTTTTTAGGTTATAATGCTTTCCTATGGGAATTCAGACAATTTTGGAAATTTTTCATTTGTTGAAAATAAAATGGCGCATTTGATTCATGTATTTAAACGGTAAGTTATGAAAGCTAAAAATTATCAAGTTAGGTCTTAAATTATTCAAATTAATTTGAAATTTTGTTAATACATATGTCAGATTTTTTAAATTAGCTGTATAATTTTTGGTGCAATTTTATACATCTGTTCTAATAATATAATAAATTTTATTTTATCATTTTTTGCAAATTTTAAAATGCATCTATTTTTATTTTCCTCTTTAATTTAACCGTAACCTAGCAACTATATTTTAAAGAATATCAAAATAATAAAATTCAAATAACTCAGACTATTTTGCTGCAATATTTTATTTGCAAAATAAAATATTTTCGGTTAATTTTTTTATTTTATTGGAATAAATGAGAATTTATTTTGATATAAGTTACCTTTTAACTATTGTAGAATGATTTCCGACACATTTTTCATGAGATATTATTCATTTCCTGGAAGAGATGTGGATTTTTCGTGGTTGAAAATTAGTATTATTTTAAAAATAGGATAAAATTTCTCGTACAACGAGATGGTTAATCTAAAGAAATTAGCGTAGTAAAATGCATCTATACATCCTGAAATAGCACAATTACTGGAAACTGAGATCATAAAAAGCTATCACAAAAAATAATTTGTAGCGCCGAATCACGTTTGCTATTTAGTGAATTGGCAGTAGACACGATTATGAATGATTACCCAATAGGTTTAAAAGTTTCCAAATATGACTAATATATATATTTTTTGGGGGGGAGGGGGGGCTGGGGATTTTAGTATGCTATTACCATCGAGTAGATCAGGATGTACTTAGATAAGATCTTGCATATAAATATTATAGAATGACCATCAAAACTGTTTTTCCGAAACAAAAATTGTAATTAAACTAGAGATCTAAAATAGATATAAGGGAAATATCGTAGATTCAGATTCATTTCCATAAGTTGCTTTTGTACAAGAGATATTATTCAACTTATCCATCAGATGCAAGTGTTTCGTGGTTGGAAGGTAAGTAAATATTGTTATTTGGGTATTAGGATAACATGAAATTATTTTCCAAACTGTTGCTTATCTTAATAAAACCACAGTATAAAACGAAATCCGATATATACTATAATAATCATTCACACAATCAATAGGAAATCATGAATATAAATATAACAAGATTACAGGGGGTTCAGGGGGGCTCTGCCCCCCTGAAGAAATGTACTCTATCCAAATCATTTCATGAAAAAAAAGTTCATAAGAATTTCAGACTTTCATTGCATAAACCGTGTTTAATTTAACAGCTCTAATTTTTGAAAACCTTCGAAGTGTTTTATATGTCTATAAATACTATGTATATAATATAAAAAATTAAATTGCGGATTATAAGATGCTAAATATGAAAAGTGATATTAAAAAACAATGATTTTCAGAGCTGACGTTGAGGCTCCTGATCTGTAGATTTACTAGTTTTAATTGCTGAAACGTCAGTTGAGGCTCACTGTTGAGACCCGAAAAGTTTTTGGTTTCTGTCTTTGTCCGAAAATTATCGAATTAGTTTGATTTTTGCTAGGTATGTTGATGAGGTACCCGGAATTAGCTGTATAGTTTTTAGTTACATTTGGCCCATTCGTTCCAAAAATATAGAACATTTCTTTTTAGGTTATATAATGATATTCGGGGATCGTGATGAATATAAAAAGAAAACTTAATAAAAAGAGTGAATCACCAGCGACTGGCACCAGAGTGATTCCAAAAACCTAAAAATTTAGACTAAACATATATTCAACACTTTCCCCAAATACCATCATAGGCGTGAACGAAAGTGGTAGTACAAAAGAGATGTCATAAAAATATTACGTTGATTAGTATCACTGCTTGATTCTGGTGAAATGAAATATACAAAGAAAAAAAAGGAAAGACTCACCAGATAGAAGATACAGAGATGTTTATTTGGATTATCAATGCACTGAATAATCATAATAAATCAAATAAGCTTTCATAAATTATCACCACAATTTTCATTATCATATCTATGATCCATTTAACAATCTGCATCACATTTATTTATATATTAAAATATGAAAGTTCTCAGTTCATTTTTAAATATTGATTTTAATTTTTACTTGATCTTTGTCTTAATATGGATAATCCTATACGTTTTAATATGGAAGTTCTTTGTCGAAGTTAAGTCTTGAAGAGGTTAATAATGTCTAAAAAAAAATGGTAGCTGCAACTGGCGAACTAGAAGGAATGTTCTACAGATGAAAAGTTCGTTCGTTTAAATGATATAGAAAATCGGCACAAGGTGGATCTTTATATACCGGAACCTAATTGAAGAAACATGAATCTCATTAAATGCCTCACGACGAATATAAACGATATCTCATAGAACCGATGACTGAAGAAGATGTTGCAAATCTATAGAAGGTGAATAGGATTTCCAACTATATGAACGAACTTGTGTTAAATCTGGAGAACTTTAAATGATGGCGTGACTTCACACAAAATTAGCTGTTGCTACCAGAAAATGGAATTGACGGTGAAATAGTATGACGGAGAGATTGCAATAACTGGATACTAAGTCCAGAGATAGTACATCTTCGTTGTCGAAGAAGAATAAAAAGGCAGTTGACGCTCTGAAGATTGTCCAGAGATAGTACATCTTCGTTGTCGAAGAAGAATAAAAAGGCAGTTGACGCTCTGACGATTGTCCAGAGATAGTACATCTTCGTTGTCGAAGAAGAATAAAAAGGCAGTTGACGCTCTGACGATTGCACGCTCAACATATAGCTATCCGCTACCAGGCTAGAAGCCCAGCAGCCTGACAAAAAAAAATGGTCTACATGCCGGTGTTTGGTAGAGAAGTGAACTCACACGGCGCTTCCGAAAAATTGGAAAACTTACGATTTTAAAAATCCCTCCAATCAGATAGCAGCATTTCCCAACGATTACAAACTTAACTGTCGCGGTCGTGACACCACCTGATGGATTTTTTGAAGAAGCTCACCCACGCGGTCAAAGTTAAATATTAACTGTCTACAACACGTCATTGCAAATGTTCCATGAGCTTCCATCTGTCACCTTGAATCGGACTGATAATGACCTTGTCACTCGTGAGTCACTGACCCAGATACAAATGCGCGGGAACTAGGAAATAACGCCTGCCTGTTAACCTGAAACATCTAAAAACTTGTCAATGGCGTCTCATCGCAAATCTTGACGATCATCAAAATAAAATAAACGAAAGTAATTAAAAATCTATAACTGCCAAACTAATGGATGAAAATAAATGAAATTTTAGCAATCTAAATAAAATTAAAAGTTCTTTCCACCAGATGTTTTTGAAAATAAAAATATTTAATTTAAGAAATTTTGAAAAAGTAAATATTGTACTTAGAAATTTTTTGAAACCATATATGGAAAAGTTCGTTATTCTGAAAGATTTTGCATGAATCAAAATAAATGAATTTGAACTTTCTGAAAAGAATAAAATTAGCAATTAACCATTTTTAATAAATATTATTAAAAAGGAAATACACTATATTTTAGAATAATTATTAAATTTAGACTGTCTGTTATTTAAGAAAAATGGATATTATTTAAAAGTTAGAAAAAGTAAGTCAAAAATATTTTTATTTTAGATAATTTGAAATGAAGTTTAATTAATATTGCAAAGTGAATAAAATGTAAATTAAATTTGGAATGAATATCCTAAAACATATGTAATGGAAAGATTCTGAAATTAAATTATACTCTCACCAAAATTACTAAACAATTTAAAAAGAATGTTTGATTTAAAATGCAAAAATGAAATTTAGCTTAATTAATTTAAATGAATTTTAATGAGTTGAATTAGATGGATGAATAAATTAAAGTTAAATATTAAAATCCTGAATAAAATTAAGAGTCAAATTTTTAAATCATAACAGGTTATAATGCTTTCCTATGGAAATTCAGACGATTTTGAAATTTTTCATTTGTTGAAAATAAAATGCCGCATTTGATTAATGTACTTAAACGGTAAATTTTTAAGGCTAATATTTATCAAGTCAGTTCTTAAATTATTCAAATTAATTTGAAATTTTGTTAATACATTCCTCAGATTTTTTAAATTAGGTGTATAATTTTTAGTCCAATTTTATACATCTGTTCTATTAATATAATACATTTTTTGCAAATTTTAAAATGCATTTATTTTTACTTTCCTCTTTAATTTTATCGTAACCTAGCAACTATATTTCAAAGAATATCAAAATAATAAAATTCAAATAACTCGGACTATTTTGCTACAATATTTTATTCGCAAAATAAAATATTGTTGGGTGATTTTAATGTTTTATTGAATTAAATGGATACAAGTTACCTTTTAACTACTATAGAATGATAACCGAAACATTTTTACATGAGATGTTATTCATTTTCTGGAAGAGATGTGGATTTTTCGTGGTTGAAAATTAGTATTTTTAAAATAGGATATAATATATCTTACAACGAGATGGTTAATCTAAAGAAATTAGCGTAGTAAAACGCATCCATACAGCCTGAAATAGCACAATTACTGGAAACTGAGATCGTAAAAAGTTATCACAAAAAATACTTTATAGCGCCAAATCACGGTTGCTATTTAGTAAATTGGCAGTGGGCATGATTATGAATGATTACCCAATAGGTTTAAAAGTTTCCAAATAAGCCTATTTTGGGTAGATTTTAGTATGCTATTTCTATCGAGTTAGATTTGGATGTACCTTAGATAAAATAAATATTATAGAATGACCATTAAAACTGTTTTTCCGAAACAAAAATTGTAATAACACTAGATTTCTGAAATAGATATAAGTGAAATAGAGTAGATTCAGTTTACATTTCCATAAGTTTCTTTTGTACACGAGATATTATTCAACTTATCTATCAGATGCGAGTGTTTCGTGGTTGGCAGGTAAGTAAATATTGCTATTTAGGTATTAGGATAACATGAAATTATTTTCGAAATTTTTGGTTAGCCTAATAAAACCACTATTTAGAACGAAATCCAAGATATACTAGAATCATTCACACAAACAATAGGAAATCGCGAATATAAATTTAATAAGATTACGGGGGGCTTAGGGGGGCAGAGCCCCCCTGAAGAAATGTATTTTTTTATCTATAAAATAGAATAACAGGTTCATAAGAATGTCAGAATATTATTGCATAAACCATGTTTAATTTAACGTTTCTAATTTCTGAAACCTTCGAATTGTTTTATATGCGTATAAATCAGGGCTGCGGAGTCGGAGTATTTTGGGACAAAAGAGTCTGAGTCGGAGTCACTAAAAAACAGGTAGACTCCGATTCCAGCTTGTTTTTTAGACAGTTTAAAGTGAAATTAAACCAATTCTATGTAATTTTAAATTTATAAACTGAATTATTTTTATATTTGGACTATATATACAAGGAAACTCATGTTAAACAGACCTAATACTCCAGTGTACAGCATATTTGAAAACTATTTTGAATTGAAATCTCCAATTCCACAACAATGAACAATTCCACAGAAAAGTCTCATTTTGAGGGGGAAATAAAATTTTATAATATGTTTAATTTAAAGGTATTATTGGAAAGCTTGGTATTTTTATGTTGTATAATAAAATCCTAATAAAAAGCCATTGTAAATTACTATTTACAAACTAAGTTAAGAACCATTATTGTCTTTATAAAGTCATAATGTTACGTCAGTTACACAATAAAAGTTACGTCAGTTACATGTGTAAATGACATTTTTTCTTTTTTATTGTTTAGAAATTAATTAAACAAGTTACTGTTATAATTTGTCATTACTTAGCGTTGTTGAGAACATTAAATCACTTTTTTAACGGCATAGTTTTGATAATTTTTACACTTCAATGAAGGCAGAAATTTTTTTTTGTCTATTTTACGTTACATCAGTTACAGGATTTTGAATTCAAATTTTTGTGACTAAAAGACAGATTGAAATAATCTGCAGGTATTTGGGTAAGTCCTTAGTAAAAAATATTTTAAATTGAAAAATAAAAAAATTTTCTAGCTTTATTAAATATTCTGCACAGTTTTGAAAACAAAATTTGATGATCAAGTGTTACGTCAGTTACGATGGAATTGACCTTTCTCTAGGTTTTTTTTGGGTTTGCAAAACCCAAGGTAATGCGAAAATTGGAAATTTTTCCCTTTTTTTCCTTGTTTTCCTCAGATTTTTCAGGTCTGTGGGACCAGGAGTAATGCTGAAATTTTAAATTTTCTCCCCCCCCCTTTTTTTGTGTGCATAGGAACCCCCCCCCCCCCCCCCCCAAAAAAGAAAAAAAAGTGAAATTGTAATTTTTTTTCCCCTGTGTCTGCAGTACTCTAAATAATGATGAAATAGTGAAATTTCTATTAACTTTCTCTTTTTGATATTTAGGTCTTGCAGACCCGAAATAAAGCCAAAATTATAAAATTAATGCAGGAAATATAAAATTTTCATCTTTATTTTTCTTGCATTCTCTCAGAATTTTTTGGGTTCTGGAGACCCCAAATGATGCTTAAATTGTAAAATTTTTGTCTCTTATTTTTTGGGTCTGCAGGAATAGATATAAAACGAAAATTAAACATCCTTTCACCCATATTTTGGTATAATATATGTTTAATTTGGCATAAAATATTTTGGTTATCGTCTTAAAATAATATATCAACATATTATATGTTGTTTGGATTCATCTGATAGATCTTTGTGTGTGTTGTTCAAAGTAAATTTTGGAGATTTATTAGATTTCAACTGTTGTTTCTATCTAATAGCTTCAAGTTTAACTTTTCGATTGTAATTTACATGTATATAAATATTTAAAATGAAGTTTTTGCAGAGTTTTGACATAATTAAATTTTACCACACATAAAATTTAATGCATATTATGTTTTTGTGGGAGTGCATGTGCATAGAGTTTCGGGAGGAGGAGGAGGGGGGGGGGGGAATGTTCAAAATATTTTCAGTCTTGACCAGAGCTAATTAATGTAGAGGCAAAGTTCCACAGGCATTTTATAAGAATATTTTTGCCTTATTTAAAAAAAAAAAAATCTGCATTTAAAAGAAAAGGTGAAAATTTTTATACTAAAATACTGTCGGAAGTTTGCCGCTGCAGTAAATGAGTCCTAGTCTTGACTACCTATCACAGATTGCACCCATAATTCCTCAAAAAAAAATGAAACGTGAAAAAAAAATTATCGGTTGATATGTACATTATATGCTTCAAGGTCAAACAAGAATCTAACAGCAGGTTGCAGTGTTGCCAGTTGAGGTTTTTTTAAAATTCAGATTGCTTGATTGCTGCCACTTTTTTTAAATAGTAATATTTCCTTTATTTAATCACATTTAATAAAGCGACTATTGTTGTTTTAAAACAAATGACAGCAATAAAGCAATCTGAATAATAGGAATCAACAGGCAAAACTAGTACTTTAGCCCTCCCTGAGTCGAAGTCGGTCATTTTTCCCACCGACTCCGCAGCCCTGGTATAAATATATATGTAGTAATTTTAAAAATTTAATTTGCGGATTGTAAGATGTTAAATATTGTGAAAAGTGAGATTAAAAAAACATTGACTTTCAGAGCTGACGTTGAGGCTCCTGATCTGTAGATTTACTAGTTATTGTAATACAGAGAATAAACAAACATAATCAATGCCTGTTTTAAATTATGGTGAGTTTAAATTAATAAATGTATATCCAAATTCTAGGTCTATAATTCATAGAAAATTTTTTATTTTCTGTTTTTAAAAGGATTTTATTATATATTTTAAGTCAAAATAATAGGTATGCCACCTAATCTAATATTTATTTTAATCTATCTAATTTTTACATAGATCAGTAAAATAACTCAGATGTTAAATATTTTTGCTTAAAGTAATAATAATCCAACACAATTTTAGTCACTTAATAATATATAGTACTGAGTGTTATTTTTATTATATTTCAAATAAAGATAATGGGGACCATTTTAGTCAAACATTTAATCTTAATTGTATCAATGTAGCTTACCTAAAAATCACTAATATAACATTCAAACAGTAGTTTCCGAAAATTTGCATTTTTTTTTTTTCGTGCTCAATTACAAACTATTACACTGTATTTAATAATAATTGCTTCAAACGTTTGAATGATAACATTTATATCTCTAAATTGTGTTTATATTATTATTATATACTAGCCGCCACTGGCGACCAGTTTGGTCTCCCTTAAATGTATGTTAAGCACTGTAACACGTTACTTTTATTCATAATTTATTTTTTTCCGTAATCCTTCGCCAAACCGGAAGATTCTAATAGACAAATCAAAAACTTTTTCGATCATGGTAGCATTTCGCATATTTTTTGTTGTTATGTATTTCATCTTTCTTGACAAAAACCGCTTAACCAACTTAAGCATTTATGCTTCATATCCGTTTGCTTATCAGTTGCAATATGCTTGCTAATGAGGAGATTCTTAAACATATTAAGTAGTTTTCCGTAATTGGATCCATTGCCAAATGGCGTATTTTAGTTAATACGATTTGGTGCAATGAAGTCTATTTTGTGAAAGTCTAATGATATCCACCATTTACACTGAACCATATTGTTGCCAATATTTTTTTGTTTGTTTGTTTGTTTCTCGCTAACTTTGGCTGTAGACTTGATTACGGGAGAATCAAGAACTAAATCTATCATTATTCTCATTTAAAACGTCTTAAATAATGTGACATAATCGGAGTGCATATTATAACATGTAATTTTCGAGTATGGTTTGGTGAAACATTGAACTTTTGGAAGCCAGTTTTGATAATCACGTAAATATGTCACACCTACATTACCACCTATAATTCTAATTACAGCAACCCGTTTTTTCTCTCTATATTGCAACTCTATAGTTAATATAGTGCCCCGGTGCGTGTACGACAGCTGTTCCATCAGAACATTTGATTTCAAAATAAAAGTATCGTTTCTAATTTGCACAGCGAAAAATAAAAGCTGGTATTGGCGATTTTAAAAATTCTATTGGCGAGATTTGCACTCAAATAACACAAAAGTACTTAATGATGTTATGTATTTTGTAAATGTATATTAAATTACTGTTTTGAAAGCGATTGGTCATTAATAATGGTAAATATGATTGGTGATTAACAATCATTTTCGGTGGTCTCTCTTCCTTTCACGTATAATACATAAATACCAAATTAACTGACAATTTGTTTCAAAATTTGATTCATTAAATATCATTACATGAGTTGTATTTGTTTACATTTAGCTTACATCAAGAAAAGATAAAGAATGAAGTTGAGTTGTATAGCACATAATTATGGTAAACTTTGATTGTGTCACTGGTACGAATTATTTTTTTGACACCAGGCAGCGCTCCAAAAAATCTTTCATGGAAAACTAACTTTACGAACGATTATCTCCATGGTTTAATGGTTTAATATTTTAAACCTTCACGACGAATGAATCTTTTTTTTTTTTTGTTTACTTTCATGGATAGAGAATTTGAACTGCGAAGCTAATTTCAACTGAAGTTATTGGAGAATATATACATAATTGAACGTAAGTCATCTCTCAAATATTAATTTATTTTGAACGATCTTTATAAAAATGTCACATTTATGAAGTTTTATTCGAAAAAATAATTTGTAATAAAAATGGCCGCCTGGCATGTGAAAAAGTGAAACGGACATCCCGGAACTGTTGATGACAGTCACATGACTTACGGTTTTATTATAGAGATATGTAACAGTGATTTTTATGTAAGTTACTTTCATACAACTAATGCAAAATATTTAGCTAAATTGTTCTTGATTATTTTAATTTGAAACAACAACAATAATAATAATACACAGTATTTGTTATTATTTTAAGTGTCTAACATGTCGTTGGACTATTAACTATTACTTCCAAATTTTTAAACAAAAACATTTGCATCTATAAATCATTTCACTGATCTCTGTACAAGTTACATTGATAAAAATAAATATTAGATTAAGCTTCATCACTATTATTTTTGCTTAAAGTAAAATAATAAAAACAAGATATAAACATATTTCTGTAACTGATAGAACTTAAATGTGGAAATATATATATTAATTTCAAGTCACTATATAATTAAAAACAAACATTAATTATTTTGTATCATCTTTTGTATTACAATAACTAAAAACCACATAAATATCTAAAAAATCAAAGTTTTACAAAAAACTGAAAATATTCATAAAACTTACCTTTTTGAATAAAAATATCAATGACTACCCACGTTTGTTTACAAGTTTTGTCGTGAGATTTAAAATACACAAATTTCATTTCTTAAAAAATTATCCCAGTTACTTAATGGTTTTGTGCACTTAATGCCCATAAATATATTTTCAAATGATACTATCGATAAATTGAAGAAATATATATATATTTGATTATTGTTTTCTTTCTCTCACTACCAATGCTTGCTGCGTGAATCATTTGACTTTAAAATGACCACCAATGCCTTGAAATGAACTTCGTCCATTCACTTTCTGGGGGTGCTGAAAAAAAAAAACATATAATTCTGAGTTGCAAGCGTGCGGCTGCTCTCAGCCTTTAAATTTTGATAACCGTGTTTTTACCATTCGGCTGAAGCCAGACTTCTTTTCCTCTATATTCTTTGCTTATATTCCCTTGCAGCTGTCCATCATCTCTAAGTTGACTTAACTTAACCAATGATTGATTAAAACTGACCTTAGAGATTATGCCTCTGGGATTTTTTTTTTTTTTTTAAACTAGGCTTATTCCTGGTTGTATCTAAAAGTTCAAATTTTCATATTCAATAGTTGGAGTATCATAGTTGAGATTTATTCCATCAGAGCGAAAAATGTTGGTACCAGGACTCGAACCCGGGTACTTTGGCTTGTCCGTGCCTACACTCTTCCTACTGAGCTGTCCGAACAATATCCTGGCTGGCATGTTTCACTCTTATTTGTTGGACAAGGCTGTGAACTGCAGTGCTAATTTCATTCATCTGAGCCATAACTATAGCATTTTACATGATGAATCTGAAATAACACAGAAACTCCTGTATACCATGTAATTAGGTCATAATGAACAAAGAAAAGTATTTTTCAACGAGGTAAATTATATTCAATGGTTGGAGTATCATAGTTGAGATTGGGTATTTTGGCTTGCCGTGTGATGGAATAAATGTCAACTAGGATACTCCAACCATTGAATATAATTTACCTAGTTGAAAAGTACTTTCCTTTGTTCATTATGTTCAATTTTTTTTTCTATGGATGTAATTGCTTGATAATCTGTTTTGTATGCATATTAACTTTATAAAAAGAATAAGTTATTCTAGAATCCAAATATTGTTGTTTAATCAGGTTTTAAACTTTTATCGAAAGCCAGTTTTTATTTTGTTTTAGTGATTAATACAGAGATAGTGTTTAATATGTACAGCCCTTAACACATAAAAATAGAAACAATATTATTGATAACATGGTTGCAAAAATAAATGAAAAAATACGATATAACATAAAATTGCAACCATAAAATGCAGTGTGGCACCTAAAAAAAAATTGTTGGCGTTATTTGACGCTATAACATGTTACAGGTTATAATTTTAGAAATTTCAAATTATCTAAAACAGTGGATTAAAAATTTGGACTAGACAGTAATTTTTCACATTGTTTTAAATTTTACTTTCAAGGAGAATGAACTCCTATTTGAATAATCTAAGTTTAAATTAAGCAGTCTACAGTATTTTCTGCACACTAACAATTTTTCAGTATCTGTTTATTTTGAATAGTTATATGGATTATTTTTTGTTAATTTATTTTATGCTTAATATTTATTTTATATTTTAATTTTCTAGGTTATTGAGACTGCTTTCAGTGCTTTAAAAACAAACAATACTGATCCCTTCTATCGCAGACAGTGTTGGGAAATAGTAAAAGGATTTCTTCTCGCTAATATTAACATAGATGATGAGAAGCATAATTCGTATCAACTGTTCTCCCATCCCAGGTATTGTATTTTAGATACATAATACTTTTTGTTTCCAAAATTCTCATGGTTTTAATGTTTTCTGTGTAGCTAATGTTGTTAATTTTTTTATTCCATATGAAAAAATGTATGTGTATCCACGAGAAAACCAAGTTTTAACAAAATCAGGAGATAGGAGAGCACATTAGATTAACATAGTTTATTATCAATTTAACATTCATTACTTAATGTCAACTCTTAATAACAAAAAAAAAAAAAAAAGCATTCTTAAATTGAAAAATAAGTATGTTTAAAGGTACTTATTTCTTGACAGCTTAGAAGCATAAAAAGCAACAAACATCAGCTGACATCATCATGATTTTAATCTGACAGCACATGCAATCCAGTCAATCACAAATGACTGTGCCATTTGCATAACTCAGATGAGCTTATGAATTTTGACTATAATTTCTAAATATTAATACAAAAAATTTATTAGATGTATGAAAATACTTAAATAGCTTAAATAAATTACTTTTAAAATAGATTTAAAAAAATACAATATCTTGCAGATTATGATTTGGAAGATACTCTTAATACCCCCCCCCCCCCAAAAAAAAAAAAAAATAAAAAAAAATTGCATTCTTAAATTGAAAAATAAGGATGTTTAAAGGTACTTATTTCTCGACAGCTTAAAAGCATAAAAAAACAACACAAACATCAGCTGACATCATCATGATTTTAATCTGAGAGCACATGCAATCCAGTCAATCGCGAATTACTTTGCCATTAGCACATTAGTTTGCAAATGAAATGGCCAAATACGAATTGCTTCTTATGAACAACTAAACCTAACACTCCAAATAAAAAACCCCACCAGAATGCATCCTGTAAACAATAAATAAATGAATTTACAAGGAAAAATAGCTTTAGAAAAGTACTAAAAATAAAATGTAAGAAAATATAAGGGGCAGGAAAAAAGGTTACACCCGTCCAACAGTTATTGTGAAATGATTTAGTTAATTGCCATGCGAACTTTTCAGCGATTTAGAATATTAAATTTTCTTTTCATTTACAGCTACACAGCTGGAGAAGTACCTCCCACTCAGATGCCTCATTACTTCTGCCCCGATTCAGAATCAAGGAAAGTGCATGAAATGGCACTTACAGGAATGTTTGGTAAGTTTCTTTAAACTTTAATGAATGATTACACATTTAATTATTTTACATTATTGATATTTAGTTGATATCATTTTAATTCTTCCTCACAGATTTGTGCATTCATCAACTTTCACCTTGTTTACCAATTTTAAATTTGTTAGTTGAGTATTTTAATGCAGTTATTTCTGTGACTTAGGAAGGGGGTGGGGTCGGGAAATGACTCTTGGGTTTTTAGATTATTTTTATTTATTTTTTATTTCATATAATACCAAGTTTTAAAAATATTATTTGATATTTATTACTTATTTCTACGATTCTGTAAGACAATTTGCTATTTTGATCAAGATGTTTATAATGAACAGAGGAAAGTTTTTTTTTCAACTAGGTAAAACATATTGAATGGCTAGAGTATCATAGTCAAAATGTTTTCCAACAGAACGGAAAATATTGGTACTAGGGCTCGAACCTGGGTACTTTGAAATCGTTGGGATAGCTCAGAAAGAAGAGTGTTGGCATGGCAAGCCAAAGTACTCAGGTTTGAGTCCTAGTATCAGCATTTTTCACTCTGCTGGAATAAATTTCAACTATGATACTCTAGCCATTCAATAAGATGTTTATAGTTTTGCTATTTATTTTTTTAAAAGATTAAGGTGGGGAAAAATAGAAGGCAAGAAAGAGCAAAGAACTGTAGCTGCATTCACTCAATCTCCAATATATGTATAGAACAATATTTTTCAGATATTTGCTTTCAAAGTTGAGTATTTATATTTTATTCTCAAGTCTTTGAGCTACACACCAGAGAAGATAATTTTGCCTAAAATTTCTTATCAACTCTGTTATATTAACGCTACTTTTCTTTTACCTGACATCTAAAATATGAAAAGTTTTTGAAAATAATTCTGTCTGTCTCTGATAAGTATGATTTAGGGCTGGCATCACTGTAAAATAAAAATTTATTTGTACAATCTATTACATAATTTGCATTATTATTAAGATTGCTATTTAATTGTTTTATTCTGCGACAGAGTTTGCACTTGATTAATATTTTATCTATAATTCAATGTTTAAAAAATAATAATAAGCTTTTGTTACACAGTATCAAATTTGGCAAAATCAGGTTCACAATAAAGTACGGGATCGTGTGATTAGTACAATATTTTCAAAAATGGCACTTAAACTGACATTTAGAGATGTTGCTTTAAATTTTGGTTTGAATGGGAAAAATAATCTTATTTTTCAAAATTGGAATCCTGTGTTTAAATAAAAATTAGCAGTATTGTGTAGCATCTATATATTTAAAATGGAAATGCAGATCTAGTAAGACAGATTTCGGCTGATCTGAGCATGCACAATGTTCACTTTAGGGTAGTTTTCTGTCTCTAAAACAGAGTGTGAAACCAGTTTTAAAAGGGCTATGCATATATAACGTTATCACTTTAGGGGAGAGGGGAGGGGGTCTGGCACTTGATATCATAAGATATCTCTAAGGAGAAGGGAGGTCGGAATTTTGTCTTTTAATATTGTTATCATTTTTGACCCAACTATTTTTTCTGTGGAACCTTTTTATTCTACCTAATATACACCTAAAATTTGAAATAATTTTTTTATTTAACCCTTGTTATCACTTTGTTACATATCTGCCCTATGCCTACATATCTGTTACATATAGACCCTAATGTCAATCTTACTCATACAGTGGGCTTTAAAAGACTATTTTATTTATTGCTGCTGTCTCCCAACACAGCAGTTAATATAAATTGTTCATAGAATTCTAAACAGATGGTGATACTGTGTTAATTTTCTATGACCAAGCGTTATTTATCATTTGAGCAGTTTTACACTGTTATCGCTAAAACGAATTTCATAAATTTTCTCATTAAAAAGGATGGATGCATCCAAAAATATATTTTTTATAAAGGTAAACTCATATACTTTACAATTTTGTATTAGAAAAGTGACCATACTTATGAGAAGGATGTAAATTTCTGTTTATTGCAGACGTGAAAAAAGTACCTTTCAGACATTTTTTTACTTTTATGATTTAATTTTTAAAAATATTTTGTACATGCTTGGATGTATTGTAACATCTGAGTAAATATTTTTCAAGTCAGAGTTGTTGAGATACAAAGGGTTAATATATGTACTAAAGTCCTTTTTTTTTTAATTGGACAGATCGTTTTACGAGATCTTTTTTTTTAGGAGTTTTATTTTAAATCTTTTTCCTGTTTTCAGTAGCAGCTGCTATAAAAGAGTTAAGAAATGTTGTTGTGCCCTTCATGCTAAATGTAGTACGACATTACACTGCTGTGGCAGTGAGTCAGCAGGCAGGCCCTTTTATTGGTACGAGGAAAGTGAAACCACAAGGAATGGATCCGTTAGTACTAATCGATGCCACAGCTGCTATAATGGGACACGAAGAGAAGGAACTCTGCAAACCCGGAACTGTTGCTCTTTGTGTCATCCTAGATACTGCTAATTCCATAATGGGATCTCCAGAAAGGGTAAGTTAGTCTCGATAGAAATTTTTTGTGTTCAGTTGTTGTGTTGATTCCTACTCTGGTGTCTTTTAGCCAGGGTTCGGTGATATATATCTGATATTTATTTTCAAAATATCATGAAGTTTGATATTTTTGATACTTTTACATATTTGATATTTATTTTCAAAATATCATGAAGTTTGATATTTTTGATACTTTTACATATTTGATATTTATTTTCAAAATATTGTGTATAATATTTTTGATATTTTCAGTTAAAACGTGTAAAGGAATTTTTTAACTGTTATTGGCTGTGTCGTTCTGTAGATAAATAATATTTGCTCTTACAGGGCATTTTTTAGCCCTCACCTCAAGCAAACAAAACAAAAAACGTTTAAAAGCTTTACGTTTGAAGCTGAATTTTTACACGTAGAATCAATAATTATGTGCGACAGTATTTACTTAGAAAAGTCACTGAAAGATAAACCATCTAATTTAAATAAACTTGCACCTTCATTAGAAATAATTTTTTCTTGTTTTGGTTTTGTTCAGTTAAGCAGACCAAGCTTACTGTATTTATGTTCAAATTTTTCAATAAAAACAAGTTATTTTGTTGCATAAAACCATAAAATTTTCTTAAAACTTGATTAGTAAATCGTAATAGTTTTTTTGTGAGTGTAAAAAGCAAATTGTGTCTGTTTTCAATTAAATTGATCTTAAATTTTGTTAAGTAAGTGAAAAAAAAGTAGAAAAAGACATTTAGAATTACAGTAGAACCTCGATTAACCGAGCTTCGATTAATCGAAGTTTCTGTTAACCGAGCCGATAACAAAGTCTGATTTTTGGGGGAGGGGGGGAAATGAGCTTTGAAAAACACCACACGTTTTAGTTCACTGTCCATGCTACATGCTCTTCTACTCCAAAAGTACTCAATTTCCAAGAAACATTGCACCCTGAGAAGTCAACAGCGAACAATTCTTTGTTTCCAGTAACCCTGTGGCTCTATTGAACACCAGGTGAAATGTGTTATCGGACAATTACACGGGTGATTGAAGCAATGAAGATACATTACAAAAAGAAACTTATCGCTCATACTCTTGAATGCGAAGAAAATCTAAATGAAGCTCTGAAAAAAATAACTGTGAAAGACATAATCTACATGATTGCCCAGGCATGGCAATTAGTAAATGCAGCTACGATCCGAAAATCATTCCACAAAATAATTATTCAAAAGAGAAGAGAGGATGAATCTCAGCAGACGGTAAACCTCCCGACAGACGGAGTAATATGGCATTAAAAGGTGTGAAGAAGTTTTGCAAGAAGACATTTCCAAATGGCTGGACATTGAAAACCAACATCTAAGTTTTCAAATCCTTAATGATGAAGAAATTATACAAGCCGTTAATTCCTCATCGGACATTAATGATGCTGACAATGAGGACCAGGACTTTGAGAATTCAAGGACTATAAGTCATACTGAAGGAGTTCAAGTACTCTGCCCTAAAATATTTGGAGCAAATACAAGCAATGTTACGCCGTTAAATCTTCAGTTGCTCAAAAATCGGCGTGATCAGGCAGCCACTGATAGAAAATCTGGACTTTTTCAACGAAAGATAAGACTATAAAAAAAAATAATGTAAATGTAACAAATTAATATAATTAAATTAAAAATATATTTTCTTGAGATTTGTTTTATTTTTGAAAATGCATCTTTCAATATTTAATTTAGAATAGTTAAAAAAAATTCAATTAGCTTTTTAGAATTTACCATTTTTAGCTGATTTCCTTTTTAAATTTATTGAGCTGTGGAACATAACTTTATATATGTTTATTTTTTTCATTTAAAAGACGTTCTGTTGTTTTTCATTCTAAGAGATGTTAAATTCGAGAGCACGGTGAAATTTTATGCACAATTTCTATTAACCGAGATTTCCGATATCCGAGGTACTAGCGGTCCCAATTAGCTCGGATAATCGAGGTTGCACTGTACATATAGTTTTATTAAGTTTTCATGCTAAATGACATATATTTTAATGTCTAATTTATATTAACTCTGAAAATATTTATAATCATCAATAAGTTGACTATTTTGAAAATATCTGATATGTATAAAAATATCGGATATTTTTGAATTTTTCGAAAATACAGTCGAACCGTTAATGCGAACATTCAAGGGGAAACTTTTTTTGTTCGTGTTAAAAGTCGTTCGTGTTATCCAAACTTAAATACATTACATACAACTGGATGGGGAAATCAGAAACAGTTCATGCTAAAAGTAATTCGCTTTAAGCGTGTTCATGTTAACGAGGTTTGACTGTATCATGATATTTATGAACCCTGCTTTTAACATAACTTATTCTTTGTCTTTGAAGGCTGGCTCATTACCTCTAATGGAATATGTAGCTGAGAAAATGTGTGCTCTGTGTTATGACAGAGCCTGGTATGCTAAAATTGGAGGGTAAGTACAATATGTGCTGTTCAGTGAAAGTGGAAATTAATATTATGCATTGTTGTACTGTATTGTGTGCCATAAACTTGGAATGTTTTGTTTCGTGTGTACTTCCATATGTTTTAAAGTTGAAAATTAAATTGTAAAGATGTTTGTGATCCAAACAAATTACTAGTTACTCAAGAATTCTTGAGATTTGGAACCAATGCAATTTTTATAATATTAATCATTATAACAATGCATGGTATTTAAATTTTCCTATAATTAATATACTATTGTTTTGCAAAATGTCTCAAAATTTTCAAGGGTTTTTGCTCAGATTTTGCAATTTTAGGAGATTTTAACAAGAACTGCAAATACCCATTGAAAGAAAATTGAAAGCATTTTAAAGACAAAGTTTATAGAGAATCTGTTTTTGTTAAAATCTGAAAAGAAATAACACCAATAAAATTATATGGCTGTCATCTGAATTTTAATTAATTGAAGCTTTCAATTTTATTTTTATGAAAATACATTTAACATCAACATTTCTTTACAAAAGCTTTTTTTAAATTTTCATTACAGAAAGATTGGAAAACCTTTCTTACTACATTATTGATCTTACCAAAGTTTTTATCTTTCTCATTGTGGAGAAGATTCATTCACATTTTTATGGCTTTAAATTTTGTATCTATATGTTTGCGCATTACTTTGAAATCTGAGAAGGAATCTTATTTGGATTTGAAATTGTTTTTTCAATTCTTGCAAAAATGAAAAATATTTGTTTGATTTCTTGAATGCGATTAGCATTCAGTTTAGTTTTCCATTACATGTAGGTCTTATTATGTACGAAAGCATCCATTGAAACTTAAAATTCAGTTATGAAATAAAAAAAGATTATTACAGCAAAACTTGCTAAGACTCAATTGTTTGGGACCAGAAAATGTTTTCTCTATTACAGTTTTCTGTACAGTCTTGAAACTTTTTGGTAGGACTATAGTTTTTTTTTTTTTTTTTTTTCTATTTAAGGCTAGATTTTATTGTCAGATTTCATTTTCACTTTCCCTTGTTCTACTCTATTTTAAAGGTTAAAAGAATGAGTTCCATATTTCTTTCATTTTCACTTTCCCTTGTTCTACTCTATTTTAAAGGTTAAAAGAATGAGTTCCATATTTCTTTTTCTTTCTTTTTTTTCCACAAATACAACTATGTTGCTTGTTGAGTTTATTTATTGACAGAGAATCAAAACATACCATGCATAAGTGTCATTGGATAAAGTTTTTTTGGATTAGCATCCCGTAGTAGTGCTATAGCAATGAGCTATAGATAAATTCTTCATTTTAATAGTCATATTTTATTAGTTTTTTACAATATTCAAATCATATTTTTAACTTCAGTATTTAAAATTATATGTTAATAATTAAATCTTTAAAATTTCTCTTATGTTTGGATATTTTTAGTTTCTGTGTCTGTTTGCAAAGGTGGGAACTATTTTTATTACTATGCAAATGTTCTATTGAAAATTTTAGTGCCAGAATATTATTATCTGTGAATAAACAGATCACTGTCAGCACTTCTTAAAATTTCAGTTGTAACAATTTTATATCTTAAGCCAAATAACATATTGTAACCACAATATATATTTTTTTTTCCTTTGGGAAGGGGAGAAAGGAATTTTTGTAAATAAAAACAGTACTTTTGTGTTATAGCGGCTAACAAGGATGAATCGCCAAGCGACCAAGATTTATCGCCAAATTATAAAGCATATATGACATTATAATAATATATGATGTATATAACACTTTGTGACTCATTATTGTCCAGTTATAGTCATATATGATGTAATTAATATGTATATAATGAGGCATATACAGGGTGTCCGAAATTTCTGGAAACTGTCGAATAACTCGAGAAATATACATTGGATTGAAAAACGGAAAAATATGTGTTCAATATTTTATAAAAACCTATTTAGGGATATAAAAGTTGCCACTTTTCTGGAACACTATCCACAATGTAAACAATTCTCACTGTGTTTTACTCGATTACAGCACCATCTACGATTTCCTAAAGAAAATATTCAATACAAAAGTTATGTATTTTTTCCTGTAGAATCTGAATCTGCAATAAAAAAGAGGGTTTATCATTTAAGATTTCAAAGATGTCCCCCTTCTCCAGGAGGCAACTTTGATATTTCTAAATAGATTTTTCAAAAATATTGAACATGCATTTTTTAGTTTTTCAGCCCGATGTATGGCGAAAATGATTCACTATCAACCAGGAGATTTCTCCAGTTATCCGACCGTTTCCAGACTTTTCAGACATACTGTATAAGCTTTTTTATGATCTTGGAGAAATCGTAACTGCAATCTTGGCATAATCGTAATTATGGGGGAACACGATACTTGAAAGTACCATAAAAACAAATAAGCCAGTCTTTATTTAATGGGGAAATGATTATTTTTTACACTTTTATATTAAGTCTAATTTGGTATTTTACATTGATTGTCATGTATTATTTTACCAACCCTTAAAAAGCATTTTTAATTTCAGGTGTGTAGCCATCAAGACACTATTTGAAAAATGTCATCCTAAGTGGGTGTTTGCCCACATGTATGCCTTCCTGAAAGCCTATTTGTTTGTTATGATGGACCTTACTGGCGAAGTCTCAAGTGGTGCTGTTGATCTGGCAAAGTATGTAGTATTTTAATGCAATTTTGACATTTTCCAGCACAGTTGAAAAGTATTTATGACTTTGGTTTGTCTGTCTGCCGTCTGTCTATGCTCTAACTCTTGTAAATATACTTGTATTGCCATGTAATTGATATATGTTATTGATGTTTACTATGGCATGATCAATATTGAAAATAGTCTTATAGCATTTATAGTTTGTTTACAGGGACACACAAAAGATTTCTTATTTTCTATGTGAAAAAATTGTTTGCTGTGCATTTTATTGATGTTACAGTAATGCAAACATAATGAAATTGATATGCACTCTTCAGGTGGGCTACATGCTTCTCAGAAGTACAGAGTTTTTTTGCAAATTTGTTTTTTTGAAAATTGCAAATGAGCAACAAACTTACGTATTATGAAACTCACATAAATTCACAGTTGCATAATGAATCTCGAAAATTTCAATAATGAACATACTAGTGTGTTTGATATGCATTTGCATACTTTTGAAAATTAGACTATAAGTAAAATATGGAGCTAAAAACCTTTTTATAGTATAATATATGTAGAATATACACTATATTTCCAATGATGATTGGTCACTTGTGATTTTAGACGTTTTGTTAAATATCTGGAAAGATACATGAGGAATTATCCTGAAACTTCAGGAGTGTAAACAACATGATAAACATCATATATTTCCGCGAAGATCTTTTCGCGAAACCCCATAAGGGGCCGTCAACAAATTGAAGAAAAACTAATATCTTTTGGATAACCCTGTAAAAACTAATATTGCAAAAAGCATTCAAACTGTAGATTATGATTAAGTGGCTTATTGTAATAATTTGGGTTCATTTTTATGAAGATAGGAAGAGAAATTCACGTTTTTATAAAAACAGTCCCAAATTTTACCAAGTTTTTTGCTTATAATGTGCAGAGTTTTTAATATAAAAACAAGTTATTTTCAGAAAATAGGACAAACACAATGGTACACAATACCTTGTTATTATAGTAATTACGAAAGTAATTACTAATACATTAAAACAGGATGCAGAGTATAAACGCTTAGTGGAGCGTATATGCTGACGATTGATTGCCCGAATTAAATATGAGAAAAAGCTGTAAAGTAACATGTGGATTATGTCTTGAAATAAAGACAAACTGTTTTAAAAACAACTAAACGTTTATTTAATAAAATCAAAAAAGACAAAAATACAAATTCAATAAACTATGTAAATAAAAATATACTTTAAACTTTATCTTTAACATGAACTGAAGCCTAGGAAAAGTTTCAAAAGAAAGTTATTTTTATTTAAATTCAACTCTTAATTAAATATACTTATCTTTAGAAAAATGTAAACTTTAATTTGATTTTAATTCACAATTATAACTTCAAATTATATTAACTTTACTTTAATCAACTTAATTAACTTTAATTTAACAAAAACATAAACATAAATTGACCTTTATCATTCACCTCTCATTTAAATATAACCATCTTAAAAGATCATTAGTCTGTTTCATTTTTACACCTCGTTTCATGAAAAACTCCCGATGTACCACGCGTACCGTCATTAGCACACCGAAAGGATCAAAGCCAAAATGCAAAACAAGTCTCAGACATCTATCTCAAACCCCGCCTCATGAAAACCTCCGATATACCACGTGTACCGTCATTAGCATACCGAAAGCATCAAAGCAAAAGTATCTAACAAAATAAATCGGATCTTCATCTGAAACCTTAAACATGATTGAAGTCAGTCACAGTATTTGAAAGACCTTAAGAGCAAGAGACAAAAACCAGAGACTTAAATATGATGTTAAAACTGAGAGGGAAAAACAACTGTCATAAACTAAAACTTTATAGAAACTTAAACCAGTTTTAAACTTAAATAAAGCCAAAAGTATAATAAAATCACTTCAAGAAAAACTAAATGAAAGTATATGCAAATTTACTTACGAACGTTCTCTATGTATTTCACCTTCCCCCCCTTTAACAGTATACTAAGATACTAACACAACTTCCTAAAACCTGCTTAAAAGCAGTATCACTGAAGTTGGTTTAAAACGTACTAAGGAGAAGGGAAAACATCGTTGAGCAGAAAAATAATAAAACAGACTACTTAAATCATAAACCAAAATATTAATAGAACGTTTTGCAGCCGGTGTTTTTGATACACTAGGTAACAAATGCCATTCTTCTCTCTATGTCTTTCAGGAGAAGCAACTTTGTCAACAAGATGAGAGAAGGCATAAAACTTCTAGATGTATCCTTTAACATTACCAACCAGCTTTCACAAAAACACCATTAAGTTCTTTAGATTTAAACAGCGCCATCACCAGAGATTAAAACATCTTGAAAAACAATTTCACATTTAAATATTATAGAACATCTTTAAAACTGCACCACCATCACTAGCCATTACCGGCGGCATTACTATGTCAACGTCGCCTTGCCACACACAAAAGGAATTAAAACAACGAAGCTAACGAGAGAACCACGAGCTGTCGTATATAAGCAATCATCTCCAGGTAAAACAACCTATCACGCAGCCTCCCAGTAAACGTCACTACCGGCTTCTCGAAAGATCCGGATGAAGTGATGAACCGCCACGAGGAAAAGATCGTAGGAGAAAAAGACGATTGTGCCATCTGTCGTCGTCGGCCGTAAATGCTTCAACGCACCATGGTGCTAGGCTGCGCAGAGAGATATGAAACTGGCAAAAGGTAAACAGAGGTGCGTGGTTTTAAGAGTGTGGTGTGAAAGTAAAAATGAATAGGCCTGGATAAATTATACAGCTGTTGTAAGTAAGCTTTATGAAATGTTAAATATGGTATTTAGATATTGAAATAAAGTAAATATAATCCAGAATGTATATGTATAAAACAGAACTTAGAAATATATAACTGTGAATCGAAAAGTAATTTAGAAACTTAGGTGGGGATTAAATGGATGAAATAACTGAAGTGATAAGACCAAAATATAGGGAAAATATGGGATATTTCCTAACATACCTTGCAATCAGAATTAAAAAATAATAATAATTGTATGAAAAATGAGCAGGTTTACTAAATATTGTTTCACTGCGCATGTGCGAATTCAATCAAAATATACTGTGCATAATATATTAGCTAAATGTACAGACCAACTTTTATGAAAGTCTCAAAAACATAGCTTAAAAATTCTGATAGTAATCGTCAATAGAATAAGCTCTAATTTCGCTGTTCCCAAAAGGAAGCAAAAAGATGAGGGGTTGTATCCAAATGTACTAGCTTATGAAAGTTGACATAATAAGAATGAAGTGTCTCTCATTCTATATTTGATACAACCCCTCATCTTTTTGCTTCCATTTGGGAACAGCGAATTTCGGGCTTATTCTATCGACGATTACTATCAGAATTTTTAAGCTATGTTTTTGAGACTTTCATAAAAGTTGCTCTATATATTTAGCTAATATATTATGCACAGTACATTTTGATTGAATTCACGCATGCGCAGTGAAACAATATTTAGTTAACCTGCTCATTTTTCATACAATTTTTATTATTTTTTAATTCTTATTGCAGGGTGTTTGTGTACAATTTTGTTTGTCATATTTTCTGAAAATAACTTGTTTTTATATTAAAAACTCTGCAAATTATAAGCAAAAAACTTAAAAAAATTTGGGACTGTTTTTATAAAAACCTGAATTTCTCTTTGAGTATACATGCTATCTTCATAAAAATGAACCCAAATTATTACAATAATCCACTTAATCATAATCTACAGTTTTGAATGCTTTTGCAATATTAGTTTTTACAGGTGTATCCAAAATATATTCGTTTTTCTTCAATTTGTTGACAGCCCCTTATGCGGTTTCGGGGAAAAAATCTTCGTGGAAATATATGACGTCAATCATGTTGTTTACACTCCGGAAGTTTCAGGATAATTCCTCATGTATCTTTCCAGATATTTAACAAAACGTCTAAAATCGCAAGTGACCAATCATCATTGGAAATATAGTGTAGTAATTTTATTGGTGAGGATTTTATTGGTACTATACAAACAAACACAAAACTAATTAAATTGAGACAAAAAAACTCTTGTTCAATTGTTATAAATTATGTAGGCTGAATGCTATTGTCTTGCCATCAGGAATTCGGAGAAGAGGTAAGTCAGCCCTCTTTAATTATTTCTTATTTTTACAGTCATTTGATATAGATTCAAAATTTGTTAGGTCACCATATTAGATTTATAAATACCATAATCCACAAGATATTTTTAATTTTTAAAGTTCTTTCAGTTTGTTTTTATATTTTTTCATGCTTTTATAGTTTATATTAGAGTAAATACTGCTGAATGATGCTTTATTTATAAAATAATACTGTGTAAATAAATATATATATATAATGATAATAAATATTGCAGTTTCTTATGAAATTATACTTAAGAAACTTACAAATTTGATGTGCGTAAAGTTCAAGTTATGTAAAAGTATACAGAATGCATTGCTTATGTAAGTCAGAGGTTGCCTATATAGAATAAGTAGCATTTATAATTCAAGTACAGCGATGCCTTAAAGATCTCCATTACATTAGCTGCACAACAGAATTTGCACACATTGCCATTAATGGACAGTAATTGCTGAAAATGGATTTTTACTGAGTTATGTGTTTTTTAAATTGCTTATTTAGATACCTTAAATTATGTAAAAAGTGAAATTTCTTGATAATATTCTGTTAGTGTTTTTAAATAGTTTCATAATCTATGCCCTGATGCATGTTTTTTTCATTCTTGTTGTATTTTTAAATGGTTCAATTGACCGATTAGACAAGAAATTGTCAAATTTATGTATCATACTCGTTTTATTATTACAAACATGGAGATTCAAACTTCTCAAAAGTACATATAGAATAGGGGTATTGGGAAGTCTCTGCATTTAATTTGAAATACTTAATTTTTAGGCATGCATGCACACACACACACACACACACACACACACACAAAAAAAAACCACTCATCACCATTATTCACTATATTTGCTGCCTTTTTGTTATCCTGTTTGTAACATCTCTTAAGTTTAGAATTGAAAAATTGAGTGTGTTATTGTCATAATAATTTTTTCTCCCTGCAAGAAGAGATAGATCTAACTTAACATTAATTAGATGATGCAACATCTGTAGAATAAACTCGCTGAAGTAAGACACTCCATCCTAAATCCTTCATTTTTAGGCATATAATCTTCTGTTCAGTAAGGCCAAATCATGTTTGATGATTAAGCCTTTTCTAATCAATGTTGTTGGAAGCGCTCCCTCCATTTTGTTTGTATGTGTGAAAGAGAGGAAGCATTGTTTAGGCATCCAATTATTGACACTACAAGTACAGTGGAACTTCCATTTAACGAAGTCTCATCGTTACACTTAAAAACTTCGTTATGAAGAAAATTCGTTAAATAGAAATTAACTTAAATTCATGAAATTTTTTCTTGAGATATGACTAACAGGTATTGGATTCAGAAGCTTTTGATTCAGTTTTAATTATGAAGCAGTCTTTTACAAAACAGTTGTGTACGGTCGATGAAATCACGTCACATTCCCAAGCTTTGGCCCAAGCTTTCACCAGCTCTGATACACAGAATCTCAAACTAATGTTTCACTACATCGGCTTTTTTCTGGCTTTTTCAATAATGTACTTCAAGATTTTTTATTTATTATTCCTTAGACTAATGATTGAAGTTTAGCTGTATTGGCAGGAACTAAAATAACTTTGATGTTTTTCGATTTGTATTTTAAAGCACGTTCTTTTGGATGTACAAAGCAATTGTCTATCAGCAATGGAAGGTCAGAATGGTACCTGTCTGACTCTAATAGATATTTTTTGTTTCAATGCATCTGACGCCATTGCGACACCTCATCTTCTATATCATTGAAGGTAAAAAGGGGGTTTTGACTTCCCCCAACTGTCAGCGCTGGAGTCTCGGAGAAGTAGAATAGTGATAACAAGTGTTTTTCTTAGTGTGAAAAAAATTTTGTTTTATTTAGCACCAAGCAGAATGGAAATTATTTAAATGTGTTCATTTTCATACAATCGAATCCGCTGAAATAAATTTGCATATCCTTCGAACAGCAATCGCTTAGTTTGAATTCTGTACACGTACAAAAGTGGAATAAACTTCGTTATATGGAATATATTTTTCGTAATGTGGAGATTAATTTACATGCTAATGGTGTTCAAAGTCAAAGTTCTGCAGAAAATTTCGTTAAGTAGAAAACTTCGTTAAATAGGGACTTCGTTAAAGGGAAGTTCCACTGTATTTAGTGTCAGTATGTCTGTCTAAAGTTAAGCAAAAGCCATTATTTTCTGCGAATTTTAGGATTTTTCGTAGTTTTTTTAAGTGAATTATCTTATATAAATATCAGTTTTTCTTATGCTCAAACAATTTTATTTTTATTTTAGATAACAATATACCATAGATTGAAATTTAGTGACAGTTTTGTGTTTTCGTAAATAAATATAAACCTACATCCTAACTTTTTTTTTTTTTTTTTTTTAAAGAAGTTGCTTTTACCTTGTGTTCTTGTGGTGTTGACAAAGAAGCATTGATTATTTTAGCAGCTGCTTCAATCTGTTGATAGTCTTTGACAACTACTAATCAAATACATATCTAATTTAGATTCACCATTGCATTTCTGTGGTGAAAATATAGTGAGAACATTGTGAATTTTTAAATAACACTTGCAAGGACCTCTTTAAAGTCAACTTGGAAGAAAATAGAATAATTAAAAAATTATACCATTTGTTCTGGAAGACAGTAAAGTAGATCCATTCAATAAAGAGAACTTTTGTAGTAGATTTTTTTTATTTTATCCAATAAAGTAGCAGGAAATGTTTCTCCACTTTGGCTGTGATCATAAAAATCTTAAACCATGAATTTAAAACAAAAATAGGCAGGCTTCAAGTTGTAGCATCGTTTCAAATTAAAGAAATGGAATTTTCATAAACAGGCACATACATCACTTCAGAACATTCCCATCAGGTGTTATTGGTCATAAAAATGAACGGTGAGCCCTTTTTATACCCATAACATGAGGCTACCGAATTGAAATCAAAAGATTTCTAAATTGGTTTGAGAAAAACAAATGGGCAAAAATTTAAAACTCACAATGAAAATATCCCATTTCCAAAATGACCCACAATGTAATCGTAATGAAGCCATGCCTCTGAGAGCATTCATCACATGCTGACGTACGAGCTATACCCCAAGCGCAAAGAGGAGAGATGCCAAATGTTTGACAGGAAATTAGATTGCCGCTTGCAGCAACAGACTTCAGACGGCATGAAAAAAGCCTTATAATTCTGCTAATTAAAGCATGGCAGGAAATTTAAAGCCTCTATTTTATACCAGTTGAAAATATTTTACTTATGGTCTGAAGTTCTAATGCAGGCCTTTTTTTATTTCCTTTGCTCATTATTGATTGCAGTTCATTTGTCTGTTATACTTCTTATAGATTTATTTAAAGCATGAAAACCATTATGCATTTATAACACATATTTAAGTTGCATCTATGGTTTGATAAAAAGTTAATGTTTGATACAACATAATCATGATCAACATAAAAAATAAAATAAAAAAATGGACATTGTCCCAGGAGGAGGGGGGAGTTTAGCCATTCAACTAAAAATTGTCTTCTTTCTGTGTGCAAAAAAAATAAATAAAATAATAACAATAATAATAAATAAGCTTCTTCACACTGAAATTGTACAAAATTGAATCATTTGGTCAAGTAGCTTAGGAATAATGAAGATTTTAAGTTTTGAATCCTAATATTAAATTTTTTTATAATCATTGCAAAACTGCGGATACTTTTTAAAATATTACTCAAAAACTGTTTGGAGGAATGAGCTGTTATTTTAGAGTCACATATTTGTATCTTCTAGAAGTCTTATTTCTGTTAAAATATTCATACATTACAACTCATATATATTTTTTCATTTTTCAAAAAGATATATGAATAGTAACACATTTTTCAACTGACTATACATATTAACTCTAATATGGAAAATCAAAGTTTGTGTAGCATTGAATTAAACTAGCATTTCATTAGGAACATTTTTCTTCTAATATATTTTCAAATAAAATGCTATATGTTTAGGTAATCGTAGGATAAATTAAGAAATCGAGTTGCGGAAAATGATCTTTTCCACATAGAAGTTGAATAAAAGAGAAATAGATGGAGAGTGATGATTATAAATTATGTGTGAGAGTAAGCAAAATGTTGCTTTGAGATTGAAAGCAGTAGTGTATATTTGTGCTTTCCAGCCACCAGTCTATTAAAGTTTCTAGCAACAGAAAATTTTACGTCTTGAAATAATGAAAGAAAAAATTGCAAGAATTTTCACTAACCCTAATAAAGTGTGTGCCAAGTTTTGCAGATATTTTTTCCTTTTATTTTGTGTGGTTTTATGTGAATGTAATCTTAAGTTCACATGAAATATAAATAAATCCCCCTAATAGGTGCCGAATAATAAACAAAAAAACTACAGCCACTTTCCAGCTGAGTTATCATAGCAGTTAATATAATTTAAAAAATGCATGAAATTGCAGTGTTTCACTGACTGCATTTATAAATATAAAATCTAAAGATTAAACCCCATATATATAAAAAGTTGGTATTAAAATATTAAAACTCCATTTTAAAATCTCAAATTTAAATTAATTTCCAATTAAATGTAAAGCTGTCCCTTTTAAGTTGTTTTCCTAGCCCTACAAAAAACTTGCAGATAGTAAATTGTAACTAACTCTAAGATTAAAAGTGCAAACATTAGCACAATTTGTAGTTGATGAGGTTGGGACCTGGAGAAGCCTGAGCACGAAATTCTGCATATCTTGACCACACATTAATAAAAAGTTAATTAAAAAATTAAGTTAAAGTGTCTTCTTAACGTGACACATTCACCCCTTGCTGGAAAATATTTCAAGCTCTAATTAACAAGGAAAACATGCTTGAAAAAAAGACTGACTTTTGGTAGGTTTGAGGTGCTCTACTGACCTCACAATAATGTGATTTAACCTTTTGATTACGGCGTTGGGATTAGAGGTCTGCACGGGCCGGGCCAAGGCCCGAAGCCCGTACTCAGCCCGGCCCGCGGGCCGGGCTCGGGCCTATTTTTCTTCACGGCACTCGGGCCGGGCCGGGCCCGGGCCATATTTTTTTCTGAAGGCTCGGGCCGGGCCGGGCCCGTGATTACTCATTACGGGCCGGGCCTTACTTTTTTCCTGAAGGATAAGGCCGTGCCTTAAATTAATTTTTCCGTACAGAGCCGGGACTGGTTTCATTCTTCCTAATCTTCACGCCTCAAAACCTTCAATCTTCACGCCGGGCCGAGATTTTAACTTTTTTCCGGGCCGGGCCGGGCTCGGGCCGAATTTTTAATTTTTAAATCGGGCCGGGCCGGGCTCGGGCCGAACTTTTAATTTTTGTATCGGGCCGGGCCGGGCCAAATTATTTTTTGTATGGGTAGGGCCGGGCCCGGGCCTGGAAATTTCGGCCCGTGCAGACCTCTAGTTGGGATACCGAATGTCCCACCAACTATTTTTTAAATTCTATCCGTACAATTTTTTGTCTCTGCCATACATTTATATAAGAATATTTTCAAAAGAAATCTACCAAAAAGAAATTTTTTTTGTAAACTGGCATGATTGAATATAAAAATAATCGTCAATTCTGGCCAGTAAGTAAAATGTTAACATTTTAGGTATAGGACTGGCAACTATTTTTATATTCTCTTGTACCATAATAAAAAAAAAATGTGGTAGATTGATTGCTTTTGAAAATATCCTGGTAAAAGTGTATGGCAGAGATAATTTTTCAAAAAATAGTACGAATAGAATAAAGAAATAGTCGATGGTATGACACGTGTTTTGACCCTCTAATCAAAGAGTTGAAGTGTATGGTTCTTGGGGCCTTCTTCCTACTAATTCATCCTATCAACCTGCTACATTCTTTACACATATATATGTATAAAGTTATTGGATTTAAAAGTATGCACTATTTTATTTATAAATAACCAGTTTAATTTATAAGTTTCTAGAATTTTGTTTAAAGTGTGAATGGATACATTTGGAAATTGAATCAAAGTTACAATATTCTAAATTGTAATTTCATTTATCTCTGTACATATATAATTTTTCAATTAAATTTTAGGCTGAATTTGGAAGCTATGCTGATGAAATATTGTAAGCCATTTGAAACAACTGACGAGAGTTTATTAGAGGCCCAATCCAAAGCTATTAATGATGTTGTCCAGGAGTTGGTGAGGCAACTCTATCAACCAAACACCTGTGTTCGCGAACAGGTATGCCAAACATTTTTTCTGAATGCTATGTGGGTTGTATTAGTATCTTGATTTAAGATTGAGGTTGTATTTTTCTGTATATTTATGCTCCCACAGTGCTTGTTTTTATGTAATACTAGATATTATGTAACACTTAGTAAAAATATTTTCAGAATATTTTTACTTACTGTTTGCTTTTGCATGAGTTGACTAACTAGTAAAATGTTCTAAAAATGTACTTTTATTTTGTAAATCAATTTCAAAAAAGGTCTCTTAATGGAAATGTGAGAAAAAAAATTATAATTTTAAGTTTTAGCTTAACATAATGTCATTTATTTCATATTGCAGTAGTGAATCCATTTACTGGAAATTATTTATCTGAAAAATTCTTATTCACGATTATTATTTTTAGTTGAAGTTTTCTTCTCATATCTGTTATTTTTAAGAGAAATTGAGGTAGGGGGCAAAAATTTACATTTTTTTCTTTTCAGTTTAATTTAATAATATAATGGAATTTATTAATTTATCTCTACATAATTTTTATTTGGAAGATTTCTTGAAAGTGAGATTAGAAGTATTGTTCTTTACATTGAGAAGAATAGTTTCTTTATTGTTTTTGTGCTTGCATCATGCAAAAACTCATAGGATTTTATAAGTCTTGTCTGTGTTACAGTACTAGAAGTGTGGTAAAGAACAGAACTTTTTAGTGATGTATAATCTATATGTAAATAGAATTTGCTTCTGCCTGCTTAATTTGTGCTCCATAACAGCAAGGAAAAAACCTCCAATAAATATATATTTTATACATGATATTCATTAAAAAAAATAATAATTGAAGTTTATGTAGTGATATTGAAAGCATTCATTAAATTTGGTGCTTGATTGTGTATGTAGATTTTTAGTTTCTTCTATATATAAGAAATAAATTGTATTGGATTCTTGAAAGGTTTTGAGGGATATATACATCTTAGAAGGTCCTAAACATAATTTGACTGTGTTAAGAAAATGTCTGTCCGTGCATCTTTCTGTGTGTTTGTTTGTATGTAACGCAAATTTTATGGGTGTTTTAACTTACCAATTTCTGCATGGAATTTAATAAATCTTCAGATTCTTTTAGATCTTGACATAGATGCTGATAAGGTTATTGTGTAAGGTTTTGGATTTTTTCTTCTCAAGTCTGTATAAACCCTCTATCCAGTTATGTAATTAATGTGACGTTAATAGTGTGGTTTATAATTAATTTTCAATTAACACATGTCATTTTAGAGTACAATTGAAGGGTTAGTTCAAAACAGAAAAATAGTCTTTGTCCAAAATTCTTAATTTTCAGAAATAGGGAAATGTTTCTAGACAAGTGTTGTTTATGTAGAATATATAAAATTCTATTACCTCATAACAAGGGCTTGTTTTATTTCTTTGGTTAATGCTTTGAGAGTTTAGTGAGAAGCACTGTGATATATATTATAATTTGGAAGTTATTGGTGCATGAATAAATGAATATATGCAACAGGTGGTGCATTGTGAAGCAATAATCCCAAATTAATGCAGGGTTCCCAGCGACCTGGAAAGTCATGGAAATTTTAAAATATATAGGAAAGTCAGGGAATTTAAAATGTTTCCTAAAATTCATGGAAAGGTCTGGGAGGGGGGGGGGGGGGATTTTGAATTTGAAATAATTTCTTTTTCAGAAAAGTGTTACTATATTTCTTGCTACATGGTGCCTCAAAAATCTCTTGAATCTTATTAGTTTCAAGATTGAGAAATTCGTCCAAAATCAATGCCGAGAAAACAAAATATGGACAAAAGTTTTCTACATTTTTTAGACCTTTTCATGACATTTCACATTCTAGACTTTGTTGTATGGCATTCATTTGAAAACTGGCAAAGATTAAGGTTTTTTTGCATTATAGTATTTTATAGAATTTTATTTTGCAATTTTCTTGAAAAGTGCTTGAATTTTCTCCTTGGAAAAGAGTATGAACCCTGTTATTACGATACAAATTTCTAATTTTTTTTTATTTTATGCTGCTTATTATTTTGCGTTTTTTAAAGCAGATTTTGTGTATGCCCGTTTGGTCATAGAATTTTTTTTGGATTTGGTCAGAGAAAATCATGGAAATTGCCAGACATGTTTTGCTGGGAACCCTGTAATGGTTCTTTAGGCCAAATAAAGATAAATAATATATTAATAATATAATGCATCTTATTTAAAGTTAAGCAGAAAAATAAGCCGGCTGTAAAATGAAGACAAATATAGTAGTTTAAATCCAATTCTTTATTCAGACATCAGAATGGAATAATAGGAAGCCAAAATGGAGAACCTTTTCTTAGTCACTGTACTCCATTAAAAATATGTGTTTCTTATTGTGAAGATTCCTTAAAACATCTTTGAATTTAGACAGTTGACATACAATAAAAATAATGTCTTGTAGAATATTTAAGAATTTAAATTGGCAAAGCAAACTCTTTAGAAATTTAAATAAAATAATTCAATGCCTAATAACTTTTAAATTAAAATCAAACTGCTGGGCCATTAAGATGTTAAAAATGATTTAGAATTTGGCATGTTCAGTAAGCTCTGATAAACGGAAGCTGGCACTAAAAAACAAGCAGCAATCAAGCTACATCATCATTTGAAATATTTACTTCCTCTTCTGAATTTAAAATATATTATTTGTATATATACTAAAGAACTGGGGTTCCTAAAATTTAAAGAAAGGAAACTTTTGAAAGGATTTGATAACTAAACTGATGAAGAAATCCTTATAAACAAATGAGAGCAATTTAGAATGAGGGTGAATTCAATACGCTTAACTGGGTAAAACCACTCCAAGCATAGTGAAAGCAAACATCAAAACAAACCATTCAGTGTTAACAATATCTGGCACTGACATATGCACATATCCAAATACTCCATAGCGCTACAGAGAGAAGATGTACGCAATGACCGCTTCTTAAAAGCAGAGCCAACAAGTGAACAAAGAGCGATGAAGTGCCAACCATGTGAAGGGAATGAAAGTCAATGGCACTCATGTTAAAAATCAGCACATAAAATACCCAAAATAAAAGGAATGTGATAATAATATCACAAGCACCACTGAGAACAATAAGAATTTAAGCATGCAATGAATTTCCCTAAAAGGTAGAGTTCCACCATTTTGCTAGTAATTTTAGATATTTTTTGCAGTAATTGCTGAAATTAGATTTTTAAATTTGTTACAGGTTTTCCAATTTTTTAAGATATCATTTTTTTACCTTATTAAATGGGGAAGTTTTGTTACAGTATTCTGAATATGTTAGAAAGTGTTTCTTAATCTATGCTTGACTCGTGATTTTTCTTTGTTATGAAGTATAAATGTTTGTCTTGGGCTCCTAAATTTAAGTCCGTTTTCCATTCTTCCATGGTTGAAATATTTTTCTTTTTGTCCCCTTCATGTAACAAGATCTTGCATAATTTTATTTTAGAAATTTCATTGTGCATTTTGATAATACCAGTATGATTAATCAGAATCCTGATAATATAAGCTTCCTTTTATTTCTTTTTGGTTTCATATGTAATCTTACATAAGGAAGGAAGGCTGTGTATATCATACTAACTAATGTTAAAATGTGTTCTTACATTGTTTTTATTTGGTTACAGGCCATGCATTCTTTGAAAGTTATCGCGAAAGTTGGGAACAAGACTGTAACACAAATTATTGAACCTCACAAAGATCTGCTTGTTGATTATGTACCTTTGCGGAAGCATGTTCTACGCCATCAACCTGTTGTGTGTCAGATTGGCATATTAGATGGAAATACTTTTTGTATTACATTGGAACCTCGCCTCTTTTCCTATGGTAAGTATATTATCTTTTGGCTAATCTAAAATTTTCACCATTGTTCTTTCCTGGTTACTATAATATACCTGGTGATTCAAAAGTCAAGAACAACTTTAAAAATTAATCGTTTGTAAACAAATAAGATAAAAGGTAGTTTGCACTGAATAATTGGAGGAAAAAAGCCTGATTTTATGGCAAAAGCAAAAAAGGATGCTTGATGCATTATCAACATTGAAAGATGCCATTCGCCAATATGTGCCATATCATAAGAAATGTTGCTTAATGTTGTGAACAGTGTTGTGCCTCGTCTGACAGCTGTTCTATTGAATGACTGACTACATATTTGTTATGCATCTATTCATAATTTCATACAATGCATCTATTTAATGCAATCTTAAAGTTTAAGGTAAAAGTATTTACTTTTATATCTATGCATTTCTGTTTTCCCCCCATCTCTTGAATAGCATGCTCACATATCTGAAACAACCAGCACTTTGTTTCATTCACTGGCTTCAAATGTAAATAAGTTACTGAGTAACAGGCAGTAGCTGTGATTTCACAATCGCATTACTCACCATGATCGGCTGGTAGCAAAATTATACATGTAAGTAGCCAATGACGTTTCAGATGCAAGTTTGTATGTTCTGAATGGCAACATGTTTATGCAAAATCTCTGTTAAAAGTTTGTAAAGTTATGCTGTATTTTTCTTAATCATCTCATCATTGAATAAATTAGTATGTTTTTACAAGAACTGTTGTTTTTAAAGTTTTCCATATAATACACTGCTTATATTCAAAAACTGCCAACAATATTGAGCAGTTGTAAGCTTACTTGTAACTTGTAAGGGACTTCTCACTTGAAAGCCATCTGTTAATCAAAAATAAGTACTATTCAAACATTAATTTTTAAATTATTAATTTTTTAAATTGTTCCTGACTTTTTGGATCACCCAGTACATTACAAATTCTTTCTGATTTCTTTCTAATCTGGAAATAAGGCATTGTTATGGTAAAAAAAAAGGTGTCATATAAGCCCTCAGAATTTCAAAATTTGAATTAATTCCAGAGATATTATTATTATTATTATTTTGTAATGCTTAACAAAGTTTCTCTGAACATCGCCACTAAATTACTTCATTTTTGTAAATAAAAGTGGGAAAAGGGGTAATAAAACAGATTATCATAACTTCATGATGTTTTCTCATTAAAATTTATAATAGAAATTATTCTGAGTTTGCTTTATGGTGAAAAAACATTTTCATATATTCAAGCTTCATGAATAAATTTACTTTACAGAAATACAAATAGTTTGTCAACATATTGACGTTTAGACACCTAGTATTTGTTCAGCTTTACACTCAGACAAGGAAGATTTGAGATATTTCACTTATTCAAGCTTTATGAATCAGTTTATTCTAGAGAACAAAAAAATTGCTTGCCATCAAAATAGAAAGCATTTTATCCTAGTTTTTTTAGTTTTATGTTTTACCAAGGAGGTAAAACGAGATTAAACTCCTTCCATTTATCTGCACAATTATTGTACAGTATTTATTCACAAGAATTGAATTTGAAGAAAAAACCTTTTCAAGTAATTATTTCTAAAAGATGGCATTTGAAACTTTTTGCAAGGGCAGTAAATATGAACTGATTTATATAATGAAAGCATTTTTTAAGCCTTTATTTTAATTCTTAAAACTGAAATATTTATATATAATTTCGTCATAACGATGCCATTTTCATTCCACCAGAGCAGAAATTTAAAGACAGATCGTGATAAAATGTACTTCTTTTGACAAGAATATTATTGAAAATGTGCACAATGAAATATGGGTCTTACTTTAAATTTAGTATTTATTGAAATTAATATATATATATATATATATATATATATATATATATGTGTGTGTGTGTGTGTGTTTTTTTCTTCTAAATGTATAATAAAACTAGATTTTGTTTGCTCCCAAGCAATAGAAAGACCTTTTGCAATTTAAATAAAGGCATTGGATCACCATTCAGCTAGTCTTATATATTATTAAATGTCTTTAAAACTAAGTGTAGGATTTTATTTAATATGGTAAACAAGTAATGTTTTTTTTTTTTTTTTTCATGGCCTTTCATGTTTTAAAATTTGCTGTGGTAATGCAAAAGTTAAATAATTGAAATTTTATAAGCTACATTTAAAAAAATGTTTTTATGGTTTAATTCCAGAGCAGAAAAAGTACCTGTTGAATTTCACAATTATCATTCTATCAGAAAAGAATTTTATTGGGCTGTTTTATTAAGCGAAATTTTATAAAGGGGTCTGTTATTTAATAGCCTCCAAATTTTGCTTGTTTTGTCATCTGTTTTTCTTAATCTAATTTTCATATCCTTAACATGATTTTGTGTTTTTAGATTTACTTTGAATGTTATTTCAGATTTGTCAAACCAAGAACACAAGCAATTTTTTGATGAACTTATCATGCTGTGCGATTATGATGATAACACAATGACAAAGATACCTTGTTATAAAAGTCTGACTAATTTGATTCCCATACGCAAGGCCATGCTTAGATTATTAGCTGCTTGTTACTATATACAAGATCGGAGAAACGATATCTTCCAGCATTTGTATAATGCACTCAACTCAACATCAGCAGAAATGCAAGAAGTTGGCTATCAGTGCATTAAAGAAATTAGCACCAAATATGAAATTGATAATGATATGGTATGTTAGCTGAAATGTATGTATTTTCTATGAATTGAATTTTGTGCAGATATTTAATAATGGTTATTTATCAATTTATTTCATTCTAATTTTATTTTCATGTTTAAAAAAATCTTCCTTAAATTTTGAAAAAAAAAAAACTCTGTGCAATACAATATTAAAATGATGCGACAAAAAAGACAAAGTCTGAAAGTATTGGTACATTATAAGTACCTTCCTGCGTACAAAAATTTGTCATCACAATGTGATCATTCTATTTTTGTGGTCTTCTATTTTAGGAGTAGTGATGTTATTTTATGGTCTTACTAGCTGACCCGCCCGGCGTTGCCTGAGCCTGTGTAATAAATTTAAATCCTTTAAAAAATGAAACTCTGGCCAGGGTCTTTGATGGCTTCGGCACCGTATACCAGGCATGCTCGTATGCTCCGGAAAATCTTTTATTTCCCCCTTCCACTACCAAGGGAGCATTCTGTTCTAAACAAACTATCTTAAGAACTAATGCATGGAATTTCCCCATATTCTGTTAGACCTTAAATAGATCCTTGTTAGGTTTGGGTGAATACCAACAGGTGTCGCTATTCTCTGTTTTTTGCAATTTCTGTGATAACTCTATCTCAAGAATGAGTAGATTGTCATTTGATTTTGGTTGCAGACAATTTGATTTATAGTTTTGATTTAAAGTTCTGTAATGGTCACAACATACTGGTTTTGAAAATTGTATTATATTGGGACTTATCGTCAAACAACCCACCAAACCATTGCCTATAGTTTGGGAACTGCTGAACTGGATTATAAAATTCTATTAATAAAGTATTATTGACTTAATGATCAATATTTTAATCAAGTTTATATGTTATACCATCAAATTAATTTATTTTATTCCACTTTTCAAGGCATTATTACTCATCTGCCTCTGTCTCTCATTTACATTATTCTATTGCATTAGTGAATTTTAAAGCTCTAGTTTCTTACATATGTGAGTATTTATGCACTTCTACTGTGTTAGTCAGCTGTCATTTATTTTTTATACACATATCAATTATATTTGAAAGTAAAAAATACTTTTATATTACAGAGCTATCCCATACTTATTAATGCTCTGCTTTATAAGACACAAAAACTTTTTTTATGGAAATTTTTATAATTTATCTAAAATTTTCCTACTGTAAAAAATAAAATGGTAAAGTTCTTAATTATGTTGATTATCTTTCCATTGGTTTATACATAGCTGCCAACCTTCTTTTTTTTTAGGTAGCTTTCAATACAAAAAAGTATAAAGCTACCTATTGCAGTCGTTCGGAGGAAAGCAATTCCGGAAAATTTTGGTATATTTTCACCGATCATGACCCCCAGACCCCAAAACCACCCTCCGTTCAAATGTTGATATATATATATATATATATATATCTGACCTATGTCATACAATAACACTTGTATTTATAAATCAATTTGGATGAAACTAATTGTGTGTATTAAGCTCACCAATGTCTCGACAGAGTTCGTTGGCCAGCTTGGTCCGCCATCTTGTTTCAAGATGGTGGCCACTTAAAGATTTAAAACTAAAATAAATTTACATAGAAGTTAAAAATTCAAATTTATTTTTGCTTATGTGTTAGGCCTTGGTACGAGGATTCTGGAGCATTTTTTGTTTTACCTCTATCTTAAAAAATGGCTGAGATAGAGCAGTTTGAAATTCTGGGGTGGCTGACATTTTGAACACATTACAAGACAGCACATTGCAAAAAAAAACGACGATTAATTTATGAGTTTTAGTGAACACTATTTCACACAAATTATTTTCTTTCATTGTTGTAATCATTTACTCAAATCATATGCATAAAACTATATATTCATATCCGTTAGCGTCAAATTCTCGCCAAACTTGGTGACATTTGGCGAAATATCGCCAAATTTGGCGACCAAAATAAGTCTTCATAAATGAAGCCAACTTGGCTATAGCTCAATAAATTGGCGAATTTCTTATTCAAATTCAGTATCAACGAATCTTTTGTAAACGGTTTCTTTGCATTTTAGCTTGCTGTTTTCCAGTAACATTAGCTAAAATTTTAAAATGAAGATATAGGAAAGATACCTTTTCCTCCCAGTACAGGCCGGAAGGACTTTTCAAAAGTCAAATGAACAGATTTTGAATCAGAAATGTTTCTTAAATGAAATGAGTACCACAGAGAAACAAAATCACTTTATTAAATAAATTTTATGGTACCATTTTTTTTTTACTTGGGAGAGAGAGGGGTGGGGGAGGGGAAAATTTGGCTGTTATGCTTATACAATAAAATATTTATTACCTTTAGTGAGGAAATGTAGCTGTTTTTACAAAAGCTGTTCTAAATTTAATGACATATACCTTTTTTTTGTATGTGTGTGTTTTGGATGGTTATTTTGAGTTTTTATTTATCTCTGATTTGTTTTAAAATGTATCATTACAGAATTATCTACAGATATTGCTTTATAGTAAAATCACTTGAAAGTTTTAAAGTAATTAACGATTCTTTTCTGTTGAAAGAATTGTCCTTGGATATATTTATTATGAGCTTTTGCATTAATTTCAAGAATTTTTTATATTATGTATTTTTAATTTAGCTTAAACATATTGTGTATAAAATATATATGTTAATTGTATAGCAGAAATAAATCTTTAGAAGCTAAATTTATTTCTGTATGAATTGCATATAAATTGCATAATTCTAATCTTTAATATTTTATATCTTAACTGTTTTTTACGTGTAGAAAAGGATTTGTTTTGATGCTGTATTAAAATTTAATAATTTCCTTATTTTTTAACCTTAAATTTCATTTATATTTAAAGCTGCTACCAAAATCATTATTTTTTCTGTAAACAGAAATATTATAAAATGGATGGCTTAAATACGCGAAAAGTGTCTATAGGAGGTCTGCACGACTCAAAATTTTCAGACCTGATCCAGCCCGAACGAAAGCTGTATTGGCCCAGTGCAAAAACTAAAAGTTTGGCCCATGCAAAAATCTGTGAGATTAGGCTTAACCCAGCCCAACCCAATTTCTGCAAAGGATTCAGATTTTTCTAACCATACAATTAAGATTAAAAAAAAAAAAAAAAAAAAAAAAAAAAAAATGCATTTACATATTTAAGTGAACATTTTACATTATATGTCAGACTGTATGTCTGCAAGCCATAGAATACTGAAGAGCAACATTAATGATCACTTAGACTGTTACATTCAAATAAAGACTCATTAAACAATTAATGTAATTTAGAATAAAAGAAAAAAGATTTTTTTAAAACTTAAAGTTGTGTAATAAAAATAGATTTTAAAAATATTTATCTGTAATTTATTAAGGTATATTTCCAAAGAGTCCCTTAACAAAAGTTAATTATCACTATTGTTTTTACAAAAAAAAAAAGGCCTGCCTGAAACATCTTGGGAACAATTAAGTCTAGGTCTGGCCTGGCTGGAGTATGTAGAAAAACAAATTTAAACCTCAGTCCTGCTTGAGTTTGCTGAAAAAATTAAGCCCGGGCTCAGACACGATGTAATTGTTTGATGCAGATCTCTATGCTAGACACATTAAATTTCTGTATTCATGTTGTCAAACTAGCATCTGCTCATGCAGGACATTTATAACTTATCCTCAACTCAGCTATGTCCATTGAGAATGCTTCATAATTTGTCATATTATATTGTTTGGCTTGTTTAATTTTTTTTTTCATTCCCGCTGGACAGTTTAATTTTTTACTGACCAGCCCAACCCCCTTTTTTTTTATCAGCCAGGCCTGACCCATTTGAAAGTTAGTCTTCATTTGGCAGCCTGTGCTCATGCAGATCTTTAATAAATAAGTGGCCAGCCAACCTTGAAAAGTTATGAAAATTTTGACTGAAATCTGCAAATTTCAATGGAATGTTGAAATTGATCACTCATTGTAAGGATTTTATTCATTTTCATTTGTCGATCAGCCCCACCAGTGGCTGAGAGGTTCTGCTCTCGAAGCTGGTAGACGGGAGGTGCTGGGTTCGATCCCATTCGCGCCCGTCGGCCTAATCGTTCGGAGTTTTCGTGGTTCTCTTCGAGCCATGGATTTATCCATGCGTAAATACGGGTTAGGTTCCCTTAGAAAGACCCCCCACGAAGGGCACTCCCCCCGGGCCTATATCCCAAGTGTAGATAATTGGCCGTCAATAATCAATCAACCAACCAACCATTTGTCGATCAATTTAGTTTTCTGAAAGTTGTCATGTTTGTTTATTTTAAAAAGTAAAATTGTTTAAAGAAGATGCATAGAAAAGTGGAAGAAAATTACCTAGAAAAGATGGGAAAAATGAAAAAGTTCAAACACTGGTATTTTCTAAGTGAAATAAAATACAAAATATTCTTTAATTTCAAATATATTCAAATATATTTTCAAATATATATTATTAAGTTTGAAAAAACATTTTAACTGCCTTAAAAAAGGCCTGAAAGGTGCCCTTATTTTAGTACAAAAAAGAAGCTTGTTAAATCAACAACACATCTAATATTCAACTATCGATATATATTAGGTGTTATGGCAGTTTCTATTTATTACGCAGTATCCGTTCATAGTTTTGTAGTTTGTTTTTCATTCTAATGCCAGCTAATTTTCTATTATGATAATCTTTTTCCTTTTATTATTTTCTCTTAACTTCATAAAGGATCATATTTTTTTATTATTATCTTGTGTTTTGACATTTCCCATATTTTATTTTCAGATTCATACAACTATTCGCCCAGCCTTGTTGAAGCTGGGTGATCACCGTCTTATCACTTTACCACTTGTCCAGCACTTGAGTTATTTGACGTTGCTCTTTCCGAAATTGTTTAATGAAAGATTGTGTGAGCAAATGCTTCCTCATTTGCGAAAGTGTTTAGAAGAAGCAGAGAAGAAAATTCGAGGGAATGAACGCACTGCAACATTTACAGAAGTTAAAATTTGTTGTGGAATCATAAATTTGTATCATCAGGTAATTGAATGAATTTAGAATTTTCTAATATGTATTATTATTTTATATATATATATTTTTTTTATAATAAAATCTTTTTGACTTTTTTTTTTTTTTTTAGTTTTGAAAAAATAATTTAGCAATTAAAATATTTTTTGAAATTTGGATGAATGATCAGTTACAAGAAATCATCGCTTTCATTTTTATAATTTATACTATCAAAATTACCATTGCATGATGTATCTGAATAAGTTTTTCAAATTAGTTTCATAGTCCTAAAATTTAATAATTGTGCACACAAAATATTTGAGGCTCTTTCCTATTTTTGCATGAAATATGATCACAAGAAATCTATCATTTTCAAAAAAAAAAAAAAAAGTCAGTAATGACAAAAAGTATAAAATGGATCGAAAGCGATAGATGATTGATAAAAAGAAATGTCCAATGGTTTTTTTATCTTAAAAGTTAGTAGTGTGTTCACTTATTTTTTAATCTTTCAAAGAGTGTTTTAAATGCTTTTGTGGGATTCTTTTCTATGATAGTTTAATTTGTCTTAAATTTATATGAGACTATCCAGATACATTCTGCAGCGTACTGCATTGACTTCGCTTGGGGCCCAGAAAATACATTTTACATGCAAACAGAAAAATGTAAATAAAATACTTTATTTTAAACTATATGAAAATAACTAATTAAAATATAAAAAAGCACATAAATAAATATTTTGCGACATTAATAATTTTTTTTTTTTTCACGAGCCCCCCCTGACAAAGTACTGCTGGGCCTTTCCTGTGATTATCTACAGTGGTCAGAGAACTTTCAAATAAAATAAATAAAAATGCAACTGCCTAAGATACATAGCGATCATTGTAAATGGGCACATTGGTTTCATGCCCATAAATTGTTAATGCTGTGATCAAAATAACGGGGTCCTGTGTATTTCTCAGCCATATATTGTTAATGCAGCGATCACTGTAACGCGGTTCAGTTATTTTGCGTGCATAAATCGTTAAAATGAAATCGTTTTAACAGAGGAATTAGGTTGCACGCTTGTAAACTGATTATACAGCAATCAGTATAAGAAAGCCTTGTGCATACCCAAGCCCATAAATATGGCGATCAGTATTTAAATCGCAAATCTTTACTTCCAAAAAATGTATTTTGAAAAGAGGAGGAAATGTATTATATTTTGTATGAAAATTTAATTCTGATCGCTAAAAGATGAAAGGCGCAATAACAATTTAGAAAATATGAAATGGAGGGAAAAAAAATCAATCCTTGGGAAAATGTCACGCAAAATATATAATAAAAAATCCGCAATAGTTATCTTATTCGTCTAATCTTTCATAATCGTGAACATAGCCAATGTTGCCACAAACTCGCTAGTTCTAAAATCGCTGAAATACATGTTTAACTATTTTTTTAATAGATTTGTAATGCTAAATTTCACGCTCCTACTTAAAACTGTTGCTAAGATATGGCAAAATTACCTAAAACTTTCAACTCCCCCCCCCCCCCCAATGTAACCCCCTTGATGGATTAATATCTAAAATCGCTGAAATACCTATTTAACTATTTTTTTAGTACATCTGTTATCCTGAATTTCACACTCCTAACTATACCTTCTACTTGAGATATGGCAAAATGGCCTAAAATATTAGACGCCCTGTTTAATCCCCCTTAGTGGTTGAATTTTTAAAATCTGTGAAATATGTGTTTAACTATCTTTTAATAGATTTGTTATCCGGAATTTCACACTTTTAACTAAAACTGCTGTTGAGATATGGCAAAAAGCAGAAATGACCTGAAACCTTTGACCCCCCCCCTGCCCATTTAACCCCCTTAGTGGTTAAATTTCTAAAATCGCTGAAATACATGTTTAACTATTCTTTAGTAGATTTGTTATCCTGCCAAATTTCATTGCCCCAGGACCAACGATTGAGGCTCAGCGTTGATTATGAATCAGTTGGGACATGCTCTTTTATAAATATAGATTTGTGAGTTAAAAAACAGATTTTGGTAGGTGAGATAAAACGCTTATAAACCTGATGTAATATTTCACTCCAGCATTGGGGTTATTAATTGGGAGAATTGGAAATCTAAAGTTTTATGGTTGTTTTTAAAATCTGATACTATAAAAATAATTGGGAGGTCTTTAACAAAAAAATCCATTTTACTATATAGAATATATAAATTGTGTGCATAACTTACAGGGGCTGCATGAAATAAACTCGAGGGCCATCTAGTAAGTACCACTGTTGTAAATGGTTGTTCTGTTGAAAAGTATCTATTGAAATTATGAAAATTTAATTTATTCTTCCCCAACCATAATAAAATGTTAATAAATAAATAATGGTATTTTTGTGTTATAGCGCCCCCCCCCCCTCCTCCCCTAAGGATAAATCGTCAAGATACCAAGATTTATTGCCAAATTTTAAAGCGTATATGACATTATAATATATGATGTATATAACATTACGTGGTGTATATGGCCAAGTTATAGTCATATAAGATGTATATATGACATATAAGAATGTGTTTGAAGTATATATATATGATGCATATATAAGCTTTTTGGTGATCTTGGCAAAATCATACCTGCAACCTTGGCATAATCATAATTGTGGAGGCCGCTATAATAGGAAAGTACCTAAATAAGAACAAATTAAAGAAAAAATAGAAATAATTCTACATGAAATCACATGGCTCTAAATATTGAAATAATCGGATTATATCATAAAAATGTTATATTTGTGTGTGTGTGTGTGTGTGTGTGTGTGTGTGTGTGTGTGTGTAGAGGTCTGCACGGGCCGAAATTTCCAGGCCCGGACCCGGCCCGACCCATACAAAAAATAATTTGGCCCGGCCCGGCCCGATACAAAAATTAAAAGTTCGGCCCGAGCCCGGCCCGGCCCGAACAAAAAAAATATTGGCCCGGCCCGGCCCGATTTAAAAGTTAAAAGTTCGGCCCGGCCCGGCCCGGAAAAAAGTTAAAATCTCGGCCCGAATCCGGCCCGGCCCGAGTGAATTTCTACAAAACATAATTTTTACGTCGATTTGGTTAAAAATTTGCCCCATAGGAGGAGATCTAACCAAAAATTCCTATCTCAGCCTTTTTTTTTTCATGTTTATAATCTTCATTTTTATAGAGGTGCCGCAAGCTGGAATATTTATTTTTTTAATAAATCTCTATTTGTTGTATGTATGTGTTTAAGTTATCATCGATATTGTTAATCTATATTCCATTTATTGAAGTGTTAAAAATCAGAAAAATGCTATACAGTAAAATCTAAGATGGAATTACATAGGGAAGAAAAAAAATGAGTTATAGACAATTTGCCTTCTTAGCAGGTGTAAATGTATTATATATTCTTTTCTTACATATTAGTATATTCATTTTTAATGGATCAACACATTTTTCAATTTAAGACAGGATTCCATCATAAGCAGGTTCTTTTTCACACGTTTTACTATATTTTAATTTAGCTATATTTTAATAAGTGTATAAATCTACTATTCTTTAAAAATAATAAATTTTAATGTTTAATTATAAAATAATGACGATTTAAAAATGTATGCATGTTTTGAAAAGATTTTTATGCCAGATCTTATTTTACTGACCTTCGAACGGACCAGGTACGCCGACAATGATTTTCATACGAGTCAAAACCAGGACTAAAAATTTTAAGGCATGAAGACTAGGAAGAATGAAACCAGTCCCGGCTCTGTACGGAAAAAATAATTTAAGGCACGGCCTTATCCTTCAGGAAAAAAGTAGGGCCCGGCCCGGCCCGTAAAGAGTAATCACTTGGCCCGGCCCGGCCCGAGCCTTCAGAAAAAAATATGGCCCGGGCCCGGCCCGGCCCGAGTGCCGTGAAGAAAAATAGGCCCGAGTCCGGCCCGCGGGCCGGGCCGAGTACGGGCTTCGGGCCTTGGCCCGGCCCGTGCAGATCTCTAGTGTGTGTGTGTCCCACAGTTGGCCTCTTTTTCAATTTTTATTAATAAATTGTTACTTTAAAGATAGTCATATAATATTTAATACAAGTTTGTCCTGGTCTGCATCAGCATTTCTTGATAAGATATATCTGTAGCTGTCTGTGTAATAAACCATATCTTCTTTTTCAGATACCTGCTGCAACATGCAAATTTATTGAGTCCCTTCTCACTGTCATTTTAAACACTGAGAAGAATCTCTTAATGGAGGCTGGCAGCCCCTTTCGAGAACCTCTCGTTAAATTTCTAAAACGCTACGCCTTGCAAACGATTGAGCATTTACTCTTGGATTCCAGCATCCAAGATGAACAAAGAAACAGATTTTTAGAGGTACAAAGCAAATCTTTTTACTCTGAAATTATAAGATTCCTAATGGTATGTTGTTTAGAAAAAAATTCCATAATTTCTATATATATATATATTTTTTTTTCTTTTGTATGGATGTATTTTTTTAGTTGCAGCATATTTTTTAAAGTTAAAAAGAAATTTAGCTACTGTACTAGTTTATGTAAATGTACCTTTTTATGCATACAACTGTAATTTAAATAATTACAGTGGCATTGGGTATCAAAAACATTTTCTGTCTTATAACACTTTTTGTTGTGTAAGGATCTTGCTTCAATTGATGTAATATCATCTTAAATTGCTCAGATTGTTTCTATTACCTTCTTTAACATTTTCCCCCTTCTATGCTGCTGTTTTAGAAAGAAGGACATCATGACCACGGCTTTACAAATATGATAAAATCTGGTAACCAGCAAAAAATTCTAGTCTCCAGAAAAAAAATATATATATATACACTATAATGCCATAATTGATGGGAACTTTCAGTTTTAGACATTTTTTCGAATATTTTAAAATATACATGTCAGATTCTTTTGGGGTATTAGGATTAAAAAGAACAGGTTTGACTTCATATTTATCAATGTTGATTTGATAAGTAGGACAATTAGGGGACCAACAAAAAATTAAAGAAGAAAAATAATACTTGGGATCACCCTGTAAAATAAAATGCACGAAATGATTTACCGCTACAGAGTATACATAGGCAGACATTGTATAATATGTGTACTCATTTGTGTAAGAATAGCATGCGTATTAATTGAGATATAGCGATTTTTAAAAAAAATTAAAAAATTCTTGCATGTTTTTTGCTTATAAAATACAGGGTTTTTAACCAAATTTAACGTCAGTTTCAGAAAAATTGACAAAATGTAGTAGAAATCATATAGTGTGATTGAAATATATTAAATATTTAAGGAAATATGGGCAGTTGTATGAAATAATTTTTATCTGCGCATGCGCAAATGATAACAAAAAACTTTTTGCCTAATTTAATACTCAACACTATGGAGCAACTTATAAAAAAAAAAAAAGCAGTCAAATATCGTAAAAATTCAGAGAGATATCGGCATTAGAGTGAGCTGTTTTTTTACTTTCTGACTAAAACTCGCTGAATGATAGGGGATTGTCCACAAATTGATATATTTAAGTCATCTGGCAGCGTTCGGAGAAAATTTTTAGAAAAAACAATTTAATTATAACTTACGCTTATGTTTAGGAAGATTTTGACTCTAAACTACGAGGAAAAGGAAAATATAGTCCATACATTGATTACATCTAGGTAAATTGAGGAGTTTATGGTAAAATTCTGTGAAATTTAGCCCAATACGCAAAACACTCTACAGTAAATTTTCGAGAAATTACGTTTTACATATTAGACCAGTAAAATTAGGAAAGTTTGCCATAATACATGCTAGGAGATAAAAATTAGTACAGTTGTTCATTGATGGCTACTGATGACTATGTAAAAAGTCCTGATGGATAGGAGGTGAGTGGGGGGGGGGGGGGAGTGTTCAAATAAATTACTTTTTTTAGTTTTTTACAAAAATCTCAAACTGTTGGTTTTCATGAAAAAATTGCTCTGATATAAATTGAAGAACATAAAATTCTCTACAAATGAGAGTTATATACAGTGGAACTTGATTATCCGTCAGCCAGAAAACTGGAGCTTTGACGGATTTTCCGCAAAAAATTCACTTTAATTTCAATTTTATTTACTTAATGTCGCCATACTAAATGCTACAGAGATAAAAATTGGTACAGTTGTCCCGTGATGGCTACTAATGACTATGTAAAATGTCCTGATGGACAGGAAGTGAACGAGGGGAGGGAGGGGTCAAAATACTTTTTTAGTTTTTTGCAAATATCTCAGAAACTGTTGGTTTTCATGAAAAAATTACTCTGACGTAAATTAAAGAACGTTAAATTCTTTACAAATGACAGGTATATACAGTGGAACCTCGATTATCTGTCAGTCACGAGATCAGTGCCTTGACGGATTTTCCGCAAAAAAAATAAAATCTTGTAATTTCAAATTTATTAAATACCAATGGATCCGTGTGAAAATTTCGCACTGCGGTCTAATATTTTTTAACAATATCTAATATTTTTTAGACTCAGGTTTAATTTTCTAGAAATTAAGGACTAAAAATATCTGCAAACAACATTAGTCAAGCCAGAATATCATCTAATTTATTACATCAAAGTTACTATTGAAACAGCCCATTGATTTCCAATACTGTGATATTATTATGGATGGTGGTTTCTTTCTTCACAAAGTCCCTTGGTCAAGAGGTTCCACTTTTATTTCAATTTGTGAAGTATAAATCTCTACACATTATAAAGGAAAAGGCTGTTCAGTGGTTTTTGATGGCTACTCCGACATTGCCAACAGCACGAAATTAGCAGAGCAAAACCGAAGATGTGCACTGAAGAAGTCCGTGGATATTAATTTCAACGAGGAACACAGAGGTTTCCGTCAACCAAGAGCTTCCTTTCAAATGAAAAGAACAAATCAAGATTAACAGCTGTGCTTTCTTCCAAATTGAAGGAGAATAGAATATCTTGCCGGGAGAGTACTGGCAATGCAGGTACCATAATTGTAAGAACAGCCATTGAAATATCTTCTTCTAGTGGCAGAGTGGCAATTGTTGGTGAGGATGTTGATCTTGTTGTCCTCCTAATCGCCCTAACTCTGCTCGAACAAGAAATTTTCGTTAAGCCAAGTAGTGGAAGAATTGAAAAAAATATTATTTTCTCACAACAGTTAATTCAAGAAACAAGACATCCTTCTAGACCTTTATGCATTCACTGGATGTGATACGACGTCAGCCGAATTCAAAAAGTGGAAAACAAAAATTTTCCAGCTGTTTCAACAATGTGAAGAGGTACACAAAATTGCTGACCATGATGCTGTTGTAGAAGCAGGAAACCAACTTTTTTCTTTAGATTGTATGATGCATCTCCCACATCTACATCTCTCAATACTTTCCGATACCATTCTTTCGCCAAATCTAAATCGAATGTCAAACCTGACATTTCAATCCTTCCACCAACAGAAGTAGTGGCTAGAAAATATTCTATCCGGGTGTACCATCAGGTGCAGCTGTGGTTTGGCCAGTAACAACATGTCGAACTCTGGGGCTGGGAACAAAAGCAGAATCGTCTGGTTCTTATTACAACTAAAGAACTGATCGCACCTGAGGCTGTCTTAAATACCATCTTCTGCATATGCACCACTGGGTGTGGAGCTAAGTATGGGTACAGGAAAGCAGCCATTAATTGCACACTCATCTGCAACATTTGCCATGGTGACTGTCTGAATGCTACACTTATAGCTATAAATACAGATCAACAGGACGATGAAGATGTGATTATGGATTCAGTCATGCTGAGAACGCCTTCTAATGTAGCGTCCACTTCAGTTGATGATGATGTGTCAAGAAAAAAAGAACATTATGACTTAGTAAGTATTTGCTTAATGATAAATTATTACTTTCATTGTTCTCAATTATGTTTTGTCGCGCTTACACAGTTTCACGTGAAATAACATTTTATTAATAATAAATATAAATATTTGTCTTCAGTACCAGGGTGATAACAACAGGACAAGGAAGAAGATGAGGTGATGATTATGAATCCTAACAATCCATCCACTTTCATAATTACACAATATTTACTTAATTATAAATTAATATGTACCTACTTTTAGTTTTCTCCAAGTTTTATATTCGCAATTATAATATTTCACATTCATAAACATTTCATTAATAATAAATATTTTTCTTTCATAAACAACTTACCTGGCATTATTTCATGCAATATTGCAGTATTGAAGTGTTTACTGTCTTCCTTTTTATTTTGCAGCAATATTTAATAAATTTGAATAGACATTGAGTAAATAAATATCAAATTAAAGTAATTTTTTTTCCGGAAAATCCGTCAAGGCTCAGGTTTTCTGAATGACGGATAATCGAAGGTCTACTGTAAATACCTGTCATTTGTAATGAATTTTGTGTTCTTTAATGTGAGAGTGATTATTTGATGAAAGCCGACAGTTTCTGAGATATTTGTAAAAAACTAAAAAAGTATTTTGCCCCCCCCCCCTTCCCTCTCCTCGTTCACTTCCTATCCATCAGGACTTTTTACATATTCATTAGTAGCCATCACGGGACAACTGTACTATTTTTTATCTCTGTAGCATTTATTATGGCGACATTAAGTAAATAAAATTGAAATTAAAGTGAATTTTTTGCGGAAAATCCGTCAAATCTCCGGTTTTCTGGCTGACGGATAATCGAGGTTCTACTGTATATAACTCTCATTTGTAGAGAATTTTATGTTCTTTAATTTATATCGGAGTAAGTTTTTCATGAAAACCAACAGTTTCTGAGATTTTTGTAAAAAACTAAAAAAAGTAATTTATTTTAACCCCCCCCCCCCCACTCACCTCCTATCCATCAGGACTTTTTACATAGTCATCAGTAGCCATCAATGAACAACTATACTAATTTTTATCTCCTAGCATGTATTATGGCAAACTTTCCTAATTTTACTGGTCTAATACGCAAAACGTAATTTCTCGAAAATTTACTGTAGAGTGTTTTGCGTATTGGGCTAAATTTCACAAAATTTTACCATAAACTCCTCAATTTACCTAGATGTAATCAATGTATGGACTATATTTTCCTTTTCTTCGTAGTTTAAAGTCAAAATCTTCCTAAATATAAGCGTAAGTTATAATTAAATTGTTTTTTCTAAAAATTTTCTCCGAACACTGCCAGATAACTTAAAAATATCAATTTGTGGACAATCCCCTATCATTCAGCGAGTTTTAGTCAGAAACTAAAAAACAGCTCACTCTAACGCCGATATCTCTCTGAATTTTTACGATATTTGACTGCTTTTTTTTTTATAAGTTGCTCCATAGTGTTGAGTATTAAATTAGGCAAAAAGTTTTTTGTTATCGTTCGCGCATGCGCAGATAAAAATTATTTCATACAACTGCCCATATTTCCTTAAACACTTAATATATTTATATTTCAATCACACTATATGATTTCTACTACATTTTGTCAATTTTTCTGAAACTGACGTTAAATTTGGTTAAAAACCCTGTATTTTATAAGCAAAAAACATGCAATAATTTTTTTAATTTAAAAAAAAAATCGCTATATCTCAATTAATATGCATGCTATTCTTACACAAATGAGTACACATATTATACAATGTCTGCCTATGTATATTCTGTAGCGGTAAATCATTTCGTGCATTTTATTTTACAGGGTGATCCCAAGTATTATTTTTCTTCTTTAATTTTTTGTTGTTCCCCTAATTGTCCTACTTATCAAATCATCATTGATAAATATGAAGTCAAACCTGTTCTTTTTAATCCTAATACCCCAAAAGAATCTGACATGTATATTTTAAAATATTCGAAAAAATGTCTAAAACTGAAAGTTCCCATCAATTATGGCATTATAGTGTGTATGTATGTATATATATATATATATATATATATATATATATATATATTGACCAACCCCTCCTTTCCCCCATTATTAATTTTCAAAAAGCACAAAAGTTTTTAAAGAAAATAATAACAAGCATAGTTTAGAATTATTAATTATATAGTTTAGATTGTACCAGATTTTTTAATTTAATTTTATGTGATTTTTAGCATTTTTTGTCTTGACCGCAGCAATTTTTTGACTTTCTTTAAAGGAATCCTGTGTAGTCTTTTAGCACAATTTCTTAAATTTTGTCCACTCTGATTTTTTAATTTTTAGCAATTACTTCTGACTTTTTTTTTTTTTTTCATTCTGCAGCAGTTTTTTTTTATTTTTGAAAGTCCGGTTTAAATTTTTTAACCCAGTATAGTAATTTCCATGCTCTGCAATTTTTAACAATTTTTGTGCCTTTTAGCATTTTGAGACGATTTGAACATTTGCAAAAGGAATCAGGTTTCTATCTTTTATCCCAATAAAGTAAATTTTGTTCTCTGCAATTTAAAAATTTTCTCCGAATTTTTCATGGGATTTTTTGCGTTTCGCAGCAATTTTTGGACAGTTTATTTCTGAAATGATTTGAACTCTACAGTAACTATTCTAAATGCTGTTTGTTCTCATTCCTTAGATCAATTTTTGAACAAAAACAAACTGCCAAATTAAACAATGTGGTCACCAGATCAAAAACTTAGGTCACCGGTGACGACATGGCAACCGCATTTGTCAAGCCCTGATCAGGACTCAAATTACATATTCAAATAAGTAATGTATTTTCATATACAAAATCTTTTACACTAGTAAATCAGGGGTTTGCCCAGAAAATAATTGATTTCATTTACAGACAGACCTTTCAAAGAAAACAGGACCCTTCACAGAAGAAGAAAGTCTTAGGAAATGAAATTCTTTGCAAAATTCAGAATTAGAAAGACTCTTTACAAAATGCAAAGTGACTAGATTCTGAATCATTTTAAAGTCCTGATAAAATGGTTCCTATTTTGAAAATATTTTACTGATTTAATATATTGTAGTATGGAGAAGGACAGTCCTTAAAAATAATGACTTTTTAATGTTAAAATTTAATATTTTTATTATGTTGCTTCTAGTGGTTGCTTCAAAGACAGAAAATAAAATGTGATCGTAAAGGGGCAACAAACAGGTTCTTCTGAAAATTATTCTGAAGAGATTGTCTAAAGAGAAAATAACTAAATAATCTACAGTACCTTGAAATAAGTTGACACAAGACGTTGTTAACGTTGAACATGATGTATTTTATTTAAGATATCACTGAAGTTGGATTTGCTCCACGATGTTCTGTGAGGTTCTCTGCAGTCCAGGGCTTGTTGTATTTCGTTACATTTTTGTAGTAACAAAATGATCATACACCATGATCAAATAAATATCTTTTTACTAGATGTAATTATTTAACGATATTTTATCAAAAGGTTTACGAAAACTGCACTTAAGAAAAATACACGCGGATCCGCAGCGACGAATGCCGCACGCCCGCGGACCGCACCAACGAACGAACCTCTATGTGTGACGATCCTAGTAAGACTGTCCCAAGTAACTGAATGAGAGAATCGAAGCACCCGCGACTTCGGCAGCGCGTGCATGCGCAGACCAACGAAGTGCCGTCCTATCGAACGCACGTAGCTGAAAGACGTGACGTCGCGATGGGGGTCGGAGCTAACGATCGCGGGAGGACACGGTAAGAATGAGAAACAAACACTACAGTGTCAGAGGAAGGAAGATGAGTTACATCCAACAATTAAAGTGTACAATGAATTTAAAAAGGAAAAAAATTGGAATCAAATAAATGAATGCTGAATTCAGAGCTCAGATGACAAAATGGAAAGTGATGAATGTTAATTAAATTAGATTAACTGGGAGAATTGAAATTAAAAATATATCGCAACACGATATATTACTCCCCCAACAACACAGACAAAGAAAACTGAAAGCATGGAAAATGCTGGAAATTCCAAGACATTAAATGTGGAATTAAACTAAAAAGATTGATTCTACCATACCAATTCCAACCATCAACTCCAATGAGATTGCCAATTGTCCCGCACGGTTAGTGCTGCGAACAATCCCCTCCAACTGAGCAACGGCTGCAGAAGATGACGATGACTGCCAACGAACCTACAAATACAATATGTACTGAGTGTGTGTGTGTCCACCAGGTCATCGCAAAACGGGATGGAGAGTAGCGTGTGAAAGAGTTGAACAAATGTACTGTGAAAAGGTGTACCCAAATTCCAAAACAACCAGGAGGTAAAGATGGAATGAATGGTGCTGTGACACAACACAACATTCAGAATCAAAACAAAGAAGTTTACAACAATCGAAAAAAACTAAAATTAACTGCATACTATAAAACAAAAAAATGTGATAAATGAAAATGTTTCCTAAAAAGATGATTTTCACTGTTCTGTATCCTGATACCAGCTCAGGATGCAGTCGCTAAACAGAGAAATCACAGAAAAGAAAACCGAACAATGTTGAAAAAAAATGTGGCAAAAAGAATAAAGCTTCTTTAATATAATATGTTATCATTGATGAGATACCCAAAATATGACGCAAAGGTCATTTGCAAGAAAATTTAAAAAAAAATGTGTGTAAAACAATTCTGACAACCTTGAACCCATTATAGAACACTAAAATAATAAAAATCAAACTATGCTGCACAAAATAGAATATCACCTCTTGCGTGTCTATCCTGTGACGTAATGTCACCACTAAATTATTGAACTATTGAATGTGGAAGAATGTGATAGAATAAAATGGAAACATAGAATGAATCCTAAAAAAAACAATGGAACATATGAAAACAAGTTCAAGAAATAACAAAATTGAAAAAATGACTAACACTTACCAAACAAACAACTGAGTTGAAAACAATTGCAATGTAGAATACTATGTGTTAAAAAAAGATGAGAACTGCATGTCGAACAGTGAGATGAAAACTGTGTGTCGCAACGTGAGATGAGAACTGCAGAGACCCATCAGAAGCATCTGGAATTACATGGGGCACATACGATACCCGACAGGTGGGTAGCTCTGAAACTTATTAGCACTAATATGAACATACAAGTTACAAAAAAATTCATATTTATAAATTACAAATGTCATTTACACAAAAGAATTTAAATATGAGAAAAATGAAAATAAACAAAATAAAAAGGGCAAATATTAAAAAGTAAAGGGGCAGTGGTACCACAAAAAAATAGGGAATGTCATAAAAATAGTACTAAAAGTATCAAAACCCAAAATGATATAAAAGTGTAAACAACCATAATGTGATCCCAAATAATACATCCTGTTTTCAAACCAAACACTACACAGTTATTACTTAAATATAAAATACAATAAGAGCTCAATTATAATAATAAAATAGAAAAGAATACCATGGTAAAGAGAATCCAATATATATATATTCATTGGAAAAGTAAACATATTTTAAAATTGACTGACTGTTTACTTATATTTGCTAGCATCATAATAATTGCAATCATAAATACTTGTAATAGTATTTTAAAATAGAAAAGAGGGATCCCCAATTAGTGTCATATAATAAGCAATTGCAAATAAGTACTTTTAAACATAATTCAAATGACACCAACACAAAAAGCACAATTATATACAAAATATTATTTAGTGACAAATTTAAGTGAAATTCTATTGTATTTTGCTTATAATCAAAAGAATTAAGAACAAAATGAATGTTCAAATGTTGTGTATCATTACAATATACCATACATGTGTCATGAAAATTTTTTTGTGTAAATAAGTAAATTTGAAAAAATTTGATGCATCCGTGATATGTGAAAAAAAAAATATATTATGAATGTATATTATTGTTCATAAAATCAATGTGTTATAGTCCAAAAAGACTGGTATGTGACAACAAGGTCACATAAAAAAACTTTTAAAAAAATGATTCATGTAATATTTGAAAATGAAATTTTAAAACAAAATATTAATGTTTAAAAGTCAATTAAACATGAAATTTTGAATATGTCATGTTATATTTCTAAAAATTCCAAAAACAAATGTGTTTTTTAATTTAGACAAAAATTTAAATAGTCAAGTTGTGAGAAAAAAAATAAAGCCATTTAAAATTAAATAATATTGAATGTCTATAAAGACAAAAAAAAATGTGTAACATAATATATGTAATATAAAAGAAAAAATATATAAGTTTAAGCTATAACTTCATATTCCCAATAAATTTTGCGTGTTTAAATATCCCAAAAAGAACACAGATGTTCCAGCATCAAATAAATAATTCCTGAATGTACATGGTTGTAAAGTATAGATACCTGCACTAACCCCATCATGCATAAAAATCACACTGCACGTATCGCCATAATGCAATAGTGAAATTCAAGGAGCACCCATACTAAAACAAACATTACATTCTGAAAAAAAAAAAAAGGAAACACACTAGATTTACATTTGATCTCACGACATTGCATTACTCCTCAAGACATTTTAAAAAATTCATATGCATGAATATAATTGTGTAAACTATTGGAAAACTTTCAGAAAAACTGATATAATGAAAAAGTACTGGAACACATGAAAGAAAATACAGCATAAACCCATTATAATTTCTTAAACTTAGCTTATGATCTAAGCATTGTGTTATAATTAGCATAAACATAAAAGGTAGCTAAAAAAATGAATTGAATAACTTAAATAAAATTATTGAAAAAGTTTTCTCTCTCTCTCGTTATATAATGTGGAAGTAAGTATTATGAATTAAAACCCAATTTTCTTACAAAAGCTTCAGATGCTCTTCTTGTCATCTATTTTGTATGTGAAAAAAGGAGTGTGTTATCTGAAAAAGAGAACATAAAAAATTAGTATAAATTATAAAATAATTGAGAAAAAAAATTGCCTTCTGTTTTGATGCGTACAACTACTGTCCTTGACTGTGAATGAAAAAAAGTTCTGTTGCAGTAGTAGAGAATGTCCTTGTTATTAATACACTTAAAAGTTCTTGTACATGCTGATATACCAAGTCAGTTAGATAGGAACTCATGACAGCTGCAGAAACTTCACTAACGTTGAAATCTTGTTATGAATGGAGCATCAAACTTTCTTCTTTTGTATGTACTTATGAAAAAAAATATGTATCTTGCTATAAAATGCTTGTTTGTACAGAAAAAATGTATGAATATAAAATTCTGTATGAGAAAAACTTCATTTTTAAAGTGTCTGGAACAAATGAAAAAAAAACTGCAGAGACCCCCAGCAGGTAAGTTCTTTTTTTTTTTTTTTTTTTTTAAAGTTCACTTGTTTTTCTTGTTATCTATTTGTATTTTTCACACCACTTGTATACAAATTCTACGTGAAACATATTTTCACAAACTGTGTCTTCTACAATGTGAATTATTTATAAATTATTCCAAATTTTTAATTGAAAAAAGTTACATGAGGTTAAGTGGCATTTCGTTGGAATACTTGTTCCATTTCATATAAAAATAACCTATGCTTCTTCTTGAAAAAAAATGTAAACAAATGTTATGAGTGATGAGGTATTCCTTCATTTTACATGTTATCATTGCAATCCATGTGCATCTACTACACAAATAACTTCTCCAAAATAATACACATGTTACTGCAAAAGCATAAATATTAAAAATTCTTAACATTAATTCCATGTGACAAATCTTCAGTTAATATTATCTGACTTTGATTTTAAAAAAACTTGTGAGCATAAACCACAAAAAAAATGCTTCAAAATGATTTCTATTTAAATCTTTAAGCATCTGAGATATTATTAAACGAATATTATAAAAATGTACTTCATTTTACTACCTTATATGATATTTTCACATATAAAGCTTAATTTCATGTTATTTCACCATTTTTAAAAAAAAATGTGTTTTTTTTTTTTTTTGTATCGATCTTCAAAGTGTTAAAAAAATTATTTTCTTCATTGCATGTAAATTTCTCTTCATATTAAGACAATACAGCACTAAAAAAAAAATGCTATGGTCCAAGGCACCATATTTTATTATGTTGCCTCTAGTGGTTGCTTCAAAGACAGAAAATAAAATGTGATCGTAAAGGGGCAACAAACAGGTTCTTCTGAAAATTATTCTGAAGAGATTGTCTAAAGAGAAAATAACTAAATAATCTACAGTACCTTGAAATAAATTGACACAAGACGTTGTTAACGTTGAACATGATGTATTTTATTTAAGATATCACTGAAGTTGGATTTGCTCCACGATGTTCTGTGAGGTTCTCTGCAGTCCAGGGCTTGTTGTATTTCGTTACATTTTTGTAGTAACAAAATGATCATACACCATGATCAAATAAATATCTTTTTACTAGATGTAATTATTTAACGATATTTTATCAAAAGGTTTACGAAAACTGCACTTAAGAAAAATACATGCGGATCCGCAGCGACGAATGCCGCACGCCCGCGGACCGCACCAACGAACGAACCTCTATGTGTGACGATCCTAGTAAGACTGTCCCAAGTAACTGAATGAGAGAATCGAAGCACCCGCGACTTCGGCAGCGCGCGCATGCGCAGACCAACGAAGTGCCGTCCTATCGAACGCACGTAGCTGAAAGACGTGACGTCGCGATGGGGGGCGGAGCTAACGATCGCGGGAGGAAACGGTAAGAAGGAGAAACAAACACTACAGTGTCAGAGGAAGGAAGATGAGTTACATCCAACAATTAAAGTGTACAATGAATTTAAAAAGGAAAAAAATTGGAATCAAATAAATGGATGCTGAATTCAGAGCTCAGATGACAAAATGGAAAGTGATGAATGTTAATTAATTAAATTAGATTAACTGGGAGAATTGAAATTAAAAATATATCGCAACACGATAATTTTTAAATCTATTCACTTGATTGCTAGTTCCATTAGTTTTTACTTGAATTAAATCATCAAATAAAATTATAAGTGAAGTTTATTTTTATTTTGTATTTCTTGTAAGAATTTATTCCCCTCCCCCTTCTTCAAAGGGACAAACATTGCACCACAAACATATTTCAGTTAAATTTCTTTTTTTGGCTAATTATGTCTGAACAAAGTTTTTGCAATATAACTGTTTGTGAATTTTTTTTTTTTAAATGACTGTTGAGAAAGAAAATGGGATACTGTACACGCCCCTGTTAACCCTTTATTGTTCTTTGGGATAATAATGAGCCAACATTGCTTTCTAAAATGTTAATGCTTTTTATTGGTTCTTTTCTGCATGTTCATGCACTGCTACACATTTCTCCATATTGCCATGTGCCTGTATAATCTAGTTTTTTCAATCACTGTTAGAGCATGAACATTGGCATTTTTCTATTTTTGGATTAAATAGTCATTTCTCCTTACCATTATGAGAACAGGAAGGAAGCTTTTTTATTTCGTACTGGTAGGACTTGTCTTTTCTTAATACTATGAGAAAAAGCTTTAGAAGTTCTTACTTCTTTCTTGTTCTGAATATATTTAGACAAGTATATTGCTTTAAATTCAAACTTTAAAATAGCTTTAGCATTAAAGGTTTAACATTGGATAGTGTTCGTATTTTAATCGCCGACTGTACAAACTGCTACTATTTTTTATCAAAGAACAATAGTTTTTAATGATTCATGAGTGTGCTTTTGTCTAAATTTTGTGAAATTGTATCTTAATCTGAAAAACGTTCGGATGGTTAGTTATTGCAACATAAGTAATTTAAAAACATTACAAATATGTCTACATCTAATGAAGATGTATTATATTTTATGTCTCATGGCATCACAACTTTAATGTGTGATTTTAAAACATGAAAGAGGCAGGTACAGTTACAAAATCAATAAAAATCAATCCATGTTTTTTCCATCCTCTCTGTATCTACTGAATACATTTAAGAATTTTTTTTTTTTTAATTTATATTATAATTAGTTACATTTTGATCCTTGTTTTTGTTTTTCGGGAAAATCAGTTGCTGGTTATTAATGTTAATTTAAAACAAACTTTTTGTTTGTGAATTTGTATAGCTATTACATTTTTTTTCTTTCTTTTTAATGTGTGTGTGTTGAACAATTTACTGTTCTCATCCTTGTCAATTAATTCAGAATTGACTCAAACCATAATATTTCGAATCTGGTGTAGTGGAGGGTATACAAAGGCATATTCTGTTTCTCAAGTGATGGCTATAGCAGGGGGTCTGTCCAGACTTTTCTCCCAAGGTTCCTGTCTTTGAGAAATTGGGAACAGCTTTTTACATTTGTGAAAAATCTAGTCATAATTTTGTGAATTTCAAATGATCTTCATATTCAGATTATATATATGTGAAATATACATATTTTCTTTATGTATGTAAAAGTGACCGATTTTACTTTTAAATGATTAAATCCATGAAATGTACAGTTTGGAGAAGGAAAAGTTTTGTGAAAAGGTCTATTTTTAAGACATGGAATTTTGTGAAGCATCCTGCTTTAAGATGAAAAGTTTTTTGAAGGGTTCTGTTTTAAGATGAAAAAAATTGCAAAGGGTTTTCTGTTTCTTAAGATGAATAATTTTGTGCAAGTTCCTGTTTTGAAATGAAAAAAAAATGTGAAGAGTCCTTTAAAAGACCCAATTTTTTTGTAAACAGATCCCTGTATAGGGTATACTTTATCGTATACCCTCTGGATTTTTTACAACAACACTGTTTCTGATCCCTTTAAACAAAATACCTATCTATCAACTTATAACCATAAAATCAACAAAATTTTCTATGTTATTGTTTTAAAGTTTATAGAAGTAAATAGAATTTTTATTTGTTTACAGTACACATTTTATTAGTTCTTTCTCTTTTAATTTTGAGAAATTTGTATTTGTTAATACCTGGCATGTAGTCAAAATTGGTAATGCTACTATTGGTTTACAAACAAGGAAAAAAAAAAAAGAGAATTATTATTTTGCCTGGCTTAGAGAGAGAAGGACCGTTTCTATCTTCGAGAAAACCATTATTAAATGGTCTATATATTCATAATTATTTTGAGTGGTGTTTGTTATAAGTTATGTGTGTATGTCTTATCAGCATCCATGTATATTCTTTGACTTTGGAGATTAGAAAATTAAAGTTCAAGTAAAATTGAATTGAAAAATATTTCGTTCTGTTCTATGTGTATGTTTTATCAGCATTCATGTATATTATTCTTTGACTTTGGAGATTAGAAAATTAAAGTTTAAGTAAAATTGTGTTGAAAAATATTTAGTTCTGTCCTAAAGATTGTTAGTTGTAATTTTCTTCTATTAATTCATTTTATTACAGTTCTTGCTGAAAGGAGAAGATGGTAAGCCTTTCCGAGAAGTCCTGCAGCAAAATCCTACAAAGCTAGTTAATATGACACTGGCTATGAATCAGACTGGATCCCCAGCTGTTCATGAAGTTCAATTCCTCGCCATACGTATTGTGAATCTCCTCGTAAAATATGACGATCAGTGGTTGTCTGAACAACACCAGCTAGTGGCTTGTTTGAGAAAAGTGTGGATATCCAAAGAATTCCAGGAGCGTCATCTCAAAGCTGATACTGTAGACTACAGTCAGTGGAAAGAACCCAAGCTCTTAGCCAAATGTCTGCTGAGTTTTGTGAAACATCATCCAAATGAAATAGAACTTCTGTTCCAGCTTCTGAGAGCTTTTACTGGCCGTTTCATACCGGATTTTGAATTTTTGAGGGAATTCCTTGAAAACACGGTTGCAAACAATTACACTGTGGATTGGAAAAGAATGGCCTTCTTCAAGTTTGTCGAGTTATTTTGCGATGCCAATTTTCCTCAAGATCTGAAAGCCAAGATTCTTCAGTATATTCTTATCCCTTCGTTTTCAGTAGCATTTGATCGTGGGGAGGGTGAACGTCTCATAGGTGGCCCTCCAGCACCAGAGCAAGACTTGAATGAAAATGTGATGAGTGTTTTCATCAATAAAGTAATTGACACCGAGAATCCTTTCTCTACTTCTGATGCTGTGCGGATACTCTTACTGCAGTTTTCCTGTTTACTTGTAGAGCAAGCATCGCCCCACATTCATGATGCTGCTAACAAGTGAGCCTGAATCCTTAAGCCTATTTTTTTTATGTTTTCTTGAATTACACAGGGTTAGTCAAAATAATATTAACACTTAAAGTGGGAAACTTTCAGTCCAAATTTATAGAAAAACATTTATTGGACACTTACTGTAAGTGCTCCCTTTTGACTAAAGCTGTATTAAGCCGATTTATTGTGATTTATCAATTTTGATTAACCTGTATTTAGCTGATTTATTGTATTTGTCTAACATTTCTTAAGTGCTAAATTTTAATTGTGTAATCTATAACAAAATTTTATATACTGTTACGTTATTGATGAGTAACAAGCATTTACATTTGTACTTTAAAGTCATTCTTCTTATATCTTGATAAGCATGTTAATATGCAGTCTATGTGCTTTTCAATTTATTTTGGAGAAACTAGTAAAAGCTCCTTCCATGTTCTATGAATACTGTTCCATTGGGGATAAAATCCACCAATGTGCTTAAATTAATGATGATATCATTTAAGAATAAGTTAGTGTAACTTGTAAATATTTTTGATCCATTATAACTAAGATTCAACAATCATCAAATTCGAAAATGTTATGATATTTATCCCACAGTTACACATTCTTATTGAATGAGAATGGAACACACACTGGCTTTAATTTCTCTGCTTGCTGCTGCTGATGCAGCCAGAAGACACTGATGTGATTGCTGCCACATGTTGCCAACTTACAAAATCAGTGTTCATAAATTACAAATAATAAGAGTTCACATTATCAAAATTCAAATATAGTTTGAAGATGCTGTAATTTATAATTATATTTTTAAAAATTCATAAAGTGAAAATTGTTAAAAGTAGATTGGGGCTATTTAATGTTATTTTATGTATTTTTCTTTCTTTTTTAAGTGGGTTTCTTTAGATTTCAACCAATTGCAATCACTTTGTGTATTTATATATAATATATGTATACATACATATATTATGTATGTTACAGTAAAAACCCGAATTAACTAGGGAAAACACGTCCTATCTGAGAGCTAAAGTTAAAACTCATTTTAACTGATTTATTCCAGTTAGAATCCGTTCTAACTTAGAGTACCAGGAAAAACCCATTTTATTCGTGTTTTAACTGATTTGCTAGACAATATTATTTGTATCTATAAAAAATTATTGATATAAATGAGTTAAAATAAGTTTTAACTGATTTATTCCAGTTACACCGCATTCTAACTTAGAGCACTAGGTCTGCTAGTAACATGTATATGTTACAGTGAAAACCTGAAATCAGTCAAAACCAGATTAACTAGGGAAAACGTGTTCTAACTGAGAGCTACAGTTAAAGCACATTTTAACTGATTTATTCCTGATAGAACGTGTTCTAACTTAGAGCTCTAGGAAAAACCCGTTTTCCATAGTTAATTCGGGTTTTGACTGCTTTTGAGTTTTCACTGTAACATATATATATACAATGAACTGCCGTTAGTATGGGCTTCCAAGGGAAGGCATTTTTTTTTTTGTCTGTATTAAACTATGTAAAAATTTGAAGGGTGTAAAAAAACAAAATCTAATTTAATAAATTTAAGGCACAGATGTCATATATGCACCACATTGGCATGATTTTTCCCCCCTGCCAATTTGGCAAAAACTTTTAAATATTAGTTACAAATAGCATGCAATAATAGCACGTGATTTTTTATTTCAATATTAAAATAACGTAATAAATGAAATAGCTTCTATTATTTTAAAAAGGGAAATATAAATAAATAAATGATAGTTTGATATAAATAAATATTGATATACATAATAAAAATAATTTATAGAATTAAAATAAAAAATAAAAGTAAATAAACAACAAATTAATTTTTTTTGGCAAATTCACAGGGGAAAAAATTGTGCCAACGTGGTGCGTATATGACATCTGTGCCAAATTCAATTCACTTTTTGACAGAAACTTAATGCTAAAATAAACAAATTTTGCTTTTAATTTAGTAATTTTAGTTAAAAAGAAAGTTGGTGATTATTTGCTAATATAAAAGAATGGATTACTCAGGACACAAAATATGCAAAGAAATTGCCGTACTTAACATTAACTTTAATTGATCTCTCATGTTTTGTTGCAATACTTGAAACAAATTATCTTTTACTACATCACTTTCCAGTTTTGCGGCACACTCAAATTTTTGGTCATCCTATCACATTTTAATGGGCAATATTGGGGAATAGTCCTCTCTTATTTTGAGTGCTAAAAAGTTTTCTTTCTCTTAATCACTGTCACCAGCAATTTCTTGATCTCTCAATAACCAATGTTACATCAAAGTTGCTTTTGAAGAAATATTGTTGAAAATAATGTATTTGTATCCACGAGAAATATGTATGTATCCACAAAATCAGGAGATGGGAGAGCACATTTGATTAATATAGTTTATTATTAAATATATAAAAAATTAAGAATTATTTAAAAATCTCGATGAACTTTGTTCATAATTAGTTCAGCTTCAAATGCTGAACTTTCCATATTCATTTTACATCTTTCTCTTAACCCTTTCCGGCACGGACTACGTCTGTTTGTAAAATGATGAAATAATGGACTGACATCAGAATTTACAAACGACTTCATTAGAAAATAAAAACTCGCTTATTTTTCGGAACTTCAAAAGGAAAATTTTAGTTAAATATTCTTGGTGCCGTTTGTCAGTTTTGGAATTAAAATTAGGTGTCCTTTTTTGTGGACACCGCCTGTTAAAGGGTTAATAGAGCCAGGAGAAGACTAAAAAACTTTCATGAAGGTTCATATTTCAAAAACAAATGACATCATCAAAGATTGCAACATAATTTTCACATAATATACTTATTGCCAATTATAAACAATAAATTATCTCAAAATCATTATAAACAATAAATTATCTCAAAATCATTATAAACAATAAATTATCTCAAAATCATTATAAACAATAAATTATATGAAAATCATTATAAACAATAAATTATATGAAAATCATTATAAGACAATAATTTATCTGAAACTCATTATATACGACAATAAATTATCTGAAAATCATTATAGACCAATAATTTATCTGAAACTCATTATAAGACAATAAATTACCTCTTATGAATTTCAGAATGTAATTACATCAGGTTTTTCCCATCATAATCAAAAATTAGAAATTGTATAAAAATTAATAATAAAAAATTAGAAATTGTATCATTTTCTGTAAATCAACTGTAAACAACTGCTGGGTTTTTTCCATGTGATGCTTGATTACGATGAGAATCAAATTATAAACAAATAAATGATTATAGCATGCATAACGAACTGGTATTAACACCCAAACAATTGTACAAAAGGCAGCTTTTGATTCTGCTGTCAGTTTGTGAAAAAATTGTCTGCATTATCTTATGAGTAGTATGCTTTAAGCAATGCCTTAAACATTAACTGCAAATACAAAATAGTGGGAAAAGTGAAATTGTCTTCATTATATGGAGATACGTCTTCAGCAGAGGAGCATTAACAAGAGTTCACTGTAATTATGATTAATTTTGTGTTTATGCTACTTGTACAAATCTACAGTTTTTGATAGATTTGCACAAAATGCTACATGCATATTGTCCTATACACAATATTTGTATTATATACAATATTATCCATATGCAGTTTCTCTCTAAGGTGTTGCAAGTGGGAAAAAAAAAATGCATTTGAAAATAAAAAGATTTGTATAAACTAATGCAGGTGGTTGAAAAAGGAATAAGAGATGATGAGGTAAAATTGCACAGTATCCAGTATTGTTCATCAGGCTCTAAAATGTATTAAATGATCCCCCCCCCCCCCTTGAATACAGTAAACTCTCAAATCCACACATCCATAGCCATTATCAACACATTTTTGTTTTGATAATGGCTCAGATTAAGCTGAAACATGTCAGCAGTCTAATAAAACCTATTTTACTGTTTACAATCATTTTATTTTACACCTTTTAGCAATTAAAAAGAAGGATATAATTACAAGGTGTTATGATTTGTTATATTTAATGTGAATAAATATTTTATAATCCTGTACTTTTTAAGCAGCATTCAGAACTTTCAATTTTCCCCCCTCATCTTTTAGGCGCCAAGGAAATAAATTGAGAAGACTGATGACATTTGCCTGGCCGTGCCTACTTACCAAGAATTGTGTTGATCCTGCAACTAAATATCATGGGCATTTACTACTCGCCAATATCATCGCCAAATTTGCAATTCATAAAAGAATAGTTTTACAGGTAAAGTTACTTCATAATTGGCAAGTTTTACTAAAATGTATCTATAGTCTATTCAAAATACTGTAACTATCTGTGTATCAAATTAGCCTAGATTGGCAACAGTATTCAAAAATAAGATAAAGCTAAACAACGTTAAAACACAAATTCCCTTTCATCAGTGTAAAACAGAACAACAAAAACATAAAAATTAAAAATTAAATTAAAGATTGTATATAAACTCTTGCTTTTACCATTTTAGGTCATTTCACAAGCTAGTATTTGGGGCTATAGCCGAGCGTGATTCTTTGAATCCTTTTAATCTTTTGTTCTGTTTTACACTGATGAAGGGGTTCTGGGTAATTTTGAATTTGTGTGTTTTAACGTTATTTAGCTTTATTGTATGTCTCTGTACCCACAAAAAGTGAACATTTTCTGACTATAGTATTCAGGAATATTAGAAATTTTGGTTATAAACTTTGTTAAAGCACTCAAGCACTGAACCTACAAGATGGTGGCCAAAGTAGTACTTTATGGTTGCAAATTTAAAATGGTTGCTTTTAAGCTATGTAGTTAATAAATATAAAATCTTTCAAACTTACTTACATTTTTGCTTATTTAAGTAAAAACTTAATAATAATCAATTGTACAGTTTTTTGGAATACATTTTGCATAATATGAAAATTGATTTTCTAAACTTCTGTGCACTTGCATACTTTTACTGATGTCTGGATCTGTTTATCAATTGCTGTCTGATGAATTTTAATTTTTGAAAAGGTTTTATTTTTTCAAATTTTTTTGCAATTTCAGTTTTTAATAATTCAACACTGTTTGGCTAACCAAAAAAAGTAAAAAATAAAATCAAAATCGTCCATTTTGTGCTTGGTGCACTAATTGAGGGAAACGTTACTACACTAACTGAAAATCGCATTTATCAAAACTGCACTAAATGAAGAAAACCTGCATTTATTTTATTTCTTTGTTCATTTTTATTTTGATTTCTCAATTGTGTTGCCTTCATGACTAATAACAATATTGTTCAAGATCAGATTATTTTTTCACTTGCAAACATTTTTTTTTTTTTTTTTAATCTCCAAATACATAACATAAGCAAAAGTCACTGGGGCTTTAGATTTTAAAGTTTCTTTTTCAAATTTTAGCTTTTCAGTTACTTTTTAAAAAGAATATGAATAAAAAGAGGTTTTTCCCAAATTGTCATTTTTTTTTTTTTTTTTTTTAATGAGGAATCATAGAATAGTTGCACTAAAAATGCAGCACTTTGTGGAAAATCTCTTTTCATCCAAATACCTTTAGATAATAACTGAAAAGCCACTAGGTGTATCACCAATGATCTTTCTGAATTTGTCACATTGGATAAGAAGTTTTATATAAGTTGCCTAATACAATTGGTTACCAAATTATGGGGGGGGGGGGGGTAAATGCTATCTTTTGCAAATGTGTAATTAAAATTATTTATTATGAATGTTCATATCTCATTGAATATTCAATTGATTCATTTCAAATGTCAGTATGTTTTTCTTGTACATTATCAAATCTTTCATAAACATTTGTTAAAAGCAAAAAAAAAAAAAAAAAAAAAAAAAATGCAAAGATTAGAATAAGAAGCATTTATAATTTCATCAATATAACATATTTTAACAAAAATGTATGTACACATTGCACCTAGAAAATGTAAAATCATTTGTAAAAGTTAGATCATTTCTAGTATTTTATGATATAGAGCGATTGTGGTAATGTAATTATCTAGTTATCACCAGGGTCGGACTGGGCCAGGGAAAAGGGCGCAGACCTTGGATTTTCAAAGGGCGCAAAAATTTTAACGAACTAAAATCAATTTTACTTACTTGTGTTGTGTCTGACTTGACAAAGTTTAACACATTCGCATAGCACCAAGTAAGAAAAGGGCTTAATATTATATTCCTGAGTTTAGATAGACGACTTCGCTATATTCCCCGTGCATGTTTGAAGTTCCGCTAAATGTACACAATGCTACACAGTTTTTCAAACTATGTCATGTAATATTCAAAAACTCTAGAAAGTTGAATACAGATTCATACTTTATTTTTTAGTCAATAGATACCTTAGAACAGCTATGGTATAAAAGTGATCACTCCTTACTAATTATCCTGCAAATACGACATAAAAAATACATAGGTACCAATTTATTGGGAATAATTTCTACTATTAAATTCTATCCGAAATTTTCGTTTCGGGAATTGTCTACATATTAAAAAATGCACGAACGTTGATTTTCCAAATTGTAACACCTATGTTTGAGTTCTCTGGATCAAGACATCCTGGGAATATGCTTATCTTAATTCTTCATAGAGTTATAAAAGAAAATGTGTTAGGGATTTATCTAAAAATTTCGGAAAGTAAAATTTAAATCGTACAAGAAAAAGTACTGAACACTCATTTAGTTAGCAGTAAAATTATACAGGAACTTTAAATTTATAATAAACTTTCTTTAAGTAAATACTACAAAATGTTTCTGGTAATTTTCACGTGTTATTTTCTGTAGATTCTTTGAAAACAGAAGGCGATCTCCTTAGACTGTAGGAAGGTTCTCTGCATCTCGAAAACTAATTATTCAAATGAGCTGTACACTTACACACAGTTTTTTTATACAAAAATTAATGTAGGTGATAATTTATATATTTTAATATGAATTTATTAATAATTTTCATAATTAAAAACATGTCTTTGGATACAAAAGAAACCTAGAATATGTTTGGGTTTATTATATTAAAAAAATTAATAAAAATTCAATCGGATGATTTTTATAAGTTTGTCAAAGGGATTTAACATTAGCCTTCTCAAACTTTAAACTCTTCTAGCTCTATGAAAATTTAACATAAAGTATTTAAACTATACCTTCTTGCAGGCTGTCTCGATCCAAGAAACTCAAAAAATAGGTGTAATTATTTGAAAATTCAAAGTTGGTATAATTTTTAATATGTACACAACTCCTCCTGTAGCAGACTTAATCCATAGCTTTAATTAGTGACATTATTTCCAATCGATTATTAGTACCTATAGATTTTTTACAATTAGTTTTAGAAGAAATGGTAGGAGGGTGATCACGTTTTTTTTTTTTTTTTTCGGGACTGTTAATTAACACACTTGATATATCCATAATTGTGTCCATTAACGCCGGAAAAAAAATCTTGCTTTACTTTTTTAGCAATTACATTATTACAAGTTTGACGATATTTATGTTTTTTTTAAACCGTCATCGTGCTGTGAGATATGACTTGACTAACTCTTCCCTTTTACACATTTTTTTTTCACTCAAGCAACACAGAATTGTTGAATATCATTAGTCCATTGTTTTCTAGCTTCGTTGGCCAACGATTGAATTTGGCTGATTCGAATAGCGGAGCCTACGGTTAGCTGATCGTCGGTCTAAAGGTATGAGTTCCCATTTGACCAACAGTTATGTTTGCTGGCAAAACTGCGCTAATAATAATATTAAAATATGCAAATAATTGATCCTATTTTAATTAGAAACTTCAACTAATTTGTTGTTTTTTAGGCAAAAATTAATTATGCTTCTAGAATTACCTATTAAAATTGCTTCTAATTTGGTTTCCTTGCAGTGTTGAATTCAGGGGTGGCCTGGGGGGGGGGGGATATTCCTCCCGGAAGATTTGAGATTTTATGTTTTTAATGGTTAAAAAATACAATCCCCCCGGAACTCTACAATGTCCCCTCCGCAGCCAAAGAAATCCCTCAGGGAGAAAAGTTTCTGAATTCAACACTGTTCCTTGGTTTCAGAAATGTTTCCTCATTTTGCATTTGTATTTAAACAAATATCTCTAAAAATATTATGAAAACGAATTTTACTTTTATGAATACTAAAATACAAGAATATCAGTGCTAAGAGCTCCAACCTCTATTTAAACAAGTTGGAAATTGTACGTCAAACGTAACATATGAGGTGCGTTCGTAGTATAACTAGATTCAGTGAAATGAATTATATCGTCTGTTGTTATGATATGATTAATTTCCGTAATAAAATAAGTACATTTTAAGTTGCCAACATTTTATCATTTGTTGACATTTACTGAAAATTCCAATGGGAAACTTAAGCCTAGCATTGAAAATTTCAGAACTTGAAATCCATATTTAGACATTTTTCCGTTTAATATCTATTTCTCCGGAAACATCTATCCAAAAAACGGTCGGTAGATTATAGGATTGCTGTAATTAAACAATTTTAGTATGCAAATTCGGTTTTTAAATTCAGTAATCTGGAAATAATAGCACTCCATCTTAAATAGGACGTAATAACAATGGCAACCTAGTATCATTATCTATCATGTGATATCATTGAATTAATTACGTATGATAGGATTTAATACATCTCGGTCGCTTGAATTTTAATCCTCGGAAGCTGCTATAACAAAGAAGTACCAATTTTTAAAAAATTCAAATTACTTAATAAATATTTTTATTAATATCTGTTTAAGTTTTGATTCGATTTTCATAAAATTTGAAGCGACTCGACAAAATTCTGCATAGATTATATATATTAAATTTCAAATCATTTGGTTGGGTAGCTTTTGCGCTGTTATATGCGGACAGACAGACGGACAGACCAGACGACGACTATAGGTGCTACGTATTCATAATATAATTACGAACGCACCTAAAAAAATATATTTATTTGACATAATATAAATTAGTTATCAAGACAGATATAAACATGGTATAGATGCAATTTCTGATATAATCTGACAGCAAATGCTATTTATTTACACCAGCTTTTTTTTATTTTGTAAAGTAGCATCTTTAAATGTGGTCTCTGATGGTGTCTGCCTCATCACACATACAAAATAAAGATTCAGTATACAAAATTCGTTCGAAAAATATTTACATCGAGAACAAAAATGCGCTTTCAGTATAGAAATAGAAATAGACATAAAGGGAAATTAAGTTTCCATAATTGAAAGAAATCCTCTGGGGATTATAATCCTGCAAGCGACAGGATTTTGCTGCCAGGGTTTTATAATTCAAAAAACCTACAAAAGTTTCTGAATAGTAATCATCGCTTTATTTAATGATCGATTTTTCCGTGATTAAATGAAACAACTTTTTTTTAATTTAAAATACATACCAGAATTTCCGAATAGTTATTTAATTACGGAAAGGCTGTCATTAAATAAAGCAACCGAAAATTTTGATAAGTATTTTGAATGAAAAAACGCTGGCCACGTGATCCCAGCTTGCAGAATTGCAATCCAGATGTGTCATCGAGATTGCATTTATTCCTCCAAAAGTTATGTTTTCTAGTCAACAACAAAATCCACACAAAACGTTTTTGCCTTCTAAAATTTATCTAAAATTTTTATAAAGTTGTTTTTCGAAAAGCATGGTTTCAAGTATAGGTCCATTCAGGGACGGCTTTAAAAGGGCGCAAGGTCCCCTGGGTACTACAATGGAGGGTATGCAAAATATTTGATCTGAGATTAAAACCTGAAAAATATCATCCTAAGAACCGATGAAACAAATCTCTGTCGGGGCGCGGGAGTAGCACACGGTCATAAGCTTTAGTAACCACGGCACGCCAGGGCTATTAAAACTTTCCAAAGGTGCCCGTTTTCTATCCTCAATCGTATACAAACACGTCCGCTTTGGTTTCCTATTCTTAAAAATCATTCGATGTATCTTCAATTTCTTTATGATAATAAAAATCCCTCTCTTTTGCTATCTCTTTATTAGTTGAGGATTATCCCTAAGCAAATTCTCGAAATTTAGTACACTAATCAGAATATATGTGTGTGGAAAATATTGGAGCGGCTTTAGGGGCGCTAAATTTTCCTTGGTTGAGGGCGCACCGGGCCATGGGCCGGCGGGCCAGTCCGAGCATGGTTATCATCTATTGTTAATTATCCCTCAATTAAAATTCAAAGTCTCCCTTTTACAAATGTAACTAATTATGAACTTCTTTTCCTTCCTTAAATATTAATTTCAATATCTTTTTATCAGTTAAAATGTGTAATTCCTTTTTAAAGATTCCAGTAAAAAGAAAATCTTTTTTTACCACATGCTTTTTGCCCTGCATTTATCTAAGCTCTTATAAGAAGCTCAAAAACTGTAACCAATGCAAATGATTATTACACTTTGTTATTCTGCAGATTGTTTATATTAAATGTGCCTTGTATTTGTAGTTGTGTACCATATGTTTTTCTTTCTGCTCTTTAATATTAACTTTCCTAAACTCCCATTTGGCATTCTAATGTGCACATTGTAATTTCTTTTGTGCCAATTAATAAGTTGGCTGGGTGTATTTGAATTCAAAATTTCTCCGATATAATGTACATTGTTACAAAGTTTTCGCCAAATTGGTGAGGGGAAAAAAATCGTGCCAATGTGGTGCATATATGACATCTGTGTCAAAAATTGTTCTATATTAAAAAGCATATTGTCACAAAGTCAACAAGCAAGATACTCTCAGCCATAGCATCTCCAGCTTCCAAGCAGAAACTCCAGAGTTCAAACCAAACAGATTACATTTCAAAAGAATTAATGAATATTGAAATAATTTGATTATATATTATAAAAACGGGATCTTGTTGCTTTTCTTTTGTGTTTTGATTCAATATGTAGTAATTGTTGTAATGCTATGTGTCATTTTTTGCAGTCTTTTTTTTTCTCCTTTAATTACTACTAATAAAATTGTATTTGTTTCTCAAGGTTTTCCATTCATTATTGAAAGCTCATGCAGCAGAAGCAAGAACTGTTGTTAAACAAGCTCTCGAGATATTAACACCCGCTATGCCAGTACGTATGGAAGATGGTAATAATATGCTGACACATTGGACTAAGAAAATCATTGTTGAGGAAGGACATACATTGGCCCAATTAGTCCACATGCTCCAGTTATTAGTACGTCACTTTAAGGTAATGCAAAAGAGAAAAAAAATCTTTTTGATATTTATTTTTAGGTAGATTTCGTAAGAAATGCTATCTATTACATTCTCCCCTAAGTTAGAATTTCTGAAAATTTTTTGCAGATCTACACCGTTCATGACTTCCAGAACCCAAAACCACCCCCAGTTCAAAACTTTATATCTATCTATCTATCTATCTATCTATCTATATCACTTTTTTATGGACACAATAACTTCAATAATTCTACGTAAATCTCTTCCAAACTGATACATAAAATCAAGGGGCATAAAATCTTGGTCAAATTTGTTAATGGGCAAAATCAAACCGGGGGGGGGGGGGGGGATGAGGCAGCTTGAAAAACCCCCATAACTTCTTAATTATGATGCATATTGAATCCGTTTAAAGTTATTATTACTTGTAGGAAAAGGGCTGAAAATTTATGTATGACAGATTTTTGATATTAAAAATGGCCCCAGGGGGGGGGGAAGAGGGGTCTCAGAAGAAAAAATTCATAACTTCGTCAATTCACAAGATATCAAATCTGCTTAAATTTATTATAAATCCTATTAATATTATCTAAAACTTTTATAATGACAATTTTTTTATAGGACCAACCCTTATAGCAAAAAAAATTTTAAAAAATAAAGTCCTTGCCGGCTCTGCCTACAGACAAAGTAGATTTCGAAGTGGGTGGTCCTAACTGTCGCATCATAGCAAAAAGGTAATTTCAGGTCATTTCTTCTGCAATTCCCAACAGACAGGCGCCCCACGGTGTGCATCTTCGAAATCTACCTATGCCTGTAGGCCGAGCCGTCAGGGATTTTCTTTTCCTGTAAACATGTTTATTTTTGTTTATGCACTATTAAATTAATGCACTATTATTATTAGTCACTATTTTTAAAAAAAGTCACTTTTAGTCACTTTTTTTGACTAAAGTTAAAAGTCTCTGAAAGCAGTGTTGAATTCAGCCCTCCCGGGCTACCCCTTGAATTCAACTCTCTAAGGCATCTGTGGAAACTGGTTTGCTCACTTTTCATTAAAAAATGTAACTAAAATTGACATTTTTATCTTTCAGCCTTGTCGATATCTCCAACATTAATAATTGCTGATATTCTCTCACAAAAAGGCCGTGTGTAAATATAGTACAACTCTGTTAGTGTAAATATAGTACAACTCTGTTAATATGAGCTAATATGAAGGCACAGTTAAACAATCAATTTTCACATTAAGAAAAATTCGTCATTTAAACTGTATTAAGATTTTCTTTCTTATTATGACCTACAAAAGTAGGATAATGGCTAATACGAGCAAAACATTGTTCACTTCAGTGTGAGTTTCAGTGAAAAAGTAGGCTAGGATTAATAAAGGAATCCTATCACATGACTAAGATCCACAACGCAGAACACTCTTCATTGAATTTCCATTTCACAATTCTATCTTAATTTTTTATTGATAGAATGAAAACAAATTTCCCAAAATAGTAATCAGTGCCTTTATGATATTAAATTAATTTTAGCATTTAAAGGATCAGAGTAATTAATAATAGTTATTAATTTAATTATGTGTGTGCTTTTAAGATTTTTATCTTTCAGGGTATTATGAATAACGGTTAATACAAGAACTTTTATAATTCCCTTGCTTCTTATATTAAGAGAGTTCTACTGTAAATTGTCAAATTTTTAATTTGGATTACAATTTATATTATAATATTTCATTAATATGGGATTGTTTTGATAGTTTGATATTTTTTTAATAGCGTCTTAAACTGAAAGGAATTTTGAATGTCTAGTATGTTAAAACATTTTTTGACTATATCATTGTTATGCATTTGACATGCTTTAGTCACATTTTTGTCACTTTTTTTTTGGCAAATTAATCACTTTTCTCACTTTTTTGGAAGCATTATTACAGTTGCATGCCTGAGCCTTCATAGTTAAAATGTAAATTATTTCTTGCATTTAAATTATGTTTTTAAGTTCTATTTTTTTTCTGCATATTAGTTTTAATTAAATTCTTTTCTAATTTAACTGCAATTATATAGCTAAGATGAATTAAGTTAACTGAAATTAAGATTAGCTTAACTAAATTGAGTTTAACTTATATAAACTTAGTTAAGCTTAAGATTAACTAATGGAGATTTTTTTAATGAATGTTTAAAATTATTTTTGTGTCTAATTTGTTATAAAATAATTTTATTTTATTGACTTTTTATGTCATAGATAATAATAATCAATCACTATTTTATCTAAACGAATTATTATAGATTTTTACTTGCAATTAACAGTAGAGGAAAACTTCAAAACTACTGTTAAAAACCTTAGCAATTGTTTAAAGCTTTCTTTGCTGATAGTCTTTAGTTTTTTTTTTTTTTTCATTTGTGAGATTTTTAAATCAAAAACTTAATTGCAACCATGTAAAAAATAAAAGTATAAATATAGGTAAAATATTTTCATAGGCATTGAATGCATAATCTTACTGTTACTTTTTGGTATGAACACATTTCTATGCAAAATATTAAATTGAACATTCATCTCAATTGTTATTGAACTGTTTGCTAATCTTTTTAAAATTAATTCAACGTTAACCATGAAATAATTCGTTTTTATTCAAGACAAAGCTCTTATTTGTATTTATTATTAAATTGTAATTTATTATAAATTATTATAAGGACATCAAAAATAATTCATTTGAAACAGTGTGGTTATTAATTTGCATATTTTACTGTAAAAGTAAAATTGCATCCATAACTGCCTTTCTATATGTTTGCCTCAAGTTATGTTTCTGTTTACAGTAAATTGTATATAGTTTAATTGCAAACAAAACTTACGATACTTTTTTTATTATAATTTTCTAGCTATACAAAAGAATTGCTTCAAAATTTACAGCATTTTTCTCAGTTGACAATAATACAATTTCATTAGAAAATTTACATTATAAAAAAAAAACTGTTAAAAATTGTTTTCTACAATTTGGCGCAAAGGGCTTGGTGTATTTTATAAGTATAATTTTTATTCATTGCTATAAACCTTTTGATTTTTCACTTAAAGGAAAGGTCTCCTTAAAGTACATGTTCAAAATATTTTGAAAAAAATTGCTAATGAAACTAACTACTCATATACATTATAAAGGATCAGTCAAATTTAGCTGCAGAATTCCAGTAGGGAATCTGTGAAAGAATAAAATACTTTTGAGTGTTTGACAGAAAAAGATGCGATTTGGCAAGCAACACTTTTTCCTCACCAAATGCAAGCGATTTTAATGCATTTGGAAATTGCTTGTTATGAGTGTTTAAATGCATATTACTTAATTTAAACTTAAATGACAAAATAGTTTATTATGTCTGTAAACTTATATAATATATAGGCGTTGTCCGTGACTGCAGTTATATAATTCTGCACAGTTTGAATGGCTGGATAAATTTTAAATATATTTTTAAAGTAACTACCAATTAAGGATACTGTCATTATAAAAGTGTATTTATATTATTTAAACTTATTTAAACTAGTTCAGCATGAAGAGTAGAAAAAGCTTTTCTTTAAATAGTATTTACCATAAAAGCATATTTTAAAAAAAAATTTCATTATATCGCCAACCAACAATAAATCACCAAAAAAAAAAATATATATTATTTTTGTATGGCTGCTATATCGAGGTTCTGCAGGAATTTTTTTATAGACATATATAACTTCATGACAAGAATATTCTGGAGTTTTTCTGAGTATGCAGACGTTTCCCGTTAGTTGATAAATTGTAGGAAATGCTGTGTTTGTTAGCTATATAAGAGTTTTTGTGCTTTCTAATTGTAAAACTATTCCTAGGTATATTACCCTGTTCGACACCATCTGATTCATCACATGGTAACATCAGTCCAAAGATTGGTCTTTACGCCAAATGCTACCATAGAGCATAAGCGATTAGCTGTCGACTTAGCAGAAGTTATTATTAGATGGGAAATACAGAGACATAAAGAAGAACAAGAAAAACTGATCACTGGGATTGATAAGAATGAAGTAACATATATTTTTTTGTTCAGACCATATATTACATTAGTCGTATATGATGTATATGACATTCCATGATGTATATATATATGACATTGTATATATGGCATGTGTATAACACATATATTACTTATGTATGACATATGACATGAATATTACGTACATACTGTTATATATTGCACATATATGAATGTTTGGAGTATATTTATGCATATATATGATACAATCATCTTGGCGTGATCTTGGCACAATGGTAACTGAAACCTTGGCAAAATTATAATTGTAAGTACCCTTATTTCTGCATTAGTTTTTCACAGGGTTTGCAAAAACCCTTTTTTTAAATCCAACACACATGATTTTTTTTTTTTTTTAATGAAAAACCCAATTTTAATTTTCCCCAGGGAAAATTGGGTTTTTTCAAAAGTATAATATATGTTATACAGTACAAAGTCTCAAATCCGGACATCCGAAATTCGGAATTCTCCAAAATCCGGACATTTTGGAAACTAGCCTTTTTTTTTTTTTTTTTTTTTTTTTTTGTAAATATTTATTTATATATGCCTTGGACTGAATCGTTTTTCCCGCTTCTGTTATATTTGTCTCCATATATTTTCCAATTTGATATCTTTACGCTTTTATTCGATCATTCCTTACTCAACGCCCTCCCCTCCCCACCAATCTCCGAAAATTGCATCAATTTATTCAATAAATTGAAGCCGTGATATAGATGTCTGATTATCTTTATTGGCGACTTCCCAATATTCCATAGGAAGCGTCGCATTCATAGTTGTATTTAGCTGCAGGAAAACAGAAAAAAGTAATTAAAAGAAAAGAATGAAAAAAACATTTTCCTTACCATAAAAAATAAATAAATAAAAAAATCTCTGTCGTTATTTGACGAATTATGTTCAAATTTACAGCAAGTTGCAATAATAGCAAATTAGGCTGTTTTCCCAAATTTTATCAAAATATAATTTATTCCACAATCGGAGCACCACACAAAAGAGGCCACTAGAGTAACTGAAAAGAAAAAGAAAGGATTGAATTATCTGGCTGTTTGTTTTGTTTATTTTAGTCCGTAACTTCTGAAGTCGAAAGTTATCAGAATGAGATCCTTAGCTTTCAGTAGATACTATGTTTCGCTATGCAGAAAGAAACCATGCACAGATTTTTTTTTTTATTATTAGGCTAGGCTTGTTAAGCGGATTAGGAATGATGACATGTGAGTCAAAGCTTCTGCTTTCTTCTATTTTTGCACTAAAAAAATAAAGGAAAAATATTTTTAAAGGGAAAAAAAAATAGACGACGTAAGGAAGATAACATGGAAAAGGGGCAGGACACATTTTTCACGTCTAAAAACAGCAGGGTGCATCGGCACTTAAAAAAAAAGGGCAGTGCGCAGCATCCTTTGAGAACATCAAATGGGAACAATAGGGAGCATAAAAACAAATAATGTTTTTTTTAAACCTTTTAAAAAATATATTATTTTATTGGAATATCGTATTAGTGTGTATCTTTATACAGCATTGCAAATGCCTTCCTGACGTAAATAAATCGGTGTGGGGGAGGGGGGGGGGTGATTAGTTTTTTAATAACTGCAAATGATTTATAATTGATAAAGCAGCGTAAAATAACGGACATATTCAATTACCTAACAGAAAAATTACGTTTTATAAGTAAAATTTCCTGAAATTGTGATAATTTTAAAAAAAAATATTCCTCTATTGAAATATTTGCTTTATTATTACCTTATTTCAGTAAAATAAACGGGGGTGGGGTGTAGATTATTATTATTTTTTTACCTTTTTAAAAATATATTCATTTTTTTAAATATTCAATTTGCTTCAGTATAATATTTTTCAGTATTGAAATGCGTTCGTCATAAATAAATAACGGGGAGGGGGGTAGGGGGGGCAAACTGCAAATGATCCGAAATTCGGAAAAATCCGAAATCCGGAATCGCTGAAGTCCGGAGGATTCCGGATTTTGGACTTTGTACTGTATTACATTATTGTATACTATATTTTTATATTTTATATATACTATACAACAAAAAAGTATTGTTCCCTTATATACAATATAATTGTAATGCAATTTTACAAATTATGAATTGTATAAATTATATGAATTTAAATTAATTAAATGTCAGTGTTGCTCACAAATAAGTTTTTAACATAAAATAAAATATAATTTGTTTCATCTGAAAAATTTGCTTTGAAAATCAAATAACGAATAGAATGTTAAAATATATAAGTAGGAAGAAAACAAGGGCTAAAAAATACCTATCTAATGTACTGTATTTTTATGCAATATGGAATCTCACTAGTTCATTAGAAGAACCAATTCTTTCTGTATATAGTATTTGTATATTTTTACAAATGCAAAAAAAAAAAAAATAAAATAAAATAAAATAAAATAAGATAATGAAAAGAAGAAAAAAAATCTCATTTTCTTTGTTTTTATTTTTAAGCTTATGATTGCTCAGAATTCAAATCCCATCCAAATTTTCTTTTCAAAATTAACTGAAATGACCTAAATCCATTAAACGTATATGTTTAAAATTTTAAATATTGCTAAACATTGAAAAAATTCAACATTATGGGTTTTCCGGTGGGCTTTTTCAATTGGGCCCAGTCTGAAAAATCCCACTGGTTTATTTTTTCGTACTGGGTCCAGCTTTGCGAACCCTGTTTTCTCATGACAGCGCATTGAGGCATACATGTGTATATTCTATTCCAGTAGTTCCCAAATTGGTATACATACTTTTTTGGGATACATGAAGTGGTTCTAGTAAGTATGTGAAGAGTCTGTATCAAAATATGGTGTTGTACAGCGAAATGAAAAAGTCTAATCAGGGTAAGGATGGCTGATTTAAATTGAGCCTTCAGTGCACATTTGAAACCCAGCTGATTGCCTTATAAAAATTAAAGCATCTTAAAGAAAATATTATCAATGTTGGTATTTTAAACTGATTTTTTTAGGCTGGTGATCATGAAAAGGTTCATCAAATGACAGTTGAAGGGCTAAAAATAAAGACAGCGCTTAAGGGGTTGGTCATACATGACCAACATGATGTCAAATTTTCTTCGCTAATGTTAAACCTATGGGAGTGGAATCCATTCTTATTTTTTTAAATATCTCTTCAGGAAATTATAATTGTTGATTTTTTTTCTTTTTCTGTGTATTCTTCTTTAGTAGTTAAAATATTTCTAAAATATTTAATTAATTTTTTCTGAAATGTTAAAATCTTACTCAAAGCTCATACAATTTTAACACGAAATATTAAATTGTCAAAATATTTTTTAAATATATGCCTAACTAAGTATAAAAGAGACATCCTTTTTAGAAGAGTACTCTGAGAGGGGGGGGGGGGAGTCAAAAATATGAACTGAAAAAATAAGAATGCATTCCATTCCAATAGGTTTAACATTAGCAAGGGGAATTTGAGATCTAGTAAATATCTACATTTATATACATTGAGAATTTTGGCCACATTATAAACATTGCAAAAAGTTTTAAATATATTATTTACTAGTTTCACACTATTAAAGGGGAAAAAAAAAAACTTTTTCAAATATAGTAAAGTCTACTCCAGTCAGGATAATGTTTCTGAACATTAATTATTTTTGCACAGTACTGTGAATAGAAAATATAGGTTCATAAAGTACATTGCAGGCAGCTTTTGATAATTTTAAAGATTAGTAGTACTGGCGATGAAGTATACAGGGAAATAGAAAAAATAATAAGAATCGCAGATTTCATTATGTTTAGAAAATATAAAAACAGGGAAAATTATAAAATCAAAAATTCCAATTCTGGTCAAGGTCTGGACATAGTATAAAAATATATAATAAAAAGATATTTACATGTTTCACAACATTAATCCATTAGACGCCATTGCTCCCATTTTGTGAACATTGATTTAGGATTTTTTTTCTAAAATGAGTATTTTATATATTGTTAAAAAGCTCATGTTATTTGCATTTTCTATTTTTTAAAACATGTTGCAAAATGCAAAAAATAGCTTTTTGGCTGCAGTTGAAAGAAATATTTTAAACTATAATTAAAATTGTATTTTTTAGTTAAAATATGTTTAACTGTGTATTACATAAAGCAACCTTAATATAGAATTAATATGTATAATAGATCAATCACAATTATCGAAAGCACAAGTTGTTCCCAAAATGAGAGCAATGGCACCTAATAGAGGGGTAATTTTTAAAAAACTTTTACATATGCCTCTGTGCATTTATGGTAGTTATTTTTCAGGTTATTAGCTATAAAAGGGATAATATCATTCTAAAACTGATATTTTAAGAATTCATATAAAATAGTACAACTTATACATTTATAATAAAAAACAATGAAATTACCAGTTCCGTGCATTTTTATTATCCCTCATTATTTTTATCCATTGCATCTTTTTACTATTTTACATGGAAGATGATTGTACAATTTTTTATTTTAAATTTGGGCAATTTTTCAGATGTTCAGGAAATTGTTAATTTGTCACCTGATCGCAGTATTGTAACAGATAAGGAAGATGTAATAGAAAATAATTTATTCGACAATTTACCCCATGATCTATCTGGTGGAGTAGAACTTTTTGTAAATTAATTCTAAATCAACAGACAATCAAGAAATATCTGATTTAGTGCTTAAAAAAGGGACAAAGTATTAAATATAGACTTGATATTTTAGAAGAAAGTTCAAAGGAATCTTCAAATTGAAATATAGAAAAAAAAACATAAAATAAAAAATAAAGTTAAACCAATTTTAGAAAATGAAAAAAAAAAAAAGCAGTTTAATGTTGCATAAAAAAAAAAATTTCAAACTTTTTCATTTAAAAATAGTAGAACAAAAATTATGTAATGGTGAAAAATAAGGAGGTGGATAATGAAAATGCTTATTGAATCTAATTTCATTTTTTATTTTCATTATAAATGTAGATGTTTGAGTAACTTTATAGGAATTCTTTGTAAAATATCAGTTTCAGAATATTATCTTTTTTATAGCTAAAGAACTGAGAAATAACTATCATAAATGCATGGAGTCATAAGTAATAATTTTGAAAAAATTTACCTCCATTAGGTGCCATTGCTCCCAGTTTGGGAACATCCTGTTTCTCCTATTAAATATTCAGTTTTTTTTTTTTTTTTTTTTTTTTTTTCAGAAGTACTTTAAGTTTTTAGTAATTTGAAAGTGCAGTATGGTGAATAAAGAAAATAAAAAATCGCATTTTCATTTAAGTTACATCTAAAAAAAAAAAAAAAAAAAAAAAAAAGAGAGAGCATAATGCAAAAATAAGGAAATTCCCCCTTAGTCATATCGGGTAATAATGTCACCTACAATTCTCCAGAGGGAACATCTGATTCCACAAGAACAAAGTGATTTTGACTTTTTGGTATGGTTTGCATAGTATGAATAGAGTTTGCCCGTGTTTCTACTTATGGATACTCATGGATTTACTTTGCTGTTTAACTACAAAGAAAGAAATCTCAAATGAAAGTGGACATAGCTCCTGGGAAAATCCACCTGAAAGAGAAATGATTAAAATTTTCAAAACAATTTGAAATTCTTAAAAGGTGTTTTCAAAAAAGGTATGTGGTTTCAAACCCTGGAAAAATGGGAACAAAATTAATTTCTCAAACTTATGTTCAAATACAACTTACGGGTTACTTTAATACTAAAACTGTAAACTTACATTTAAAAAAAAAATCCTTTCTTATTTAATAAAAAGAGTTAATTAACATATGTAAAATATACATAAATTGGCAAATATTATCATTTTAGAATGTAGTGTGTGAAACAGGGTTAAGAATGATGCATAAAAAGGATATCTGATTAACTTTCCTTTTAACAATATTTCCGTATTACAAGCACTTTGAGAGAATCATAAGATTTGTTAAATAGAAGTTCAACTGATTTTTAAATGCGATTTGAAATTTGCTTTTCATGTGTATAAATTTTAAACTGCCCCCCTTTTTTTCCCCCTTTAGACTACAGATTCACTGCAGAGTGGTGGTGTAATGAGTGTTCCGAAGCGAAGTGTCCTGCCTGAATCTGTCGATATTAAGCGAATACGAAGTTTGCAGGGATCTGCTGCCAAGCAGATGGATCGTTACAAGCCTGTTGATAAAGATCATGCCGACTCCATTGTGAATTTCCTTTTGAGAATGGCCTGTCAGGTATAAGTAGCATTAAATTTAAAATTTCTCACTCCCTTTATCTAAATGTATAATATTGGTAGGGACAGACAATTCTAAGGTTATCGTTTTTCCAATATTGATCAAAATTTTAATTTTTCTAAACTGCATTGAAAATTTTTAAGCGTGACTTAGTTGCTGATTTCAGCAATTTTTTTAATCTGTATAACATTTTAGCTAGAAGAGTTTTGCTATGTACATTTTTTATTTGATAGTATTGATTAATTTTTTATGTTTTTAATATTGCATAAATAATATCTTAAATTTGCTGCATAGTTATAATTCCCTTCCCCCCCCAACAAAAACAACTAACTCTATAGTGTAATTTTTTTTTCACTCTCCTTTTTTAACATTAAGAAAAAACAACAAAGTATGTGAATATACTAATAGCATTTTTTTCTTTCTCAGTGTAAGTATATTTAAGTTGGCTTTAAATAAAACAATTGTAATCATTTAATTAACTTTTGTTACGTTAACATATATAAATGCTTAATATTTCATTGCAGAAAAATAGTCTCTTAAATATATGTTATTGCATGTAACCTATCAAACTATAGTCTTCTCTATAGCTGTTGAAATTTCAACTTTAAATGTTTTTAAACAAAGTATGCACAAATTCAAAAGACAGAATTTATAAAAATTTTCCAGGAACTATGTTCTCTATGCTTTGTATTAATCGTATGAGTTATGGGATTCTGCCCTTACCCCCCCCCCCCTTCTTTTAATGTATTATAGGTGTTATATTATTTGGAAGTGTAAAATATAAGGTTTTTTTTTTCAATATTTTCTGCATCCTAAATACAAGTATGCAAATAATGTTAAAAATGTGTATACCATGCTAAAATTAGTTTTACTGTGTTTAAGAAAAACTGTATCTAGCAACTAACTTTGTTTTTTATACCATACAAAAATGTTCCCACTTCTTTTTTTAAAGACATTGATAAGATTTTCTTCTCTTAAAGACGAATCAGTTTGTCTTTTTCCTTTAGATTGATTTCCTTTTGTGTGTGTGTATATATATATATATATATATATATATATATATATATATATATATATATGAAACAAATTTTAATTTTGTCACCGTTGGCCTCATCAAATCTATAATTCTGTTTAAATCCCATTATTCTAAATTATTTTCTCGTTCTAGTATTTAGATTGTCAAAATCCCGCCTAGCTAAAAATGCTTTATTCTAAATTCATTCTCTTAAAAAAAATGGCGCTAAGTGTTATGTTAAAATTACACACTTTTTATTTCATTAAATTAACGCATCCTAACATTCACTTTTAAAATATCACTTTCCCAACTAAATATTTTAATTCTCTCGAAAAAAACAACCTATATCTTTTTATTTTTATTTCCCTATGTTTTCTAGCAAAAAAGTATTCTTTCTCAAAATATAAAAGTTAATCTCAGTTTCAATGTAAAATTTTTATCTTGGCATTCTGCCCACACTCGGTAAAACCTATGTTTTTTTTTTCTTTCTTTCTTATTTGTTCAAAAGAATCAGATTTTTCGGGAACAATTCTAGAATATTCTCCCGTGCTTTTCAGCCTGCAGCTTGATCTCCTCCAAATCAGAACACCCAGAAAATTGAGTTCTTTAGTGCTGATTGGTCGAAAGATGGTTTTAACGGCTCTGTATTTGTGAGCATTGGAGAAGAGATATACACTGAGTTTCCTGCCTTGAACGCAGATTTGCTGGGAGCAGGATGTAGGTGAAAGTCCAACACGTGGCTCGCGACTAGAGATCGACCGAAATTTCGGTTTTGGTGCAAAATCGGAGTTTCGCCGAAACTTCTGCCAAAATTTCGGCCTGACCGAAACTATATGTATTTCAAAATCTCGTTCCTTCTTTCGGAAATTTTCAACTTTACTCATTGATATGAGTTGTATCGGCTCAAATGAGACACTGTGAACAGATTGCTGTGAACTCCACTGTTTGTCATTATGGGTCATGACTGATCCATGATGCAAGTGTAAATTATAAAGCAAGCCATGCATATATGACTAAACATAAAAGACGCTTATCACGTGATCTTTAAAAGCTGTAAACTTAATGGTAATAGAAATTTTTTACTTTGAAATTTTACTTGTTTCGAATTCTTTATGAGAAAGGTGTTGTTAAAACATATGAAGATTTACGAAATTTATTACAAAAGATATATCCAGTTATGTATACTTAAAATATTTTTTGATTAGATGAAATTCGTATAATTGGAAACTATTTCTGTCTTATTGATAAATTAATTACGTTTTATTTTATATGAAAATAAATAGTTTTGAATAGAGGCACAGAGAGTCAACTTGGCACCGGAGATAAAATTTTCAAACAAGGGTGTCATTTCAATACTTTCTTAGGGAGGCAGGGAGTAGCAAAGCTTTTTTGGTGGTGGGAGGGGGGGAGAGGTGCTGAGTGAGCAAAAATTTATTTATTTTGATCTTATTGTGCACACCCTAAAAAAAATTGACAACTGTTATATTTTTATCCTTATATACATATACAGTCGAACCTCGTTAACACGAAATTGAAGGGACTGCGAATTTATTTCGTGTTATCCGAAATTTCGTGTTAACCGTCATAATAGTTGGGCCATCTATGTTTGATATAAAAACTAAATAAATTAACCTACAAATATTTTCCTGCTCATAAAATCAGAAATTAATAAGAAATAGAATATTTCATTAACAAATTAATCATCATTTTTTAGGCAATAAATAAATTTATTTACTTTCTAATCATTTTTTTAAAGTTCGTTATTGACTTTTGCTTCAATTTTTGTACAGTAGTTCTTTTAGAAACGTACGGACCTCATCTAATTTGTTCAAAGTTCTGGAAGCATCCTGTTGTTCCAGAAGGAAACATTGTGCAATTTTCAATGCTGTGCTGTGGTAGATTCATTTAATGACACTAAACTTTTCCGTTCGATGTCAATTTCTTCATCCTCGTCCGATACTTCAATGTTGTTTTCTTTTTTTTTTCAGCAATTATTTCTTCGTATGTCGTCACATCCGAAGTTAATACATCTTCATCTATGGAAATGTACTCGGAAAAAACAATGTCTAAGAAAGAATTTCCCGTTATTTGGCTACATATCTTTTTGTAGACAATTCTATGACGCTCTTTAAATCTCCGTTCAGTCATCCGTTAGAAGATATGAAGTCTCTCTCTCCGAGAGCAGCAGCAAAGGCCTTAGCTTTCTCTTGCAAAACTGCAAAAGTTAAAACATTGTTCTAGATTCTTGCTTCTTTTATCCACCGCGAGAGAGAAATTTCAATTTATTCATTTTTTCTTCTTCACATTCGTTTTCTAGCTGGTTTGAATTGACTCACAGCATAAGCGGCTTCAGTTTTTTCACAATTCTTTAAAATTGTAGAGAGGACCAAATGTAGAAGAATTGCAGTTATCCCATACTTCGCTGCATTTTCTGATTTTTTCAGCACTTTACTGCTAATTTCGTTTAACATTTTTTGCTTGGTTTCTAAAGATACAGCTTGTTGTTTTTGACTCATCTTTCACAGAATTCTACAGAGCAACTGCGAACAGAGTTTCAATTATGTTAGTCAGGTAATGAAGTAAGGATTGTCAGTTTTTTCACTCACAGATAGGAGAATTCGGAAACCCGGTTTATGTCACTGTCAATACAGTTAACCGGGTAATGGAACAATCGCTTTAAAAAAAAAATTCCTTCACCCAATCTTTCATTGTGGAGAACTTTAATATGGGAACACTTACGCACATCAGAGATCAAAGAACAGTAGGGATTAGTCAGGAATTCAGTATTTCACGATTTTCTGAAACCCTTTTCCATTTTATATCTTTAACAAACCATGAGAAAATTCCATCTTTAATAGGAGTATGAGACATATAAGTTTGAAATATCGGAAATATTGCGTAAGATTTTTTTTTTTTTTTTTTTACTTTGGAGCAAAAAAAAAAAAAAAAAAAAAAAAATCGCCTTAAGTGGGATTTTCCGAAATTCTATTTTGTGTTAAACGAATTAATTAACAGTGATTTTTAGACTCATTTGACGGGACCTCAGTATTATTTCATGTTAAGCGAAATTTCGCGTTAAGCGATTTCGTGTTAACGAGGTTTGACTGTATATATTTAAAATTAGCTAAAGTACAAAATAATGTTAAACATGTCTCACTTTAAGAATGTTGAAATGGAAAATAAAGTTTATAATTAATCATTTCTAGGCTTAAAATGTTGTCTTAATGCTAAATTCCCTCTTTTAGTCAAATTGAACAAATTATTTTAGCTTTTGTGCCCTTTACTTAAACTTTTACTTAAATAACTAGGGGGCCTACCCCCTGCGAGCTACGCTCGCCAACCCCCGCTCAGACTTCGAGGACTCTAAAAACATGACAGCGTGCTTTGTTTTAAAAATATTGGTAAATGTGTAATTGGGTTGCCATGCTTTTAACGATTTAATGGAGCATTTTTTGATTATCATGGGCCTCATACACAGATGTTGCGACAACTGACGACTGTTTTCGGGATTGATAAGTAAAATCAATTACAACTTGAAAACCAGCTTGAATAAAATGGTTAGGTTTAAATTGTGGCTACCTCTCGGATTTTTATAACAATGATCTGTATTCTATTCTTCCTTTGCGTTTAAGGATGAGAAAAATTCCATCTGCTTGTGAATAACATTAAGAACGACGGTATTAAAAAGTACTATGTTATAGACATTTTCAGTAACAGGTTTTAATTTTCTCTCTATTTTAGTGCACCATCATGCATATTTTCATGTTATTTTAAATATGTAAATTATTTATTTTAATTAATATGTATATACGAATTTTCTAAAAATGATTTATTATACAAAATTAATTAAATCTTTTGTGCATGCATGCCTGCATTTATTCGGCATCAATTGATGAAATATTTAAACCAATTTGCTATCCTCGATAATTTTACACAATGTTATGTCACTTGAATATTGTCCATAAGAAAATCGGGTACTTTTCCAGTATAGGATCCTTTGCTTGTAGATTTGGCGTAATTCGAGCTTCAAAAAGGGATAGATTCGTTAATATACACAGATTTGTTGCCAAAAGTTATGAAAACAAACCCAACGAACTTTTGGTGCTTTTCTATTATAGGGGTCTTGACGCTTTTTTAAAAAGCTTGGCGGAATTCGGGCATCAGAAAGTGAGATTTGGTGCCAAATGACATAAACAGCCATGGAAACAAATTCGACGATTTTTTGTTTATATGCGTATTTTAATTATACGTATATTATTATTGTTTTTTCTATACAAATTACTTCCGATTATATATAAAATAGGATAAATGACATTTTACGCTAAACAAATTGTATAAATATTGAAAAAATGCTTCTGTATACGAAATGACAAAGTGAATAGGTTGACATAAAGTATGTTGCCAAATTTCCTTTTCCACCAAGGCTATTTTCTTGGTTTCGTCAAGGCCCCATATACTGGAAAAGCACCAAACTTTTAGGCTTGTTTATACATGTATTTATATGTGTATATACAATTTATTTATAATTGTCTTTCAATTTACCTCTTTTTAATTTCAATTTGAAAATGACGAATAAAAAGAAATCAATAATCCCTATCCGGATCCTTTTCAATTTTTTTCCCTTTTTTGTCACAAAAAAACTGAGTAATTAGTTGCCATCATTGCAGAAATGTCATTAAAATTAGAAAAAAAATTAATATCTCGAAAACTAATTCCAATTTCAAAATTCTATTACCAGTTTTGATATCCGCGGATTTTTATGGACAATTAGTATTAATTTCACAATCAAGCGTTTAATATTTTATTAAAAATAGCCCTGAAACATAATCAGCCGTTTAATCAGTCGTTTCATAAAATCGTTTCATAAATTCGTTTCATAAAATCGTTTCATAAAATTGTTTCACAAATTCGTTTCATTAGGATTTTATATATATAGGGTAGATTACTTTTACTTAACCAATACTTAACCCTTTAAATGCAATTTAAATGCAAAATATTAACGAACTGAAAATATGAATATATTTAAAAATTAAATATTCATTATTGAATTTGTTTTACATTATTTAACTACATTGTTAATTAATTATTGATAAATGCCTATAATTATCGGTTGTTATAAAGTAATAAATTATAAAAGTTGTATTATTCATGTTTCATTTTTGTTTGAAACTCATACACACACCTATATATGTACGTTTGTTTCTTAGAAATGTGGTTCAATACATGTATAATTACTAAATTAGTTAGTAATTAGTTATTATTAAGTAATTATTAATTAATTAATTAATAATTATATGCAGTTATTTATGTATTAATCAGTTTTTAAAATTTTTGTCACTTTTGGTTTCGGTTTCGGCCGAAAGTAGGAAGATCACCGAAATTCGGTTTCGGTCTTAAAAACCTGTTTCGGTCGATCTCTACTTGCGACCATGGAATAAAAATCTCTGTAGCTGCCGATAGAATCTAAGATGCCGCCGCTTAACAGCTTTGATTTCTTCGAATGGTTAATTTGGCATATGAAGCTTCTCCTTGGTTCTAATGCATTGAATTATCATGAGAGCTTAATAAAAGCATAACCAAGTTTTCTCTGGATCCTAATAAAATATGAAGTGGACTTGACTGCCTATTTAATTTTTCAATAAGCACCGAACGACTTATCACGATCGGCATACGACTGCCAAACTTCCTGGGTGGAGACCTCTGGCCTTGAGTTGATTTACGGAAGATGGAGCAATTGTGAAGTGAAAATGTGACATATATATAAATATATGCATATATATATACAGTATAACCTCGATATCTCGAATCTCTGGGGAAGAGAAAAAAATTCGAGATATAGAGGTTTCGAGTTATCAAGGTTTTGACAAAATTAAAAAATCTAAATCTTAGAAATTGTGTTTTGCTGTAAAAAATAAGATTCATTAAAAACTATATGTACAATCTACTAATAATTAAAAAAATTACTATTTTCAACATTTTAATATAATTTAAAAATTGTGTTACACACATACTTGTTTTGAATAAATACAATATCCAATTCTTCATCAAGAAATACATTTAGTTTTTTCTGAAGAAAAAATCTTTAATTGAAGTCTGTCGACTCACAGAATCTTTTTGCAATTGCACAGTTTTCTGTAACGTAGCAATGGCACCAAACGCTTCTGTTCGAATATTATCGTTTGTTTCGAGAAATCTCTGCAGCAGGTCAACTGCCTTCTCGGCTTCCTGCACGATAATTTTTTCGTGCTCTTATTGATCGAGTAGTTCTTAGATTTCTTCATCAGAAACTTCTGCATTAATGCTTGAAACAATCTCTTCATCTGCCATCATGCCGCACACTTCAAGCTCATTGTCTACATTCAAAAATTCTTCGAATGAAATTTCAGTGTGATATGCCTTTTGTATTGATTTCCAGTGTTCTAGATTCAGTTCTCCCTCTTCAGTTGCTTGCTTAATGGAATCAACTTCCTCTGTTTCACTGGAATTTACATTGTCTAAAAATCCTGCTTTGATGAAACAATTTCTTATCGTTGTTTCTGTAACATTTCTCCATGGATAGTCAGCCATTCGCATTGACTGTAAGATGTTGATTTAGGTGTGTTAGAAGATTTACCTTCACCGATGTTATCCAGTAGTCTTCTCACAATTTGCACTCGATAACCAACCTTGAAGCTATGGATTATCCCCTGGTCGAATGGTTGTAATTTTGCAGTCGTGTTTGGCAGCAAAAATTCAACAGTGATATTTTTGGCGGATGCAATGCAGCAAGCGACTGGTTGACTGGATTGCTATTGCTCCTTTGAGCGTACTTTCCAGTGTAGTTTTGTTAGTTGCGGTTTATAAAACCTTCCATTCTCATCCTTTAAGTCTTTGTATCAACAAAGGGATAAAAGAATGTGAAACGGGCATCTAGATCAAACTGTTTCTGCAGCAGATAATAGTCAAAGGTAAAAAATAAAATTAATTTCTGTGGAAAAAAATTTGATATATCAAGGGTTTTGAAAAATATATTTCGAGATAACTATAGAAAATACGTAAGAATATTGATAAAAATGCAGGGGAAATTTCTTTTTTCGAGATATCAAGGGTTTCGAGATATCGAGGTCCGACTGTATATATATAAATATATGTATATATATATATATATATATATTACTCTGTGTATGTATATATATATATATATATATACACAGGGCACTTCATGTGCCAACCCCTGAGCTTTCAACAGACTTGCATGTTGTAAACTTGTTTCTAATTCATTCATTGGTAGAAACACTGTAATATAACCCAATATGGAATTCTTCGATGATATTTTAATTGTGTATGGATAGACAAGCTAGCAGACTGATTAATTGCATTGATCTTGCAATTGGCTATTTTATGTAACAGCTCGGTTGATTTTTTTTAAATTTGCAGACACGCGTGTGCCCTCAGCAGCAGTAGCAGGCAGAAGAGAGATGGAACACTACCTCATCTTTAAACTTCGAGTGGGAACAGTACAGTTAAGAACCTCTAAGTGTGAGATGAACCAATCAAAAAACTCCGTTGTTGATCACGGTGAATATGCTATAACTCTTGACTCCAGCATCAAAACAAAAGAAATTGCATTTTCCGCAGTTGGCCACGGTGAAGAGAATTTGGAATCTATTAAAAGAATGTTAATTGCATAACTTCAGTGTGGGAGAGCAGATAGAGTACAGTGACACCGTATGAAACTACTTTCGTGTTTAAAAGGGCCTCTTTGGAGAGGAAAAAAGGAAAATATTTGAATAGACATGTCTAGGTTAAGAAAAAAGAATCGGACAGAAAATTATTTAACTGAGAAGGGAAATTGAAAATTAATATTTAGGAATTTAATAATATTTAATAAAAGTAATTTTACAATAAGATGGGGAATTTAAAATGTAATAATTAAGATTATAATAATATTTAAGAAAGGAATTTTTTAAATGAGAAAATTATGATTTAACATTCGAAATTAAGAATGTGAAATGATTTAAATTTGGAATAATTAAAGTAATGATTTTAAAATAATTAAATTAATAGAAATTTACTGACGTGACTTAACAGAAACATTTCACCTTTTGTAAAATTGAGATTTAAGTTTTTATTTAATGTTATATAGCTATTTATTTGAATGCATTGTATTCCCAAAAGTATTTAGAAAGTAGTGAAATTACTCCAGATGTTTTAATTTCTTTACTTGATGCCTTTCAATTTTTTTGCTTTGTTTAGGTGAATGAGACATCTACTGCAGCAGGTTCTACAGGAGAAGTTTTGTCAAGACGCTGTGTAGCTTTATTGAAAACAGCTTTGAAGCCAGACGTCTGGCCAAATGCCGAACTCAAATTAGCCTGGTTTGATAAGCTGCTTCATACTGTAAAGGTGAGTTTTAAGTAAAAAGAAAAAGTTGTTGGGTTTTGTTTTGAAGCGTGATAACCAATGCCTAATACATTCTTTTTCTCAATTTAGGATAGTCCTCAGCCTAACTATGGCAACATCTGCACAGCACTTGAGTTATTAGCATTCTTGTTATCAATTCTAAGGAAAGAGACTGTGTTGACAACCTTCAGGCCTCTTCAGAGAGGGATAGCTGCCTGCCTTACATGCAATAATTCTAAGGTATTCTTTTTTTTATGTTTTGGGAAATTAAAAAAAATGGAGCAAGTGGGAAAATACAACATTCACAGTAATCTGGAAAGTTGAAGAATTAAAAAATATCTAGTAAAACCTGCAAATATATTGGACAAATCTAAAATCAAAACTCGTGCTTGAAATTAGTTTGGAAAGTTAATATTTGAAATATTTATTTTTTACAATATTCTTGTAAATGTAAATATAATTTCAAAAAAATCTAATTACTACTGCATTTGTAGTAGTCAGTGTTATTTGACTGTCATTGTCGTTTAGACAAACCTATTTGTTGATTAAAATTACAGACAGAAGGTGGTAAAATCCAATTTTTAGATGCATTCATAATTATATAATTACGTAGCACCTATAGTCGTCGTGTGGTCCGTCTTTCTGCCCGCATATAACAGTGAAAAATTACCTAACTGAATGGTTTGAAATTTAATATATAATCATCAATCATTGCAGAATTTTGTCGAGTCATTTCAAATTTTATGAAAATCTAATCAAAACTTAACAAGATATTAATAAAAGTTTTCTTCATTCTATTAAATCCTATCATATGTAATTAATTCAATGCTATCCCACGGTATGTCATGATTTTAGGTTGCCATGGTGATTACGTCCTATTATTTCCGTATGACTGAATTTAAAAACCCAAATTTGTATACTAAAATGGTTTAATGATAGCAATCCTATAGTCCACCAACAATTTTTTGCATAGATGTTTCTAGAGAAATAGATATTAAGTGGAAAAGGGAAAATTTATGAATTTCAGGTTCTGAAATTTTCAAAGCTACGCTTAAGTTTCCCATTTGAATTTTCAGTAAATGTCAACAAAAGATAAAATGTTGCTAACTTAAAATGTACTTATTTTATGATGGAAATGAATCCTATCATAATAACAGACGATATAATTCATTTCAGTGAAATAATAATGATTTTTTTACATTGTGTCATATTGGATGTTTGCGCATAGTATAATGTTAATGTAACAGAATTGTAAGTAATTGTTTGTAGAAGTGTATTGAAACTTAATTTCATAAATAAAATTAATATCTATGATATGAAAATCTGCTCATAAAATAAATTTTGTATTCATGCATTTTTGTAAACAAGTGCAACAGCTATTGCACCAAGATCGGAATATTTATAAAACTAATTACGGTACGAATGCACCTCATTTGTCATGTTTGATATACAATTTCCAACTTGTCCTTTAAATGTAATTTTTTCACCATTTGTATCATTAGCAACTTTCTTTTTCCATAATATAGTGAACAAGTTATATAGCAAGTTTAAATATAGCAAGTTTAAAATATTTCTGTTGTCAACAAGCTAGACATAAAATTTAACAAATTTTATGTACTATTTTTTTCTTTTAAGCTTGCTTAGTTAAAATTTAGAAATTTTGAGTTTTTTTTCCTGTTAGATTCACATGTGTTTAGTGGTGTGTGAAGATTTATTATATTTTATTGGTGTGTTGGGAGTTTCTCCAATATAATAATTTTTAGCTGTAGAGCTTAACGAAGGTGATTAAAAAAAAATTTCATTGTATGATTTCATATTATATTTACATTGAAGATGGAGATAATGCTATATTAAAGGAACTAAAAATCCTTTTAAATTGTAATGCTTTTTGTCTGTCATCCCCCCTCTCCCTCTTTTTTATTTATTATTTATTTTATTTTCTAATTCCTACTATTTCATGTCTCTGAATGAATGTCATGGGTTCATCCAGCAATTTTCAACCTTTTGAATTCCAGTTTCACTTTTGTCCTTTAACCCTGTCTGTTTTTGTTTTTTCAAAAATGTAGCATGGCAATTGGTAAATATTTAGAAATTTGAGTACTTTTCTGTTATACCAACACCATTGTTGCCAAGGCACCAATTGAAACATTTAAAAAATATATGTGAAAGTGATTATATAAAAATGTAGCATTTGAAAATTATATACAACTCAATTTAAACTGGGGGGGTTATGAAACGTAATGCATCTCTTAGCATTTTAATAAACATTTCATTTTTTTAAAATAAAGACAACGTTACATAGATTCTAAATAATGACAAACAGTTCCATGCCGTCTTTTATTGCACCATATTGTGGTGGCCCATAACCTCTTAACTGATTGGGCATGACATCCAGTGTTTGGGTCAGCAAAATTATGTGTGTGATTTATTGTGAAATGTTTGTAGTCGGCATTTTCTGCCCCCCCCCCCCCCCCCCCTGCAAAAAAAAAAAACTATAATACCATAGAGCTGAAACAACTTTATTGAAGCTGTCTCGTCATCCGGTACCTGCCAAATAGTAAAATGCATCTCAGCACTAATGGAAAATATCTATATATATAAAAGTCATTCTTGGTATTTATTTATGTTCCTTATACAAATCTACAGTTTTTGTCAGATTTGAACAAAACTTGATGTACATGCATTTTAGAACACGAGTAACATTACTGTCAACTTTAAAAATTTCTCAGACCATTCTTTATCATTTTTTTCTAACATCTCCCATAGTTTATCATTATAGAAATCTTTTTTTTCAATTTCGTTTACTTTCTTTTTATAAGCCAATAAAAATTCAGAATCACTCACTATGTTTTTTTATTTTCGAAATTGAAGAAGAAAATGTGCAGTTTGTTTCTATATAAATAGAAAACGATAACTTTAACTGCGTTTCAATTTATTTGTAGGTTACACATCTACTTTAACCCCTTGGGGACGAGCGACATGTATACGTGATGCATAAGATGCTCAGAATCCTCGATTATTCCCACCAGTAACTTTGTATTGTAAGCTTTGCCTTATTTAATTCTAGCATTTCTGCGATTCAATTTAGCGAAAATTTCTGTTTTGAAAAACCGGTGGTAAAAGATTAAAAATTCTGTAAAGGACGCTCGTCGCGAAGGTGTTAATACAGACGTTTCAATTTCAAGAACACAATTTAGTAAAAAGGTTAAAAAAAAAAAAAAAAAAAAAAAAAGCTAGGTATGACGTCATATTCTATTAAAGGTTTTCATTTTGATTTCAAAGTGAGTAATCATCTGCTATATTTTATTCTTACTTCGGTTGTATACTACAGCTGTATCTTATAGTTATATGTTGTATTGCTAAGTGTTTTATTGATTTAGAAGCAGTGGTAACATTTTCTTTGATTTATATTAAAGAGAGGGTAATTTCTTTCATTTTTCAACAAAAACTTCATGACTAAAAGTACATATAAAATTTACATGACTTTCATCTAATCATTATAGATTTAATTTTTATTAATGAAAATTTAAGTTTCAATTTTAAAATGATGTTTTATAATCAGTGAAAAGTCTTGATTTTCTGAAATTAGCATTTTATTATTATCTATAAAGTAAAGGCTTACCCACAATTATGTTTAAGCCATACGAATTTTTTTTTTTAAATGTTACTCTAGTGGCTGGGTTATGCAATTTAGATCCAACTTAAAAGTAAAATAAAAAAATTAAAATGTTTTCTTTGGTGATATTGATTTTGGTGTAATTAATAAGTGATATTAAAGCATTTAAAACTATGAAATTAATATATTTTAAACACTCCTTCTAATATAATGCGAGGCTTCCATATTTTCTTTCTATTTTTTTTTTTTTTTTTTTTTTTTTTTAAGTTTTAATTTAATTTGGCAATTTAGTTATGGGATATTACACATAAACCAACAAATGCTGAATTATTTACATTGTTTTAAGAGCAAACCAGTTAATCTTTTGTAATTGAGTGGCACGCAGATTTAAAAATATCCATTCCGGAAAATTACTTTAAAATCCATAAAACATCGGTAAATTGAGATACGCTTTTCAAACAAATAACATTAAGAGTACATTTATTTTATTTGACCGCATAAAAATTCAATGTGCTATGTTTAGAAGTAAATGTTTTTACTTTATAAAGATCAAATAAGTTAATCTTTCGTAATTGGATTGGACATAGACTTAAAAATTTTGCATGCTTTAAAATTACTTTAAAATCCATAAAAAATCAGTAAATTGAGATAAACTATTCAAACTACATTTGAAAGTGCATTTTCTAATTGATAGTTTAAAAAATGAAATTATATGATATTTAGTAGATAAAAAAATGCAGTACAAGCAAAATTTAAGGGTTAGGTCATTGCTACCGTCAATATGATGTCGACATTACTCACAGATATGTTTTTTGTTTCATAATATAGATAGATGGCATTTGAAAACGAATTTTGTAAAATGTTACGACATTTGGTTGATTGTTTTTCATTGTCAGGAAAATCGCATATTTTTCTATTGTATGTGCAAAGAAAATGCACATTCTCATTTATAAAGCTGAGAAATTTTACTATGGCTGAGTCAATGTAACGTTATTTTTCTAATTGCCTTTTTTATCGATTTATGGTCGAGAATGCACAACGCTCCATCATTGTTATTGTCGTATTACTGTATTTTAATTTATGTTAACCCAGGCAAAGCCGGGTAGTTCCGCTGGTAGGTTATAAATTAAAAAATATTTTCTGGAAAATAAAAAAATATATATTTTAAAAAAAAAGATTCAATAAATAGAGTCCCATTGCTTGGTATGGTTTGCAATAAAAATCCTTTGCATGATCAGGATTGAAATAAATGGCTCATTAACATATATTTTGGCATGGTGTTGGTATAACAGAAAAGCACCGAACTGTTGTATCATATGATACAATAACAATATAATTATAAATTTATTCTTTTATGTCTCTATTCCAGATATTTAACACTTGCCTTGTGGATTGTTCTCCCGCAGATGTTAAGGATCCTCTCTCCTCGCACAAAACATCCGCTCGCTAATGTTAATCCTATGGGGCAGTTATTTTCTAATATCTCATTTGCAAATAATTTTTTTAAACAATTTTTTTGCATTGGATAGTTGAGATTGATCTCTGTTTCCGGCGTTAATTACTTTTTCGATTTTCTTTGCAGATTTTTTTATGAAGTACTTTTATTTTGAGAACCAGTTTGGGAAGTGAAAGTATCTTCTTAAAAAAAACTGCAAAGAAAATCGAATAAGTACTTAATGGCAGAAATACAGATCAATCTTAGCTATCCAATGCAAAAAAAATTGTTTAAAAATATTGAAAAGCAAACGAGATATTAGGAAATAACTGCCCCATAGGATTAACATTAGCACGCGGGTGTTTTCGCATGAGGAAAGAGGACCCTTAAGAGCCACTGGGTTTTAATCCATGATTTGCATTTGTATTTATATCATTACAATTAGTTTCAATTGGTTGCATTTAACTTTTTTTTTTTAGGTTATAAGGTCTGTCCACAATCTTTTATCCCGCCTGATGAGCTTGTTCCCAACTGAACCTACAAACTCTAATGTTGCATCTAAATACGAAGAACTTGAATGCTTGTATGGAAATATAAGTGCCGTCATCCTTGAGGGGTTAGCTACCTATGAAAAGTAAGTTACTCCATGAAATCTTTGACCATATAGTTGAAAAAATTACATTTGTAGAGTAACTGTTAAGAGACTATGCTATTAATTCAAAGACACTCACAAGCTAATGTTAAATCAATGGTGGCATTCTCTTCAATTTTTTTGTTTTTTAAACCATTTATGCCAGCTTTATAATTATACTTCATTCAAAATTGAGAGAATATAAATAAATATAAGAGTTGCCAATTCATGCCTAGAAGTTTGTTTTGTAAGTTTTTCACTTATTTGAGGATTTTATAAAAATTAATAAATATTTAATGTTTAAAATGCGACTAAGCAAATTTATTACACTTAATTGATACAATAATTGCACAAATTAAACATTTATTTCGATAAATTTGTATTCTTTTCCTAAGAAAAGTAATGATTGTTGCTTTGGTAGCAATCAATGTTTGGTTGGCATTGATTCTAGCCAAAGCATTATAAAATCTGCCAATTTGCATGTGCTTTTATTTACTTGTTTTCTCTTTTAATTTTGAATACTCTATAGTTTACCAATCATAAGTTGTTTTTATGCGAAACTTAAAACTTTATATTTTAATACCTAGTTAGGCTTTATGCTTACTTCAGGGCTGCCATTTGCGACTAAAATGCGACTAAAAGCGACTATTTTCAGCATCAGGCGACTATGGCGACTATTATAGGCCAAAAACCATTAAAAAGCGACTATTTCAACTAAAACGCAAAAAAAGGCGACTTTTTTTAGGTTCCAGCGACTATTTTTAGTGAAGAATCGATCTTTTTTTTTTCTCCCTCAAAGCGCCTGTAAAGTCATCTTCCCAAACGCACTCGGTCACCTGCCTCGCTGTTTCCTCCTTCCGTACGTACGCAAGCGGTTGCTTCTATTTGCAAATTAGGGGAGGCAGGTACTGTGCTGATGGGATCGTTTCTGAATTCCAGGGAATGTTCAAGTTTCGGCAGGAATACGGAAATTCTAAGCAGATTTTGGTCGGAGAAAAACTAGTTTGGCTTAGTAGGTGGAAATCACGTTTGGTGGTAGGTGGTTTTGGAGCCCAGAAAAGCTTGGTGTCTAGTATACATAGATGCCAACAACTCTGGAAATTCCGGAGTTACTCCGGAAATGCGTGGTAAAATACGGTGGTACGGAAATAACGTTGAAAATACGGAAATTGCGTCTTTTACAGCGATGCCGCGGACGCGCTATAGCACGTAAATTACGCGAAAAATTGGAATTGGGACGCAAAAAAATAGTTCTTACGTGTCCCATGCGACGTGCAATTTTTACACGCGTAAATTCTTCGAAGAATCGCGAAATCATTTTGTCGAATAATCCGAAAAAACGGCAAATTTCGCCGTAGGATCGCGAAAAAAAACGGCAAACTTCGTCGAAGGATTGCGAAAAACGGCAAACTTCGTCAAAGGATCGTTAAAAAATGGCGAATTCTGTCGAAGGATCACGAAAGACGGCAAACTTCGTCAAAGAATCGTAAAAAAATGGGGAATTTCGTTGAATGATTGTGAAAAAAACGCGAAATTAATTCATTAAAAGATCGCGGAAAATGGCTAATTTCGTTGACAGATTGCGAAAAAAACGCAAATTTAGTCAAAGGACCGTGAAAACACGTGAATTTCGTCAAAAGGCCGTAAAAAAAAAACTGCATTTTCGGCGGAAATTCGGCGAATTTTTCCGCGTTTTTCGGCGAAATCACGGGAAAATGCGAATTTCGCCGAAGGGCCACGGAGAAAATGCCAACTTCGTCAAAGGATCGTGGAAAAAACTGCTAATTTCGGCGAAGGATAACGAAAAATCGTCCAATTTCGTCGAAGAAACGGCAAATTTCGTCATCGGATTGCCAAAAAACGGCTAATTTTGTCGAAGGATCGCGAAAAAACGGAAAATTTCGTCGAAAGATCGGCAAAAAACGGCAAATTTTGTCGAAGGATCTCGAAAAAACGGTAAATTTTGTCGAAAGATCGCAAAAAAACGGCAAATTTTGTCGAAAGATCGCCAAAAAACGGCTAATTTTGTCGAAGGATCGCGAAAAAACGGCAAATTTCGGCGAAAGATCGCAAAAAACGGCAAATTTTGTCGAAGGATCTCGAAAAAACGGTAAATTTTGTCGAAGAATCTCGAAAAAACGGCAAACTTCGTCGAAGGATTGCGAAAAACGGCAAACTTCGTCAAAGGATCGTTAAAAAATGGCGAATTCTGTCGAAGGATCACGAAAAACGGCAAACTTCGTCAAAGAATCGCAAAAAAACGGGGAATTTCGTTGAATGATTGTGAAAAAAACGCGAAATTAATTCATTAAAAGATCGCGGAAAATGGCTAATTTCGTTGACAGATTGCGAAAAAAACGCAAATTTAGTCAAAGGACCGTGAAAACACGTGAATTTCGTCAAAAGGCCGTAAAAAAAACTGCATTTTCGGCGGAAATTCGGCGAATTTTTCCGCGTTTTTCGGCGAAATCACGGAAAAATGCGAATTTCGCCGAAGGGTCACGGAGAAAATGCCAACTTCGTTAAAGGATCGTGGAAAAAACTGCTAATTTCGGCGAAGGATAACATAAAAACGTCCAATTTCGTCGAAGAAACGGCAAATTTCGTCATCGGATTGCGAAAAAACGGCTAATTTTGTCGAAGGATCGCGAAAAAACGGAAAATTTCGTCGAAAGATCGCCAAAAAACGGCAAATTTTGCGGAAGGATCTCGAAAAAACGGTAAATTTTTTCGAAAGATCGCAAAAAAACGGCAAATTTTGTCGAAAGATCGCCAAAAAACGGCTAATTTTGTCGAAGGATCGCGAAAAAACGGCAAATTTCGGCGAAAGATCGCAAAAAAACGGCAAATTTTGTCGAAGGATCTCGAAAAAACGGTAAATTTTGTCGAAAGATCGCAAAAAAACGGCAAATTTTGTCGAAAGATCGCCAAAAAACGGCTAATTTTGTCGAAGGATCGCGAAAAAACGGCAAATTTCGGCGAAAGATCGCAAAAAAACGGCAAATTTTGTCGAAGGATCTCGAAAAAACGGTAAATTTTGTCGAAGAATCTCGAAAAAACGGCAAACTTCGTCGAAGGATTGCGAAAAACGGCAAACTTCGTCAAAGGATCGTTAAAAAATGGCGAATTCTGTCGAAGGATCACGAAAAACGGCAAACTTCGTCAAAGAATCGCAAAAAAACGGGGAATTTCGTTGAATGATTGTGAAAAAAACGCGAAATTAATTCATTAAAAGATCGCGGAAAATGGCTAATTTCGTTGACAGATTGCGAAAAAAACGCAAATTTAGTCAAAGGACCGTGAAAACACGTGAATTTCGTCAAAAGGCCGTAAAAAAAACTGCATTTTCGGCAGAAATTCGGCGAATTTTTCCGCGTTTTTCGGCGAAATCACGGAAAAATGCGAATTTCGCCGAAGGGCCACGGAGAAAATGCCAACTTCGTCAAAGGATCGTGGAAAAAACTGCTAATTTCGGCGAAGGATAACGAAAAAACGTCCAATTTCGTCGAAGAAACGGCAAATTTCGTCATCGGATTGCGAAAAAACGGCTAATTTTGTCGAAGGATCGCGAAAAAACGGAAAATTTCGTCGAAAGATCGCCAAAAAACGGCAAATTTTGTCGAAGGATCTCGAAAAAACGGTAAATTTTGTCGAAGGATCTCGAAAAAACGGTAAATTTCGTCGAAGGATCTCGAAAAAATGGCAAATTTTGTTGAAAGATCGCCAAAAAACGGTAAATTTCGTCGAAGGATATCGAAAAAACGGTAAATTTCGTCGATGGATTTCGAAAAAACGGCAAATTTCGTCCAAGGATCTTGAAAAAACGGCAAATTTGGTCAAAAGATCTTAAAAAAATGGCGAATTTTTTTTCAGAATATTTTTTTTTTCATATATTCAGAAAAAACTTCAAAACCCCGTGGAATCAATTTTCCTTCACAGATTCCTAGTTTATCTTTCAAAGCTGAGGACTCTTATTTTATTCTTTATATTGTTTACCAAGTTCATTTTCACAAAAATTTTGCAAAATTAGTTTATTTATCATTATTGATCTTCGAAATGACGCAGAACTATTAAAAAAGTATATCTTCAAAACACTCGTATGACTCCTGAATTGCTTAAATTTTACTCCTGATGGATGTCCAAAACTCCTGAAATGTAACTATTTTACTCCTGATGTAGTTTTTACAATGTTGGCGTCTATATTTATTAAGGAGAGTTCAGAACTGTTTACACAATTCGTAGCATTTTTTCATTCATATCATATTCATTTTTATAGAAATGTGTATTTTTTTTATAATAAAAGTATAAAAAGTGACTTGGGCAGAAACATAAACACTGAAATAAGATGTGGACATTCATAAAGACTCTTCAGTTATTATGGAAACTTTTTAATATTGTCCTTTTTTTAGGTAAGTATGCGACTATTTTGGCTACTATTTTTGTACAAATGCTACTATTTTGGCTACTATTTCTTTCTTTGTAGGCTACTAAAGCTACTATTTTCAGTGTCATTAGGCAGTGGCAGCCCTGTTACTTAAAAATACTAAAGAAATATAAGCGATTGTTGCAATTTTTCACAACATTGAATAAGATATAATGTATTATAAAATGGATATACTAATTCTTATAAACACCTTGTAACTTTTTTTCTTATTAAATATATATAGTGGACACTTTTAAAATACCACAAATGTATTAATTATTTATTTTATGTTGATAGAAGTTTAAAATAACATACTTTGAAAATAAAATTTATCTCCATGGTTAATTCCCCAGTTGTATAAAAATGCACAAAATATCTCCCCCCCCCCTCCCCCCACCTCCTCCAAGTGCCTAATTTCCATACTTTATAAAGTAAATCACAAACATTTTTTTTAACTCCCTTTTAGTTAAAAAAAAAAAAAAAAAAAAAAAAATACATTTTCTAATAATACTGTTATTGGTTATTTATATAATATTTTCAGTTTAGATGTTTTGCTACATAAACACCTCATTACTGGCATCTGTTGCATCCCTAGATTTTGTTGTATTGAAAAGAACTAGAAGGATGCATTTTAATTGGTTGCAATTCTGATTTTGTGATCATGGATGTTGAATGTTTTAGCTTTTATATATCAATCCTTATTTTATTAGGATGACACAAGGTAATCCTCAAGCTTTATTCGCTACACTCATGATTTTAAAATCTGCCTGTGCCAGCAATCCTTGTTATATCGATCGATTAATAGCGACTTTCATGCGGGTTCTGCAGAAGATGGCTAAGGAACATCTTGCTCCACCTACAGCTGAAGCCAATCCAAGTATGTATTGGGTATTTGTATTTATCATAGTTTTTTTTAATTTATTAATTAAACTAATGGTCCGGCCCGACTTCACTCAGATGTACAATGTGTCGACCTCCTTGGAAAAATGTCTTACACAAAATATCTAATAAAAAATCAGCAATAGTTGTCTTTTTTGTCTAATCTTCCATAATCAGGTTCACTGCCGATGATGGCGATGAAATCGCTAAAATAGTTGAAATACGTGTTTAACTACTTTTTAGCAGATTGGTTTAGCTGTATTTTATGCATTTCATTGTCGTAATTTCATTGTTATGATTTCATTGTTGTCACTGTTGTTGTGACTTTATTTTTTTTAACTGAATTGTTGCAAGATTCAATTTTCCTTTACCTAAAAAATCCCCATTTATAACCTCCTTAGGGGGTGAATTTCTAAAATCCGTGTTTAACCATTTTTTTAGTAGATTTATTTTCCTGAATTTCAGACTCCTACCTAAAACTGCTGACTGAGATATGGTGAAATGACCTAAAACTTTCTACCCCTCCCCCCTTTAACCTCCTTCGTGAAGGTGAATTTTCAAAAATATTTTCTTACTGTTACCTAAGTCATAGCAACAATCTACTGTGCAAATTTCATGATTCTGACTTTTCGTTTCAGATGAGTGTTGGATTATAATAGTGTGTAGATTATAATAGTATAGATATAGAGAAATGTGTATTGAAACTAGTCATTTAGCTCGATATCTTTTCTGTGCTACATTTATTTTATGATATTAAAACGTTAGATAGGATATACATTTACATGGATAAAACTGAAAAATTTTCATTATCGAATGCCTTTTTAAAGACAGAAAAATGTTTTGTAAGCTACTGAGAAATGGTTCCTAATAGTATACTTAAATGTTTTAATGATATTTACGTATTATCCATGTCAGGAAGATAGATAATATTGACAACCATTCATCTTTTCCAATGCCAATTGTGTTCAAAATGCTAATTTCATGTACATTTAATAAATACATAGCATTATTATTGTTACATAAAAAAAAAAAAAAAAAAAAAAAAAAAAAAAAAAAAAAAATATTTAAAAAACAAATAAAACTTGTTTGGGAAGAAAATTAGATTTTAATAATTTTGAATTGTAATTAGAAACAAAACCAAATAAATTTCATTGAAGAATGCAGCTCACAAAAAGGTAAAGGTTTGGCACATGCAGGACTTAAGAAAAATATTTGGTGCATCATTGTAGATCTGGATTACTATTTTCATAAGGATTTTCATTGAAAACTATATTTCTGAAATGTTTATATTATGAAGGTGAAGTAAGAAAGTAACATATTAATTTTCTATAACTGTACCGTATAATATTAAAGTATACTTGTTAGTAGAAAAGCTATAAAAATACTGCCAAACGTCAGTAATTTTTTGGGGTTATGATAAACTCTTAATGTTTTAACAGCAGCTATATATATTTCAACTTTTATGATTGTTTGAGCTGGGTAATAATACCGAATTGGCAACAATTTTGAATCTAAAGGAATCTGTGGGTGTTGCGCATCACTACAAAGTTCAATGAACCAGGAACAAAGATGGTTGAATATTGACAGGAAAAATGTTTCGAGGGCAGGCAAAGTTGTTGTTTGAGCTGGGTGGGAAGTGAAAATAGTAAAATGATGCAGAATCTGCCATTTTTCTTCAGTGGCAGATCCGAAGTAGCCAAAATTAATAAATTGTTTATTCCTTTAAAAGAGTTTAAATTTGAACAAAATGAATGATAAAAATTAGAGAAATAATCATAAAATGATGTAATTAATAAATTATGATTTTGATTTTAAATTATTTAAGTTTGAAAGATATTTAATTCTGATTTTGAAATAGATTAAACGATCGTTGAAAATATTAGATTTACAATGAATATTGAATAGAATTTCTCTGAATTAATTAAAATTATTTTTTATTCTTTTAAATGTATTAATTAATTTAAAAGTGTTAGAAATCTTAATCCAAAATATTTAAATTTAAAATAAATAAAAATTGTAGATGTTACTGAATTTGAATTATTAGAATTAATTTAATGAGATAAATAAACCTAATTAATATTCTGATTATGTTATGTTAATTAAAATGGATTTATTAATTAAAGGATGTTACAAACATCTTGTAACAATTATAAATGATAAATAACATAAAAGCAAGCTAAAATAATACAAAACTGTAATTTAGTATACATTTATTAAATACATAACATCAAATTTTGTAGCATTTAGCAATAAATAATATAAATGATAGTAGTGGATTGTTATGCCCACCAGAATGAATATAATATAAATATTCTTTAATATAAATACACTGTGTCAATGAATATAATACATCTATATCTATGCTATATCATATTATATAGTTATTCATATATAAGTATCTCTGCCACTGCCATTAAATATGGCAGCTACATAATATTAGTTATACAGTTACAATGAAGAAAGCAAAAAAAATAAGGGTTACTGTAATTAATATTTTTGGCACCATTGTTGGAGCAGTGAATCTAATCTGGCATGGATAATATGTAAATGCTATTTTAATTTATAAAAAAACAAAACAAAACAATACACTACATGTATTTTTACGGATTAACTGTCAAAATTCACTTTCCCTTTTCTTGTTCTATTCTAGTATTTTTAGAATTGTATAATTGGCATTCATGCTGATGTCGCTAAAACATTGTGATAGTTTATTTAACACTAGAACAGTGGTCAGGGTGGGGTCATTTTGACCCCTGAGCACTTTTGTCCTTTGATTACTTTTGCTTGGTTAGAAGAAATCATTTGAAATTTTTTTGACTTTTCCTAAATCAATAACAAATTTCTAAAAAGAAAAAAAAAATCAGCATTTTAGATATGTTTTAGTTTTTTAATTTGTGAAACCAATCAATTTTTATATCAATTTACTGAGTTATTTGAGTAAATGTAGTATGATCCAATTAAGCACTCTACAGGCGTTACATGTACAGTAATAATAAATTCAGTTCAATAAATTATGAAATACACGTAAATTACATAATTTTGCCAATGTATGGCATTTAAAATTGTTTTATCGTTATTTCAGTAGTTTCTTCAAGGGGGTCAAAATGACCCCTTCCTGCCATTCTAGTATTAAAGAACAAATATATATATTTCAAAATACATCAAAGAAGTTTTTGCAACAGATCTGACCAAATCTCCAATTTATATATATATATATATAAAACACATGTGGGTGCAGCCAAGCTGACGAGTACATCCACATATGTTTTTTCATATCCAATTCTTGATTGGTTCTCTTGTGGTCCAGTTTTTCCACTGAATAATGTTCATAATTTATTAATCCATTTGTGTTTACATAATAGCAACTCCAATTTATAATTTTTTTCCCCTTTCTCTCTCTTTCTTTTTAAATGTTCTTCAGGTATGAGTAAATTTGGCTAATTACCATTGAAGCACATGCTATGGTAATTTTATGATTGCACAAGTTAATTATTAGCTATGTGGTATTCTGATTACACAATATCATTAATTATCTCTTTGTAGATTTTAGTAGAATGATATTAGAACTTGATATGTTTTTGAAATTCATAGATATTATAATTATATATATATATATATATATATAATTTCCTTTTGTCTTTTACAGTGGCAACTGATCTCCTGATACTTAGTTTAGACTTGGTAAAAAATCGTGTTGGTGTGATGGGGCAGGACATGCGCAAAACTTTCATCGGTACCATTCTTGTGGGTCTAATTGAAAAGTCTCCAGACGTCAAGGTGTTGAAAGCTTTAACAAAAATGGTGGAGGATTGGGTGAAAAGCAAATCCACTATTGCAGTCAACCAGAGCCCGAGCATAAGGGAGAAGTCCATCCTCTTAGTGAAGATGATGCAGTTCATTGAGAAGAGATTTCCGAATGACTTGGACTTGAATGCTCAATTTCTTGAGCTTGTTCACTATGTTTATAAGTAAGTCTTTTTTGCTTAAATTTTTATTTGTGGTTTTATTCTGAAAAAATTATTATTTACTCTCTCTGTTTTTATAAAAGTTACCAATAATAAAATGTTTATTAAAGGAAGCTAAATTTAATAAGATACAGTGCAGTAAGGTAAAATAGGAAAATTTCTCTTACCTGTTATGCTAGATTAATGCTTGTAGATGTTGATCCATGAATTCTTCATTATATCCAATAAAAAATTTGTATTCCTTATGAGGTCTGGCATAGTAACTCCTAGTTTGTTGTTCACGGTCATCAAACTTATTTTTGTTGTGTTAAATTAAGTCGTAAAGCAGTAAAAAGATAGTCTAAATTAACTATATATATATTAACATTAAATTTTACAATCGCAAATTAATTTACTATGGTTTATCAGTTTAAATCTGGTTTGTGTTTTACTCCTTACTGAGCATGTTACATGCTTTATTAGAATTGATGAATCAAATTAGAGTTCTAGAGCTCATTATCTAGATCTCATTTCTAGAGTTCATTATCTCATCTAGAGCTCTAAGTTCATTAATCTTGTCATGTGACTGCTGGGAAAAACACTTTCATAATAATAGTGAAATAGGATGCAATCAAATTATTACAACATAATCTATGAAGTTTACGGATCCTTAAGAAAGTTTTGTAATCATTATTTGCTGCATAATTGTCTTTCAAAACACTTATGAGTTCTTTGATTATATTCTGATGGGGGGGGGGGGGGGGGGGAACTATTAAATCACTTTTGAGTACTTTCGCTTTAATATCACTTGAGCATTTATTTCCTTTAATTTCCATGGAGATTTATCACTATTTCTTCGGTTGAGTGTAACTATCGAATAATTCCTTTAAAAGAAATTATTATTTCTAATAAATATTACAATACAGAACCATTTAAATAGAGTGACCGGGGTCATATGTATTCTGGATAACGGGTTTGGCATTAAAACAACCTCCATTTCATCAGATACTTGTAGAATATATGTGGCTGTGGCATTGTTTCTGATGTCAAATTTATTATTAGATTTCACAGATTAAGAATCTGATCCAAACAAGATCTAAATATCAATTGGAGTTTGAAAGAAGGCAATGTATGAGAATCCCTCGAAAGCAAAAATTCCTCTGTATCCTCTGCATAAAAATCAAAATACTCAATATCTTATTAAATATTGCTTCCATTTCAAACACTGGATTGGTTGTTGGTATCAAGTTGTACCATGCGTTTGGTAATGTTTCTAGCAATCCACATATTAAACTGGCGCTATATGGCATTTTTTCCAGCAAAAATTCTGAAATAAGTCTGTTAGAAATAACATTCAGGTTTTCTTGTTAAATGCTTTCTGAATTAAATGGTTCCATTCTGTAATTACATTTTGTTTTTACATTATTTTTCTCATTAGTTGTAAAATATTAATCTTAATCTAAAGTTTATATTTATATAATGAGTTTTGGAGGTGGTTAATAAATGTTCTATTTATATACTAGAGGGCTCAGCCCCCTACTCGCTAACGCTCGCCAACCCCACGTGAATTACAAAGCACTTCACTTTGAGACCGCTACGCGGTCCCAGCTCGCTTCGCTAGCTCCTTTTTATTTTTCTAGTACTAATTCTAGCCGGAATAAGTACTACAATAAATCATTTGAACATATGAAATTGACAATTTTTTTTATGTAAAAAAGTAATTGAAAACTCCATTGAAAACACAACTAAAAATGCATTTAGCTGATGCTACTGATGGGCATATAAATCATTTAAATACTATGAAAAACAGATCTTGGAAACATAATTAGTTTAAAACTTATTGCACCTATAATATTGTACAGCACGGCTTAAATTCATTAAAAAAAAAAAAAAAAAAAAAAAAAAAAAAAAAAACTACGTGGTAGGACAAGCATCAATGATTGTTTAAATTTCGTTCAACATTTTAGTATTCTAATTGAATATAGATTTCTGCAAAAGAAATTATTTTTACTTCAATAAAACCGCAACAGATGGCAGCAGGGGCATTCTAGAAAGTTTATATTTTATTATCTCCGATTTTTTGTGTGAGTGAAATTCGTAAATAAATTCAAAATAAGAGTTGAGAATTCATTTGAAATTAACAATATTACTCATAATTGAAATGAGGAATCATCTCAGACGCTTCGGATTACGTTCATATTATTTTATTTTTAATAATTGCCAGCTTGAGTTTCACTGCTCTGACACTGACCACCATATTGGAGGTGGAGCTAACACAATCTTGTCTGTTCATTGGTCTGAGCTCTGGAAACTATGGTTGTTGCCAATGATAAGGTAGAAATTCAGCCCTATTTCTGCGCCACGTAAAACAAATATTATTTATATATTGATAGTTGTATTATTCTGAAAATCTGTAACATACATTTCATTTTCATTGATTTAGGCAAACATTGATAACGTTGTAACTGCCCATTATAAGGAAGATACTGTGTGTTAGCATTAACTTACATAAAAAGTTCAATAATATTGTTGTGAAACAGGCTTTCTTCAGATTTGTAAATTAACTTGCATATTTTTGTATAAAGAATGCCTTTTTTATTCTTTGAACTCCAGAATTAGGGTGCATTAATATGTGTTTCTATCATGAAGAGAATGAAAATGGAGGGACTCGATTAATGGAACACAATCTCATTTTAATGGTACTAAATTCTCTTGCCACTAAACTTGCTCTTGCATTGTGCAATTTTCGATTTATACCTGCCTTTTAACCCCCCCCCCCCCCCCCCCCCAAAAAAAAAAAAAATATATATATATATATATATATATACACACACAATTAAATCACTCAATATTTTTATTACTTTCTAGATATTTCTGATTTTATGTCATAGGATTAAAATTTGAGAATTGTTTGATAGCAAATTTTGGTTCTCAAGTTGTAAAAATAGTCATCAATGTTAACTAACTCCCATATTATGATATATGTGTTCTTTCATTCACCCTTTTACCCATATTTGTGTGTCTGTTTACACCCTCCTTTACAGCCTAATAATATTTGACAAGTTTTCTGATACTTCTTGGATTCCTATTTATGTGTCATAAACTTCCATTTCTTGTAATTTCCAGATAATGTTTTGTGACAAATTATGGTTCTCAGATCACCAAGAAAGTTGGCAAGATTGACCCCCTCCTCCCATACTACAGTACATGGAAATACATATCTACAAACTCTGATTTTTTTTTTTTCAAAATTCTTAATTCTTCTCTATTCCTTTTTTTTTTTTTTCTTTTTTTTTTTAACCATTGGGAAAATGGTTGTTGTTTTCGGTCGAAGCATGAAATATGCTAAATTTAAAAAATATATGCTCAAGTTCTTTAAAAAGAAAAAGGCATTGTCATGCACTAGGATGAGGCAAATATAAGACTTCTTTAATATCAATAGAAAATTTTTATACTTGTATGTTTCATATGTTCATTTATTTAGTCACTACCACTATGAGTGGACACAAAGTACTTAGTAGGGTTGTGTAAAGTATAATTATAGTAAAAAAATCTATGTACTGCAATTCTTCATAAAACAACTATATAACTTCTTGGATGTAAATATTGAAATTCCTATATTCCACATTGAAAAAAATGTCTCCTTCTAATAGACTAAATTTGAAACATTTTTGAACAGATTTTTTAAAAAAATATATATTGTTATGAAAATGAGTTTACATATGGTTGTTTTAAAAATGTATGTCATAACATATAAACATATTTTCACTTTTTCTTAAATCTATCTCTAGCTTCTAGCTGAAGATTTGACTTTGAAAGAGTTTTGAGATCATAAATATTCTAAAATTTAGTCTGCCTGTTTTAAAAAGCTCGTAATATTTTTGATATAAAATAATTCTTTAGAAATAAATGGTTAAAATGTTTAATTTTTTTCATTTTATTTTAGAGATGAATCACTTAAAGGTACAGAACTGCAATCAAAATTGGAGCCAGCATTCATGGCTGGTTTGCGCTGTGTCCAGCCTCAAATCAGGCAGAAATTCTTTGATGTGTTTGACCATAGCATACGGTGTAGATTGAATGAGCGACTAATGTACATCGCGTGCTCTCAGAACTGGGAGACCATAGGGCCTCATTTTTGGATTAAACAGTGCATTGAACTCTTACTTGTTACGGCGGTCGACGGCACAGCCATCCAGAGTGCATCCCCCAATGTCATGCTTCCTTCCATATGTTCTGTGATTGAACAGGCTGATTCACAAGAAAGAGCCAATTTCGCCATGGTAAGCTCAATCAAAGAAGAACCCATGGACGTAGAATCTGTTGAAACAAAAGAGGTTTGTATCAGTTTTCAATTCGGAATAATTTTCTATATAATTATTGCATACAACAGCAGGGCCTGTTTACCAAATAGGCCCGTGAAGCCCGAGCTTACCCACTGAAAGACAAAGGACCCCCAAATTTACTTTTCAAAACTAATTTCTCGGATTTTTTTTTTTTTTTTTTCTTAATTATAGCTTCTAAATTTACTCTCAGACTATTACTGATACATTTATACTCTTTTTTTTTTTTTTTTTCTGTTGATATAATAAATGGTATAAAAACAGTGATTTTCCTTTTTCTTATGTTTTACATTTTAATTTCAAGCGTGCTAAAAATAACAGAAAGTTTAATCTGCATAATTATATATTGTTTATATTCATAAAGAGTGGAGAAATGATTTAAAATATGGAGAATAGGTTATTTAAATAAAGGGGAAAGTAATTAGCATTCAGGTGATACCAAATTTCTGTTTATAAAATAGAAACAAAATTGTGTTGTAGCCAAGCATAAATTTACGTCAAATATTTGTTGTCCCTGCACTGTACTCTGTTGTAACAACAGAGTAGTATAATGTAAGAATAAAAAGGTAGAGAGAAAAAGGAATCTAATTCAATGACACATTTTCTAATACTTCGAGTAATTTAAAAGATTTAATTTCTTTCTTGGTTACATAATGATAAGATGAATTTTTACATATGGCATAAATTCAAGATTTACCATTAAAACAATTTCTTTTAAGTATTGAATAAGATAGCTATCTAGCAAATTTATTTAGAAGGGACAACGCCCTAAAAATGAATAAAAGACGTAGGAGAACGTCTTTCGTAGAGATCCATTCTGCATCAAAGCTGGGGGCCATCTGCAATTTTTTTTTTAAAGATTTGTCCAGGCTTCGCTCAGATCATCTAAAGCTGAGTCATTTTCCAAGGACCTCAAGATACATCTGGGCCTCAAGGGGGCATCTGTCTTGGCCATGTGCCTTTTCGGATGCCACAATAATGTATACAGTGAACTCCCATTAGTGCTAGTGTTGCCAGCTCCAGTGTCAACTTCTAAATATCGGGACATAAAAATGCAGCAAACCCTATTAAAATGGAGCCTGTTTATAACAGAATCATGTCTTAAATGTAAAAATGTTACTGTCATTATGGTAGAAATACCATACTGTTATACCTGCTAAATCAGAAACCTGTTTAAATTTTCTCCAGTCCTTTGTGATTCTGTCTTAACAGGGTTTATTATACTAAACTAGCTGTTTAACCTCTTCTATTCACGAAAGTTCATGAATTTAATTCTAAAACCAAAAATAAAAATCAGTACAATCAAACTAAAGTTTATGAATATAAAATTTTTTTTATGTCTATTAAAAATCAGTATTTACACAACCAAAAATCCGTAGTAAAAAGTAGTAGTACATAAAAAATTCACATCAAATAGACATAATAATCGAATATGAAACGAAAATTTGCATAAAAACACAATGACAACAAACAACTTTAAAATATCTAAATAAGAAATAAGAATTCTCCTCTTAGAGATGAGTTGTTCAATAACTATTCAATTAAAAAATATATTTTTCTACTACTGTGCATTTTTTTTTAAATGAAATTTAATTTATCATGTTGCTATGGCAGTAGACGATAAAACAATATCTTTTGGAATAAGGGAATAAATAAAATAAAAAGTTTTGTTGATGTTTGTGATAAAATGTTTTTCTTTATTTTTGAAAAAGGTAATAATTAAGTGCAATTAAATAATCTCTAATTATTTGCATGCAAGGTAAAAGAATTATTGTAATACCCACTACAGCTTCTTAGTATTGCATTGTGGCATATGTAATATGTATATCTCTCATTGCAGTAAACAATTAGAACTGCCGCGATTACGGGTTGAACATAAAAAATGCAAAAGTTCGTGAAATTTTTTAAAGAAAAATTTCAAATATTTTGCCCCAATTGTTCATGAAAACCCTACCAGCAACCCATGTGCCAAATTTTGTAGTCCTGCGCCCTGTCGTTTCCAAGTTTTTGAGGTTACATAGATAGATACGTACACAGATTTTAATAGGGTAGATGAACACAACAATCTTATGCAGTAAATTTGGAATCGCTAGGAACTGAAAGAAAATTCCAATTTAACAAGTATGATTGTGTAGCATTCCTGTTTTAGGGACAATAAAACTTTTAAAACAGAATTCCTTTTTCACAGGGTTTATTGTCAAAGTACTAAAAACCTGAGAAAACAGAATCGCTAGGAACAGCAAAAAAATTCATTTTATGCAGGTTTTTTACATCTAGGCAAGGAGATTTTTTAAGTATTGCTTTCGGAGACATAGGTGTACATGATCAAGATTCAGACTTTATTTTTCTAAGCTATCATCTTTAACAAAGTCGTTGTAATAGAAACTTTTTTATATCTGACATCAATCCTCTTTCAATCTTTTTATACTTTTTATGTATTATGTTAGCCTTTTAAAAGAAAGTAAAAAATTAATGTTGGTTGATATTGATCTCTTTTAATACTTCAAGGAAAAATGAATTATTTAAAATTATTCATATCATAGCTTTTCTCAAAATTGAATTTAAGATCTTTGTTTCCTTTAAATGTCTTATCATAAGTATATCTATATTATTTTTAATTAGGAGGACATAGATATTGAGATGTCGTCTACAGAAGAAAATATGAAAACCCCAAGTGAAGGACAAAACCAAAATCCAAATCGCATGGGACTCCTGACGAAGGTGATGAAATTTCAGGAATCTCTGAGAGAACTGAAGACAATTACTTTCCTCACTGCAACAGCCCAGCTATGTCATATGGATACTTCTTTGGCTCAGCATTTATGGATTCAGCTGTTTCCTAGATTATGGAAGGTTCTCACTGATAAGCAACAAACTGTAAGTATCAAAGCTACTTGTTAATGAAAATTTTAATTAACCCCTTTAAGTATTAAAATAAATCTAAATTTTTTCCACAAATGTTGTCTGTTTTTTTTTTAATATGCAAAATATTTTTTTTTTAGAATGTTTTCTTTCTTTGTAAATAATGTTTCATTAATATAAAAATGTTAATTACCTTTTAATAAAGGGTTGTAATATAGGTTAGTTGTTATTTTTACATACTTTTTTTTTTAGTTTATTCTTAATATTCTTAGTATATATATATTTATTATATATATTTGGTTCATTCTTATTTTGGTATATATAATTTAATTCTTTATTATATTTAGTTAATCATTCTCTCTTTTTTATAGTTCATCATTTTTTTTTTTTTTTTTTTTTTTTTTTTTTTACTATTTGGTTTATGTATTCTGTATTTTTTCTTATTTCTTTTCTGACTCTGATTATTATGCTTCATATTTATCATTCTGTTATGTCTTCTTCTGATTGGACAACAGTTTCTGTTCCATTTCTTGATGCCTTCTGTTTTCCTATTGGCTGTTTTTTTTTTATCCTTTTACTGTCCCATTTCCTCTGTTTTGCTCCTGCTTTGTAAGTGATAGCGAATATTCTTTGCACCTGATAAAGAAAGACAATTAGTTATTTCAGAAGGCCTGGCATATCTCTTAATTTTATGGTAATATATAAAGTAAATATAAATAAGAAGTTTTTTGCCTTTGTGTATCAGTTTGTTCAAATTTATTGTGAAAAGGTTGCTGTATTTTTCCTTCTGTATACATAAGAATGAAAGTATGGGATTCTTGAAAATTTCCAGATTCCTCTTATTGATAGATATGGCCTGAATATGGTTTGACCACCTTTGGAATGATGTGTGTGTATGTATTTAAAAACTAAGGCACAGAATTCTGGAAACTTTCATATTTAGTTAGACTTTAACATAATTTGCAAAATAGTGCAGCGTTGCTGTATGTCATGATGTGCATGGTAGTTGTAACTGACATCCGTGCAATGCAGTTGCACAAATGCACAAAATTTTATGTTACAGGTTAATTAAAAAATACATGAGTTAGCCCAATTTTAGCTTTGAATACCTAACAAGGGGTGTTACAGTGCTGTGCTTTTTATTATTCACTGGTCAATGTAACGCCATGTTAAATTTTAAAAAATGTACTGTATTTCATATTCAATTAGTGTTAGTATTTAACTCTTTTTAAATTAATACATTAGAAAGATATAGAAAAAAAGTTTTGTGGTGGCCGCAGCATACTATACAGTATAAGATGGGGTTTCAGTGTAAGTTGTAATGTAAATTGATACCTGTATTTTGCATCTATAATTTTCAAGATTTTTCACTTTATCACAATCTGCCTTGGTCAAGCCCATGAAAATTGGAATGTAGTTGATTTGATAATAAGTGATTTGCGATTTATTTTTTGTTTTATTATACACTCGTACAAAATAATAGGTACAAAAATTTAACCATCATGACACTGGTTGCCCAAATAATATTGTGATTCTTGTGTGGAAAAATATTAGATACATGAATTGCCAGTTGCTTTTGTTTATTGTCTCATAGTGCTTCTTTGTTCTTTAATTAAAATAATACTAGAAAACATGAATTAACATAATAAAACATTTAGTTTTGAAATTTATTGATATCATAATTATTCAGGCCCAAAGAAAAGTCTATCACTAATTTTGCAACATCAATGTGCATCAGCACAAAGTCAAAACATCTGTTAGATTAAGAACTAGCCATAACAAGAAATGAAAATCGACAGGGGTTGTAGAAATACTTACAGAAACTGTAATGACTGCCCTGACACAGAAGTGATACTAGCAGACATTTTTTTTTTTTTTTTTTTACTGTCTGGCCGTCTAAGCGGCTCTCCAAAAGATTGGCATTCCAAATGACTTACTTTTAGGATGGTCAAATTGTTCAAATAAGTCCATGGCGCTTTGTGCCATTTGTCCAACTTTTTTTTCAAATCATGAACAAGATATTTAGAAATTGGTTGATATCATAATTATTCAGACCCAAAGAAAAGTATCTTGTTAAATCACTAATTTTGCAACATCAATGTGTAACAGCACAAAGCCAAAACATCTGTTAGATTAAGAACTAAAAATATATAGTTCATTCTTATTTTTGTATATATAATTTTTTAATTTATTTTATTAAGTTAATCTCACTCTTTTTTTATAGCTCATCATTATTATTTTTTTCTCTATTTTGTTTATTTATTCTGTATATTTTTTCTTATTTCCTTTCTGACTCTGATTATTTTTATTCACATTTATGATTCTGTTACATAGTCTTCTGATTGGCCAGTGGTTTCTGTGCCATTTGTTGATGCCTTCTGTTTTCCTATTGGTTATTTTCTTTATCCTTTTTCTGTCCCATTTCCTCTGTTTTGCTCCTGCTTTATAAGTGGTAGCACATATTCTTTGCAACTGATAAAGAAAGACAATTATTTCAAAAGGCATGGCACATCTCTTAATTTTATGGTCTTAATTTTATGTCATTTCTGTTGGGGAAAAAAAAAAAAAAGTTACTGCAATGTGTATTTTATTTTCCTTTTCTTTAGGCTCTGAGTGCAGAATTAGTTCCTTTTATCTGCAGTGGCTGTCATGTTAATCAACGAGATTGCCATCCAAGTGCTTTAGGAACATTTTTTGAAGGAATGGCACATTGTCAGCCACCAATTACTGTCAGACCATTCATCTTAAAGGTAAATAATTACGTTTGCATTTCAAGGCATAATTCTTTTTATCCTGTTATAAATCAGATTTTCACTTGAAATTGTTATTTTATGTGTAATTGTGTAAATTTCAGTTATGCTATAAAATTTCAGAGTCTGATTACTGCAGGGGTATGTGGGGTGTATGCCCCATGGCTGCAAAATGCAGTGGAGGAGGAGAGAGCACTCTTTATGTGCTACTTGAAAAATGTATATACAACAGTTTTACATTTAACAAAAACAAAAAATTAATTTTTCATTATTTGTACATTTTACCAATTCTTTCAGACATTATTTAAAAAAGCTTGGTTAAAAATCCTTACTAAAAATGGCCCCCATTTAACAAATGTAAAAACAGTCTTCAATAAAAAATCTCTACCAGTTCACAAAAGCATTTTAGTAAGGATTTTTAACCAAGCTTTTTTAAATAATGTCTGAAAGAATTGGTAAAATGTACAAATAATAAATGTACAGATATTAACAAGTGAACACCTGTTTTTAATATTAATTTTTCATATTCATACATTGAGTCATATTCATTATGATGAACTATCTTGTGATTCGCTGCTATTGAAAAATGAATTATTGAATTAAATGAGAAATTCTTAGAAGCTTGAATGTTAGCTGTGAATAGTTAATTTTTACTGTTGGAAACGAAACGTTGTTGCTGATTTTTAGTGCATCTTTACTAATCTGTTTTTCTGAAACTGTATTATTTTTTAAACATTTAACAATGGTTTAAACTGCAAATAAATGTCATATTTGACATGTATGAATTTTATAAGACAAGATTGTTTTGAGAAGGAGGCCCTGATATAATATGTGGGCTCTGGGATCCACATGAAGTGAACAGTCTCTAATAAAATTTTGGTATATCTTGTATTTAATCAGTTATTTTATCACATCTTATAATCATATATTATAATACTAGCAAATCCTGTGTCTGTATATATGCAAATTTTACCTAAAAAACTGCTCTAATGATTTTGACTAAATTTTGTAGCCTTCCATTTTAGGGTACGAGAAGACCATTGGGGGGTAGGTCACATGTTAAAAAAATTTTTGATTAGTGGGTCACTTCGGGTCAAGCTAATTTTATCTAAAAAATGGCTCTAATTATTTTGACTAATTTTGTATTCTAACCATTTTGGGGTATGAGAAGACCATTGGGCTGCGTAACATGTTTGAAAATATTCAATTAGTGGGTCATTTTTGGGTCCATTGGGGTGAAGACATTTCAGTGGAAATGAGGGCTAAAACAGTTTTTAAGTTGTTGAACAGTTGGCAACATTTTGCCAAATTTATAGAAATGTTTGATAGATTTTGCAGAAAAATAGACTTTTAAGATTAGCAATGCCAAAACACATGCTTGGCACCTAATGAAAGAATGTCGCCAAATTTGGCAATATTCGGTGAAAAAATTGGCTTTTAGAATCTGAAAGAATTTTTAAGAAATTTTTAATAGGAGCCGAGATACATGATTCAACCAATCAGAGTCCATAGAACATTCTTGAAAACAGAATTCAACCAATCAAGGTACATAGAATTTTAACTGAGTATAGATCGGTCTTCCCAGCTGGTAATGAATTAATTATGGAGTATTTCTTAGGTGTTTATTGGTTTAACTCTAAAAAAATTGTTTTATTTTTTTACATATATTACATGATTGTGTATGAACTGTTTTATATAGCTAAAATAATTCACTGACTTAAAATGATTCTGTAATTCTACTTCTTTATTTTAGTACATTGGAAAATCGCATAATCTTTGGCATCGTATCTGTTTACTGTTGGAACAGATTAGTTTTGTTTCCGGCACATTGCAGCCTAAATCACGTTCTGAAAACATTGAAACTGAGGCTGGACTTTTCCAGATGGAAGCTTTGGACAGCATTTCCAGCTTATATGAACAGTTGAAAGAGGAAGATCTTTGGGGTGGCCTGTGGCAAAAAAGAGCCAAGTATCCAGAAACTGCTCAAGCTGTTGCCCTTGAACAACAGGGTTTGTTTAATCAAGCACTTGGGACTTATGAACGTTCATTCACTGTTCATCTTCAAGAAATTGGTGGAAGCACATCACCTACAACTATGAATGTTGAAAATGATCTTCAGTGGAATCATTATTTAAGGTATGTTATTTGCATCGAAATTATTGTATTGCATTAGTATTATTGCTACCAAAAAATTATGGGGATGGCTTGAGTAATTTGTACAATTAGGATATTTAAGGTATATATATTATTTCTGTTGTCAACATGCTTTTATCAAAACAACAATGCATTCATTGTTATTACTCAAAGGGGTTTTGAGCTGGCTTCTGACATAGTACACTCCCATTTCGAATTGCAGTTAATTAAACATTAAATCAGAATTGTTTTCAGAAATGAAATGAAAGGTCAAATCAATGTTGCCATAAAAATAAAATATTGCATTTAGGTCATGCTGAGCAATGATTATAAAATAATAAATAGTGCAAAAAAAAAAATAAAGTGTGATACCTCCACATGAGTTTATGCTATATATATGATTAAAAAGCAAAGTTGAAATGTTTAGAAAAAAAATACACCATTGACCAATCAAAACAATGGTATTTCACGTGTAGCCTAGAAAGTATGCTTTGTTATATTAGATTAAATTGTATTTTATATGCATTTTTTTTTCCTATGTTTTTCCCAAAGCCAAAGTCAATGATGTCATCTTCTACTGCAAATAAAATAAGATTTTTTTTTCTTGTGTGCCTAAAAAGTTTTTGGTTTCCGTCTGTCTGTCTGTTCTGCGATAACTGCCATAAAAATCGTCCTGTTAGGTTGATTTTTGGTGGGTCTGTTGGTGAGTTACCCGGAATTAGTTGTATAGTTTTTAGTTACATTTGGTTCATTCGTTCCAAAAATATAGAACATTTCTTTTTAGGTCATAATGCTTTCCTGTGGGAATGCAGACGATTTTCAAATTTCATTTTTAACTGAAATGAAAATCACGTATTCGAATAATGGATTTAAACGTAAAATTATTAATGCTAAATTTTCGATATGGATGTTTTAAATATATCCAATAGCTTTGAAAATTTTCTGATACATTCATTAGAATTTAGAAATTTGTTTAAATTATTGGAAAATTTTTTGCATCTGTTCGGGAAATATAAAACATTTTATTTTTATATCTTTTACAAATTAAAAGATATAAAATAATAAAATTCTAGTAACTACCACTATTTTGCTGCAATATTTTCTTATAAAAATAAATTATTTTTGTATTCTATTGACATAAATGAAGAATTTATTTTAATACAAGTTAATTTTTTTATCTTAAAACGTTACGAGAATAAGAAGTGCATTAGAATTTCAGAATATCCTTGCATAAACCATGTTTAATTGAACACTTCTAATTTCTGAAACCTCCGAAGTATTTTATGTGCCTATAAATAATGTATGTAATATAAAAAAAAAAGTTAATTGCGGATTGTAAGATGCTAAATAATATGAAAAGTGAGATTAAAAAACAATGACCTTTAGAGCTGACATTGAGGCTCCTGATCTGCAGATTTACTAGTTTATAGTACTTACCCTTCCAATATCCTTCATCCAGTTTCTACAGTATTATCACCTAGCATCTTCAGCTAATGTCTACAATTGTTTCTACAGTATCTGCAAAAGCCCAGTTGAACATCCTAATCCTTATACATATCATTTAAAGCTTATTATATTCAGTTTCCTTTATTTTACAAGCATATCTTTAATTCATCTGTCTTTGTTTACCTTCAGTCGCACTTCTATTCACGTTTTCCCGGCCACACAAGGGCTGTCTTCTTCTTTCACAATAAGGTGGCGTCGTTCGATCATGATCGCTACGCTCTACGTGACATATGCGTTTGACATCACGATCTCACCCCTTCTACCTGCTCCTTGCATTGCGTAATAAGCAGTTATTGAAACAGGTGTTTAGTATGAAACACATGCTCATTCAGTCTCAGTTCTTTCGTAATCTAATAGCTTGTACTGGACTCTTAGCTTGTCTTTTAGCCTAGCTTGCTTTAGCTATTTTTACTTTTGTTTTGTTGCTTTTCCGTGAACGAGCTGTATTCATGAGAATGTTATTTTAACCTTTTTTATTGAAGCAGTGTAAAAATGTTAAAGTTGTTAATAATGGCTTTTAACTAAAAGTTCTTTCATCCGGTTTTTACCATGCAGTTTCTTAAAGTTGTAAAGATTGTTTTCCCTAAAGTGCTTTCAATGATCTGTTTTTAAAACTCGCTTCTACGTTTGTCTTTTATGATGAAACCTGGAGCACTGCCGTTGCATCTTTTCCAGTTTACGGCAAATGTTTTTGATACTTCTTGTCATAAGGAAAGAAGTAATTTATGTGCCAATTACAAAGAACTCTGTTTTTGCAATGCCAGTTGAACGTATAATGTTGCTGTGATGCTCAGGTCCCACTTAAATAGAAAAAGGAAGCTTTTTGTTTTAAAAAGATCGCTATATATCTATTGAGAATATTGTTTATTGCTGGCTCTGGAAATCTACAGATTTATTCATTTGACGTGGTCATGAAATCTCAGGGGGGATTTTGTCAAAGCATAGTTAAGTTCCTTTTATTACTTTGTTTAAATATATTTAGAATGTTTTTCTGTTAAATATCATTTGCATCTTATTACTATTTAATATATTCTGTTTCGTTAATAAGTATAATTTGTTTTTAAACTTACTTGTTCTCATTTTATTACCACATGGTTTATTTAATTTATTTAATAGTTTAAGATTCTTTCAGGTTTTGCTTTTTAGATTAATTGATACTGGACTCTGATAAATTTAACAGTATTTAACTTTTTCAATATGTCTGGAACTTCAGCCACGTTTTTGCTGCATTTAATTTTTAACTCTTTATCATTTAAATTAAAACTTAACTTATATTTCCTCACATCATGGTCATCAATAATGGGGGGGGGGCAAGAAGAGTGTTTATAAATGAAAAATAAAAAGCCGAGTGACCTATATATCGAGGGTTTACTGTATCTTTTTTAATATATAAATAAATATGCAAAACTAAAAAATTGGCAGCATTGCCACAATTAGCGATAGATTGCTCAAGCTTGATGAGGGCTCCTTCCAGAAGCTTAAAAAAAGAAGAGTCTCAGGAGGCTTAACATTAACAGGGACTCTTCACTCACTTGAAAACACCCGTTCGCTAATGTTAAACCTATGGGCAGGTTGTTTTCAAATTTCTTGTTTAAATTTGAATATTTTTACACAATTTTTTGCATAGTATAGCTGACGTCGATCCCTAATATGGCTATTTTCTACTTTTTTTATTTCAGTTGCAGATATTTTTAATAAAGGTGCTTTCACTTTCAAAACCGGTTTCAAAAGTGAAAGTACCTTTATTTTTAAAAATCTGCAACTTAAATCGAAAAAGTCGAAAATAGTTATATTTGGGATCTGTCTCAGCTATCCTATGCAAAAAAAAAAAAAAAAATTAAAAATTATGAATAAAATCTTGTGTGGATAAATATACTAAAAATACCAACATTTAACACACAATATCATCGTACAATGGACAGACGCACGTTTCGTGAGTAACTTGGACTCACTTCCTCAGTGTAAATAAATAAAATTAAACCCTATTGTATCCCCCCCAAAGACATGAAATTGAATCTAAAACCCAAATGAAAAACAGCAACACACCGAAAAAAATCATCACGTATGAGCCACCAATCAGACTAAGCCGGAAGTGATTCACTATGACACAGTAACTCAACTCATAAAGGTGAGATGTAAGGTACATTTGAAAAATCATTGACCAGGGAGTTACGAAATTTATGAATATAAACTGCCTCAAAGAAGTCTAAATCTAATCTAATACATTTCTTAATAATAGTGGCTGAATCAAAGTTAAAATTATGTCCCTCATTCCAACAGTGACAAGCAATAGAGGATTTTTGTAATTCTTTTTTCTTAATATAATTTCTGTGTTCATTGAGTCTGAAACGGAGTTGTCGTTTAGTCTGTCCTATGTAGGACAAACCACATTGACATTGTATATTGTAAATGCCCCAAAAGTTTTGATGTGAGATTTTATCCTAAGGATAAAATCTCACATCAAAACTTTTGGGCTTGGGCTGAAAGTGAAGATTTTATTTATTCACAAATTGAGAAATAAAATAAAATAAACTTACTATTTCAGAAACAAGAACATAGTCTAAGTTTCTTAAAATGTTTTACAATCCTATAAAAATCAGTTTGAAGGAGAATTGGATTGTTATTGATGGGATATAAGGGAGAAATATACTCTGATTCTAAAGCCTTTGCACCGATAGTGTTAGAAACAAAGAAGACATGGGATGTTTTTTGTCTACCCTCATTTTCCATTTGAAGTCTTTTTCCAGAATTACTGGAAAACAGAACTCGTGTCTTTCTGCTATGGTTGTACAATGATATTTTAAAGAATTAAGAATTGCGACTTTTTCAGATTTCTAGCAGTGCTTGGGTATAAATAAGAAATTTGCTATTTTAAACAGATTTTCAGGGACATGAAAATGATAAAATGTTACCATGAAGGAGTATTCATGATTAATACTTATTTCTATGTGGAAAACCCTATTTTAGGACAGTGATGGTCAACAGCATCTTGCCACCAGTATTTTTTAAATCTGTTCTGTAGTGCCAGGGATTCCTTCCCCTCTTGCAAACATACAAATGTACATTACTTCTTCATAATATTAGTATAGATAACATTAAATAAATGATTATCTAAATTGTCATGACTGAAAATTCCATTTCCCTTATTGCACCATCCCTACAAGTATATAAAGTCTCTAATGTTTAAAACTCTATTTTTTTTCTTTTTAAATATTTCTGTTTTATTTGTAACTTTGTAGTAACAATAAATAAAGTAATTTAAATCCTCCCCAGTAAAAGAGGTTATTTCTCAAGGTGTATGTGTTTGGAAAAGTTGGGGGGGGGGGGGGACATAATTTTTTTTCTCTCCAGTTTGATTATTCTCATCTCTAAGTAAAGTGCAAGACTCTTTTAAAATTGGGTAGTCTAGCATTAGTGGCTCAGGGGTAACATCTCCAAGTTATTTCTTTGAAAATTAACAAAAATATTAATTAAAAACTGATCAATAACTCATCTATTTTTTGCAAGTTGACTTTCAGAACTCACGCATGCCCAGAACCCGATTTATCACAGAGAACGAACATATACGAGAATGAAGAACCATTTGCATGAAGAATGCGTTTATTTCACAATTCTGTTTTAAATTCTATCGACTAAACCATTTGGTTTATTTAAAAACGAAAAACATATTCTGAAAGATCGCACTCTTACGTCTCCAATGCAGTAATCAATTCGAAAAAAAAAATTATGTTAACCCTTTGAAAAACATTTTTGAAAAAACATAGTTTTCCCGTGCTTATGTTTTCTCCCTTACACCAACACCCCTCAATAGCACATTTTTAGAGATACAGACAAACCAAACACATGCTCTTAGAGCTGAAACCTTCTTCTAATAGATGGTATAATTTTTTTTTTTAAATTATGGATTTTCACCCTTTCAAAAACACCGGCAAACGCAGGTCATTTCGCGCCTCACGAGAAAAAAAAAAAATTCTTACGCTAAAAGTTACTAAATGTTTCGTATTCGACGAATACTATTTTTTTTTTTTTTGTTAACGGACCCGACGCGAAAAGAAAACATTTATTTTACAACAAGATAACAATACTTCCGACGTAATTTTTACACGAGATGTAAAACCGTTGTAAAATATTTATGACCATTGAAAATTTCAAAGGGTTTGGACAACAAAAGCTATTTTTTTAAAACTATATAACAATCCTACTTGAAAAAAGTAAATGTTTTTTTTTTTTTTTACGATTTTGTCATCATTAAAGATATAAATTCATACAAAATCGAGTAAAATATGTAAAATAATACAAATTTGGGATATATTTACAGTTTTATCACGGGCCGGGCAACGCTGGGTGGGTCAGCTAGTAAGATATAAAAGAATAAAAAAATTCTGGTGTCAATGTGGCATTTGGGAATTAAAATTATTAAGTGAGACATGGGTCCCACCGTCCTTCAAGTGGTTAAATGGAGCAATAACCATCTGGCTGGTGTTGTAGTTAAGGTATACAAAATTCTGCCAGTTTGCATTTCCTTATATTTTCTGTCTCTCAATTTTTGATATTGGATTTTGAGTGTTAAAAGAATTTTAATTTCTTTGTTCTTTTTTGAGGGAGTTTTAGACAGATTGATTTCCTTCTGAATGCACTTAATCAAATCTTTTATTTTCTATGGTGACTTGATATATTTTGTATCATTTGACAGGTGTTTAAAAGAATTGAATAAGTGGGAGGAATTGCTTGGTATTGGATCCAATCCTGATAATGCAAATCCATTCTTAGTTCTAGAATATGCTTGGAGACAACCCAACTGGACTGCTATGAAAGAAGCACTGGAACAGGTAATTATTCAGCCTAGTTTTTTTTTTATCATTTATTAAAATGAAAATTAACTTCAGATAATTACAATTTAGAGGAATTCTTAAGTGATACAAAAAGAAACAAGATTGTGCGATTCATGTGATTATGTAACTTCAGATACTTATAAGAATAGACTTTAATTGTACTAACTCATTTTCTATACAGAACTGTTTGATTTAAAATATTTTTCTGTTTTTATTTACACATGCATTTTATCCTTCATGAGAATTTATTTTAAAATGGTTTATTTTGGACTCAAAATTGGTCCTTTTCCCCCCTTAAAACCTTTTTTTATATAACCCTTTAAGACCTGAAGAGTTTTGTAGAAATTAAAAGCTACGTTTTTAACCCTAATTAATAGGATCATATTTGATTGAAAAAAAAATATATATATTAAAAAAAGAATTATGTTGTCAGGTTACGTCAAGGAGGATCCAAACAATTGTGTGGTGCAGGCTTGGCTTTAAATTGCAGGGAAAGAGGAAATTGTTTTTCTTTTTCCTTAGGATCACCTACACAATTGTGTAGGTCAGGTCTTAAAGGGTATTGTGTGTGTATATATATATATATATACACAAGTCTATTTTTCTCTTTTTAAGCTTTTTGGTTCCTTTTAGTTTTTTTTTTTTTTTCCTTGAGACTTGGAAATAATTTTAAAAAGTAACAAAAGTTTGAAAACTGCAAAATTGCAAAGCAAAACTAATATTGCATATTCTTCCCCAGTGTATGATGTAACTGAAACTTTGTGTGCAAACAATGTCTAACACAGATGATATATAAGCCAAGGTTTCCCAAATTAAGTACGCGTACCTTTTGAGAGTACACAAAGAGGTTCTTGGGTTCATGACAAGTCTGTGTTCATAACCAGTATATGACGCAGTGCTGCTAAATGAGTCAATAAAAAGGATTTTTTCATCTTGTTAACTATTTTAAAAAGGAAATTCTAAAAAACACTAAATGTTGAAGATGAAGAACAACTCTACTTCTGAAAAATAACACCAAATATGGAAGAAAAATTCAAGGTTGAAGAAAGAGCACCCATCATATTAAAAAAAGTCATTATTAGTTTCTACCTGTATAGCTTACATTAAATGTAGACAATTACATTTATTTGCATTCAATTTTTGTTGTTGTTTTTAGTTTCCATTTTTTTTTAATTATTACAAAGGGATACATGAAACATGAAGCATAAAAGTTTGGGAATCACTGGTCTGAGCCATGAGGCTCCAGTTTACCCTCTTCCTCCTTGCTCTCCTAATAAGCCTACCATTGAATCACATGTGATTTGCACATATAAAATTAAGTACACATATAAAATTAAGTAACTTTAAAAGTTATCTCAAAATTGATGGAAAACTGTTCAACCGATCTAGACATGATGATCTGATAGATGGTTTTATCCAGATGCACTACTTGGAAGAAGCTGGTGGGAGCAATTACCCCTCCAAGGAATTTGATATTTCAGAATCTATTAGTCATCACATCTCACTCAATAAGAAATAGCACAAAAGCTAAAGTAACTTGTCAGATTTGACTGAAATATAGAAACATTATCATTTATTAAACATTTCAAGTACAGAAAAGAATAATTATCAATAATATTTGCTGAAGCCTTCGTATTTCAATATTTAAATGAGATACATTTAGTACTTTGAGTTGATCCAAAGTACATGAGTACTTTGGACACTTTAAATGTATATGTAAAAATAAAACAAGCGCCAGCTGCATCAATTGCTTCTAATTGGGCCCATATTTCTCTGTATTAAAGTCTAATCTAAACAACACATTACAATACATTTAGTAATTACCCTAGGCATATTTAGTGTGGTCATGTTCGATTTTTTAAAAATGTACCCTATGATTTTCGAAGCGTGCCCTGTTGATTTTCTGAGAGCGCCATGCCAAGTGCATCCAGAGAACCCCTAAAAGCTAAAGTCAACTCAACTGTAACAGGATCATGTTCAATCTTGCCTTTTTACGTGTAGATGTATCGTGCAATTTTAAATAAATGCATGCACAGTAATTCAAAATTAAATTGATGCAGCAAACCTGATTTAGTACAAATGCTATAGTGTCTAAGCTAAATTGGAAGCAAAATCGACATGCCACGTGCAACCTTATTTAAGTTAACAAACTGATCCAGTTTAAATTTTGACTTCATTTTGGGGTTATACATACACTACACTCACTCACTCCAGGTACTAGAAATCTGCTTGCGGAATAACCCACTTGAAACAAAAGCTGTCTTGACTCACCCTGACTCTAAAAAAATCCATGAAATCAGGCCGAGGGGTCGGAAATACTACTTTTTTATTGTAGCGAACTACAACTACTTTGTCGAAAATGTAGTTATCTACAACAACTACTTGTTTTAAAAAGTAGCAACTTCAAACTACTTTTCAAAAGTAGTCACTACTTTGCTACTTTCAAATTTTGTCAAAGTGAATTTACACTAGAAGACACAGATTAAATAATAAAGTGGCCCCTCATTATATCGCTTCTGCTGGGATACAATTAAATAAATGCGACATATCCGAGGGCATTATAAAATTTAAAAAGATAACATACAAGAAAATGATTTGTGTTTTTTCTCCGAAACGTTAGTTTATACACAATTAACAGATTTTGTAGCAAAATTGAAAAAGATGTTATAATATAGAAAATTACAGAAAAACAGCCCTAAATTCAAACAACAAATAAATATATAAATAAAGCAACTCAGAATAATAAGAAACACTGCGTTAAAACATGAAGACCTAATAACGAGTAAATAGACAAATGTTGCAAACAAGAAAATTAATTCCTTTGGTGGGTTAGTACTTGATTTCAGTGGCAAGTATCGTTGGGAAAAAAATCTATGACTTCATGCTTTGCTATACACTGCAGCTGAAATTTGCCACTGCGATCCGGAAATTATTGAGTAGAATAAATTCTGCCTAAAAGAAGCAAGTTTCGACAACATGATTTGCAGAAGGGCACTTTTGTTTTCCTGAAGTAGCGTTAAAAGTAGCATCGGTTCTCGCTACAAACTACTGATTTCTTGTATCGCGCTACTCGCTACACTACATTTTTCAAAATGTAGCGCGCTACAGTACAAACTACTGTAAAAAGTAGCGACTACTGTAGTTTCACTACTTCCGATCCCTGATCAGGCCCAAATAGAAAAAGACTATTTCTTATTGTACAATTAGGTTATAAAGAATATTGCATGGATATTGATGCAAAAATTTTACAGCATATTTCAGATTTGTCCACAAGCCAAGAGGTACAAAATAGCAACATTAATAATCACTGAGAGACTTAGACTATTGCATTCAAATAAAGGCTCATTAAAAAAATAAATGTGTATTAGAATAAAAGAAAAATATCATATAAAAAAATAATTTTGAAACACTATAGTAAAAAAAAAAAAAGATTATTTGTCTGTAATTTATTAAACTAAAATAAATTTCAAAAGGTTCTAGTAAAAAAAAAAAAAAAAAAAAAAAAAAAAAAGTAATATTACAATTATTTTTTACAAAAGAAATTTTTTTGCTGACACGTACCACCCAGAGTCTGTAGAAATAAAAGTATGCTTGTGCTCAGCCTATCACGAGTTTAATAAAAGAAAATTGGTCCTAACCTGTGTCTATGTAGATCTTTTACTAGGCACTCCTTCCAATGAAAGAGTGACCAGTTACCCGTGGCAGCTTTAGCAGCCATAACACCCTGAGAGGGATCTAATAGCTTAATAATGTTAGTCTTTAAAAAAAAAAAAAAAAAAAAAAAAAAAAAAAAAAAAATTACATTTTAACCAAATATTTTTTACTTTTTTCTGTCCCATAGTGTTTAGTGCTCCCAGTGGTTTTCCGACCTTTCTTCCCTATCATGCTGGCCCGGACCACAAAGAGAGAGGTAGTGCCAGTACAAATTACTGGTGCCCAGCTATCTTAAAAGGCCCATGGCACATCTTGTTTTTAAAATTAAATAGTATAAACGAGATTCAAGCAAACTGTTTTTAACTTAAAAATTTTAAATTAAAATAACTTGCAAGTGAATTAATTAAAACAACAGAACTTTAGTTCTATGTACATTATATTATTACACAGTAATGAAAAAAAAAAATTCTTTTTTTTTTTTTTTTTTCATTTATTATAAATCATCAGGAGTGGCATAATAAGTTTTAGCTGCTGTGGGGCCCTTCAACTTCAGATTAGAGGTCTGTACGGGCCGAAATTTCCAGGCTCGGGCCTGGCCCGACCCATACAAAAAATAATTTGGCCCAGCCCGGCCCGATACAAAAATTAAAAGTTCGGCCCGAGCCCGGCCCGGCCCGAACAAAAAAAAATATTGGCCCGGCCCGGCCCGATTTAAAAGTTAAAAGTTCAGCCTGGCCCGGAAAAAAGTTAAAATCTCGGCCCGAGCCCAGCCCGGCCCGAGTGAATTTCTACAAAACATAAGTTTTACGTCGATTTGGTTAAAAATTTGCCCCATAGGAGATCTAACCAAAAATTCCTATCTCAGCCTTTTTTTTTTCATGTTTATAATCTTCATTTTTATAGAGGTGCCGCAAGCTGGAATATTTATTTTTTTAATAAATCTCTATTTCTTGTATGTATGTGTTTAAATTATCATCGATATTGTTAATCCATATTCCATTTATTGAAGTGTTAAAAATCAGAAAAATGCTATACAGTAAAATCTAAGATGGAATTGCATAGGGAAGAAAAAAAAATGAGTTATAGACAATTTGCCTTCTTAGCAGGTGTAAATGTATTATATATTCTTTTCTTACATATTAGTATATTCATTTTTAATGGATCAACACATTTTTCAATTTAAGACAGGATTCCATCATAAGCAGGTTCTTTTTCACACGTTTTACTATATTTTAATTTAGCTATATTTTAATAAGTGTATAAATCTACTATTCTTTAAAAAGAATAAATTTTAATGTTTAATTATAAAATAATGGCGATTTAAAAATGTATGCATGTTTTGAAAAGATTTTTATGCCAGATCTTATTTTACTGACCTTCGAACGGACCAGGTACGCCGAGACAATGATTTTCATACGAGTCAAATCCAGGACTAAAAAATTTAAGGCATGAAGACTAGGAAGAATGAAACCAGTCCCGGCTCTGTACGGAAAAAATAATTTAAGGCACGGCCTTATCCTTCAGGAAAAAGGTAGGGCCCGGCTCGGCCCGTAAAGAGTAATCACTAGGCCCGGCCCGGGCCTTCAGAAAAAAAATATGGCCCGGGCCCGGCCCGAGCCTTCAGAAAAAAAATATGGCCCCGGCCCGAGTGCCGTGAAGAAAAATAAGCCCGGCCCGCGGGCCGGGCCGAGTACGGGCTTCGTGCCTTGGCCCGGCCCGTGCAGATCTCTACTTCAGATGCCTCCATGCCAGCTAAAAATAATTATACTGCATATATTTTTTTCTATTTTTTGTTAATATAGTGATCGCTATATTATTTTTAAACAGATTGCACCATTAGAAAGGAAAATGTACAGAGATATGATTTAGTATTTTTCTTTTTTTCATATTTCGATTTGCAGAGCAGATGATGATTTTTAACAGTTGCAGAAAAATCAGAAAAGCATGCAAATGTATTTATTTATTTTTGAAAGAGTTAATGTATATATATATTTAATGGATTACATCGTTAGGAAGTAAAATGTAAATAGATAAGTTTTTAATTTCGAATAGTTAAGCCGATGTACACTTGTAAACATGTGGGAGAAAAAAACCCCACTAAATTAAAGTTTCTAAAATAATTTTTATTGAAAGGATAGCTATTTATATTTTTTTTTATTGGAAGACACTGTTAAAAAGGAAAAACTATGTAGATGTGGTTTGGTATTTTTTGTATTTTCCATATTTCAAGTAGTTAAGCTGATGCAGGCTTGGGAAAACGTGGATGGAAAAAAAGTTTCCCTCTTGGATCTTCCCTGCTACAGAATCCTTCCCTACCTTGAATCTGCAAAATTGTCAGCATCAGCGATAAGTTCAGATTGCTTCATGCATTCTAGCTTTGTAGTTTAAAATTTTGCTGTCTGATACCATCTCTATGCAGATTTCTAGATTCTGGAAACTTTTGTTTTGGGTACATGTTGATTAATTGGAAACTTCCTTGGATCTTGAAAGGATAATCAAATTGTAATCACCAGAAATATTATTTAAAAATTATAACCTGGAATTCTTGAAAAAGTGATTTTTAATAAAATGCTTTTGAAATGACTTGCTCTTTTCATCTGCATTTACCTTGGGTATAGATCTTATGTTGAGTACACTTAACATTTTCTTTCAACCTGTAATGATACTTGATGAAAGTTATAAGGTTTTTTCTCCCCTTAAATTTTTAAGTTAGTTTTAAACACAATTTAAAATAGAAAATGCAACTGAAATTATCATCTTAACAATTGAATCATGTATTACAAAAATGGTGTTAAATTAAACAAGAAAAACTATTGTGGAAACCCAAAGACTGAATTTGTAATAGTAAAAATCTTTTTGTAATATGTTCATATAAAGTGAAATATTTGTTTAGTGTGCATCTTAAAAAAGGTTTGTTTTCTAAGAAAAATAATTACAATAAAGCTTTTCTTTGTAAGATTTTTTTTCCTTTTTTTTTTCTTTTTTTTTGATAGAAACTGAAAAAAAAAATTTTTTTTTCTACTACAGCATGGAACCATCTATGTGGGGATCTTTTGTAAGAATTTTTTTTTTTTTTCTTACAGAAACTGAAAAAAGTTTTTTTTCTACTACAGTATGGAACCATCTATGTGGGAACAAGAAAAATATGTTTACCAGAAAACCAGTTATCCAGAATGATATGTCAGTTGACTGATTTCAGAATTTTTCCAGAAAAATGTGTCATGCAGTAGCAGTTTGACATGTGCATTGCTTAATTTATTACTACGTGTGTAGTATAACTTGATCTCAACATCTAGAAGTTGAAATGGAAACATATTTAGTTAGATATTGAGTGTTTTGAGCAGGGTTGTTACGTTTAAAACATTTTGTTTAAAACATGTTTAAAACATTACATTTAAAACAATGTTTAAAACATGTTTATTGTTTATAATGTCACAATGTGACAATTCACAAATTAAATTCACGTGGAAATCTTTCAACAAAAAATTAATTATTGTAGAAAGAATTTTATTGTTGATTTTTAAATTGTTGGCAACTGCTATAACGAAAAATGTTTAAATTGAATAGGAAAAGGCTGTTAGATTTTTAGTTTTTTATCTCTCTATATTAAAATAATGATTTTTTCAAAATGTTATGATTTTCAGCGTGACAGTAGGTATTCAGCTGTCAGAGAAGTGGGACGAATAAGGTTTCGTCAGATGAATGAAACCCTAAAAATGTTATGCTGTCAGTTACCAATCATAAATTCGCTACTCAAGAATCAAATAAAGTGGACAATTTTGTAGAAATAACACCTTTATCTTGGTAGATAAGCCTTGAAAAACACTTCGATAAAAATGTCATGCAGATCATAAAACAATTACAAGCAGCTGTATGCTCTACTGCTGGTTTAGAAAGAGTGTTTTCTACTTTTGGCTTTGTGCAGAGCAAAACTAGAAATCGGTTAGGTGTTTGATAAGGCTGCCAAACTTGTTACTATTTTTAAAGAACTTAATAATTAAATGTTTTAGTTTAGAATAAAAAAATTGTTAATTAATGTTGGTATTTATTATATAATTTTTTTCTTCCTTACTGTTTTTTAAAAATATTTTCATTCTTTATATTTAATTTATTAATTTTTGCTCACTTTAATCAAAATTGTGCTGTTGAATGAGAAAAAAACATTTTAAACGTTTAAAACATGTTTTAAACAAAAAAAAACACGTTTTTTTTTTTTTTTTTTAAAAACATGTTTTTTTTCAACCCTGGTTTTGAGTTTTATGCAGAATTGTTTCCAAAGGATTCCCATTGCCTTCTTTCCAACTCTTGTTAATCTATGATCTTGATTGAATCCTATTCTTAATCTGTATAATCTAATAATTAATTTGATATTGGAAACAATGCCACAGTCACATATATTCTATAAATCTGATCAAATGGATGTTGCTTTAATGCCCAACTTCCTATCCATAAAAAAAAAAGAAAAAAAAAAAAAAAAAAAAGTTATTTGTAATATATTTGACCCCAACCATTCTAAATAAATAGTTCTACACTGTACTTCAAAATTTCTAAAAAATTTTTACATCTCCATTAGTACCACAAAAGCAAAAGTTGGCATTGTAATTCGTGTTTTACTTATTTATTTTTTTTTTTTTATGCATTTTATGCATCATTTTTAAGCTTATTGTATTTTCATTTTGTAGGTTGAACAGTGCTGCCCACGAGAGTATTGTTGGAAAGTCAACTTGTACAAAGGTTATCTGTGCATCTGTCATCCAGATGAGAGACACTTGAATTTGGTTGAAAAATTGGTAGAAGTCTGTTCCAATATGTGCATTCGAGAATGGAGGAGACTGCCACACATTGTGTCTCATATTCACCTTCCACTTCTACAAGTAAGTTTGAAAGATATCTCGTTCACTGAAATGTCTACTTTAAAAAAAAAAAAAAAAAAAAAAAAAAAAAAAGCTTATTCTATCAGGCTAAAGGATCAGGGGTCCATAAGCCGTATTTTTGGCCCATGAAATAAGACTAAAATTCGATTTAGCTATACTGACTTAATTATTTCACTTTTTAATATTAGAAGGTTTATCCTGTACAATTTCAACAATATTTTTTGCATTTTGTTCAGATTTATATGACTTACACAAGCTCAAACTTTGAATTATTCATAGCTTTTGATGAAAAATACGCTATTTCTCCTAATTTTTTGCCTCAATTATTTATATGAGCATAATTGTGCAACACTTTCTTCTTTACATCACTACATAGTATAAAACAAAGTCGCTTTTTCTGTCCCTATATCCCTATGTACGCTTAAATCTTTAAAACTACGCAACGGATTTTGATGCGGTTTTTTTTAATAGATAGAGTGATTCAAGAGGAAGGTTTTAGTATATAACACGACGTTCTACGTAGATTAGTTATTGAATTATGATAGAAAGTTTTGTTATTTTGGCCGAAAAGGTTACCATTGCTATTTTTTTGGCGATCATTATTGTTGCAGAAAGAAATGAAAAGGCTATACATCTCCAAAAATAAAAGAAAAACTGTGTTAAATTAATTTAAAAAAAAAAAAAAAGAAAAAGAAAGAAAAAAGAGTTTTGATGAGAGAATATTATAAAACGAAAATATTTAATTTAAACATGATTGGGAATGTTCGCAATGCTTAAAAAATTATTCAAGGGGCAAGATTGCTATCGAAACAATATTTCGCGATTTATCTTTTGTTTTTGGCGATTTTGATTTTACTTTTGATCCTAAACAATTTGATTTTAAGCCAAAAGGTGTCTTTTTTTTGGATGCAGAAAGAATTGAAATGGCTATACAGCTGGAAAAATAAAAGAAAAAGCTGTTATTAATTTTATTTAAAAAAAAGAAAGGAATTATAGGGGGAAATTCGAAAATCAGGTGATATTTTTTTTATCAAATATTAGCTTTTTCAGTATTTGATTCGGATTATGAAAGATTAGCCTTCTGAAAAAGTTCTACTGGACGGATTTTGATGAGAATTGTATTGTTAGTCAGATGCTATTTCAGGAATGGTTTTAATGTACTATATATTGTTCTACGCTGCTTAGTCAAACAGTTGTGCGAAGGTTATACAGTCAGGAGAACCAGATTCCGAAAGATTAGCCTTTTTGAAAGTTTTTACTGGGCGTATTTTTTGCGACTTGCATTGTTAAGTAGATAATTTGTAAGGATGGTTTTAGTATATTTTATATTGTTCAGTTTTAGAATTACGTGGAAAAGTTCTATAATCAGATGAACCCGATTATAAAAGATTAGCCTTTATAAAAACTTCTACTGAATGGATTTTGTTAATTAGTTTGCATTGTTAGTTCGATAATTTTTAGTGATGGTTTTAGTATATTGCATATAGTTTTATCATTCTTTAGCAAACCTTAACTGTAAATGACCAAATAAAAGAGTTGGTCCTTAACAGCTAAAATTTTGACTGCACATTAGAAAATATAATAGCACAATCACGTCATTTTTCAGTAATGTGGAAGGATATTCCAGGTAAATATACAGATTGCTTTCAAATACAAGGTCAAATTAAACGATATATTTTGTTTGCTTCAAGGTTCATTTGTAGAAACTGACCAGCGCAGCGGGCGTAGCTTGCTAGTATATTATAAAATACGTCAAAATGTACAATATATGTAAAAATAAAAGTGTTGCAAAGCTGCACTCATAGTAAAATATTAAAAATAGAGAGTTAAGTAACTGTATTCCCTCTTGCCACTAAGAGACTTTAGGATGCAGCAACCAACGTGTTTAAATGTGCTAAAATGAACGCAACTATTGCTAATGAAACTATTGCTTTTGAAAAATGCAAGCATTTGCAATTAAAAAATTATGGGATTATTTTCTCAAGTAGTCATTTTTAAATAGAGTTATAGTAATCAATAATTAACAACAAAACATTTCAGATTAATTTATTAGTATTTCAAACTAGTCATCATCCCAAAATCAACATTTTAAATATTTTAGATAGACTGATATACTGAAATCTAGAGAATTGTGGTTATAAATGAATGAGACAATGGGGGTGAAGAGCAGGGTGGCAAAGCCCCCCTCTTATAATAATATTTTTAGAGAAAATAAAGTCTTAGAATATCAGTTCATGTTATATTTCTCATTGCAATTAATTGATAAGAAGGAAATCTTCTGAAACAACATGAAAATTTACTCACTGTAATACTAACTAATGTGAAAGAAATGAGATGGCAGTATGTAGTTTCAAGATATTTTTAAAAATACAGTGAGAGATAATGTTGAGGCTCCTGGTCTGCAGATTTACTACTTAGAAATTTAATGGCTATTTATAGTATTTCTTTATGTCCAAAATTGTTTTTTCAGAGATGAAATATTAAACATTGGAGACAAAAAATAAGTCTTTTCTTTGGAACAGTTCACCCCCCCCCCCTCCCCTCCAAAAAGAGAAAAAAAACTGTTTGAATGGAAAGAGTTTGAGTACTTGAACTCCCTCCCTTTTCTTTTTCTGATTGCAACTGAAGATTATTTACCTGTAAATAAAATTGTTCTGCTTCATGCTTTGAACATCACATTGACATTTTGTTTACAGTCTCTGACAATAATATTAATTTAGCCTATCAGGAACAACCAGATATTACAAGTACCTGACAAAACATTTAGCCTAAATGTATATACAGAGAAACAACAGATGAAAATATAAAATAACTAATAACAGCAATATTAGGAAATGTACTTAATTTTTTGAACTAAAGTTCTCTTTTGCTCTCTCAAATTTCATTTTTGTGATCCACTTTATAAAACATAAATTGCATATACAGATTTCTTTAAAATACATGTGCTTTGTTCATACTTGCAGAACTGTCAAAACATTAGCCTCTGTGATAAATGTTATTTTAAAATTCTATAACATGCAAAAAAATAGACAAACAGCTTTCTTTCTTTACCTTTAAGATTAATAAATTATGATGTAAACACAGTAATTGTTCTAAATCTTATACTAAAATTCTGTTGATTTTTTTTTTCTATAAATTAACCCTGTTTTTAACAATAGTATTTCATAAAGTTCTGCTTGGTCGTGAAAAAGGCATTTGATTTGGATCAAGTGGGAAAATAATAAAAAATAATAGATAGACTATGTAAAATATTGACACCACTAATGATTTAAAATGCTGCAATTATTATTAAGCTTAAATATTGGTAGTGAAGTTGAAAATATAAAAGCAGTGTTATTAGAAAATTTTAAAAATAAGATCAAAATGAAAATAAATAATAGTTAACTATTTTTTAAAAAGCTTTAAATCTTTAAAAATAAATGTATAAATAAAAAAGGTGGTAAAATAAACACACTGCTACTAGGTGGTCAAATATCTGGCATCCTGCCTGATTTTTTTTTTCTTTTTACAGAAATTTAAAATGTTTAACAAAATGTCCCAATTATGTGCCACTAATCTATGATCAGATTTAAATTTTATCTGCATTTTAATGTTTTATTATATTTGTGGGCATTAAAAGGTATTTCTTATTTCGGTTTTTCTCCATTATCCTGTCAACCAATTTCAATTTTTAAAAAAACTAATGCCAAATGATAGGATTTAACACCAAAAATGTATGATCATGATGTCACACTCACTTGATGCCAGATTTGGTACACTTTCTTGATTTTCACCCAATGTCCACATGGTCCTGAATATGAAAAATCCTGCCTAAAATTACAAAAATACTAGGTAAGACTTCCATCCTAAAAGTTGTGGGATAAAGCTGTTCCCGCCAAAATTCTTCCTTTATGGTTTTTGTATACTGCTGTTATAATTCAATTTCCATGGGGACGTAATAAATGCCAATAACAACTGAAGTTCATCAATTTCTACAATCTTTTCAGACATTCCTTTTTTGCCGAAATGTCTCCAGAAGGTTAGATGTACAAACTTCTTGGAGATAATTATTCCGATCAATCAACATACTCTGGCTTAAATCCAACTGTTTTTATCCCATTTCATTGATGTTAATTTATCTGATCAGCCATAAAAAAAAAAAAAAAACTTAATGCAGTTACAAATGTGATTTTGGAACCATCATACCATATTTCTTTTCTAATAGATATTTGTTATTCGCTTGTCACAGTTACATTATATTGCCATTGTTTATCCATTTGCAGATAGTCTGATATCATGCCCATTAATGGATGCTTTTTTATGACAGAATCCCATAATCTTTAAAATGGCAGTTTGCACCAAGTTCTGTAGATGGAAGATTCCAAATCTTTATCATTTTTCTGTTTTAAATAAGGAAGAAAGTAGAGAAATAGCAATTACCAATATCCTTCATCAGAAATATTAGACTGATTTATCTACAAAATAAATAATAATGGAATATGTATATCACGTGTTAGCACTGCATTTAAAATCAAATGTGACGCCACGCTTATGTATTATTGGCCTGTTAACCCCTTCAAGTGTGGTGGTTCATTTTTGGACCACTTCATTTTAATCCTTAAATGTTACATTGGCACCAGAATTTTAGAATAAAAAAGTTCCCTTTTGTCATGTATATGAAGAAAAGATTTTGTTAATTTTTGAATAAATTTGTTTCTAAATTCTTAATCAATCATTTCAACATTTTACAAATAGAAGTACCTTGCACCTGAAAGGGTTAAAATCCTATAGTTTGGCGATAGCTTTTCTTTATCGCATGTGGTCAGTAGGATAATGGAGAAGTACCTTTTTTTCATTCAATAAGGTTTACTAATAATAATGTTAATTTTAGGCTGCCCAGCAAGTCATGGAGTTACAGGATGCTATCCAGATACATCAGGGACTTTTGCCTGTGAATATTGGAAGAGCTCCCAGCTTACATGATATGAAGGCTATTGTCAAAACCTGGCGAAATCGTCTTCCTGTCATTAGTGATGACTTATCGCACTGGAGCGAGATTTTCTATTGGAGACAAGAGCATTATAAAACGATAGTTTCGTGTTATGAGTCTGGAGCAAATGGCCAACAGATTGAAACACAAGCTAACCATGCAATGTTAGGGGTACATGCCTCTGCCCAGTCGATCATTCATTATGGCAAGATCGCTCGTAAACATGGACTGACTAATGTTTGCCTAGATGCTTTAAGTCGGTAATTATTTAAAAAAGATTTTACTTTTGTCTCTCCCTTTTTATGAAGAAAAAATATATATAAACTAATTCATACTATTTTATAAATATAGTATCTTAGAAAATGGATTTAATTGCAAAGTTTACAGATTTGAAAGTTTAGAAAGATAATTTTATTATTTTTTTTCCTTGTGTGCTTTGTATCTCAAACAGCTATAATATCTAACTATGTGTAAATTATTCTGTTGTTTAGCTAAAATCTTAAACTTTTAAGTTTTTTTTTTTTTAATGAGTTATATTTCTAGAATTAAAGCAAGTTATTTTGTTCAAACTGTGTAAGTTTATTGTATTTGCGCTGTGTAAACTTACTTTATTAAAATCAATTGAAGGTACACAAACGTTGTATTGCATACCATTGTTATTAAAATATTTTTTATTATTAATCTTTTATTTAAATGCATGATATATGTCAATTATGGGGTGAACTACTTGCCTGTGGCCAAAATTTTAGTTTTGTCATATATTCATGTAATTAAACTCTAATTTGTTGAAGATTTGACATAATAGTGAAGTTTAAATATTATTTTTAACTTTTAAAAATGGTCGGAAATGGTTAGGAATTTGATCAATTTGAACAATCTTTTAACAGTTAAATGTATTTTTTCTAATGTTCAAGGGTAAAAGTCTTCTGTGTTTTGACAGATTTCAACTTTTTTTTTCTTTTGAGAATTTTTTATAAAACTCCCTCCCCCTCTTCCCACAGCACATAAAGTTTAAAATCTTTAAAATTAATTTTTGTAAAATCTTCTATCCCATTTGTTACTCTATAGTAACAGTAAATAAGATTATCTTAAATTATACCCACCAATCTCTCCAAAATTTTGCTTTCCTTTCTTTTCTGTCACAGCATGCAAAGACCCCCCCCCCCCCACATATACTTTAAAATTTTTTTATTAAAAACAATAGATTTTTATTATTATTTGTTGTTCTTTAGTAACAATAAATAAATCCTATAAATTATCTCCCCTCTTCATCTCAGCACACAGTTAAACTCTGTAAAAATATATTTTTTTAATAGTTTTATGCCTTATTTGTTATTTTGTAGTAATGATAAATAGAAATCAACTAAATCCTAACCCTTTCCCCCACCCCCCCCTTTTTTTTTTTTTAATTATGAGAATTTTGTATGTCTTGAAAACTCTAAAATTTCTGATAATCTATTACTTCCTTCTTTAGAATACATTCAATTCCCAGTGTGCCCATAGTTGATTGCTTCCAGAAGATTAGACAACAAATAAAGTGCTACTTACAAATGGCTCATGCATGCGCTAAAGAAAATTCACAGGAAGTAGGTTTGCTTATGACTGTCCATTCTGTTCTGATATTAACTAAATGAATTCTATTTTATATTGTCTGTGGATTAAAATGAACATCAAAATGGAAATTTGATTTTAATTCAGGCTGTTGAAAATTTTAGATAAATTTGGAAAAGAGATAATCTTGCATATTTTTGAATGTAATAATTCCTATAATATTTGCAAGTTTTGATTATTGATGAACATAAACAGGAAGAAAAACTTAATGCAGTAGAAGATCTTTAATGCAATTCTTTATATAACACATAAATTCTCAGATATAAGCAATGAATTTGCATGTAAGAAGCACCTGAATTCCACACTGTAGAAAAATTGCTACTCTCTAGAGGGCTAAATTTTATACATTATTTTATCGTTATCTCCTTAATTCAGAGCTTTTTAATACAAAAAATTGCTATCTATACTAATACAAGAAAGTTTCACTCTGTGTGTGTGTGTCTGTCTGTTGGCGATCTCTAGCAAAATCTAGCCCACCTAGAAGTCCGGAAATTTAGGTGTGGATAGTCCAAGGTCTGGCCATGTGCACCTGAGCCTCAGAATTTTAATATTTTGATAATTAGCCTAGATATTAATTAGATTCTCTTTAACCATCGCTTCTAAAATGTCATCTTTTAAAACAAAATGGCGAATGAAACAAACTGGCGAGTTGGATTTGCGAGCGGAAACGAACAAATTCGAAATTATTTGACTAATTAGCGAATTTTAAGAAAACTAATTGAGATATCAATTTCAAAATTTCTGAGCATATGTAAAAAAATATACTGCATCTGACCATGTGATTTTTGAAAAATTCGGTCAGTAATTTTTTTTTAATTTATGCAAAAAACTGCCAAAAATCTGCCGGCGCAATTGAAAATGATCCGAGGAAGTTTCAGACAGGGATCTGCTTTCATTAAAAACTGAACTACAAAGAGATCTGTTTCTCTGGCCGATCCCTCTCATTTAGTTTGCGAAAATGAAAGGAAATAATTGCCAAATTTAACTAATGAACAAAAATTTAGGTAACTAATTAAGATATAGATTTGAAATTGAGGTCGGGGGGTGTCATCTGCCGGCTATTTTAGCGTAGCGTCTTCGTTATGTTCTAATTATCAGAAAAATGTAATTCTTTTTTTAATGATCGCGTTAATGTAGGTGACGGTGGTTCTCTTGAACAAATTATTCATTATATTTGCGGGTATGGGGAGGGAGGGGGTTAACGCCTTTCTCTAAGATTGTAATTATCTCGGGCCCGGGCAACGCCGGGCGGATTAGCTAGTTATTATAATAAAACTTCTTAAAAATGTGTAATATAATGATTTGGTACAGGCATATTTTGACAGTGTTTATAAAGTAAAATTTAACAGTGCGTGAAATGATCTATGTTATGCAAAAATTTACAATCTGGACTCAAGGAATACAATATAAATATCTTCTATTGTATATTTATATGTTCTAGACATATGCTATCTTTACAAGGTCATTTTCAATGTGTGAAACAGAGATGAGATTTCTCAGACTTTTTGCACACCAGTATAATCTTAGATAAAATATTGTTCTTTTAAATTGCAGAAAGTTCCAATTAAATAAAAAAAAACCATTTTCTCTAAGATTATACTGGTATGCAAAAAGTCGGAAAAATCTCATCCCTAGTGAAATGATCTATATAACACAAAATTCTGTATAGTGCAAAATCTAGCCTTTTCAGATTTGCGTTATAAAGATCTTGTACTGTATTTTGAGTGTAGTGTATAACTTGGTAATTATTTATTATTACTTACCCATCATACGTAGTATAGGGTAAGTCTTGTAATTGTTTTTTAAAAAATAAAAAATTGACGGATTTACACATTTCAGACACTAGAGATTCCGAAAAACATATTTTTAGAAGAAAAAAATTGCTGTCCGTTTGTCTGTAAATGCTCTATCTCCCAAACAAATTGAGATAGAGACTTGAAATTGGGTATGTACTTAGTATGGCATAATGAGAAGAAGCCTATTGAATTTCAGTCACCTCGATGATCTGGAACTATTTTTTTCGGACTCTCGAAATATTCGTTCTGATAAAAGGTGTATAAAATTTTTCGAAATTGTTTATTTTAAGGAGTGAATATAAAAGACAATAAAACAACATAAATTTTGCATAAAGAATGAAGTCGATTGGATAATGAGTTGCGAGATATTTGTAATCCTATTTTCCACACTCTTCGATTTTTCATGACACTGTATTTCATTCAAATTTCAATTCAAAGATATATAGTTTAATTGGAAATGAGACGTTTAATCCGACGAAATAAACTGTTAGTTAATATGATTATCATTTTTGGAGCTATTTTATATTATGCATATCCATGATGGGTAAGTATTACAGTGACCCCCAACGACTAGTTTTTTCTATGCTGTCTTTTATTCTTGGAAATCCTTTTCTTACTGTTATAAATCACTTATCCCCGAATTTTTAAATATGATTAAATAAAAGTGTTGATTATCTGAACCTGTCAGGACCTGTGCTAGTTCGGATAAGCAAAAGTTGGGATAATTAAATAGGCAATTTTAGGGATGTTCCTAACCAGGCCAAAATGGTTAAAATGCATATTTTTACGGGCAAGTTTTTTTATGGAACAAATGTATGTTTTTTAAAATATAGTGGTGAATAGATTAAAAAAAATTCTTTTGTGTATAGATAATTTTCCTTCACATTTTAACCAGGCTTAGAACTGCAGCTGTTAATGCTGGCATGTTTAAAAATTGTTTTTTGTAATTTTTTATATTTAATTTTGTTTTTCTCTTTATTATTATTTTCTGAACTGCAAAATGTGAAATTGAAGCAACAAAGCTTTGGATTGTTTTTTGCTTTAAAGAAGATATTCTTTTCAATGCTGCCCTATCACGAATTCTTCTTGAGTGCATAAGTTGAATAGGATCAGCATTCTCCTGTCGTTCCAACCATTTAATAGCTGTTTTTGACATGGGCAGGGGTGGAGGGAAGGAGAGTCCTGATTGGCTAAAATTTTGCGCAATTCTAAATTGCTTGAAATTTTTAGAAAAATCGACTTTCAAGATTACCAATTCCAAAATACATTCTTGGTGCCAAATTTGGCGAAAAAAATGGCTTTCAGAATCTGAAGGAATTTTCTAGAAATTCCCGGTAGGAGCCAAGATACATGATTCAACCAATCAGAGTCCATAGAATGTTCTAGAAAACGGAATTCAACCAATCAAGGTACATAGAACTGATTGTTATATGTTGTAAAGAGAATTTGTTATATGGTGTCGAACACAAAGCTAATTTTAACCAAGCATAGCTTAGTCTTCCCACTATATTTGAATATCATCTGTGGATATTCCATTTCTCCCTTCCAATGTTTATCTGGAGGCACGGCAGTGCCTCCGCCAAGTCGAGAGAGGACAGCCGTAAGCATACTTTTCTGGAAGCAACTCAGGGCACTTTTGACCCCCCCATATCTCCGCGCTGGAGTATCCCAAAAATTTTAAACTTCAATTATAGAGAGTATTTGGCCCACAGGACCAAAATTTAAAATTACAACTTTCTGTCTTTTCTAGTTCAGACGATATATGAACTCAAACATTCGATTTTTTGTCACTTCTTATTCACTCGTTCACGCGTCATCAAAAAGATTGGGTAGATCCCGTAGCCCCAGAAACTTGACATTTGGAAAAAAGGTAGTGTTTAGGATACAAAGAAAGGAAAAATTATAAAATCCAGAAAATTCGAAAAAAAAACATTCGAAAATTCAACAAATTCCATCAAAATTGAAAATTGAAAATAATACGATCTTGTAGTCTTGGAAACTTAAGATTTGGTGTGAAGGTAGTGTTTAACATCCAGAAAAAGAAAACATCAAAAACACCAAAAAAATCGAAAGCAAAATTGAAAAAAATCGAAGAAATTGAAAAAAACCGAAAATTTGAAGACAATCCGATTTTGTTGCGCTAGAAAATTCAAATTAGGAATAAAGGTAGTATTTAGGATACTGAAAAAGGAAAATTAAAAAAATCCAGAAAATTCGAAAAAAAAATAAAAAAATTCGAAAAAAATTGAAAAAATGAAAATAATTTGATACGATAACGCTCGTATTTATAAATTAATTTGGATGAAACTAATTGTGTGTATTAAGCTCACCAATGCCTCGACCGAGTTTGTTGGCCAGCTTGGTCCGCCATCTTGTTTCAAGATGGCGGCCACGGAAAATTTTAAAACTAAAATAAATATACAAAAAAGTTAAAAAATCAAGTTTATTTTTTAATTAGGTGTTAGGACTTGATACAAGGATTCCAGAGCATTTTTTGTTTTACCTCTATCTTAAAAATTGGCTGAGATAGAGCAGTTTGAAATTCTAGGGTGGCTGACATTTTGAAACAAAACAGCACATTACAAAAAACGAACGATAAATTTATGGTCAATAATGGTCAAGCAGGTGCAATCCCGAATGAATACTCCGTGTTATTATAACTGTAACTTTGACTTCGAAATTTTGATACGTTGCATTTTCTATTTGTTGATTATGCTAAGTGAAATGTTGTTGTTGAAGAGGGATTTTATATGTAAATCCGAAACGTCCAATTTTAATATGTTTTTAATGTTTTATGAAAGTGTATTGTAATGTCTGTAATTTTAATGATTTTAATATAAATTTATAAGTTTTAGTGAACGCGATTTCTCGCAAATTATTTTCTTTCATTGTTGTAATCATTTTCCCAATCATACGCATAAACTATATATTCATATCCATTAGCACCAAATTCTCGCCAAACTTGGCGACAATTGGCGAAATCTCGCCAAATTTGGCGACAAAAATAAGTCTTCATAAATGAAGCCAACTTGGCTATAGCTCAATAATTTGGCGAATTTCTTATTCAAATTCAGTGTAAACGAATCTTTTGTAAACGGTTTCTTTGCATTTTAACTTGCTGTTTTCGAGTAACATTAGCTAAAATTTTAAAACGAAGATATAGGAAAGCTACCTTTTCCTGCCGGTACAGGCCGGAGGACTTTTTTATGAGTTGTCGGATGCAATCTATGTTTTGCATTAAATAAAGTAAAACATTGAAAAACAAATCCCACAGGATGGGGATAGTTTGTTTTAGATAGATTTTAAGACAATTGTCCTATTAGCTAGTACACCTTCCGTTATTGTTTTGTGTTATTTTCCCCGGATTATGCTTTTCTTTTCTTTTGTTTACTAATTTTGTAATAGAAAAGTTCCGCTATAGACTGGCTACGTTATAGACCTTTTTTTTATACACAGGTTCATTTTCTTTCACAGGCTTTACTCTATTTAATTTATATATGAAATATTTGTTGTTAAAAGATGTTGGTCGCACAAAAATTTTCACATCTCTCCCTCCCTCCCGACATTACTGGTTGGTTATGGCTTGATAGTCCTTTCTAAATAAAATCATGGTGATTCTAAGATTCTCTTGATTTATCTCTAAATTGAACATAAACGATCCTAAGAAAACGGATCAATGATTTACTGCTGATCAATGAATTAATATATTGGCATGAGGAAATTTAGTTGCAGAAAAATGGAGCATATAGCTAACATTAAGTCTAATAGGAAAACCACAGCCTTGGCAAGATCTGGAGGCACGGCAGTGCTTTCGCCAAGTCAAGAGAGGACAGCCGTAAGCATACTTTTCTGGAAGCAACTCAGGGCACTTTTGAACCCCCCCCCCCCCCCATATCTCCGCACTGGAGTATCCCAAAAAATTGAAACTTCGTTTTTCTAGAGTATTTGGCACACAGGGCCAAAATTTAAAATTACAACTTTCTGTCTTTTTTAGTTCAGACGATATATGAACTCAAACATTCGATTTTTTGTCACTCACTCACTCACTCGTTCACGCGTCATCAAAAAGATTAGGTAGATCCCGTAGCCCTAGAAACTTGACATTTGGAAAAAATGTAGTGTGTAGGATACAAAGAAAGGAAAAATTATAAAATCCGGAAAATTCGGATAAAAATACATTCGAAAATTCAACAAATTCCATCAAAATTGAAAATTGAAAATAATAGAAACTTAAGAGAAACTTAAGATTCGAAACTTAAGATTAGAAACTTAAGATTCGGTGTGAAGGTAGTGTTTCGTATCCAGAAAAAGAAAACATCAAAAACACCAAAAAAATCGAAAGCAAAATTAAAAAAATCGAAAAAAATCGAAAAATTTCAAATAATCCGATTTTGTTGCGCTAGAAACTTGGAATTCGGAATAAAAGTAGTATTTAGGATGCAAAATAAGAAAAAATTAAAAATTCCGGAAAATTCGAAAAAAAAAATCGAAAATTTCAAAAAATCGAAAAAAAATTGAAATAATTAAAATAATTTGATTTTTTAGCCTTAGAAACTTAAAATTCGCGGTAAAGATAGTGTTTAGGATTCAGAATAAGTTAAAATAAAAAACGCAATAAAATTGGAAAATAAAATAAAAAAAATCGAAAAAATCGAAAAATAAGGAAAATTTGAAACTAATTCGATTTTATAGCACTAGAAACTTGAAATTTGGAATAAAGGTAATATTTAAGATACTAAATAAGGAAAAATTTAAAAATAAGGATAATTCAAAAAATACCCATAAATTAGTGCAGACGATGAACTCAAAGTTTCGATTTTTTGTCACTCACACACTCACTCACTCTCGCATCATCAAAAAAATTGGGTAGATCCCGCAGCCACAGAAACTTAAAATTTGGAATAAAGCTAGTGTTTCGGATACAAAGAAAGGAAAAATTATAAAATCCGGAAAAAAAAAACGAAAATTCAAAAAAATCGAACAAAATTGAAAACTGAAAATAACACGATCTTGTAGTCTTAAAACTTTAAAATTTGGTGTGAAGGTAGTGTTTAGAATTCAGAAAAAGAAAACATCAAAAAAAAAAAAAAAAAAAAAAAAAAAAAATGAAAATAAAATCGAAAAATCGAAAAATTTCAAATAATCCAATTTTGTTGCGCTAGAAACTTGGAATTCGGAATAAAGGTAGTATTTAGGATGCAAAATAAGGAAAAATTAAAAAATCCAGAAAATTCGAAAAAAAAAATCACAAATTCGAAAAAAATTAAAATAATTTGATCTTTTGGCCTTAGAAACTTAAAATTCGCGGTAAATATAGTGTTTAGGATTAAGAATAAGTTAAAATAGAAACGCAATAAAATTCGAAAATAAAATTAAAAAATCGAAAGAAATCGAAAAATAAGGAAATTTTGAAAATAATTCGATTTCATAGCGCTAGAAACTTGAAATTTGGAATAAAGGTAATATTTAAGATTCTAAATAAGGAAACATTAAAAAATAGGGATAATTAAAAAAAAAAAATCGAAAATCTCAACAAAAAAAAGAAAGAAAGAAAGAAAGAAAGAAAAAGAGAGAAATTGAAAATAATATGATCTCGTAGTCTTAGAAACTGAAAATTTGGTGTAAAGGTAGTGTTTAGGATTCAGAAAAGAAAAAATTGAAAACACAACAAAAAATGAAAATTAAATTAAAAAATCGAAAAAAAAAACGAAAATTTGAAAATAATTCGATTTTGTAAAGCTAGAAACTTAAAATTTGGAATAAAGGTAGTAATTTAGGATACAAAAAAAGAAATAAATAAAAAATCTGTAAAATTCGAAAAAAAAAATTCGAAAAATTGAAAAAAATTCGATTTTGTAGCTTTAGAACATAAAATTCGGCGTAAACTTAATGTTTAGGATACAGAAAAAGGAAAAATTAAAACTCGATAAATTCGAAAATAGAATAAAAAACTCGAAAAAGATCGGAAATTTCAAAATAATTCGATTTTGTAAACCTAGAAACTTGAAATTTGTAATAAAGGATACAAAATAAGAAAAAAATAAAAAATCCAGAAAATTATAAAATAAATTCGAAAACATCAAAAGTTGAAAATAATTTTATCTTGTAGTCTTAGAAACTTAAAACTTGTTGTAAAGGTAGTATTTACTATTCAATAAAAGGAACAATTAAAATATTCGTTTAATTCGAAAATAAAATCGAAATATCTTTAAGAAATCGAAAATTCGAAAACAATTTTATTTTGTACTGCTAGAAACATTAGTTTTAAGATAATTGTCCTATTAGCTAGTACAACGCCCGTAATTGTTTTATGTTATTTCCCCCGCATTATGGTTTTCTTTTCTTTTGTTTACGAATTTCGTTATAGAAAAGTTCCGCTATAGACTGGCTTAGACATGTTTGTTTTCTTTCACAGGTTGTACTCTATTTACTTCACATGTGAAATATGGATTGTTAAATGATGTTAGCCCCACAAAAATTTTCACAGCTCCCCCTACCCTCCCGACATTACTGGCTGGTTATTGCTTGATAATCCTTTCTAAATAAAATCACGGTGACTCTAAGATTCACTTGATTTATCTCTAAATTGAACCTAAATGATCCTAAGAAGACGGATCAAATAATTACTATATTGGCATGACAATCAGGTAACTTAGAATTAAAATCGAAAAATCAATAAATTTATAAAAAGTCGAAAATTTGAAAATAATTCGTTCTTGAAGTCCTAGAAGTTTGACATTTTGCAGAAAAGCAGGGTTTAGTACACAAAATAAGGAAAAATTAAAAAATCCGTAAATAATAAAAAAAAGACTAAAAAAACGATAAAAAACATCGAAAAAAGGAATATAGTTTGATTTATTGGAAATTTCCGGAAATTTTAACTTTGGCTTTCTTTTTATACTGAAAAGTTCTTTTATGTTAAATATCAAGTATCTAGGGCTGCGAGTAATATCTCAGATGGATAGCACCTATCCTGGAAGCAATTGAGAGTACTTTTGAACCCCCCCCCCCCCTCCCATAACTTAGTGCTTGCCTAGGAACCTGAAATCTTTTTTTTTATCTACAGTACTTTGCAAACGAAACTAAAGCTTCAAATTTTTGATACCTGTAAATAATAGGGACAGAGTGTGGGCTTAGCGAAAATCAGTGGATGATCTCCAAAAAAGAACCCAAAATCAAGAAAAGGAGGATTACTTACAAAAAGAAGTGAAATCTCATCAAAAAGTCACCTGTAAAAAATGCAGCCAAGTCTCGTAACTCATTTACCGTAAAAAGTACTGAGATCGTATAAAGCCAAGTTTAACTATCTTATTAACTCTGAAATTTTCATTCACAAATCACTCCTAGTCTCTACATCTTTAGTTAATTATTATTTTGTGACTTGGCAATTACGCAGCACAGGAAAGTTATTACACCTTACTATGTTATGGGATGGGATGGGATAATTTAATTAAGGCAAATTATATATGCACAGGGAAGTTATTACACTTTAATATGTTATAGTATTATTTGATTAAGACTAACTATATACATCACATTCTCGTGCTACGTAATTGCCAAGTCACAAAATAATAATTAACTAAAGATGTAGAGACTAGGAGTGATTTGTGAATGAAAATTTCAGAGTTAATAAGATAGTTAAACTTGGCTTTATACGATCTCAGTACTTTTTACGGTAAATGAGTTACGAGACTTGGCTGCATTTTTTACAGGTGACTTTTTGATGAGATCCATATCACTTTCAATAATCATCCAAATATTGATTATCAGTTCATAAGCACTGTGCTATGGATCTAAATTTTGAATCTTAATAAACACATTATCTGGAATATGATGAATACTGTCTCGGAAAATGGTTTATTGGCTATAAAAGACTTCCATAGTACAGTGTGGTTCCAATGTTTTGTCACCTTTTTCAAAAAGGTGCAAGAACAGTAGAATAATACCACACACATCTACTTTATTTGTTTTATTGTAATGTATTTAGAAGGTCTGTATGAACACAATAATTTTTATGGAACAATGTGATGCAGTGCTGTGTCTTTTGTGATATTTTACAAAGTTTTGGTAATTGTTGCAAATGCTACTTGAATAGTGTTGTTCAATTGTTGCATTTTCTGTAGAATTATTTATAAATGCACCGCTGCTATAAGAGGTACAGGATTGTAACTCGTATTTATTTTTTTTTTAGAGTAAAAACATTCTAGTGATGTGTGAGATTTTTAATCTGTTAGCATGATTTATTTGCTCTCTTTCTGTTTTAATATTATTCGTTCACATTTCTACTCTGTGTAATTATTTAATCTAGAGTACTAGTGCACTTCACGAAGGTCTGAATGTCATTGACTCAACCAATCTGAAGTACTTTACCAAAGAAATGACGGCCGAGTTCTATGCCTTACGAGGAGTCTTCCTTGCTCAGTTGGGACGCCATGAGGATGCACACAAAGCTTTCAGTTCCGGTTGCCAGCTGCATGATATTCTTGTGAAAGCGTGGGCTCTTTGGGGTGATCACTTAGAACATATGTTCACCCGAGAGAAACTAGAGAAGTATGTAGGTCATTAAAAATTGTACCATTTGAATGTATAATAAATATCTAAATCTGTAAAACTACTTTATACCCATTAAAATAACTGTTGTCCCTCATAAGGAGTAACATATTCCTTTCTTGAAACTCACAAGGAAACCAGTTTTGGTGCAGCTCTCACTTGTAATTGAGACCTGTTGCATTTTATAGCCCTATAAGCCAAAGTTAGAAAACCAATAAAAATTTGTCTGCAAAAATCTTATTATATATATTTTTGTATATATTTAATTTTAAAATCATGAACTTTCAATTATTAATTTTCTGCTAAAAGTGAGTTATATAAGGTGTTATGATTATACACCAAATAAGGTGTTATGAATCCAAACCACTACTCCAACAGACAACTATGACATTTGGCTAGGGTCGGCAGGAAATATTCTACAGTAACTAATGAAGCCAGATTTCGTGCCGCCAAAAATGCAAATATAATGTATTTTTTCTAAATAAAATTTGTAGGTTCTTGAAGGAATTTTTAAACTTTTTTTAATATTTCATTCTTATTATTAACTAATTTGTATTTTAATGTACTTCTATGTTAATAAGTGGTCCCGAAAAATTGCATTTTCATAAATTTATGCTTTTGTAAAATCAATAAATACAAATTCTGCAGACAAATTTTATTGGTCCTCCAAATTTGACATATAGGGCTACAAAATGCATCAGGTCTCAATATTAGGTGCAAGCTTCACCAAAAGTGGTTCCCTTGTAAGATTTTTTTATAAAGTAGCATTGCTGTTCAAAAGGGCATTTTTAACACTTTCCAACATAGTTGAAAAGTGTTTATGACTTCTGTCTGCTGTACTCTAACTCACATGAATATATACAGATTGTCATGCAATTGATATATGTTATTGAGGTTTACTATGGCATGTTCGGAATTGAATATGAAGTATGTAGCACTTATAGTTTTTTTACAGGGGCAATCAAAAAAATTGTTACATTACGATCTACGGAGAAAAAACATTTGCTGTTTATTTTACTAATGTTTCACTATTTCAAACATAATTGAAATTGATATACAGTATAGAACTATTTATCCAAGATAGTCGAGGCCATATGTATTCCGGATAAATAGTTTTTCTAGATAATTGGTTGTACATTAAAGCAACATTCATTTGATGACATTTGAAGAATACATGTGGCTATAATATTGTGACTGGTTTCAAATTATTAGATTACTCTGATTAAAGCACAGATCCTATGAAGATCAATGATTATTCAGAATTTGAAAGAAGGCAATTTCTGGCAATACCTTGGAAACAATAATACTGCATAAAACTTGAAATGCTCAATATCTAATTAAATATGCCTTCATTTCAAATCCTAGATATTGATTGAGTTGTAGAATGCGTATGGTAATCTATCAAGCAATGCACATATCCAACTGGCACTGCATGGCACTTTTTTTTTTTTTTTTTTAAAGATTTTGAAATCGGTCAGTTGTAAATGTATAACTGGTTTTCGCGTTAACTTGAATCCGAAGAAATGGTTCCATACTGTTTATCACTAAGGTGCATTCCAAGAGGTTTACTATAGAATATTGTGTGTTTAGCATTTATCGTTAATTTACAGGGACACACAAAAGTATTCGATACTCTCTGTCAACAGTTGCTGGAAGTACGTTTTCAGTTGCTGAACGCATTTTAAAAATTATTTTGGAAGTGTTGGAAAGTGTTACATATTTTATGCTTGATGCAAAATTTTTTGTTATTGTTATAAATTAAAACAAACTCTGCTGGGAAATAAGTTGAAGTTAAGAGGTAAATGGGTATAACCTGGGTTATGTTTGCCAGAATCAGACAGGCTTTACCTTTTTAAAGAAAGATTTCAACTTTCTTGAATGGAAAATAGAATCTTAATTTAAATCTGAAATTGAAGTTAGCCTTTTTATTGGTATTCTATACTGTTGTTATCATTATTTTGAAAATAGAATAATTTTATTTGTTTTTTCGTATTTTAGCCGAGTTATGCCAACTGGAGTTTCAGCATTGACTTGCTTCTTGCACTGTTGTCGACATCAGAACGAGAGTAAATCTCGGAAATATTTAGCCAAGGTAAATGTCTGTTTAGTAAAAACTTATAATTTTAAATGTTATGTTTAAAAAACTTTTTTTCAGGGGGAGAGGGGTGGGAGGGGGGGGTGGGGGAGTGAATGCATGTTAGTTTAATTTATGAAATTGACAAAATTTACTTTTTGAGGGAAATTTACCAAAGAAAGGTGGTTGTATAAAAAATTTTATGAACTGATCATATTTTACATTTGAAATATCTGTATGCAGACATGCCAACTGTCCTGATTACATGACAAAAATAAAATAAAACATGTAATTCCATAAACTTTAATTGCTTCAAAAAACAGTTTACATATATTTGGCTTTTCTTTAATTTGTGTGGTGTAGTTAATCTATTTTCATCAACAATAATTTAATCTGGTCTAATCTGGGTTTTTTTTTATTTTAATTAAAAACTTAATATTTCAATTGATTTTTATGTAAAGTTCTGCTGTTTAATTTTACATTGTGCATTTTAAAATTTAATGAAATCTAATCGGCCTGCTAATTTAATTCTGTATTTCAAATGTATTTTTAAAAAGCCAACTTATTATATTCAAGTGATAAAATATCCCTGTTTCTTTTCTGATTATATTTTAGAATGCTCAAGTACAAATGTTTAAGAAAACATGTATTCAAGAAAATTCATCTTTCAATATGAATTTCAGTGGTTGGTTATGCACACCCTGCCAGTTTGTACAGTTTTATCACATGGAATATGATAATTTTGTTTTGCATGGAAATATGATTTTTTTGCTTTAATTTATTATCAATGAGATATTTGATGGCTTTCTTTCTATGTTTTCATGAAATGTGGCACATACCCGGGTAAAATACTGTATCCAACTTGTCACATAATTATGTCAGATAATTGACAGTAGCTGAATATTATCATTTTCCAGCAGTACATTGAGCCTGAGATTATAAGGTCATACTACGTTTTTATTACTTACCCATCATACGTAGTATAGGGTAAATACTGTGATGTTTTAAAAATCAAAAAACAAATTTTGATGGATTTACACATTTCAGACACTGAAAATTCATACTTTTAGAAGAAGAAAAAATTGCCGTCCGTCTGTCTGTGTGTCCGTAAATGTTCTATCTCCCAAACAAATTTAGATAGAGACTTGAAATCAGGTATGTACTTAGTATGTAATAATGAGAAGAAGCTTATTGAATTTCAATAACCTCGATTATCCGGAACTATTTTTTTTTTACTTTCAGAATATTCGTTCTGATAAAAGTTATATAAAAATTTTCGAAATTGTTTATTTTAAGGACAATAAGAAAACATAAATTTTGCATAAAGAATAAAGTCGATTGGATAATGAGCTGTCAAGATATTTGTAATCCTATTTTCCACACTCTTCAATTTTTCATGACCTGTATTTCATTCAAATTTCAATTCAATGATATATTTTAATTGAAAATGAATCGCTTAATCCGACGCAGTAAACTGTTAGTTAATACGATTATAATTTTTGGAGTTATAAGGATCTTCCTTTTATGCAATTCAGTAATAAAGTATTTAAAGTTTATGACGTCATCAAGCCAGGATATTATTCGAATTGCAATACATTTTATAAATAGTTAACACGTGTTTTATTTTCATATTTTATATTATGCATAACCATGATGGGTAAGTATTATGGTGGCCCCCAATGACTAGTTGTTCATTGAACTCATTGTTGGAATTTCTAGGTTATAAAGTCTATAATCTTGCAAAAATACGTTTCATCAATTTATTAAACTAAAAATTATTTACTTCTACTTATGGCAAATTCTGTTTCTAAACCATTCATGAACAAACATATGAACAACTATAACTATACAAAATACACCTGCATGTAGTGTTGACTCCAGAACAAAAGGGCCACCGGGCAGGAATTTAATAAAGGACATTCTTGCATGCTGTTCAAAAAATAGTTTTTGAACTGGTTTGTTTCGAATCCCCTTTTTTCAGTAGAATTTTGTGATATTTTCCCATGGTGGATCGACAAATTTCACAATTTCCCACAACCGATCAACGAATTTTGCAGTTTCATCCTTCGACAAATTGACTAAAATTCTGATTTCCCCTCCCCTTTCATGCGGCTGAAAAAATCATTTTTTCCTTCCTGTGACAGACTGATAAATCTTTATATTTTTCTTTGCAACCAATCAAAGAATTTTGAAATTTTTTTCCCATGACCGATAGGTGAATTTCATTTATTTATTTTTTGACCTGCTATAGATGGATGAAATTTGCATTGATGTACGTTTAGAGGAAAAGAACCAAAGGGTGCAAATAAAAAGAGCAGTAAAGGTAGTCTGGCATGTAAAATATTTTTAAAAGGTTACCAAGCACATAAAGTAGTTAAAAAGGGCTGCTGGGTCAAAAAGTGGTTAAAAGGGGCTGCTAAATGCTGTGCCCTACAAAATTAACCTAGAGCCAACAATAGAATATATGAGTAACAGATACAGTTAAACGGGCCAAAATGGGAGAATGACTCATCAAAGTCTAACAAAAGACTAACAAAAATTCTTTTATTATGTAAACAAGCAAGAACAAGTTTTCTGTTCTCATAACACAAGTTATTTTTGTAAGGCAAAGTAGCAGACAGAATAAAGTTGAAAAAGAAAGGAAGATATTAAATAAATTATTCTGCCACAAATGTACTTTTTCATGAGTATAATTTATTGTTGTATTACTAAACTGATATCTTAATTTGTTATTACAGTAAACTCTCGATTATCTGCAGAATTGGGGGGTGCATCAACTGCGGATATTCCACAAAATGGCCAAAAAAAACACAAATCAACATGAAAATGTTTTTGAATAATTTTTATTTATACTAGGAGGCTTACACATACAATTATGATATTTTATCACATGGAATATGATAATTTTGTTTTGCATGGAAATGTGAATTTTATGCTTCATCATCAATAAGATATTTGGTGGCTTTCTTTCATATTTTCCTGAAATGTAAGCAGATATCCAGGTAAAATAGTGTGTCTAGTCAGTATGTCAGATAACTGGCAGTAGCTGAATATTATGATTTTCCAGCAATACAACGAGCCTGAGATTATAAGGCCATACTACGTTTATATTGTTCATTGAACTCATTGTTTGAATTTCTAGGTTATAAAGCCGAATCCTTTTGTTTAAAAAAGTTTTCTGTACTTACAAGTTTATTGGTTTACTTTTTCACAAAAAATGGGTCAACTACGTTTTGTTAAAACACCTGTTCTTCTTCGTGATTGCAGTTTTTTTAACAACATTTTGTCACAAAGTGATGCATAATTTTGTTAAACCATGTCAACCACAGTGATATGTGTCAAATGTTCCCTCTAAACCTTGCATTTCAAAAAACTGCTTTTGCAGCAACAATAGTCCCGGAAACAGGTATTCCCTCACTTCTCTTTTGACTTGCCCTCTGTAAAAGTGCCACATCTGGTTTGTCATAAGTGCTATTTTTCATTAATGAGGAGTTGTTTGATGATGATGCAAATTGCATTAATTGATCCTTTTGTTTGAAAATGCTAAAAAGTGCTTTCTTCTATTTCATACTGCAAGCTTATTTGGTTTTTTGACGCACCATTTTCAATCAATTCTAGTTTCTCTTGAATTGATAAGACCAGTTTTTCCTTTATTCAGACATTTTTCAATAAGTTGTAAACAAAAAAAACTAAATTCCCGCACAACAGTTTAAACACACACATGAATTGCTAGTCGACACATGTACTCAGTTTGATAGAAATTCCCAAACTGATGTGTGAGTTATGAGAACCAGAAGTGGCAAGTGTAGGGGGAGAGGAGACAGTGCAATGTCTTTAAGTGCCAATAACCTTGGATTACTTACTGTCTATCTATAAATAGCTTCTGAATCTGTCAATTGTGACCTATGCATTTTCTCTCAACATGCGTGCTTCTGTAATTTGTCTCAAAAAAAAGAAAAAAAGGAAGGAAGAGACAGACTGCAGATGATCGGGAGTTAACTGTATATTTCTAATTTTGTTATGTTGCTAAGTTGCTATGTTAATAGCACCTAGCAAGAGCAAGTTTACTGTTTTATCATAATATGAAACTCTTTTGTAAGCACTTAAGCAATAAGATGTAATGAGGGTGTTTACAGTCTGAAAATACTATTTATTTAAAAAAATATAAAATAAATAAATTCTTATTTGAATGCACACTCCAAAAACAATTCTTATTTCAGTCTTGAATACACACGTTCATACAATAGATCCAAGAAGTGAAAAATTAGCTGGGGCCAGGACTCGAACCTGGGTCTGTAGCGTAACGTGCTGTTGTTCTAACCACTGAATTGTATTAATATGTTTGTATTCAAGTCAAATTTTTAAAAAAAACTTAAGTGTACCTTTAATAAATTCAGAAGTAATTTTTGTGCTTTAATATATATATTGTGTGATCGATGAAATACTAATTTATTCATCATTGTTCTGTCATCAAGTGTTGTCTGATTGCTAGCCGGTGACATTCCCCAACACAAATTAATAGTGAGAAATTGACAAGCTAGGATATCGGCCAGGTTTGTTCAGTGGTTAGAACAACAATGCGTTACGCTGTAGACCCAGGTTCGAGTCCTGGCACTGCCTAATTTTTCACCCGTGTTGGGTCTATTGTATTAATGTGTGTTTATTCAAGTCTGAAATAAAAAGTGTTCTTTAATGTGCCTTTTTAATAAATTCAGACATTAATTTATGTGCCTTAATTAATCAAATCTTTTCAGTTGTAAGTTTTTCTCAAAAATAATTTACTATTGCAAAACTAATTAGCTGATGCTGATATAACTAATTTGAAATGAAGTAATTATAATATTGGTACTGAAACTGAAATGGGTATTGTTAACAGAAAATTAAAAAATAAGATCAAAGAGAAAATATATAGTATTAACTAGCTAATCTAAACCCACAGCTAATTAATTACCTTAAAAATACATAAATTTAAGAAAGGGAGGGATTGAAACATACTATGGCCAGATAAAGGAATTTTCCATAACACTTCCATAACACAAAGTGAAAAATGTCCAGGCCAGGAATCGAACCCAGATCCTTGGAATAACGCTCCAATGCTCTACCATTGAGCTACGAGGACGATACCCAGTCTGGTATCGCGGAACTCGTATGTTGGAAAGGCTGCAACTGCAGCACAAGATGGAAAAGTCTGCATGAGTCGCACAACCTTGTGGCATACATAAGACGAAACAAATCCCAGCATAGGTGAACACATATATAATTAATGTGTTTAATATTCAATAATAGCATAATTTCACTGCTGAAAATTAATTGAAATTATATGTGTTCACCTATGCTGGGATTTGTTTAACCTTATGTCTGCCACAAGGTTGTGTGCTCAGGGAGACTCTTCCATCTTGTGCTGCAGTTGCAGCCTTTCCAACATACGAGTTAATCGATACCAGACTGAGTATCTTCCTCGTACTTCAAAGGTAGAGCATTAGAGCATTATTCCAAGGATCTGGGTTTGATTCCTGTCCTGGACACTGTCGGTTATACACTTTGTTAGCAATTTGAAAATTTTCACGGTTAATATTCAATAAGGTCATAATTTCACTGCTGAAAATTAATTGAAATTATATGACGTGCAGTTAGTTGACTTTTAGTAAATAATCAGTACTCTCTATATTTATTTATTTAAGTATTCTTTTCAAATATGTTCATTTTATAGGTGTTGTGGCTTTTGACCTATGATGATGAGACCTCACAACTGGCAGAAGCAGTCGATAAGTACAATACAGGCGTTCCTGCTTTACAGTGGCTCCCGTGGGTCCCCCAACTGTTGACTTGTCTTGTGCGAAATGAAGGTCGACTCATGATGAATGTCATTTCAGTGATAGGGAAAATTTATCCTCAAGCAGTCTACTTCCCCATTAGAACATTGTATCTCCTCCTAAAGATTGAACAGAGGGAGAAATGTAAGTGACATTATTCTGATTCTTGTTGGTAATTTCAAATTGAATTTTTGCTGATTCGTTCATTTCATTTTTGCTTAATGAGTTAAATAAATTGCTAGTTAAACTGTATTCAATATTGTTAATGTGTGAAAGAGTTTTGTCTGCTTTTTTCTTCTTTTTTAAAAATCATATGGATCAATTTTAAATTTGAAGAATGTTATCTTTAATTTAGAAACACATTTTGTAGCTTTATACAAGCATAAGAGTTCCTTCAAAAGGGGGAATTCTACTTTTTTGACAGCAAATTTGGCCATTCTCTGAACTGATACAAAAATGCAAAGAAAATGTTGGAAGTATATAAGGGGGAGGAGGTTTCCATTTTCAAATATTTTGTCTATTCAAACCCTTGTAGTTTCTTCCTGAACTGTTGTGCCAAAAAGCTATCGAATCAGAGATCAATTTATTATGAGCATCTAGAAATCATGTAAATGAAGTTGTTAAGTGTTTTTCTAATGTGAATTTGTTATAGACTTTAAAAGGGGAAGTAACTTGGAATAGAATATTTTGTCCCATTTATACAACACCTGTGGCATCAGTGCAGGGATGAATTTGTGGAGCAAAGATCACTTTGGCATGCATTTATTTATCATTCAGAATTTGTTTTTCTTTAAAAGCAGGAGGAAAATGTCAAACAGCTAAACCATCCAGAATAATATTTCTTTTGAAAATTTATTCACTCTACTTAACGCAAATTCATCAGATATATTTGCATTTGTACCTTTAGCAAACTATCTTCCATTCTCCTTTTTTGATTCAGTGAACCTATAGATTTAGTTTTAGTTTAAATTTGTTTTTAATATTTTTTTTAATTATGAAAAGTCATATGTACAATTATATTTTTCTATTTTTTTTTTCACTTTATAAATGTATGTTAAAAATATGTCTAAATTATAAGAATTTGGCATCATTGTACAAATGGTAAAAAAAAAAAAAAAAAAAATCTACTTGTTTTCTGTTTCCTGCTTTTATGCCTGTTTATAATAATTTACCTTTTGTTAAAATAATCTTCTCTGAAGGTAATTAAATAAAGTGTTAACTCTTGTTACATGTTTGAAAAATATGCATGTTTCTTCAGTTTTGAAACTTACTGTTGAGTAGCAAAGTAACACGAAATTCAACATTTATTTATTTTTGTTCCAAGGTTTTTGGGTAATTTTATGTGAAGTTCATAACTCGATGCAAACTTCATCATAGCTTTGCAAAGTCTAACTGTTAAGATCGTATTTGTACCTGCATATAGTTTTTAAATAGTCTGATTTTCTCAGTGTTTTTCAAAGGCTAAACGTGGGTATGTGTATCGAAAAGAATATTTAACCCAATTCTTACAGCATTTATTGCTTTTGTTTGTGTTGGTGCTTTTAATACTTGTGCCATTGCTATGGTTTGAACTTATCTAGTTGATTTATTAAGTTATATTTAATTTAAACTTTAAAATAAAAATTGTTAGTTCTGTCTCATATTTTCCTACTGCATTAACATCTGTTATATGGAATCTCTAACAGTTAAAATTCCACAGTGATACTATGGATTTACATATTTATTAAATTTTATAAGACTTCTTCAAATATTTTTACTTCAAGGTATATGAAGCATTGTCTAAAAAATCAATTTTCAAACATTATTTCTGGTGTTGATAACTGGTGTATTTAACAGATGTTTCAAGTAGGGATGCACCAGGTGTCAATTTTTGACAGATACCGGATACTGAGTATCCAGCACAAAATTTTGCCGAATACTTTCTCATTTTTAATTCGGCTAGTAATATTTCTATTTTATGCTTCCGAAAGGCAGAAAAACTTTAAATTATTATAGTTTGATGTCATTCAAATGTTAATAATAGATTTAAATTCATTTATTAAGTTAAAGTTACTTAATAACAAATACTTTTAAGTAATTATGTATTGAAATTTAATCATGTTTTCTCTTTTGCCTATTCTAGTATACATATTAGTAGGGTTTTTTCTTTTGTCCAGGGTCAATGAACATAAAAAGATAAACAGTTACGTAATTTATCTGTTTTTTATACTTAACATCTTTGTTATTTAGAAATATTAAACATGTTATTAAAGTGGCTTTTTCTTTTCCTACATACTTGTACATATTATTACTTACTTTTCCTATGACAAATGTTTTCTAACAGAATTTAAATAGCGATATTTTCATTGCAAGTATTTTGTTTTATAGTATAAACGGAACTGTGAACTATTCAAAAAAGCGGCACAATTCTTTTCATGATCAGTATTATATTACCACAGCTGGTCTTCCATCCATAGACAAAATAGTGACAAATGATTCAATAAAATCATTTTTAGTTTAGAATTATTGAAAATGCAAGAAAAAGAGACCACCAGAGGAGTGAACGCTTATTCTCAGAAGCAGGAAATATTTGTAATCAAAACGTAATAGATTACAAACTGAAAATGCTGAGCGCTTAATGTTCCAACATCATAGGTTGCCTTTAATAAAATTTATTTATAAATAATTAGTTGTCATATTATAATTATTATATTTTCATTTATATATAACTTCTATAATTTCATTATTGTGAAAATATGAGTATTTATTTCTATTAACATTGCTTTAATAAAATAATGTTGGTAAGAAGTAAATTAATTTTGCACCAACTTTTTCTGATAATGTTAAAAATATGATTTAAAAAATGAGTCTCTATTTGGCAACTATACTCCGTTCGCTGAAACGAGATAACGAAAGTAAACAAATGCACATGCGGATTGGCGATGCTTAAACCTGTGCTGTGCCAGAAGCGCCAAACTGACTGTCTGAATTGTTTGAGCGTCTGCTTTTTCTTCCCAAACGGCTGTTTGTTTCTTGTCTTTCACTTTTGAAATTGAAGATTTTTTTCGATTGATTTGGTATTTTATATACACAAATGGAGTGTGAAAATTCTTCTTTGAGGCCGCCTAAGAAGAGAGTAAAAAGAAAAGCTTTGAGTAAGGTGGAGAAAGATATGATTTTAAATGTATATAAAACGGAACTTGAATCGAATCCTGAACTTCCGATTTCTCATATAGGAGATAATGCTGCTCGTATAACAGGCGTAGGTAAAGCTTCTGTTTTTCGAGTGTTAAGAGAGTATAAAAAATGTGGTGTGTTAAACTCGCCGAAGAAAATAAAATTACGTAAACGTGTTTTAGAAAATATAGATGATTTTGATAGGAATGCTATTAGGAGAAAAATCCACGAGTTCTTTTTGAGGAATGAATTGCCCACTATAAATAAAGTTTTGGAAGTTGTAAATGATGACCCTGATTTGCCAACCTTTAAAAGGACAACATTTTATCATCTCCTGAAAGAATTAAACTTTAGATATTCACGGAGAGGACGAGACAGTACTCTCATTGATAAAAACGAAATAATTGTGTGGCGAAGAAAATATTTAAGGCAAATCAAATCTTTCAGAGAAGAAGGGCGCAAAATATATTATATGGATGAAACTTGGTTGAATGCAGGCCATACAGTTAGTAAAGTTTGGAAAGATACCTCAGTAAAATCATCAAAACAAGCATTTTTGTCTGGTCTTTCTTCCGGATTAAAATCTCCTTCCGGAAAAGGAAAACGGATGATAATTACCCATATTGGTAGCGATTCTGGTTTCGTGGATGGAGGGCTTGACTTATTCGAATCAAATAAAAATAAAGATTATCACGAAGACAGGAAGACATGAATTCAGAATGTTTTGAAAAGTGGTTTGGTGATATCTTATTTCGACTGGAAGATAACTGTGTGATAGTAATGGACAATGCTCCTTATCATTCCCGAAAATCAGAAAAAATACCGAATACTTCATGGATAAAATAAAAAATTGCTGATTGGCTTTTAACAAAAAAATATCCCTTTTGAGGACGGAATGTTAAAAGCGGAACTGTTGCAGTTAGTGAAGCAAAATAAAAATAAATATGACAAGTAACGCTGTCGATGAAATGGCAAAAGCACAAAATAAAACTGTCTTACGATTAAGAGGCTACTTCACTCAGGCGAAAACACCCGCTCGCTAATGTTAATCCTATGGGAGAAATAATTTACGATATCTCGTTCGCATTTCAATATTTTTGAATGATTTTTTTTTTTCATCAGACAGTTGAGGTCAATTTCTATCATTGCGAGCTTAATCCTATTGAACTGATTTGGGCACAAATAAAGAACTTCGTTATGCGAAAGAAAACAAAACATTCAAAATGCCTCATGTAAAAGATATATTCTCTCAAAGTATCAGCAAAATAGGCACTGAAGAATGGAAAAGATGCATTCAACATGTAACAAATACAGTGTAAAAACAAATGTGGGATTTAGATAATGCTATAGATAATATAGTAGATTCCATGGTAATCAATCTAGATTCTAATAGTTCCGATACTTCAACTTCATGTTCTGAATGATTTATGAGGTAAGTGGGCTTCAATAATGTAAGATATAAATAGTTTTGTACTATTTTGTATTTAACAAATTTAAAAACTCCTGGTGATGGTTTATAACAATGTTGAATTCAGAAGGTTTGCCCCGGGAGGAAATTCCGTTCGGGGCATTAAAATGTCCCCTCCCGGAATATTTCAGATTTTATACTTTTAATGGTCAAAAAGTATAATCCCCCCCCCCCCCCCCCCGAAACTATATAATGTCTCGCCTGGAGGCACAGAAATCCCACCAGGAAAAAATATGTCTGAATTCAACGCTGTTTAAAATAAATAGAGAATAATTTATATTTTGACGTCTTAAACTTTTACATTTTTGTTTAAAATCTCGATGTAAGTCAGTTAGCAACTTGTGTTGTTTTCATATAGTTATCAAAATAAATGTTTAAAAAATTAACAAATCGAAATAAAAAATAAAATTCGCCAACCTAGGGATTTGTGCCAAATGTGTGGCTCCTTGGTGATTTTTCTGCAACCCGTTTGTTTACTTTCGTTATCTCCTTTCCCTGAACAGACTATAGATATTGAAGTATTCGGCCAGACCGAATATCCAGTTTGAATGCCAAATAAGCAGGATAATCCAGTGTATCCCTCCTTTCAAGTTATAATTTTATAAATGAGCACTAAAAATAAATCTTCATTAGAAATTAGTCATTGATTTTCACCTAGAAAAATAAATTTACACATGATTTTCAGTGAATTGTTTGTAATTGATACTTTGAAATTATGAAGAATTTTTTTTTCCTCGTTACATTTTTTTTGTGTTGTACATATACAGTCTGGTCAATAAAAAAGTGACTGTTGTTATTTGTAAAATGTAAAATAAACCACTGCAGCCACCATCTGTCTTAATATGTTTTAATCATTATTCCGTGCTCTTGTGTGCAGTGTTTACTTTGTAGATGCCAATCAATTTATAATTTCACAATGAGCACAAAATTCTTAAAGTGATTTGTGACAGTATTCTTAGTTAATCATGCAACAGGACTTAAAGTGATGTATAAAGTGGTTGCAAAGTATATGTGAAAGTCAGAAACAGTCATTAACAAGTTGGAAATTGTACATCAAATGTGACAAATGAGATATATTCGTACTATAACTAGCTTCATAAATATTGAAATCTTGGTGCAATAGCTGTTGCACTCTTATGCAAAAATGCATGAATACAACATTTATTTTATGTGTGGAAGATTTTCATATTATAGGTATTAATTTTATTTTATGAAATTAAGTTTCAATAGACTTTTACATAAATTCTGTTACATTAAAATGATACTGTGCACAAATATCCAATCATAGACAATGCAAAAAAAAAAAAAAAAAAAAAAAAAATTATTATTTCAGTTAAAAATGAATTATATTGTATGTTATTATGATACGATTTATTTCCGTAATAAAATAAGTACATTTTAAGTTGGCAACATTTTATCTTTTGTTTACATTGACTGAATATTCCAATGGGAAACTTAAGCCTAGCTTTGACAATTTCAAAACTTGAAATCCATATTTAGATTCTTTTTCCAGTTAATATCTATTTCTCCGGAAACATCTATCCAAAAAACTGTTGGTAGATTATAGGATGGCTATAATTAAACAATTTTAGTATACAAATTTGGTTTTTAAATTCAGTAATGCGGAAATAATAGGACACCATCTTAAATAGGACGTAATCACAATGTCAACCTAGAATCATTACCTATCATTAAATTAAAATTATGTATGATAGGATTTAATAGAATGAAGAATGTGACTATAACTTGGTCATAGATGTTATAAAATGTCATATACATCATATATGACTATAATGTCATACATGTCAGATAACTTGGCGATACTTCTCGGTCACTTGATGATTAATCCTCAGAAGCTGCTATAACAAGGAAATACTAATTTTAAATTCAAATTACTTAATAAATAGTTTTATTAATATCTTTTAAGTTTTGAATCGATTTTCATAAAATTGAAATAACTAAACAAAATTCTGCAACGATTATATATATTAAATTCCAAACCATTTGGTTGAGTGTAATTTTTGTGCTGTTATATATGGACAAACAGACCAGACGACGACTATAGGTGCTACGTATTTATATAATTAAGAATACACCTAAAAAGAGGATGAAATTATATTTGGAGGTTGGGAATCTGGACGATCTGTCACAGAGAGGAAGGGGTGTAGACTAGACTAGACCAGGCAACCACAACAAAGGGAGGGGGGAAGATATCAACTTATAATCAGTAATGGAGGTGATTGAAAGAAATATTAGGTAATTGTGAAACAGCTAATGATGTTTACTAATAAAAGGAAAAAAACAAATGCTGTTCTTATTTTTTTTTTTACTGATTATGGTGTTTGCTTTCTAATGTTTTCGTATAAATATAGTCAGAATAATGTAAAAATATATATATGTTGTTGTTTTTTGGTAGTGTTGTTGTTAATGATTGTTTTTATTTATTTAGACAAAAACAGCAACAATCAAACAGCACAACAAACAGCTCCACAACAGGCACCTCTAACGACGACAGCAAGTACTAATACATCTACAACTCCTGCAGTTCCTCTTTCAGAGAGTACTACTAATTCAGGTAAAAATAAGGTTTTATTTTTAGGGTCTAGGGTAGTTCTTATATTGGCTCTGTTTATTTGAAAATGCATGTATTAGAACTTGTATGTATCAGTCTTGAAACTTTCAATAAATATTTTTTACATTAAAAATAATGAATAAAACATCATTTAAAGATCAGATGTTTTAAACAACAGTATTATTTATTCTTTTTGCCGTGTTCTTAATAATAATAAACAGATGGAATAAAATACATTTTTGGATAAAAAATATTGTGTATATTTACTAATACATTAAACTGCAAATATCTCTCAACTATATGAAAATCCATCAAAGTTTCTTAATTGAATGATTAATCTGATTTTTCAATCTGTTTCTATTTCATTTTACATAATTTTATTAAATTAAACCTTCACAAAAGACTAAAAGTACATTTTTTGCTACTAAATACAAGGATGTTTTAAATACAGTAGAAGATCTTTATAACGCAAACCTAAAAACGCGAGGTAGTGTGTTATATAGAATTTTGCGTTATATAGATCACATTTCACACATCATCAAATTTAGTTTATAAAACATGGCCAAATATGTGTGACACATACCAAAATATGTTAGAGTATCATTATATTGCATTCTTTATTACCAGGCATTGTCCAGATTATAATTTTTTGCATAATATAGATTTCCACACATTGTTAAATTTACTTTATAAACATTGTGCAAACATTCCTGTATCAAATCATAGCAATTTTTTCAGTAATAAGCTCTGAATTAAGGAGATAAAGTTGAACTAATGTATCAAATTTAGTGGTCTAGAGAATAGGAACTATTTATAATGTGGGAATGCAGGTGTTTCTTAACTGTAAAATTCATTGTTTACATATGAGAAGTTGTGTGTTATGTGGAGAATTGCGTTATATAGAACTGTGTTATAAAGATCTTCTACTGTAGTATATGCAGATCATATAACAGTCAGAGAGGAAACTACAATAAATGTTACATTATTGAGCAACCGTGAACCAATATTTTATTTTAATTTATTAAATACATTTTCTATTGAATTTACCTTTAATTATAAGGATGTTTGATTACATAGTATTTTGTGGGGTTGAGTCTTGATTTTTTGCACGTAATCATTCAAAGAATATAATTAAAAACCATTTGAATATTACATAAAATTAGCTTAAAATTTTTAATTATGTACATATATGTAATAAAAGTTAAACTCACCTACATATTTAAATTGGGCATTATGTTAAACCAGGCAGTAATTTTTATGTATCCTTCCTTTTCTCTATAAACAAATGTTTTGTAATCTGTTTGCAGTTTTTTTACATCATTTGATGCAAGCATTTAGAATAGGTTCTGGTGAAATAAAGGAGAAAAATTATTTTATAGACAGAATTGCATATTTAATTTTTATCTTAGTTTATCCATTTTAAAAATTTTAATCAAATTAATTGAATCAATTGATTAAAAAAAAATTGATTGTAATGAAGCATTGATTGATTAATTGGCACAACTTTAAAGAAAAGAAAGTCCTTGCATTGGTTTGGTTAGCCCATTAGAAAACTAGTGGCATCTGTGAATGCAACAAATGTGACAAATAGTAAATCAATATAAAGTTTTGATAACAAAAACCCCACCTTAACCCTTTGTATCACCACATTCCATATCTGCATCATATCCAAAAGTCAATCTTTCTTATACTATGGGCTTTAACCCTCTGAGCGTTTTGAAAAAGGGTAAAATTGTAATGTTCTTTTCTCTGCATTTTGTTTTAAATGCTAAAAAATATGATTCTTTCAGCATTATAAATAAAACTTAATTAAAAATATGAATGTAGCCCTTGTAAGTATTAATCATTCTTCAATGTTTTGAAAATTCATTAAATCTATAGAATTATATTATCTTAAACATTGCATATATTGCATTGAAACCTGGAGCTTAGTGAACGGAATATTACGTTCCACATGCTTAGAGGGTTAAAAGACTATTTTATTTATTGCTGCTATCTTCCAACACAGCACTTAATATAAATTGTTTATAGAATTCTCAACAATTCTATAAACCATGTCATAATAATATCATATAATATTCCATGGCGATATTGAGTTAATTTTCCGTTCCAAAGTTTTATTTATCATTTGAACAGTTTCATATCATTATTGCTAAAATGAGCTTCATAATCTATATATTTAAAGCGAAAAGTGCATTCTGTTACATTCACACTCTCTTTTCCACACGAAAATCGTCTCTTTGTGCATGCTTCAACTTTTTTTGAAGGCTTCTATCCTCAGAAATGGGAAACCTGATTGATTAACCCAACCCTCACCTGTTTAGCCTAAGGAGATTGAAAAGGGTTGATTGAAAACGAATGAAACCGTACCATTGCATTGAAAGCATAGACCTTTTAATATATTTTTGCTCTGAGGTTGAAAGCTAAAGCTTTTTTTAAAGAACTCATGTTTTCACTACTAAATATGCATATTTTTTCACAAAATTTTAAAGAGAAC